>HG992253.1:2512500-3762500 GCA_905220585.2 Nymphalis polychloros
ATGCAAGCACGCCAGTGAAGGTACCACCCGTAGACATATTCTACCACAAAACAGCAATGATTATTGTCGTGTTTCGCTTTGAAAGGTGAGTGAGCCAATGTAATTACAGGCACGAGTGACACAACATTAGTTCTCAAAGTTGGTGACATATTAGCGATGCAAGAAATGAATACTATTTCTTAGACCGCCAATATATATGGGCGATTTTTATCACTTACCATCAGTTGGTCAATTCCTTTTTTTTAAAAGTAATAGTGCGTGAATACCTGATGATAGAATACGTGAATCTTAACTGAAGATCTCAATTTACACACTACTAATTTTTAAACGCTTAAAACATCATGAGGAAACCAGTATATACATCGGATAACATACTGAGTCATAATATCCACCAACCAGCAGTGGAGCAATACCTTCTCCTTAATAGCAGAGCAGGCCTTGTACAAGCAGTTGGATTTTTTTGTTCGGTTGGAATCTTGCAACTCCATTTTGAAGCAGATATTTTCAACCGATTAAGCTGAAATTTTGTATATACGTTCAATTTGGATGACAATGCATGGTTAACTATGTGACGTCATTCTAAATCCAACATGGCATACCCAAAATGGCGGACTAGTTATTTTTAATGGAC
Source organism: Nymphalis polychloros (assembly GCA_905220585.2). Taxonomy (NCBI): domain Eukaryota; kingdom Metazoa; phylum Arthropoda; class Insecta; order Lepidoptera; family Nymphalidae; genus Nymphalis; species Nymphalis polychloros. Next base: position 2,513,132 of record HG992253.1, read on the forward strand.
TCCTATATTACGCGTACAAGTTACTTGAAATGGATTTTATGAAAATGCTGAATTAATGAACGGATATGAAAATAATATGAAAAGTTAAAAATCCTATTAAACTAAGGTTTATCGTCAGGTCAATTTTAATTTAATTCCAGCTTTTCTAATGAAACATGCGATCGCGGAAATTGCGTGGAAATAAATACAAACGTAGTTCGCTTAGCAACTTCTAAATGCACTGAGAACAGAACGCTTTTGTTAATTTCAAAGCGAATTGCATTCTATTCAACTGCAAATTGCAGTTCTGAAAAATAAATTCGTCGAAGCGACGAATACGAGTTCATACTTCGGGTACTCTAATCGTGTTTAATATAACAACTCATTTGAGGATCATTTTTATATTGCAAACTACTTCCTCATGAGCAATATAGTAAGTACACTGTTTGATATGAAAGCTATCCGTTATAATTATGAGCGACAGTAGCAAATTAATACACAGTCCTTTCTGATTTGAGAATTAATATAGTAATTTATAATATTATATAACTGAAAAAAATCAAAAACAAAATCGAATTTTAATAGAACACGTTCCAAAATAAAAATGAAATTTAAAAAAAGTATATACACATTTTTTCAGAAACTTCATTGATGACGTCATTTCATATTTAATATAATTGCATATGCCAGTAAAATACAAGATAAAGATCAAAGAGAGTAAGCGTTTGAGTTTGTAACTGTTGGAAGATATTTGGAAGTAATTGTTCTGTTTTATATGTATTCTGTTCTTGATATAAGGAAATACATATACGGAAATATGTTTTGATATGCAGTTAATGAGGAAACTGAAACAGGGCCTCGTTCTATTGGCTCCGGGCGTCGTCATATTTGCGGCCAAGAACTGAAGCAATATTCTCAAACTAACATGACAACTATTCGACTCGAATACAGAGTAGTTTAATAGACAAGTTGTCTTCAATAACGTATTGTCATTGCGATCGTGGCCTATTGGCATAATCTTTATCGCTATGATCTTAACGCAACGGTTAAATTTAACGAACAGCTAACAAAAAAGGTTTCCTCATGTCTTAAAACGGATTTTTCAATTTATATTTGTGACAAATTCCAATAAAAATAAATAAACCGTGTGTAAAAGAAAGATATGATTTTTATAGAAATGTGGACGAGCATATGGGCCACCTGATGGTAAGTGGTCACCATCGCCCGTAAACATTGGCATTGTAAGAAATATTAACCATCGCTTACAACGCCAATGTTTGGGAAACTAAGATGCTATGTCCCTTGTGCCTGTAATTACACTGGCTCAGTCACCCTTCAAACCGAAACACAACAATAACAACTACTGCTGTTTTGCGGTAGAATATCTAAACTGCGCTAAACTAACTCAGTATGTTAGTATATCGTTTTTATCATCTGTATTTAAATAGAATCCAAACGAATCATTTTAATATATTGATGGATAAGGAATGTTTATTTAAGCTGTTATTTGCCCGCTTAACTGAGCATATAACATAGTAAAGGAGTGAAGAAAACGCTCTCAGCTTTGTTCACGTGACACGACTAAAACCTTTTTGGGTTCATTTCATTCACTCAAACGTTAACATAGACGTTAACACAGATTTGACCTTGAAATTTTACTTTCGTAACACCAAATAATTTCACTTTAAAAATCCTTTATCGCATAATCTGTGCTTAAGCCAAATATTTGAATGCATTGTCCATTTCGATGGGTTCAATTTGATAACTGCAGTATTACGCCTAACTATACTATAAATATATTTTAATATAACTAAATTAGATTCGTTATGAACAAATATTTAATGTCGTTTATTTTCAATATCAACTGTTTCCGTTATACGCATTGCAGTAATATCGTGATAGCAATATGCGTAACACGATACGTAATAGGGGCGAATATTTGATATTATTTATGTTGTCTGTGCTGGCTTATGAATGCTAATTTTAGTGAGAGAGATCTCTCATTTGGTTTCATCACTCAGCTCTGTCCACGGCAGCTTGGTGAACTAATAAAGTTGCATGGTAATGGAGGTAGAACTACATATTATATTGCCAGAGCACTTGTTTGTTAATATTATATTGTACACTATAATACACTAACGTAAGTTATTATACTGTTATATAATTTCTGTTTTAAAGTAGGAAATGAAAACGAATAAGAAAAAAAATATAAAGAGAATATAAAATATTGACAGAATATTGAGGCAATATTTCAAAATTACGAAACGATGTCCTGATTAAGAAAGTATTGTAGAGTAAATTAATTTACCTATTAAAATACATTAATTTTAACGATATTTAAGTGATTAATTTCAAACAATTAAAATTCGATAAATTATATATATTTTTATTATAAAAATAATGTCTAATACTTACGTATATTATTATTACGCTATGAAAATTTCTCGACCTAATCAGACTCCTATAAATCCTTTCGAAATACCGCATTATCCCTTAGCCTCGCCTAAGTTTCAATAAGAAAAGTTTTAGTCCTCGTCAGAAAAATGTTACAAAGGATAAAGAGCTACTTCATATAAAATGCTTAAATATTTACTAGATCAATATGCTGTCCTTGCACATTACTGTATATTGAGAGAATGGCTTCATAATTTAAACATCCAAAATTTTGGTTACTCGCTCACTAAACTTAAAAAATAATGTTTTCGTCAGTTTTATATCTGCATAGATTGGTATTGCCTGACGGGAAAGTGAAACAGCTTTTGTAAATACACAAAGTAAAGTAACGTAATAGTAAATTGATATTATCCTCTGTTATATATAACGTAATTTATTATAAAAAACGTAATTGTACAGTACAGTAACAGTCTGTGAATGTCCCACTGCTGGGATAAGGCCTCTTCTAATGAGAAGGTTTGAAGCTTATTCCACCACACTGCTCCAATGCGGGTTGGTGGAATACACATGTGGCAGATTTCAGTGAAATTAGACACATGCAGGTTTCCTCACGATGTTTTGAAGATTCACGCGTTCTTACCACTGGGCCTTCTTGGCTTCTTGTAATTGATTTTATCATTTTTCTTTGATATTCTGTAAACAGTTCCTTTTGATTGTCAACATCATGTTGACCAATCGAAAGACTAGCTTAAATGAATATTATTGAACTCTTTCGGAACAAAAGCAGGAGTATGATAATTTTCTATATGCTTAAATTTTGTCATATATAATATAATTTTATTAATTAATTATATATTAATGTATAATATATTATTTTTATTAATTTAATTTAAAAACTGAGTAAGAATACATTTTATATATGAACTCTACTGAATTATAATTTTGTTAACATTCATAAATTTAAATAAAAAATATTTTAATCAAAAAAGGATCAATCCTACACAAAATTGGTTTCCGATAAAATCTATCACGATTTGTGAGATGCAATTTGATTAAGCCAGCTTAACTGTAAAATAATCGTCGTTTGATGCACGTGTGAGTTCTCGATATTAAATTGCTTTACTATGTCATTGTAAATACAAAATACGTATCTAATTACTTAATATTATAATAATATCGTTAGTTATCATTATTATTTACTCGGTGGTAGATCTTTGTGCAAGCTCGTCTGGGTAGGTACCACCCCCTCATCAGATATTCTTATTATTATTATTATAATAAATTTATACGAGATATTTTACCGCAAAACAGCTGTACTTAATATTGTTGTGTTCCGGTGAGCCAGTGTAATTACAGGCAAAAGGAAAATCTTTGTTCCCAAGGTTGGTGGCGCATTGGCCATGTAAGCGATGGTTAACATTTCTTACAATGCCATTGTCTATGAGCGTTGGTGACCACTTACCATCAGGTGGCCCATACACGCGTCCGCCTACCTATAATAAAAAAAAAAAAAAATTAACACCTGGCTAAGAATTCTACCTCCAAATAGCAATATTGCGTATTGTTGTGTTACGGCTTGAAGGGTGAAACTGCAAGGGACATAACACCTCAATTCCCAAGGTTGGTGGCGCGGTGGTGATGTAAGGAGTGATTAATATTTCGTACATCACCAATGTCTATCTCGTGCTTGACGGTGAAGGAAAACATCGTGAGGATAACCTGCATGTGTCAAATTTCAATCCAATTCTGCCACATGTGTATTCCACCAACCCGCTTTGGAGCATCGAGGTGGAATAAACTCACACCTTCTCCTCAAAAAAAAAGGAGAAGAGGCCTCAGCTCAGCAGTGGGACATTCACAGACTGTTACTTTACAATGTCTATGGTCGACGGTGACCACTTACCAACAGTTGACCCATTTGCACGTCTACCTAATACAATAAAGTTTTTCTAATAAATATTTTAATCGTTAACAAAACTCATAATTATAAGAAGAAAATGAATTATATAGAATTTATTGTAGAACTTAATTACTTCTCTTATATATGGACTGAAAAACATTATTACGTGTATTCACGTCGTACATTTGCTTTATAAACACGACTAAGCTGAGATATTTTTATTAAATTCCAACTCAGGCAGTTCTGTACTGTATGCAAATGGTCTACACTTAAGATCTATGAATATCATAGAAGTGGCACGTCTCATTCACCAGAAGCTACAAATGTTCTATTAAGTCTAAAATGCCTTGTTAATTATTTTTTTTAAATCCTGGTATATACTTTTATGTATTTCACAATTACATATTTTATTATAACGTGAATGATTATTTTGGATTTTTATCTCATTTTCATAATCAACTTATTAATTAATTGTAGTTATCATTAGAACTATACTTTGTTTAAAGTACCGTTATTGTCTATTCGCTATGACCCGTAGAATGTTTGACTGCATATTATTTTAGATATATCTTATTTGGATCTAATTTTACCATTTTCAAGTTTACAAAATGTAATGTTTTATCTGTCAATAAACATTACATTAATCGATTGCTTACTATAATGCGAGATTGTTTAGTTTATATTTATTTAGGTAGACTGACTGGCAAATTGACCACCTAATGTTAGACCACCACCTTCACTATAAGAAATATTAGCCATCCCTTACTTTACTAATGCGTTGCCAAGCTTGGGAACTAACCAAACATCCTTTATACTGGAACACAAAAATTATACGTATTGCTGTTTGGTGGTTTTATATGTGATGAGTGGATAGTACATCATATCCAAACGGGCTTGCACAAAGTTATACAACCAAGTAAAAAGTATGAATTATGATCATTCGATACCATTTCCACTGTCGTTATAATCTAAGGCCTGCACTCACTACGGCCCCAGACAGATATTGCAAGAATAGTATTTATAGTTATAACGATCCCGTTTATTGTTAATACAAACCGAGCAAATTCCCTTAATTGTTATAGTCTGCATTGAGGTTAAATGGATTACCTCACGTTAGAATTTTATAAAAGATTTTTGTCCATTGTTATGTCAGTTACCCATCTTCAGCATTCATGGTTTTATTTTAAAAATATTTCATATTCTAGAAAATATACTTAAAAGAATAAATTTAATTTTATGGAAATGTTTCCTTTATTACTCGGTGGTGTGGCTTTGTGCGACCCCGTCCGAGTAGGTACCACACACTCATCAGATATTTTACAATCAAATAGAAATATTTAGTATTTTGTGTTGCGGTTTGTAGGGTGAGTGTGCACTTGTAACTACATAAACACAAGGTACCAAGGCGCCTTGATGTACGGAATGGTGAATATTTCGTACATCGCTAACGTCTATGGGGTGGTGACCATTTACCAACAGGTGGACCATTTGCCCGTCCGCCTGCCTAATACAATAAAATAATAAGAAACTTGCTACTTCTTGAGATGTAGGTACTGTAGTTATATTTCAAAAAATGTTAAACTCGCGTCAGGTCACGTGACCCTGATTGAAAATTCGTAAGACGGATTTTGAAGTGTTAAATTTTTAATGTAATATAAATTGTCATGTTTGTGTACGATAGCGCAATAAATGAATATTCTATTTTATCACATAAATTAAAGTACTTTTATACTGATAATTAAAGCAATTCGAGCAAAATTTTTCCCTAATCATTCCTCAAAAATGCACAACGTTAATATTCAAATTTTCACTTCTACCGGCACTCCCGGAGTGCAATCCGTTGTTTTTTTTCAGATAATAATCGCCAAAACGGCAGAGGTAACCTAACTATTTTTACTTAAAGTTAAATTTAAAATAGTCGTGAGTATATAATTATGCTCTGTGTATAATTCATGCTTAACTGTACTATACTGTATTCATGCTGTACAATACAGAGATAAACAAATTTCATTTAATATAACTGATATAATATTATTATGTAATACATATATGCTACATAGACAAGATTACGGGAGCCAGACAGACTTGTTTTAATTTGCAAATATTTAATTATAATTAAAATTTACATCACCGAACAAAAGTTCATGTTCCCAAGGCGTGGAATGACACAATAACTTACATACCGCTGATTAAGCATTTACTTTATTGTCTTCATGCTTTGAGCTGACATAACTACATACAAGTAAGTTTAATGTTGTTCCCAATGTTTACTATCAAAGCTAAATGTTGTATTTATTATTGGACTTAAAAAAATAATAACAGCCTAGATGTTCTGGTCTAGATTTAAATTAAAATATAACATTAAGAAAAAAAAAAACTTTGAATATTTATATTTTTAGTTCTTTTTTTTCATTCAAAACAATTAATTTGGTCATTCGACTTAAATCCCAAGAGAAGTGTTGAAAAAAATTCAACAATATAATCAGCTTGAAGATGTTACGTCAAAATATGCAATACGCACAATTCGTACCGATCACTAATACAAACTTATTTACACCTTTCTTATAAAAACACAATAGCTACTGATTTTCTGGCTAGTTGAACAAACATATATTATAAGTTGTCCGGTCCTCGTCTTGAAGAAAAAAACGGCAGATGTTGACATGCGACGAGATAACGAACAAATGAAGGCGGCCCGTCTTTTGTCAAGGAAACTATCCATTGGAACTATTCCTCGAATTACAAAATGTTTAGCTATTTGTTAAAAACCTATTAAGTTACGTCACTTGAACATTATTTGCTACAATCTTACGCAGCAGGCTCAAAGCAACATCAACTCTATACCATTCTAATAGAGCTGTTTACAAATGAAAATATAATCTGGATCCTTCTAATTGTCCAACAAACCTGTCTCAGCTTGAATGAGTCGTCGATAAATTAAATTCGTTTCCGCCGTGTGATTTCTAAAGATATCTCAATTTGTTCTCTTCTACATACAAAGGCATGTCATTGGTCTTTTTGTCATCCATGCAATTTAATTTAAATGACGCGTGTATAAAACGCAAATCAATTGAAAAACATTGTCTAAAATTTTTTTATTTCTAATATTATTTTGAGATTATTTCTTTTAAAAACAATGATTTCTGTGATTTGTTCGCATTATTTATTTACATTGAATATCAGACTTAAGTTGTTCAGTAGACGGTAACTCAATACAATGTCAATAGCGATAAAAGTATTTACTCTGACGAGAGTTACAAAGATCTATGTAAACACTTAAATACGCCCACCGAACCGCTCCACCGCAGTGATACGCTGGTGGCTTTTGTTGATATTATACCTTATTAAGTGAAGCATAACATTACTATAAGATGTAATAAGAAGTTAAGAAGCTAAGCACTCGTTAAACACACACACACACATATACTTGTGACCACAATTGTTCGCGGCATAAAGGGTATTTTTAATATTGTATGGAAACTTACATCTTACGCAATTCAAATGATTTATATTTGTCTATACATTTTTCATTTATAAAGTTGACGTTATATTTCAATTGAGAAAAAGAGTAACAACCGAATTTCTTATCAGTTCTTCTCGATCAAATGGTTTTCCTTTTCAATTTAATATTATAACATGACGATTCAAAAACGCATAGAACACACTTGAATAAATATGGTGAGTCAAATTTTACTTAATCAAAAAATAAAAAATATATAATTTGAAATCACATTTCAACAATATTTATTTCTACTGCTGGGAAAAGACCTCCCAGAGAAAAATATTTAGAGCTTGTTCCACTAAGCTGCCCAAATATGGGCTGGTTTCCTCACGATCTTACACCGCCGAGTACGAGATGAATTGTAAGCATATGATGCACATACAAACGCTGTAGTACTTTCGTGGAATTGAACCCACAATCATCAATTAAAATTCAAACGTTCTAGTCATATAACCACCTCGACTCTCTTAATTGCACGGTTGTGATAATATTAAATGTATTTAAATATTAAAAACATGAAACTTTCGTGGTTTTGTTAAGGCTTATCGGCCATACAATCTAAAGTTTAAACAAGGCGGATGATCACAGTATCGGATTTTTACGTCTCGAAAGCATTGGCTGTCGAATTTCACGTGCAATTTGCTTTGAAAAGCCTTTGAGCCGTAGCTAATGTTTTTGCTAAGCGATTCGTTCAACTTGCAAGACAGGAAGGCTGTTTTTAGTAAATTGCTGACTCTTGCTGCCTTCAGTTGTATCGTTAAATTTATTACGTAAATTTAATAAAGCGTTATTATCCCATTTGTATTTGTTACAAGTTTAAGCCTTAAGTTCGTTATTCTTAAACATCGTTGAGAACATTTTTTTTAATTTATTTCTTTAATACCATTATGTTTATATACTCATTTCTTATTTTTTAGTTTAGAATTATTTAACAGATGTATTTTGCTTGTTTCTATCAGTGGTAGAGCTTTCATTAACAGTAGTACTAGTAAATAAATTGTTATATTCCTGTGTTCATGGAATAATATAAAATCTTATATTTCATGGTTTCCAGTGTATGGCAATAAAACTTATCACTCACCATCGGATGGTATATTAACTCTGTCTTTTTAAAATTAATTTTAATGAAAACAGTTTCATATAAAAATTTGTATAACAGATAATATATATGAATATACAAAAAAGTCTTTACTCTTTTCATCGCTGAAAAGACGAACGGAATATTATTAATTTGTTTCGCATAGGTTATATTTCACGTTTCGTATTTTCATACGATCTTCATATGAAACCCCAAGCGGTTGAAAGCATGAAGTAGGTATTGTGTGTTTACGAAGAATGGAGATGAAATAAAAATAACGTTCTGTTCCGGAAATGTTTGGCCTCACTACCGAATATTGTGTTACCGTTCAATCAGGATGTCTTTGTTCGATTAATGCATACCCAGAAGTGTTTCAGTGGAACAAACTGAATTACGTTTGTCGTATAAACTGTTTTCTTCACTTAGAGGATCTCTTTCTGTTATCGAATTAACTCTTATAGCCTTCGATCACTAATGCACTAGATTACCGGTAAGCACTTCAAAATGGCCCGAAAAATAACAGCACAAATTCGATTGTGGTTTTATTTCAAATTAGTATCGTCCAATCATAAAAACGTCAAAATTAGTGGGAAAAAACCACCGCAATGGCGTAAGTAAAATGGTGTGTCTGTAATTATCTGCTTTATTGCTAACAAAATAAGGTTGAATTTGGAACAAAAGTTATTGTACATTTCTTATCTCTTCCTGTCATACATGGCGTAAGTGAATGTTAATACAATCTAAACCACAGTTTATTCCTCGGAAATAAGGCATAGTTTAGGTTGAAATTATTAAACCTTTACATCGTTTTCTCCATTTTATGTTATAGTTAGTCGGTGCCACATTTGAGTATGGTTTTTGTTCGTTAAGCGTTATCTGATAGTATTGTTGATCGAAGCTTATAGCTAATTATGTCAGCCTAGCTATGTCAAAGTCAAAAATGTGTTCCTTCGACAGTATTTCAAATAAACATAGCATTTAGTTCTTATAATAAATAGCTAACTTTAACAAAAACAAATAAAAATAAAAATTTATATTTTTTCAATCGTGCCAGTTTTTACGCTCACCGACTTTTCGTATTGTAATACAAAATCAAAATGTTTTCATTCATGTATCACTTGACGATTAAGAAGTTCTCGTAAAAGCATATTTATTCAATTATGTACAATTAATCTAGCACTGCTATTCTGTAACAGCTCACTTGTATCTAATGATTCGCTATTTAGATACGTATAAAATTTAAAATTTACAAATATGAAACATTACTTAGAGTATGTTTAGTTAAATATATATTTCTCCCTGTCTGATATCATTGTTTTCATATTTAAAAGAAGAAGACTGACAACGCGTATCACTTCTATACATTTCGCGATAAGTTTTGAATTTAGTCTTCCGTAATAATTCTAATGTATATAATTTGATATATTTTCTTAGATAATACTTTAGCGCGAAATGTTGAAAAAGTATTTTGTATATATCTAAATAAATACTTGAAACTGTCTACCTAGTATAAAAAAATTACTTAAAATATTTTACTATAAAACACACAAAGATAAAAATTATAATTTAAAGATATTAAACCATAAGGCTATGTGCACTTAAGTGTTTATTTTTGTTGTGAAATTCATTGCATTTATTGTATTTTACGACACTCTATCAGACCCTCCTCCGGCTGTTTAAATGTTTAAAAAACTCCCAAGTCATTGTTAAATCGTATTGGGGTACTATTTTACTAAGGATTACGCAGCTGCAGTTATCGTAAGTGTCACGTACGGTGATTTACGGCGTATCTCGCTGCGTTTTCTTCTGTATTCATACAAATCTTATACATATTATCATTTCTTATAATATACAGCGCAATGATTCACGTAAGGCTAATAAAATCGTCTTTATGACTTAAAAATAAATTGATTCGATATTTGACTGCATATTAAAATTACTTATATGTTATGTTTGATATATATTCATATCTCATAAAAAGTAATAATCATATTATTATAATGTGTTTATTCAATGTGATAAAACTTATAATATTGTGATCATATATTGCGACATTATTTATTCTAATGTAATATATTATCTTTTTACTTTAGAATTTAGGAGATTCTATTTTTAAATAACAAAGAACTAACTGAATTAATACAAATAAAGATTCCGTTACTATTTATCCGTTACATGTATTTCTGTTCATGGATTTCATCTCTAATAAATGAATCGATTATTGATCATGTTAAGTTATAAAAGACAAACACTAATACCAGTTAAATAAAGTTTATGAATAAGGCGGTAAGTTACGTGTAAATGCGTGTCAAATAAACTTCCACATGTGTATCCACCAACCCGCTTTGGAGCATGGTGGAATAAGCTCCTAGCCTAGCAGTGGGACGTTAACAGGTTGTTACTTTATATTTAATTTTTACTACGTTTATAGTCGAATGTAATTTTTGATTAAGAAAAAGAATATAGTGATTAATTAATTATTTAATTTTATTTAATTTTACAAGTGAGACGATTGTAATACTTTTTTTTTTTAATTTTGTTTGTTATGTCTATTGTTTTATATATGTATTTATTTATAATGTGACATTCAACAAGTAATTAAATATAATCTTAATAATCTATACCACTATATAAATCTATTGGCTCTGTCTGTACATTTTTTTTTTCACCTAATTTTGTGATAAATAATCGTTTTAAGATACAGCGGTTTACATTATACTACTTTTTTCATTTTTGTCTGTCTGTCTGTCTGTATGCCTTCTTATAACTCAAGAACGGCTTGACCAATCGTACACAAAGAATATGTGATGGCGCAAATGTTAGACCATATATAAGATCGGTAAACCCTACGGTATTTTATGAAAATTAATTTCAAATCTTTAATTACGTATTTTTGTGTTCAGTTTTGTTACATGTGTATGTGTGTGTGTGTGTATGTGTGTGTATGCGTGCGCGTATGTTATTATAGTAATATAATAATTTATTATATTTTTATTAATTATACGCGGGTGAAGCCACGGGGCGCAGCTAGTATAGTATAAATTGATCGATTTCTAAATTACTTCAAATGAGATATATATCTTTTTTTTTACTGTATATATCTTCATTAATTATTATTTTACTTTCAACATTATTAGATGGCATTATAACATTTTGTAATAAGCAAACAAAAGAAAAACAGAATATAATTCAATTGTTTTTTAATTTTAATTCACCCCAAATCGTGATTATGTGCTTCAATACTGCATATCATTTATCTTATCGAGATCACAATACTAGTATTGATAAATGTGTGACGTAACAGTCCTAATTAATTTGTGCCTCCAAGTGTCGACTCAGTGACTAGCTTTCAATCAAAATTGAAGGTGATTCAATTTAAGCTTATCTGATACCTATTGGATGCTTAATTTGGTACCGTTGTCAAAGATGAAATACGAGGAATTATTATAAAGGTTTATACCTACGTAAGATTTTATAGTAATTGTTGATTTTTTTATAATATAGAAAGGTGGATGGGAAAATTAAACACCCGATTGTAAGTGGTCAACACTATCCATAGACATTAGCGATGTAAGAAATATTAACCACTCCATACATCGCCACTGCGCCACAAACTTTGGAAACTAATATGGTATGTCCTTTGTGCCTGTAGATACACTACCCTTTAAACCGGAACACAACAATACTTATTGCTGTCTAGCGGTAGAATATTTAATAGTAGGCAGGCAGGCTTGCACAAAGCCCGATTGCCAAGTAAAAATATTGCCGTAGTATTTTAACTCAATTATGTAGTCTATATTTTTTTAAGGCTAAATACAATAATTAAAAAGAAAAATAAACATCAGTTATTAACTTTTTGTTAAGACTTTTATCTAAATTATTATTTTTCCATATGTATTCATAATCTGTCCATCAATTAGTCTTTGGAAATGCCATTAGTTCTCTAAATACAGTCCATTAAAAGCAGCGATTGATTGGACGGATCGCAGGCTCCATTTTATCGAATATAAAAATCTGACGTTCGAAAATATTATTAAAGCAATGACGAGGATTGACGGGCGCAAAAAATACAGTCGAAAGATTCATAAATGAATTTTCCAATGGTATTTTTAGAAATAACTCTCTTTCCATTGACGTGTTATTTTGTTGCATTAACTCTTTTGATAATCACATGATGATGATACCAGTTACTAAAAAATAAATAAAAAAAGTAAAAAAATACAGTTGTCCTCAGATTTTAATGAACTGAGAATAAGAAAAAAAAAAGTTATGAAGTAAAATATCTATGTAATCAGAAAATTATATAATATATACATATACACATACAAAAATTTTTTTGGAATGGAAACGAGGCAAATATCTGCGTAAATACATCATACGTTTTAATTCCCTTTTTTTAACTAAACAAAAATACATTTTAATACATAAGTTGCAAATAGGTGTTCGTTACAATATAAATCGATAACATACACTGAGTCAGGGCCCTATAAACAATAAAAGCTACCCTTATTTTCTCCCATACATCTAGTATTTTTGTACAAATTTATGGAATGGAACAACACTTAAGCTTAACCTATTTAACAAAAAAGGAATTACAAAAATCTCTCAGTGTAATTCATTAGTGATAACTAATAAGTTTTTCAATAAAACTAATAAAATAAATGCATAATAAATAACAAAGTGTAGGCAGCTTCGCAATCAAGCAACAAATAGTGATATCGAACATAAAATTGCTGACGGTTCAATTTGAACTTATTAAAAATGTCATCAACAATACCGAGAATGCAATTCACAATGATTTGCACCCATTAACCGTTCGAGTCTAGATATCGAATTCCTTTTGCATCGAGCTATTCACCAGGCGACAAATTACTCTTTGCTTATCGCCTAGGTAGCAATAGGTTTTTCCAATTTCATTTCAAAATAAATTCACTTTATTTTTTTTGAATTGCAATTCTATTTTTAAACTTCATAATGTTGGACAATGAAAGAGGTAAGTATATAAATTTTTACTATATGGACTCCGTTACATTTATGGACACTATTTTAGGTAAGCTTTGTATTCAAAATTTATGAAGATGTTCGGAGCTTTGCCACTGTTTAATAAAATTCTTCGCCTCAAAACTGTTCTCAGATTAAAAAGTTCATCTTTAGTTTCATTACACTTTTTTCTTTTATTGCCAAATATTACCTTATGGTTAATGGTTATCACACACATTAGCTCTATGGGAAGCATAAGATATTCCTTTAATCATAAATGTGCCAATGAACTTTGGAATCGATGGATGTAGTTGATGTTATTGATTATTGTTGTAAAGCCGACTTATATAATCATACTAACTTGCTATCTCTAAAAAAATAAGCTAGTTTAATCTAACGTGTGCAGGAGATATATCATTATAGTCCTCAGTGAGGAATATTTAATATTCCTTACAAATAGCTTTGGGTAGTTATGACCATTTACCGTCAGGTCGCCCAATCGTATATCTTTGCATTAAAAAATGAATTGAATAAAATAACGAAATCCAGAAATCAAAGATTCAAAATTTGACAAAACGGTACCGTTTAGGTGTTTGAAAAATAGCAACGTTAACACGCCTAAAGACGTAAAATGTTTTTCATTTAGAAGGGTACCGCTTGATGGATTACTAAAACGTTCGTTTTGACGTTAATAGATTTCTTGTATGGGGTGTGTATTGAGGACGTTATTAAATACGTGAAATGCAGTTTTTCTAATGACCCATCAATAAATATACAATCGAATAAGCAACGCCGCATGACGATACGATTGCAAGTTTTAACCAAATATGTGTTTATTAAGCTTTAATGTGCACATTTCTAACAATAATTTGACTTCGTGAAGTTTCTGATAAAATGATAATTTTATTGTTATAAAAAAAAACAATAAATACTCGTATTAAAATGTAATAGGCAAATTTGTTGTTGCAAAAAAAGCCCTTGATATTACGTGTGAGTTTTAAAACTTAAAATTAAGCAAAGGTGCCGTCAAATGATACTAAGTGGTTAAACGAGAAAAACTTTACCATGGTTATAGAATTATATTAAAATTAAAAAGAACAAAATAAAATAGGTCTTATATAAAACCAAATAGAGCTTATAATTGTATGAAAATGTAAAATCAAATGCGTTTAGTTCGCATTAGAACCGCTCAGCGTTATCGACAAAATCGCACCGCCCACAGCTGTCAAACGCTAGAAATAAATATGTTATTACAAATGCTCACACTAGACTCTATCAGATAAGAGTTAATCTTCTTTACAATTAAAAGCCTCGGGTTCAACAACACTGAGGTCGGCGTGATAATCGGTTTTTAGAAGTACATATATAATGTGATGTGATATCCGAATAATTCCTTTGAAAATTTGTAATCGACAAGGTTTTTTATGAATCAAATTGAATACTATTAATATATTGAATTATCATTTGATATCAGGATTTATATATCAATGTGAGCAAATGATCATGAATCATCAACTATGGAAAAGTTATATAAAATTCTTATATTTTATTTTACTTTTTCACTGGCAGTTTTAATTGTGGGACTGTCTCCATTCTTATAAATTGTAGTGTAGAGTAATAAAATCATATAATATTAAATGAACTGAACAAAATGTAGCCTATGCTACTATTCAAAGTTTGGAAAATACAGAAAAGTTGTAGCAAGAAATTCCATAGTTATTATTTTTCTTTCATAATCAAATTCCATTAATTAATAAAATATTTTAAAAATCTTTGTATTATTCTTGAATGAAAGAAACGAAGTCTCTCGAAATTCGAGGTTTAATAATATTTATAATATTATTAATGTAAAATTATCATTAAAATTGTTTCATTTTAGACACAATAAAAAAATACCCAGAAAGCCCATATCATAGCAATAAATGGCTATTACTTTAAGCCTATATTTTCATTGCCTTTGTCTCCGTAAAGAAAGTAAAGAAGACGGGCCGGTGCTTTATTTCTTGTTGCATTCATAGAAATAAAACCGTTGAAACGGTTTTCATTCGCTTCATAAACGAAACAATAGAACGCACAATTACGAAGAAAATTTGCATTCTCTGCGAGTATTTTTCTACCATCTTCCGGAGACGCAGACTCGCTTCATTAAACGTCAAATTATCAACACACTCCATCTACCAAATGCAAGCGAAATAACCATTAACTCTTAACGCAGAACGCCCTTAAACTCTTCCGGGAACTTAACTCGTATTTGAAGTTGATAAGCTATAATTTTCCGTGCACTAGAGGATTCATCGTACAGAAAAATGCCAAATCATAGCTAACGTGAATTGTGAAAAAAGCTTACGTGTAGCATTGCAAATTAAACGCTATATTTGAAGTAATAGCGTCTTTTTTCAAATGTACAATGACATTTTTTTTTTTTGGCAATTTTAAAATAATAGGTTTAAGAATTCACCCCTTGTCTGAAACTTAAGCTTCATCCGATGTATAATTGTTTTGATTTAAAATGTGAAATACAAAACAGGGTGAATAATAAAAAGGTATTATATAACAGTAGATATTTGGCAGATTTTTCATATTATCATCGTACTCTACCATTTCCATGCAAATTAATGCAATAAAGTTTTTACGATTTTTTTTTTGTTTCTTTTTTTTTCAATCCTCAAAACTACCATTTTGAAGGTTTATATTTTTTAAATTACTGTATGAGTGTTTAGGGAAAAGTTACGATAACTGGAGACACGACAATAAATAATTAATTATAAAAAAAAAACAACATCAATTTTGTATTCAGCTCTTACAATCACTATTATATCATCGTTTTTTTTTTATTGCATAGGAAGACGGACGTGCATATGGGCCACCTAATGGTAAGTGGTCACCAACGCCATTGGCATTGTAAGAGATGTTAACCATCGCATACATCGCCAATGCGCCACCAACCTTGGGAAGTCAGATCTTATGTCCCTTGTGCCTGTAATTACACGCGTTCACTCACCCTTCAAACCGTAACACAACAATAGCAAGTACTGCTGTTTTGCGGTAGAATATCTGATGAGTGGATAGTACCTACCCAGACGAGTTTGCACAAAGCTCTACCACCAAGTAGATTATATGTATTTCACAATTAAATTAAATATAATGATACCAATTTCGAACGTAGATTACATTCACAAAAACCGATGAGCTTATTATTCTCAAAATCGATCAAAGGCAACTATGGTGATGCTATGGTGAAAGGTGATGCAATGTTGGTTTCGACCTAAACATGCCTAAAAGTGCATTACTATGCTCGAAAATCTAAGCGTATTTAGTTAGTAGATACATATTTTTATTATATATTATTTTGTTACTCATTCCTAATCAGTTAAATAGGTATAGTAAGAATATGTAACTGCCTCGCTTTTAGGATTCTTAAGAAGAAAATTTGGAAATTATTCTACCATGAGTACCAATGGTTAGTAGATATATATTGTAGAATTTCATTCAACGTATGAAAGTTAATTCACGTCGTTCTTATTCACCGCATGAGATGAATTATAAACACAAATTAGCATGAAAATTTAGTGACGTTTACCTGGGCCCGCGATCGTTGATAAAAATTCACGTGTTTTCATTGATTCATATCCTTTAGCCATAATGAAACTGTGTTTATTTCATATTTTGAAATGATTGCATGCAAAAAATAGTGCATAAAAATGCACGAATATCTATAACTAACAAAATAGTGCATATAAAAGCACTATTTTTTAATGTATTATATTTGAATATTCGAACAACTAGATTTTGATATATATTTTTTATACTGTACGGAGAAAACTTGTAACTATAAACTTAACAAACAAAACATTGCGTGCCGGGAGCGATCGCCGGCGGGTGCGGTACACTTTGAAAAACGGCTCAAATTGCATTTTTTTATCGTTTTACGTTTTCGCAGAATACAAAATTTAATCGAATGTCCACAGTATAAACGTACTATGGCGTTGACTTTTAATGAATCTATCGGACGAGGTGCTTCGCTTACTTAACTCTATTATGGTTTTACGATGGAATGAAAGCCAAGTCTGTATCAATGGGCTATATTATTTAATAACGTAGCTATTTTGTCAAATCTTATACTACTAATGCACTCCTAGGAATTTAAGATGTATCTTTTTTTTTCAATTATTACTGGCTCACTAATCTTTTAATTCGCACTATTATGTTACATGGCCAAATCAAAGGGTATTAAAAGGTTTTGAATTCATTTCCAGGCCTCATTAACTAAAACCACACACTACATAATCAAAACAATTGACTGGAATTTATTAAAAATTAAAACAATTGACAGCTACTCTCGTATTTATTTTATTCTATTGAAATTTTACTTTGCTCAAATCAAATTCGAAGCGGTACATATTTAACTAGTATAGACTCCCATAGTTTTATGCATTTTTATTTGACTTTAGCCCCTATTTAAACAGCGTTCGTTAGCGATAGTCACTGTTGATTTATGATGTACATCTCCCGCGTGGGTTGCGTTTCGAATCAATCGTGTGGGAGGAAGAGTCTGAATAGGTATCGCAATATTGCGACGTGTAATCTTAAAGTTTATACGAACATAAGCTATTCAAACTAATAAATATAATCTTAATATTACACGGCTATCTTCTAGCTTATTACTATATTATGAATGAGCATAAATTCATGCGTTACTAAAACAAAATTAGATGCAATCACTTAATTTGTGAAGGAAACATCGTGACGTAATCTGCATTTATCGGATGTATAAAGTCTGCCAAATTTGTGCCAAACCACATTAAAGGAGTCTGGTAGAATACGCTCCTGGAATAAAGAGGCTCTAATGCTGTTATTTTTATACCTTTAATTAATAATAAACGAGGATAAATTCGATTTAAACATTTCATTATAATAATAAATGTTAATGATTATATATACATATGAAAAAATTAAATTAAACAAGTTTTTAATCCGTGCATGAAAATATTAAACTTCAGAACCACACAAACGAATTCACAGAGAAAAAAAAAATACATAATTGAAAGTGAAAAACGAGAAAGCGTACCTTTTTAAGCGCATTAAAAATAAACTCGACACGAACTCGCGTCCTTTACAAATTAAAAAGGGCCGGCTTATATGAATCTGTACGCAAACGTTCTAATTACTCAAAAAATCATATTTGCAAGCAGCTTGGACGCAACGCTCATTAAGCCCTATGGGGGAAAAATAGAAGTCAACTTCATTTGCTCTCTTCGTATTAATATACATGCATGTTGCTTATAAATAAATCTGACGCAAGCTCTTTGACTTTCTGCTATAATTTACATATGAAGTAAATAAGTATTAAAAAGTATATCTGTAAGTTTTAACTGATTTTTAATAATTATTTTGAGATTTTTAGAAAATAATAGTAATATTTTAATTAAATTAACACTGGCCCGATATTATTGACCGAAAACAAAAGCGACACGATAAAAAATTGACTCGCTTGATGGTTGTCAGCAGGATTGAATGAATTCCAATGAAAATTGTATTGTAAAATATTAATTAGTATCATATTATATTACAAGTTACGTCTGAAAGAGAAAAATGTGTTAAAAGTTGATGTGAACGATTGTTTTACATATCAATAAGGTAATAATTTACTAATAAAAAAGCTATGAACATAATGACGGCGCCTTATTAAGTACTTATACGACAAACTACAATAATAAAGATAGAAAGAGACAGAGATTACTTGCTTCTTGCTTCTACTACTTTAGATTATTATTATGTCTTCACTTTTTGAATATTCAAAAAGGGATATCAAATATAAGATACATAATATACAGTATTGGAATTGACCCAAGAAGATCTAGTACTTAAAACATGTAAATCATACTATATACCAACCACCGAGTTATATACATTATATAAACATAATTTAAGCAATTATTAATTCATTTTATTCATTATTAAAATATCGTCAGTAAACCTGAAGGTGCCGGATCAAAATTTTCTATATAATTGTATCCACCAGCTCTGCATTAGGAGCATGACGGAATAAGCACTAAATCTTCTCCTCAAAACGACAGGAGGCCTTGCAGTTGATTATTTACACGCTGCTACAACTATTATTTGTGGTTTTATAACATAAATTACAACATAATCGGACATAATATATAAAAAAAACTTTAATGTACTAAAATATGCCAGCAAAATAAACTAAACAATAAAAGATTTGGAGATACCAAAAATGATAACAATAAAATTTTAATATGAGAAGTGACGATAGGTCGTTTACACGCAACTTACAAGTTAACGCGACAACTACAGCGATATGCAAATCATTTTTGAGTAACATACCTCGAAATTTTTACCTCAAACAGCTTTTACGGGCCGTATTCGTGACACATCACAATAAAGTCGTCCCATAGCCGAAATACTTGCTTGTTTGAAGGCAATATTTCTTTTGGTCGATAAATATATTTTATTTTCTAATGACTAAAATATTTTTAGTATAAAATTTATGTTATATTTTTTATTTCATAGCTTGCGTGTTAATATGCTTTTTTTCACAATGGTCGTTGAATTAATAAACACGGAAGAACGGTAAACAAACGGCTTATTAATATAAATTTACCGGTACTTAACTATCAATTGATGCATGCTGTATTTTAGTTTTTGTATGAAAATGTAACTTAAATCATAAGTCTTAATAAAACCGCTTCTTCTCGTCCTGACCTATTACAGTCACACCAGCTATATTATCAACTTAGTTTGAGAGTAAAAGTGCAAAAACTGACCACTTTCATCTTCAGGCAGCTATAAGGGATTCTTGCTATGAAAAATCCAATAATTTACTGGCCTGATGGTCGGAATGGAATCCCAAGTCTTATAAGATAGCAACTTGACCAATTATATAGTCATTTAAATTATAACATTTTAATATATGTTATGAGTAGGTAGGTAAATATTTAAAACCAACAAACCAAAGAAAAATTTACTTCTTCAAATTGAGTTTACATGATTTCATACAGCATAGAAGTAATGTTCGTATTGTGTAATATTTCAAATTCGTATTAATTTCATAGACGTTTTAATTAATATTGAAAATTTTATTAGCACAATGGTATATGAATTGTGATATAACATTTATTTGAAAATGTGTAATAATTATTTTCACTTAATAAATACAAGTACTAATTGCTTTAAATCGAATTACATTTTGATTACCAGCTTTGATATTATGGTTAGTATTTTGCTCAAGAAGTTATTAAACAGTAGTTTTAGGTCGATTTGATCGAGTAACAACTGGTTTCTTTTTAAATAAAATTTACATTTCCAATCGGTGCGATATTTAATTTATCTTATAAAATGATAAAAGCTAAGATGGCCCAGTGGTAAGAACGCGTGGATCTTAATCGATGATCGTAGTTTCAAACCCGTCTGCACCACTGAATTTCATGTGTTTAATTTGTGATTATAATTCATCTCGAGGACGAGATCATTCATCAAGCATGATTGTAAAGAAAAACATCGTGAGGTAACCTGGATGTGTAAAATTTCACTGAAATTCTGTCACACGTGTATACCACCAACCCGCATTGGAGCAGCATGGTGCAATAAGCTCCAAGCCTTCTCCGCAAAAGAGGAGAAGAGGCGTTAACCCGGCAGTGGGACATTCACAGGCTGTTATTGTATAAAATGATGGTTCAAAATTAATTCATGAAACGTCATTAGTGCAATAGTGTACGCCGCCTAGGTTATATAACGACTGCCTCGTTGGTCTAGAGGCTAGATATTAGGCTACAGATCCGGTGGTCCTGGGTTCAATTCCCAGGTCGGGCCAATAAATAGTTATTGGATTTTTCTGTAAGAAAATTCTCAGTAGCAGCCCGGAGTCTGGAAGGTGGAAGTGTGTACACTCCCGTGCCTCGGAAAGCACGTTAAGCCGTTGGTCCTGCGCCTGAACTCTTTCCGGTCGTGTCGGATTGCCGTCCCATCGGATTATGAGAGCTAAGGAAAAGAGAGTGCACCTGTGTTTGCGCACACACTTGTGCACTATAATATCTCCTGCGCAGTTGGCTAATCTCTCTGGAGATTGGCCGCCGTGGCCGAAATCGGTCTGGAGGACCTTATATAACAATTACAGGTTCGACCTGTAATTCTAAATACTTAAGCTTTACGCTTAAATTTGCTAAAAAGAGAAATAATCATACATTAATGAAATTATAATTATACATTAATGTATTAAACCAGAAACCAGAAGTTAGTCCTCATCATGACTAGACATTTTATCAGCTTTCGAATATATACAGATTTGTGTATATAAACTGAATATTTCCCAAATTTTTTTATTACCTGCTATTTTAGTATATCGTTCTAACTTCAGATTTAGTGAACTAAAGAAGGCTGAATATGAAATTACTAATGGACATATCCATTGTATGAAAAGCTTAACAAGGAATGATTGAACGTTCGTATGATCTTCGTTGATAAAGATCGCGCCACACCCGAGCAATACAAACGTGCATTAGTATTAAATGTAATCTTGTAGTGCGGCTAACAGTGTATCGATGCCTTAATGCTTTGAGGAATCGTGTCTATTTATCATTATTACGAGTATTTAATTTACGTCAATCTCAACTAAAAGTTGAGAATCTATTTGGTTGTTTATGTAGTTTTTTAAATAGCCGCGACAATTAGTCCAGTTGTTAGAACAGGTTTATAACCTTTCGGATTTCGGGATATAATCCAGGCGAGAAAGATTGTTTATAATTTTTTTCATAATCATTGGTGACAGAAGAAATCGAGAAGGATCCTGCGTTTTTCAGTTTGATAGATGCCATAGCAATTGTTATTGCGATTGGTTGAAAGGTATGGAAATTGAACTACAACGTCACCTAGTAGCCTCACGGAAATGAAAGTATAAATACCTTGTCTAAATACATAAATGTACTTTTTATATTAAGAGACCAATAACTTTGGAAGTACATTAATCTTAAAACACCAACATCCACTTTCTCTATTCTCTTCCATTAATTTTATGTGAAAAAAATTATATATATTTTATCTTTATCCTCCGTAAACGACGTCAAATCATTTTAATCGACTTTGTTCGGTGTTTTTATTCACAATACAATTTATTCTCGAGATAGGCTCTTCATCGATAAATTTAAAGTATGGGATAGAGATAACAAGTGATATTCAAATTAAATACCTTTGACATTACGAGATTATGAACATCGGCGGTATCGAAGAGCTGAGACTCGGCTTCGAAGGACAAAGGAAAGTATTATGTGGATCATCTTATGTACATATTACCTTATTGAAATTTTACAAAGATTTTCATTTAAAACAAAAAAATAATTTCGAATGAATATTATTAATAATAATTAAACTTAAAATACGCACAAAAAATATAGTAAGTATTTTTCTTTTGTAAGATATGCGATTGACCCAAACTGAGAGTATTTATTGATTACTTTTTTATCTTTAAATGTAAAACGTTCAATTAACAACCTAAAACTAAAAAGCCACGGGGTGTCGATAATTATTTTTATACTTTAAAAAAGTAAGTAGCGTATCGTAGTAAATTTTAAAGAAGATACTTTTGATATTTCAATTATTTTATGACATTATCCTTTGCTGTTGTCTTTAATTAAATTTTTATTGACTGATATTAAAATGTGTTCGAAATTCTCTCTATAAGTTAACCTAACACGACACATTTTGATGAATATCGACTCGATTTAGAATTCCATATAGATTTAAAAAATATTGTTAATCAGAGCTGTAATTGCACGTAACATTTTAAATGATAGAACCAAACCTAACTATAATAATAAATCGAAATATCTACGTTCGAATAGAAACGAAATTATAATAATAAGTATTTATTTTATTAGCTTAAAATTTATAATGTAACATTTGATATCTTAATTGCATAAGCTACCCCAGCTTTTAATTTTTATTAAATAAAATCTCTATCCACGTTACTTTTCTATCTTACAAGACTTATCAAGGCAATGCACTTACGATCTCGATGTCTCTGAGCCGTGCTATCTTTATCCAATTTGTTACTGTTATCAAGAATTAAATGCGTTTTAGGGTTCCACTCGTCAGTTTTTTTTTTTTTGTTTTATTAATTATAACCACAGCCCGCCGTATAAGGGGACAGGTGATAGGTTTTTATGATAACCGTTTATCGAATATCCATTTGTAACTGAATGAACATCAGACGAATGTCCGACAGATACGCGTTCTAATGAACCAGGATTTGATGGACTTCGGTTATAAATTGAAGGTTTAACGATGTTATATTTTTATTATGGGTTTCGTTTGATATAAAAACAAATTCGCAGCTTTAACCGCTTAACCATAAATGATTTAGTCAGTTTTAATTACTGATGAAGGTTTTAGCGCAGATCAATTTATTTTATATTTTACAAAATACATAATACTTTTGATGTTATTTAATATAAAATTTAAATTGCATAATTGGCCAAACTTATTCAAAGAAAGGTCTTCCTTGGACACAGAATGATAAGTTTACTTAGTAAAATAATATAACAGCTATAAAATAGAATTCGAAAAAAACAGAGTTCAGATATTTAACATGTTTTTGTTAAGCGTTTTCATTCTCGAGAATTGTCTATGAAATAAAGTAAGATTCTAGACAAAGATGGAAGAAAATCTAGTAGGTATAATATGAAAAGTAATTTTCTTTTATAAGGGACAATATTAGGAACAGTAACACGCTACATTAAATGTCTTGTCCTTTTAATATTACTATCATAAAATACTGCATTGAATAAACAACGTCAGCGGACAATGTTTTGAAACGAGCGATGCTCGTAAAAAAGGTTTTATGGCGAATAACTTTATTAATAATTTTATTACACTTATGAGGTAAATTCATTTTTCTTAATGTTTATTGTGTTTAATTATCTTAACCTTAAGTTCGATAATGTTATAAGACATGCAATTGTCTTTGAGGAAACAGCAGCTGTTATGAAGTGTTGAATACACATGTGGTGGTATTCATCCAACATGCATGCTTCCCCAATGTTTTCACGAGATAATCAAGCACATAAAAACTTAGTGTTTACAAGATTTCGATCCCACAATCTTCATTTAAAATTCACATGTACCACTATGCCATCTCCACTATATAATATCGACCTTTATAACATAGGGACAAAAAAAGACACTTTATACGTTAATGTATTTATGATTGCACGAATAGTTTCCGCGTCACTTAGTGTCGCTTCCGCTCGTAATCGATATATTTTCACCTCAAAATCAAATGTCACTGCGACGATATTCGAGAATGACAATGTGTCAATGACGTGTCAACGAAACCTTATAGGATTTTTTTAATGATATTTTATCACTAAGCTAATAATTTTTTTTTAAGAATACATATACGTCAGATCGTAAGCTGATCTGATATTTTTTATGTATAGTAAGTTGTCGCAAAATAATTTTATGAAGTACGCTTTTCTAGTTTAAACGAGAAGGTATATTTCAAAAAATAAAATGATAATAAATTACACCTATATAATATATATAATATAATAGTCCTCCTGACCGATTTCGGCCACGGCGGCCAATCTCAAGAGAGATAAGCCAACTGTGCAGGAGATATTATAGTGCACAAGTGTGTGCGCAAACACAGGTGCACTCTCTATTACCTAACTTTCATAAACCGATGGGACGGCAATCCGACACGACCGGAAAGAGTTCAGGCGCAGGACCAACGGCTTTACGTGCTGTCCGAGGCACGGGAGTATACACACCAACTTCCAGACATCGGGCTGCTTCTGAGAATTTTCGACAGAAAGTTTTAATAACATTTTATTGGCCCGAGCTGGGATTTGAACCCAGGATCACCGCGTCTGCGGCCTTACATGTAGCTACTAGACCAACGAGGCTACACCTATATATATCTAAATATCGTACCGAAAAGTCCATGAGACGTTATTATCTATCTTTATAAGGATATCACAGTGTTTAATTTATCTTTATCTTTTAAAATAGAAATAAACTTTTATTATAACATTTAAATATATCTTATCAAAATACTTTCGTTAACATTTAATTTTATAAGCACTTTTGTAATATTAGTGCTATCAGCGTTTTTATATCAAATCCACTGCGAAGAATAAGATGAGAATAAATACTAAATCGTAGTTACCTTTGCTATGTCAAAATAGATAGTAATCTAAAAGTAAGTAAATAAAATCTCTCGATATCTCTATTATTAAGATTGAACGTTTGAGGTCACGTCACAATAGTAAAAATAGTTTATTTGGCACGAAATATTCCCCTGGCACAGTTGGCAGCTCGCGATGCTTGGCAGCTCACTGTGAGGAAAAAGACAATTTCGGAAGTCATTGTTCCAAGCATAAACATCTTTATAATGTATCCAAATATTATTAATGGTTCTAACAATTTATGTGAATAGATCTCGAAAATAATTAGATTAAAATATTATTTTTGATTATAAAAATACGACTGTGTGACTTTGAGATTAAAGTTTCATTTAAAATGTATTCGTAAAAAGAGAGTAAAATAGATACCTAGACAGCATTAAGGGAAATAATATTATATTTTTTAATTATATTTGAACCTTAATAGCTCAGCCGGTATACGAACGAATATCTAGAATGTAGAATTCCCACGTTTAAGACAAATACTTTTGTAGTCATTATTTCATACAGTGGCAAAATCAAAGAAATATTAAACTTACATGGCTAATGGGCCATGGAAATTGAGATATTATGTTCCTGTAATTAAGCTAGCTCACTCACCCCACAATACTAAGCATTGCTGCTTGACGGTAGAATGATGAGTGGGTGGTACCTGCCCAGACGGGAATGTAAAACGCCCTACCAAAAATATCAATACTTAATTGATACAATAATTATATATTAATTATCATCCGTGTGTGCTTAAAATTGAAATTTAATGACAAATAAATCTTATTGTGATAATAATTGTATAATTCATTTAAAATATAAATTTGTTTCACACTAGCACTAAATACAAACAAAACTTCAGAAATCACTTAAGCAGAACCAACCTCGAATGTCCTAAAATACGTTTTAAGCGGTGAAACTTCATTAATAGACGATTAAAAGGTATAAATTGTTAAGTTTCCTGTGACCCTGCTCATAAAGGGCTAGAATATGTTGTATGCGGGTAAGAGGGATAAATTTATGTGGTTACAACAAAAAGCACCAGTCGAGTCCAATGTTAGATACTGAGCGTGGAGTTTGACATCGGTGTAAATACGGTTTATTTATTAGGAAAGTTTGCACTCAGCGGCCAACTGTGAATCAGACTTGCCTAGTGTTATATCAAATGCCAAGTCTAGTTAGCTTGTTTTTTTCCGTATAAGAAACTTTCATGATATTTTATTTTATTTAAATTAAGGACTTAGTAAATAAAAATCATACTTAAATAGCACGAATTCTGACCGCGTGGCTTGAATACTAGCTAGCATTTTCTTCGTTCGCATCTCCGATCTTTAGGGCAAAAAGGGAACGACCTCCTTTGCCCGCCTGTCACCAGTGGAGGTAATAAGACGGGACGCTAATAATGGTTTTTGCACTATCACTCCAGGATCAAAGTGTTTCAACTGCAAAAGGAACAAAAACATTTTAAAATAAGAAACGAATATTTACATCGTCTGTTCGACAGTCTTTTCAAGTATTTTATATTTGCTTAGTACGAGGCCAATATGTCAACCGCCACGACTTTTTCCATTAATGTTTCCTTGATACCAGACGAGCCCAATGTGCCAAAGCATGTAGCGTCCCGCAATAGGGCCCGTCCCCGTCACCAGCGATACTGTGTCATTTGCTCAGGTCTTTTGCCATATTCACTAATTCCATGGAGCTCAATAAGAGCAGGAAAAGTGGTGGTGATGGTAAGATAAATTTTAATTTTGTCATTAAGAGAACGGAGGAGAAAAATCCTACCTGAACTCCTTAGACATAAAACAAAAGACAAGATAACCGAAAGAGTCCAAGCTCCTAATGCAATAGTGATTTATTTCATCATTTCTTGATTTAAATGTATCCTATTAATAAACTCTTAAAAAGGTTTTATATGTTTTGTCAGTTATTTAATTAAATGTTTTAGGTATATTATAATAAAATATTTACAATGTTTTAAATGACGCGCTTAGGTCCATTACATTACTTATTATTCGTGCAGTAAAAGCGTAATAAATGTTACCATACCAAATCCAATATAAAGTTTACAACATCAGAGTCACGGTTTAATAGATTATGCTATAGAAAAATAATTCTAAGCAAACGTAACACAGCGGGCGACCTACAATTTTATATATCAATATTGTACAAGAGACGAAAACGATAGTCAATTTGGTAGATTTTACAAGCCATTGAAAACAATGACGACCATACTGAACATCCTAATATGCATTCACACGATTCCATTTCAATTTTATTGGTAAACGACAATCGTTACGGTAATAAAAACGTATGGATGCGACGATAAATGATGTCAATCGCTTTTCACATTAATTAACATCATTTTTGATATCAATTGGTGCCCTCGGCAAATGAAAACGTGTTGCGGATGTAATACGCCCTGAATACGGTCCCTTTGTGCGATACCATTACATTAACTCGTGGAGGAAAAAATCGGCGGGAATTGCTATATTTGTTTTTGTTGAAGTAGCGTAGATTTAATACTTTATATAGATAAAAGGTCTTAGGTACCCTATTTTCTTTTCAGTTTCTCTGACGAAGACATACGGCCTTATTCATAAACGTTGCTTAGTTACTGTTTAGCTAAACACTGATTTGTTTCTTTCTGTCATAATTGATTTGACATACGAAAGAAGAAGACAAAATATTGTTTAACTAATCACCAGTTAAATAAAGTTTATGAATAAGGCGGAAAATCTCTACAAAATTTCGTGATAAATGATTATGTTTAGACGACAAAGCGTAACAAACAAACAAAGTCACTTTTGCGTTTATAATGTCAATGAGGTCTTTATACTAAAACCTTCTCGACGCACTGTAACTTCTGGCATATCTCTTATGTAAATTGGTTTACTGAATTTCAAGCCGGTTTTTCTTTGTAGAATCTACATTCCGAATCCATAGATTTTTTATTGTAAAATCTATTTCAATTGAATACCAAATGAATTAAAACGCAATAAACATTAATAACGAATGCTATCATCAATCATTATTGAAACTGCAAAATTCTCTTGCGCTTATTTTACAGTTAAACCAAGACGATCAATTGACTTAACAAGTTCATTAAAGTCTATAATATACTGTCATTTTGAATTATCCTGACTTGAAACAATTAACTGGTAAGTTATCCGGGTCCTAATGCAGTCCTTGTTTCACCACCAATTACCTTTAACTAGAAACATCCATTTATATCAATTACAGCGATCGTTTAATTTGGGTAAATACCAATTCTATGGTTTCATTCTAGTATAGCTGTGGCATAAAGGGTTTGAAATTTAATAGTGGGTGTAAGAGGAATATCTTCACAATTATCTGGAACGATTTTTAATTGGGATTTATAGCTTGGATCTTCACGTGATAGTTGATGCGAAATAAAATTGTGTGGTATTTTAAGTATGATTGATTTAAGTCTTGCTTCAGTATTATGAACGCGGTGTTCAAAATAATGGGTATGGTTGCAATTGGGTCAGAAAATAAATACTATCTAGATATATATTTATTTAGATAAGGCAATGACTAAGATAATGACAATGTAGTTCTCCTGACTGATATTTACAGCAGCGGTTATGAAGAAGATATTGTAGTGTAAAAGGGCATGCGTAAACGTGGCCATTTCTATTTACTCCGTGTCATATTTCGATTAGACGACAATTTGACATAACAAAAGAGAAGCGCTTGAGCATGAGCTTTCAATGTATAATATAACATTTTTAAAACGACTATTTAGGTTATATTATGTTTAAAAAAAATATTGGCTTATGAGAAATCAAAGGCCTTTTTTGACTCATTGCATCAACAATGTATTATGATTTAATTTTGAAGTATAACATATTATTATAATGTAAGAAGACCAATGAAAAATCAAATTCAAATATGTTATCTAAAATCAAACAAACGGACAGTTATTTGCATAAAAAACAACATCACGTGACTATGCATTATCGATGTCCCATCAAGAGCCCGAATAAATTGCCTTTTAAAATACGGGTACACCAATAATAATGACAATAAGTTCGAACGTATATCAATGGGGGTTTCGCCCATCTCATCACCATAATAAGTGTTTACACAAAGAAATGGTATGCGTTGGTCGATACTATACAGACGTAGACTACAAATGTCCTTATGACTATAAACAGAAAGGCTATAATGCAATAAAATTTTACGCCTTTTCTTTGCGCTGCATTATCATATCGATGTACGGAGATTTAATGGTATTGTCGTTACGATATATCGATGAATGCGTCAGATACTGATCGCCAAGGACTGATTATTACAAAAATTCAATTATGTGCTTTAAATGCAACGTAATAGGATTTTTTATTGTTAGATCGATTGTCAGTTGAAGTCAATGGATGACTAATATCATATTTTAGCTTTTAATATATTAAGTTTTTTTTTTGTTATCTGTCGTGCTTTCATTATGAGATTTAAGATCGATCAATCGAATCGAATTTACTGAAATTCCATTCAATTTACTATACAAAAAATATATTCTTTATTTCCAAATAAAAACAATAACAATCAAGAATATTATTTTAAATATTTCAAACGTCACAATATTGATACACAATGGATAACAAATGTAAGCTACATTTTTGCATACGAATACTAAAACACTCATATTGTATTCAAGTTTAACAAACTAGAAAGCAGAACAAAAGAATTATGACCACGTGGGCCTGCACCTACACGGGACAGATCCATGCCCACGCACGTCAAATATTGTTTAACAAGTTAGATGGATGAGGAAAACAAATTCTAGTTATAAAATCAATAGTTGCGACAGTGTAATAACCATAAAAAATGAAAGAGAATTATTATTTAAAGTAACGCGTTTACTTTAGCTTTTTCTAATATTGGAGCTTAAGAAGTTTTTCGAGATGTTTTAAATATATCTTCATACATTACCTACTATAACTATAATTTTCATATCTGCTCTCTGGATAACGAACTTATTATAATAAGGTCGTTTCAAAAAACGTTAACATTGTTTTTAGAAAAATGAGACTGTAAAGGTTAAGACTAAAACTGTTAAAGAAAATCGTTTCTCTAATTTTTATTTCAAGAAAATACTTCCTTAGAATTCAGTCGGGTACAAAATTCGTGAACAGACTTCCAGCGGAGGCTAATGTACGCCAATAATCGTTATCATCGAGATAAGTACGCTACAGAGTGCCTTCCCAATTGCCTCTAGATACGCGCCGGTTAATTGCTCTAAATGTACAGATATTTTGAAAATAAAGAAGCAAACACACTATGTACTTTACAAAATAGACATACAAATAACAGCGACTTGAAAAACAACTTATATGAGTATGATTTATTTTCTCACATTTACCATTAACATGCAATTATAAACCCAAGATGGCACGGAAGTGCACTGAAATAACAGATTCAAAACCATGCAGTAATCACTAAGGTAATTAGTTAAACTAAGCTGTCTTCTTCTTTCGAATTAAAAATTAATAATGTCGGTAAGATCGAAATCATTACTTATATGTTTATAATTCATCTCGTGCTTGTCAGTGAAGGAAACATCATGATATGAGCAGGGAAGATGTATGTAACATCATAGCTGGTGAATAAAAATTAATTATTGAATGAATTTCTGTAACCTGACCACTTACTCGCAGAGGAGCTGTTTACTTAAGATTGGAGATTTTTGGGAGTTCAAATTCGGTAGTCATTTCAGAAAGGAGACATGTTCCCCCGATCGAAGTATAATATCTTTTTATTGATTTAATCAAGTATTTTAGTTTTAAATCAAAATACTTCTAATAATATAATAAAACTCTAAAAATATTTACTTTAAATCTTGCTACATTGTATCCTGTTTGCATACATCCTTAGTTTCTCATATGTTTAGTAGAATAGGAGCTCAATTTACGCCGGTCCCTCATATAATATTATTGTCTACCAATTACTGGATGCCACATCGATGGCTTAAGAAGCGGCTTGATATTGCCAACGATATTATAGTGTAACTAATAATCAATAAACTAAGAAGGCTTGTGACGTAATGAATTGACTGCCTCGTGAAATGTATCTAATTGAAAGCGTCCTATATTGCGCTTAATAGGTAAATAAGAATAATTACATTTATCAGATAAATAGGATTATATATGTTAATGTGTGCGTAAAATACACCGTTAATCAGCACATATATACTTTTTTTTTTATTATATAAAAGGCAGATTCTTCTCAGGTATTATGTCGAATGGCCGAAATAAATAATAAAGTCTAATCTATAATCTTCAGATTTAAATTTAAAAAAAATCGAAGTTAATTTCGTTATTGTGACGAAAGAGAAGATTGTAAATCAATCTATTGATTTGCATATAATTATCTAAAATTCTCATATTTCGAAATATCATATTGTACATGTAACATAACTTGTTTCATAAATCGAAAAATGAAGCAATTATTTATGAGCTGATTAAAATAATATAGAATAATAGCCGTTCCCCTTCTGTGTAAGTGTTTTTGATATAAAATTTATTAAATACTATTGATCCAAAAAAAACATACAAACAAAATAATAGATAATTTATTGTAAAAAAATATAACATCATATATTTCCTGACAGTTAAATAACATCTATATATACATAGATAGGAAAAAACAAAACATTTCATTATATTTTTCTAATGTGTTTGGTAACTAATTTTCTTATTTTTGGTTTGGTTGACAAGCTTTAGAGTTATTAATAAAAAAAATTAAAAAATTGTGCGGTTGGGGGACCCCGTCAGGAAAGAAGTTTGCGATATTTTTTCGACTCAAACCGTGTTTTAAAATGTAGATTTTAATTGATTATTTTGCTGCATTTTTGTCACACCAAAAAGCACCTCAACCTCCTTTATGCAACTCTCTCTTAACAAAGTTTAAGAAACTATTAAATTTTTTAACTCAATATGCTAATAATGTATCAACGTATCGCATTTTGTAGCATTTGGTAGGTACGGTATGAACACTATTTCGTTATGTGACATGACCTTGGGCCACTGCCATTTCACTCTATTGAAAGCAGCTGAGAGGAACTTCAGTCCAAAAAAAATATTGAAACATTCTTAAATATTTATTTTAAATTTTCTATAATGATTATTGTCGAATTTCAACCAATGGGCGGACACTAGTTATAATATACTAGATTAAATTGCCATTAAGATGTAAAACAGCATTAAATTTAAACCAATCGGTTATGCGGAACTGGTTTTAAATTAAATTGCAAGATGTGACCCACAAACTAACAGGTGTAGAAATAAAGTTTGTTATAACCTTAAACAGCGTCGAATTAATATTTATCATATTAATATCGAGGATGAAATCAATGTCTAATAAAATAAATAAATGTAAAAATGAAAACATCTGGTTAACGCTTCTACAAAATATAACGAATGCTTCAAAACTCACCGTTAATATAATAAATTTTCACAAGTTATATTTTTTATATCCAAAACGGCCGTCATATTAAATTAGTGACTATCACGCGTCCCATCGCATAATGTCGTTACGGTTCTGAATAATTTATGTATATGAATAAATAAAGGTGTGGTCATGGCCCCACCTTTATCTGTTAGTTAAATGAAAACGCCCATTTAAGTTTTGTATTGATTGCTTAAATATTCAAGTTGTTACTCCGATACAAAAAACAGTAGGTATGTTTAATACGCTTATCGTTTATGTCAATCTTTTTTTTTTCGTTTCCATCCAACATTCATCTGGTAAAATCCCGGGCGGGACCATGTAGGCAGTACAATGGGACCTATTTAAAAATGACTCATTAATAATTAATTATACATAATATGATGTCCTCATGACCGAAATACAAGTAAAGCAGTCTAAGTCAATTTAAAAAATATGCGCAAACGCAGATGTACTACATCGCCCTCGTAATCCAAGGAGATAGCAATGCGATACGACAAAAGTAAAATTGCAGTCGGTATCCTGTTTTAAATGTCATTTATTAAGGATATAATAATCCTTTTTCATGAATTCTTTTTAAACAAAAAAAAAAAACAGATTTTATTTTGAATTATTTAAAAAAATATTAGCGTTCTCATTTATCGCTAACTTAAAGAAATATAGGTGTTTCAATTCGAATGCATACTCTTATATGTTTAATTGTTATACTTTTATACTACACATACAAAATTTCTAAATTTTATATTATGTCCTTTATTTTGTATTGAATATGATTAAAAGTGTTTCTTATACCAGAAATCGCTATATATAAAAACAAGGATCACATTTTTTCGTTGAATTTAAATGGTACTACCCTCATATAATAGTATTTTCAATAAAAATCATTAAAGACAGTTCACCACCGCTTCATTTTATAATTGTTTGTCAATTTACCTTTAAATAATCAATAGTTTTAAATGAAATACATAACGTCATAACAAAATTTAATGAAAATCACAAGTTTGTATCAGAAGTTTAGCTTTACGTCAAAAGTTGCGTCCCCAAGGCAATACAAAAGTTAAGCTATAATTTGCTGACGAGCCACTCGCAACTTTTACCACGTTTTGAGATGATTTGACGCCATTTCTGTTACGTCGAATGTATATTTTTTTATTTCCGTTCCTATTCCAAATTTACTATTACTATTTTGTTTTCGAAAAAAAAAGAAAAATATAGGATTATTATAGCAAAATTCTTTTTTTTAATATATGAGTTTATTTCTAGTCGTTCCGCGCATTACCCGGAATAAAAATCCTACTTGAGTGAAAGTTTATTGGATGGATACGTAAAAAAATACATCAACTATCGCTCAGTTACTGCATTTAAGAAGTACAAACCAATATACGTATGGAAATAAGATTACTATCATGTTTAATATCCCAATTATGAAATTTAAATAATGAATATGATCTCAAAAACATTTAAAACGCGAACGCATTTTTGCAAAATGGAATAAATAAATTGCTTTGAAAATGAAATTCATTGTCCATTTATAGTTTTGTTTTGCGTTTATAGTATTCCATAATCTGCATTGGTCTAGGATATGCACGCGTCGCGCAAAACCAGGCTCACTGAGCACGATCGTTATACAAAGGTGTTAAGGACTGCTATCAACTTGTTTTAATTTTATAGAGCTTTTATTGCGTTTGTGCTTATAATTCATACCGTGTTGTTAAAGTAAAACAACTTAAAGAGACCTGAATGTTGCAGCGTGTTTATCCATTAACCCACGATGGAGGAGCGTGGTGGAATAAGCTCCAAACCTTTTCAACTGAACCTTACGTGATGAAGACCTTATATTTATTATATTGAGTATATTTTCACGCCGTTGCTTTGTATATTTATTTACTTTACTGAATTATTTTCTACATATATATTTTTTTTTTATCGCACTAATAAGTAAGTTATGCATTTTTAAGGTCGCTCAGCGAGCTATGGAGATGGCTATGCTCGGGGTTTCTCTGAAGGATCGAATCCCAAATGCGGTGATCCGACAGAGAACCAAAGTTATTGACAGATCCCAAAGGATTAGCAAGCTGAAATGGCCGTGGGCTGGACACATTTGTCACAGAACCGACAACCGTTGGTGTAGACGTGTTCTGGAGTGGAGACCATGTTTTGGCAAACGTAGCGTAGGACGCTCTCCGGCTAGGTGGAGTGACGATATACGCAAAGTGGCTGGCAGCGGATGGATATTGAGAGCTGAAGATCGAGCTCAGTGGCATGCCATTGGAGAGGCCTATGTCCAACAGTGGACGATGAAAAGCTGATGATGATGATGATGATGATTTTATAAACACTTTAAACATGCAAAGTCGAGATGAATCCTTTTTTTAAAATCAATCTTTATTTATAAGTATTAAAATGCAAAATGAATTTGAATTACATTTAATATAGAAGAGTAATATTTGCTTTGTCGGGATGACCTAGAAGAGTTTTCCGTAATATATATTACATTAGATAAGGGGAACTAGGTTTTCCTATTATTCGGAGCAAATCGAAGAAAACTTTCGTAACACAAATAATTGATTCGGTGTCCCGTCGTCGGGGAAGTCTCAGTTCTATTTAAGTTTCCTAAAAGGAAATGAAAGGAAATCAGAACCCGCGCCTTCGAAGCCTTTATCGAAACTTATCAGAATATTTCCTAGAATAAAAAGCGGCAGTAGAGCATTTTATTAAAGCGACTTCAAGATAAAGTCAACATTTCTTTCGGTGTCTGCTTCAGAGATTTAGCCGAAGTCTTTTATCGTCTAAAGTAACTCCTGGCTTAAAGTGATCGCAATATATTGAATGTAATCTATATGTACTGTTAATAAAACCATTTACTGTCGTATTGAATTTACATATTTATACATTTGTGTGTAAATATTTTCTAAGCAAAGCCACACATACGATTAACAATGCTATCAGTAATATTTTTTTTTTTTTTTTTTTTATTGTATAGGTTGGCGGACGAGCATATGGGCCACCTGATGGTAAGTGGTCACCAACGCCCATAGACAATGGCATTGTAAGAAATGTTAACCATCACTTTAATTGCCAATGCGCCACCAACCTTGGGAACTAAGATGTTATGTCCCTTGTGCCTGTAATTACACTGGCTCACTCACCCTTCAAACCGGAACACAACAATACAAAGTACTGCTGTTTTGCGGTAGAATATCTGATGAGTGGGTGGTACCTACCCAGACGAGCTTGCACAAAGCTCTACCACCAAGTAAATAATTATAACATAAGCGTCAATTAATTGCAATAGATTATGTTAAGTATATACGACGTTGATTTTATTTGATTCATAATTTATAAAGTACAAAAAATTATTACTGGACTAAAGAATAGAAATTATAATTTGCACATACGTTATATAATATAAGTATTGCATTCAGCTTAAGGTATAGTAAAATACGTGTGCAAAGATAATCTCATTGTTTCCAGCTCTTCGAGATAACCTTTCATGGGGTTTTGAACAACAAAAAGTTATATCTGATTATAATAAGGAAATTGGCCCTGCTTATCGATTTAGTCTATACAAAAACTGTTTATTCTAATGTTTAAAGATAAATTTGTGAAATGGAAAAGGAACGAATAGAACTATTTCCTGTCAATTAAATTATCAAAATTAGCTTCAAGCTTTTATCTGTAGCTTATTCAGTAAACTATAAAATTATGTTAGATGTTTTGCAATCAATGTACATATATAAAGAAATAACTTACTGACTGACCGACATATCAACGCACAGCTCAAACTACTGAGGCTGGCACCATGAAAATTTGCACACAGGTTTCTTTTACATAGTAGGTCAGCACTACGTAAGGATTTCTGAAAGTATAACCTCTAAGATGGTAAATGGGCTGAAAGCTTCTATGAAAATGCTTAAATTTTTATTAGCAATTCTAAATTACGACGCGAGTCAAGCCGCGGGTAAAGCACTAGTGTATTTATAAATGAACAATGGAATTAACTGACGCATCACTAGTTCAAATAATCCGTCTCTTTTCCTATTATATAAAACTCTACAGACGAGTTCGAATTTCAAAATAAATCCGAACCAATAACATTAATATCTTATTTCAAAAATATAGCGTATAATACCAATTTCGTCATAGGGTGTGAGCTTATTATCCTGTCATATACACTCCACATGTCCCCTATAGTGGATATATTTAGTTTAGCACGATTGTGTCTAAAAGCAAAAAGGGGGGCTATTTCGCCATCACAATCCACTAATAGCTCGGCCGGATTTGTCACTTCGAATGAGGCATAATGTTTAATCAATTACGAGCGATTACCAGATCCTGACAACAAAATTACACCGTTAACTTCGAGTTTATTGTGTTGAAGATTACAAAATGTAATATGAAAACTTTATCAAATTTAATCATGAGGCACTTTCAATTTCAGATTTTCAATTATTATGTTTGTTTTGATGTCTTAAATAAATCAATTCTATAAACAAAAAAAATATATATATCGTGTTTATCTATATCTATACTATAATATATAAAACTGAAGAGTTTGTTTTTTTGATCCGGATAATCTCAGGAACTACTGGTTTGAATTTAAAAATTATTTTTGTGTTGGATAGTCATTTTATCGAGGAAGGCTCTAGGCTTATTTTTATTTATTATATTTTTTTTATTACACGCGGGTTAATGTATTTTTGTATTTAATATGTAATTATGCTTTGCGTACTACCCGAGAATGTTGAATGGATAGAGAAGGTCGACCGATATATGAGATTTAAATCCGCTCAAAGAACTTTTCAATTTTTATGCTGTTCAATTACGTTTATTATCATCTCGTGATTAGCGAAGTTGAACCATCATAAAACCTGCTTGTATCGGATGAAATTCTGCCGTAATTAAGCTGAATCTAAAGTATGTATACCAAATCTTTTTTCAGAGGAGAAAATGCATTAATACAGGCCGGGCCTTTAAAGATCATTTACTTTTTTATCCAAGAATAACACTATTATAAAAAAAATATATCCTTTTTTTATTTTCAATTTTAATGAAATACCTACCTACTCAAAAGACATGCAAATATTTAAAGTCACGAAAAACTTTTCAAATTAAGCACTTCTTCCGTAACCTGGATTTAATTAATATCCAACAATTTTACTGTCCCCGAAATTGTTTGCTCGAACGACAATATCTCGTCCAAAGAAGACATAATTGCAGTCAGCCGCTAATTAATTAATCACCAAGACAGGGCCGGCGGCGACATAATTGATATTTGAAAGGGTCTCTTGGACCCGGTAATTTGAGCGATGGTTTCACTGAAAAATACGCAAATATTGCCAGACAAAAATAAATTTTTAATTTTATGTCTTTCAACCGTATAATGAAACATAGAGTTTTATTTCGATTATATTTTGTAATGTTAAATTTTGAATGGTGTTTTTTTTTACAATTACAATTTTTGAATTATTTTTTTATATAAGAGGTATTTTAATTCAAGGTGTCTTAAAAACAAATTTATTATATTAATCATTGTAAACTCTTGTAAATCTAAATTACATTTGATTAATAACATAGTCGCTTAATAAGTGGGGACCAGTTACTATAACTATGTATTTGATATATGTACTCGTAACATTGCTAACATGCTGTCACCCACAATGTTCAAGTCATTGTTTTTGCTGTGCAATTGTCGAGACACTCACCCTGAACATTTCCACCCAACGGATCGATATTTAAAATAACTGACTAATATGAGCACGACACAATTGCAACGACACCATTTATTAATTTGAACAAATTTTACAAAAGTGTATAATAATGCCAAAATGTATTATCTGCTAGTCAACCTTAAATAGTGCAGTACAGAGGACAATCGGGCGAGATCAACTGCGCCCACTAGCTTGGAGAGTTCAGCCAGGTTAAGAGCAGAGCGAATGCGTTGTATCGACACGATCACGTATCCTCTACGATCCGTGCCGAAGAAGGACGAAAGAATCCCACATAACCCTGGTCCTTCATTGACCCGG
Organism: Nymphalis polychloros; assembly: GCA_905220585.2. Classification (NCBI taxonomy): domain Eukaryota; kingdom Metazoa; phylum Arthropoda; class Insecta; order Lepidoptera; family Nymphalidae; genus Nymphalis; species Nymphalis polychloros. The sequence continues at coordinate 2,552,649 of HG992253.1, forward strand.
GTAGTAGAAAAAGAGCCCTTAAATAATAATACCCACCTCTTCCGTTTCTCATTTGTCAAATTGTGATAAGTAGTTTAGAAGATATACAGAAACATACATACATATATAGCCTGCTTAAATCGAAACCCTTATTTTGGTTAAATCTTTCGTTGAATAAAAATAATACAATAAATCTAATAACGTTGACACAATATAAACAATTTGTGTACTTTTCTAATTACAGTTCTGATTGCTAATTTTGATTTAACGCTTCATTAGCTTTAGCTACCATTGAGACTTGCATTGGATAATCAAAATCCATTCAACCGCGTGCCCCTTACGTCCCTTTTGATAATGGCCGATAATGGCCCGCATATACCGTGATTCAAACCTGGCTGATTGAAACCTGTAATATAAAGTTTATTTGAAATTAAATCTATCGCTTATAGTATTCAAAACAGCTTAATGTCAAACCTATTTCATATTGTATTCTATTTTTGAAGTAAAGTAAAGTATTTCACAAGCTACTGACTTTTTTCGCCAGATCTTCTCACGTCAAGATATTTCTCATCCGACCCGGCGGTAGTTTTAAATTTGACAAACAATAAGTAAGTATGAACTTCTATGTTGAAAAAAGGATTTTGATTTGATTTGTACAATGTAAGTTCTACAGAATACGAATATGTAATGTAAATTCTACAGAGTCCTGTATGGAAAGGCGAGGAGTTAGATACTTATTTGTGCTCTCAAATTTGAGGTTTAAACAAAGCCGAAGCACTGCCAACTCTTTAGTAATTACATAATGGGTTTTACAATCCAAATACCGTCGGGACGTTATTTGGCCAGACGATTCTTGATTTATTAATTAGCACGTTCGACAATTTCATCCTTTGTCTGCGGTCAATAAAACGATCGCAGTATGTTCTTATTTGGATTAAATTTAATAAAAACCTTTTAGGAATCTCGTTTTCAATTACAAATCAGGCATTATTGGAATACTTTATTTCGATTAATGAAAATAAAACCAATCGTAAAGTCAATTTAGATAAAAAAAATATACGTAGAGTAATATCATACATATGAATAAAAAAAAAAACTATTCTATATAATAACATTATACAATATCATGGATAAATATCGAAGTTTCACGTTGAAAGTGAGATTTTTAATAATCATTATGTATTCGAAACTTTGGAAGTCAAATGAAAGTGTATATAAGTTAAGTGGAATAGTGTTGTACTATAAATTAAAACATATTAATCAAGAACTGTTTTTAGTCTTAGAAGATTTTAGGAAATATACATATATAAAACGAAGGTGTATGTTTATCATTACTTCGCCTTCTATTATGCATATTTCAAATATACAATATACACATAGAGATAAACATAATATATCTACATCAAATTTACTCGGTGGTAGAGCTTTGTGCAAGCTCGTCTGGGTAGGTACCACCCACTCATTAGATATTCTACCGCAAAACAGCAGTACTTTGTGTTGTTGTAGTCCGGTTTGAAGGGTGAGTGAGCCAGTGTAATTACAGGCACAAGGGACATAACATCTTAGTTCCCAAGGTTGGTGGCGCAGTGGTGATGTTGTTTTTTTTAAAGAAATATACAAACCACTGTCTATGGGCGTTGGTGACCACTTACAATCGGGTGGCCCACATGCTCGTCCACTAACCTACACTATATATATATATAATCCTGATGTAGGTATTGTAGTGGACAAGACAGTATTTTTTTTGGGATACACTAAGTTGTGTATGCATTAAAACATTAATTAAATATGTGAACTAATAATCCTGTCAAGTTTACACTTAAATCTAATTATTAATACAAATCAATAAGCATGCAATTCCGTTTCATTATAAATAATTAATATTAATATTTACAAACTAGTAGAAAATCAAAAATTTAAGTAAACAGTTAAGAAAAGAACTTATTTTGTTTTAAATTTATTTTGATGTCTAGTAACACTTTCAAGTCAAAATTTCTTTTTCAGCCAACAAAAGCGAACAACGCAGTTTCAGCCAAGCTAATTATGTCGCCAAAGCGCTGCCAGCTCATTACGTATTATATAATAGGCTTTATACATACATTCTATAATCCGAAAGATTCGAAGCACTTTTATACCAGACGACTTTTATCTTATTCATTATCACATAATATGACGAACTCGCAGTTACAACTTTTTTATAAAATGCTCTCTTTGATTAACATTAAATCTATTATAACAATAAATGTTAAATGAAATAACTAATAACGTATTATTTATTTTTTACATACGTTTATACATCGTTTATATATCTTCACCTATATATCACCACCAGAATTGATTGCACGAGATGCGCAGTAAAGTTTATTTATAACTCTAGCTTGTGACCAAAAAGTTCCTCATCAATTTTTATGTCAAATATAGATATATGCATTTTATTTCGATGATACAAAATCATTATTATTAATAAAATAATGATGAATAAAATACGATAAAATAAAACGAAGCTGCCCGATTATACGACCAACCAAAATATCCCGTGGCATTGTAACCAGGATGCTGGCGCTATTGTCTCTTTAAATTGCTAGACTAATCCCTTAGCCAAGTAAGCGCCAAGTCCTGATTCCATGGAAATGTGTACTAGTTTCTTAGAAACGTCATTAATAGTTATATTTCTGGAATCTTACGTACTTAGGACTTAACAATTAAAAAACGATTTTTACAACATTTCAACTAAATATAACGTATTAAAGAAATCATAGCTTATATAATAACAATAGAGAAGTGATTGTAGCGATTGTCATTGTTAATTTGCAATGCTTAAAAATTGTTTTGTTCAGACAGTTGAAAGTTCGAAGTTAGCGCTTTGTCAGTGCAGATTTAACACGCTTGACCTATAACGATTTAAAGATATTTTTTTAATTCAATTTATACCCACTTCAAAAAAATGTTATGTTTTGTTACACGTATTAAGAACGGACAGCAAAATAATGTATATTTATTATTTATTTTATTTTGTTTAGGAAACAAACAGAACAAATCAACACATTTATACAAAAATACAGAAACGAAACATTGATCAATACAGTTTCCAAAAGTACATAATAATTGTAAATTATATATAAAACAAAATTAAAAATTAACAAAATAAGTGTCAAACAACAATATAAACAGCGACTAGGACAATTCTATAAAAAAAACAAAATTAAAAAATTATATTCATGAATAACTATCAACAGTTCAAATTTACTGAAAGAAAGCATACAGGCAGTAAGATGGTGCTTATATTCGTTGTTTAAAAGCTATGTTTAGCTACGCTTCTTCTCTTTTTTTTATTAAATTTTATGTTTTTAATTTTTTTTCCAGAAACAATTATTTTATGTACAGCCATCATTTTCACAATAATCTGTAAATATGTTTTAGTCCAATAGCCAGCGATTTTATAATTCGAAATAAGCTGAACTATGAATAGTCTCATATATATTAAATTTAATTAACATAATATTTTAAAGTACATTCAGATTTTTCTTTCATATTGTAAATATGTATCGAATTATTTATTAACCATATTCAATATATTCGATCAAACTAAAACGCAACTTGAATAATTACCTGTTACTATTTACTAATCAATTTCTAGTGCATCCACTACATAAGTTAGTAATTTTAAAACCTAGTGGGATTTAGGAACTACAATATTACAGGCTCATTCGTTTTGCGTTGTCAATCCATATGCTTGACACATCCATTTGGTATCTATTTCCATGACACTTGGCGTAGTGGACTGTGAACGTAATGGATTAGCCATTTGTCTGATTAGCAACATCAATAAATAACGCGCAAACTTTAGGGGTCAGACCTGATCATTTACTCATTAAATTTTGGGGACACACTACAAATACCGTGCTTGGAAACCCGTATGTACTTACACTAATTAACCTGAGCATATATTTACAAATGACCAGACGTGTTGGTTTATTACTTCAGACTGTTGGTATTATCTTGTTTGATTACTGCCTAGTGCTTACGTATTGTACTAAGATGAAACCGCGATGAAAGGCTTAGTAGATGGAATAGTTGTGCCTTAAGAATTTTTGTATGCTTAATTTGTTTTACGATCCATCTTGTGTTAGACGATAGAAGCACACATCGTAAGGCAACCAGCAGATAATATTTGACACGTGTTTATCCACCACTCAATTGGAGTGGCGTTACGGAAAATGCTCCAAAGGCGTGTTTGCAAGAAAGAAAACATTATTAATATTCTTTTATATAAAAAGATAAGTGAATATATTTGGTTGTCGAAAAAATTATTCACCTTCAGTTAAATATATTAAATTATTCCATATTATTAAATTTTAATTACTTAAACTTTAATCAGCTTTAACTTCTAAAGAGCCGATGTATTGCTTATAACATTTGTGTTCCTTTGATACAATCTTCACATATGAACGGATATTCATAAAGAAAATTTAATTACAGCAACATAACATGTATATGAATTCAGTTAATATAACGAGATACAACAGAACACAAAAATTTAATTTGGCCTCAAGACAATTTATTCGAAATTCGACTTAAATGAGATTCTTAATTACGGAACATGAAAGTGTTTCTTGGCGGAACCGAACTTCAAAGGCGTGTATGGGATCGTATACAGCAAATGCGAACTGACAAAATGCTAACTTGGCATGAATTATGAGCTCCGTTCGTACCCGGGGGAAATTAAAGTGTCTTGTTGCAACTTTGAGATGCCCAGGTACGGGTAACCATAGAAACTTTGCAATAAATAATTCAATTCCTTGCCGTTTTCAAATTGAAATGCATTCTTCAATTGTGATCAATTGAATTGACTTCGATTCGGGAGTAAATCTGGCCAGTTTGAAAATTCTACGAATTCAACAGAAACTGCTACGTCCTTCCAACAACGACCTTTAGTAGAAAATTCAATACAGCTATTGGCTGACGATATATTTTTCTGTTCCAACGAAAATGATAAATTGTAAAAATTACAAACTATATAAAATCAATTGGTTTAAATATAACTTGATTTAGAAACTGTTATACCATAATTGAATTATATTGCAAAAAATTCAATAAACAATAACCTTAGTTAATATTAGTTTACAGCGTTACCGCTTTGCCGTTTACAGTTTATACAAACACCCAAGTATAAAATATAATATAAACAGATTATCTTATAATTAACGCATAACCTATCTATTACAAGTAGGTTAAATATTACGCCATCATCACTATGTACTACACTTGGGTGTCCATGGGTGGTGGTAGTCATTTTCCATCAGGTGAGCCTTCTGCTCGCTTGGATCTTACATAAAAAAACTAAGGCGTTAAAATTACAAATTATTAACAGTGCGATATTTATGAAATGGTCCTTATTATTTGATACCTAACTTAAAAGGTTTTTGTTATTTTCATCTATTGGAAATTTAATATGGTTTACGTTATGTCAGAATCTGAGTCTGATCCAGACAGTCGGGTAATGCTAAACACCTATTGACCTTTGAACGTCGTTAGTTTGTCGTCGTAATAGAAACTTGATACTTTAATCAATGCGAGGACTAGAATATATGAAATGTAGATAACAATAAAAATAATAGTCTGAATATCCCAATGCTAGGCTAATAACTCATTTCCTTTTTTTTATAAGGTATGGAGATCATTCGTCTACGCTGCACCAATGTGGATTTATGGATACACGTGTAGCATAATTTTATTTGACACATACTGGTTTCCACAAGCTGAGGACAAAATTAATTTTAAAAACAATTAAAGCACATTAAAATTCAGTGATGCTTACCCGGGCTTAAAACCAAATTCGCTTAAGATTCATGTATTCAAACTGAGCAACGATAGAGTTAACGATAGTTTTTACACAAGTAAGATAGTTTGTAAATTTAAGCACTAAATAAATACTTCACGGTTGAATCAAGCAAGTCACACACGTTCGACTAACGAGCCTGTAAAAATGTACCAATTCAATTACAATTAGACTAGACAGAGCTGAGTCAGCGTAAAGTATTTATACAATTCACATGTGAACTTGCTTCATCAAGTCGACAAATAGGGGAAGTCTAGAAACTGAGCCGGCATATCAGTACGGAGACTCCAGGGAAATAATTGCTCGCTTGATTGCAGCCGTATGAAATTTTTCGTTCCAGTATTGTGTGGATTTTGTAAAATAAGAGAAACATTCTCGTAATACGATTGCGCTGGATTAACAATCTGTTTTATTTCATTATTCAGTGTTCCTTCTAATTAAATATTTTTATTTCCTGCTCGCACGCTTCGGTTTCTTTTCATTAGTTTGCGACATACTTCTTATAATTTCCATAATAAATTCATAAATTTATATCAAGCTAACTCAATAACAACTCTGAAGAGTAAAAATTAATCATTAAAATGTATATTGTAAATAATGGCATATTGAATAAGAAAAAACAAATATTAGGTAACCAAAACAAAATTAGCTTCTGAAAGTAAGAACAGAAATAAATCTGCATTAAGGCTGTCTAGCTGTCTACTGCAAAGTTTTAGGCACGAAAATAAGCAAATGCGCATATAATATAATTACGAGTTTTAGTAGATAGCAATAACCAACGCCATTTCGCTTGCGAGAACCTAAAAAAACATAATATTCCGTTTTGAGCTGATACACGTTGAGTTCGTATTTTTTTGGGCAGATTTAATTTTTTTTTTTACTTTTTTTACTGCATATGTAGGCCTAGCATATGGGCCAACTGATGGTAAGTGGTCACCAACGCCCATAGACATTGGCATTGTAAGAGATGTAAACCCTGTAGTTACATTGGCTCACTCACCCTTCAAACCGGAACACAACGACACAAAGTACTGCTGTTTTGCGGTAGAATATCTGATGAGTGGGTGGTACCTACCCAGACGAGCTTGCATATAGCTCTATCGCCAAGTGAATAAAACACTTACTTCAAACGGTGGGTTACTTGTTGTTAAGGCTTTGTGCATGCCTGTCTTGATACATAGCATCCACTTATCGTATACCGTCAAGCAACAATGCATAGTATTGTTGTGTTCCGATTTGAACTGGTTGTCAACTAGCGTAACTACAGGCTCAAGGTAGATAACATCTTAGCATCAAAGGCTGGTGGCGCATTGACAATGTAAGGCATGGTTAATATTTCCGATGTGATGTGGCGGTGGTGGTCACTTAACATGCCACTCGCCAATAAACGTACCAAATACAAAAAAGGGAATGACTTTAAGAAAGTATAACTTTCCTATTATAAGTCAAGCTATAAAGCCATGTTGTAAGTTATGGCAATTGTAATTTGAATCGACAATTATTATATCATGAATGTACTCAACCACTACTTTTTCTTATAATTCTTCATTGTTAGTGAAGTATTTCATCTGAAACATTTCAGTAACTTGTATACGTGTCGATTTTCATTACCGAGTGACCACTTTTTATTAGGCCCAACGCTTCGGAAGTCCAATTTATATTTAAATTTCCCTCAGTTTCTGATTGGAAAAGTTCTGCCTATCTATTATTGTAGAAATAAAGAAAACCAATTGTAATACGAAAAACGAATTTTAATCGCAATAAATTATAATATAAGTAAAAGAATTGATAACGTAGTAGCTTTAAAGTAAATATGAATTAAAAAATGTTTTGAATAAAAAAAATAACGGCTTTTAATAGATAATATATTTACTAATAAAAATATTCCACTGCTGGGATAATACATACTCTCCTTTTGATGAGCTTATTTAAGGTTAGGACCATATTTGATTCCACGACGCCGTTTCAATAAAGATTGGTGGATAAAAGCATATGTAAAATTTGTTACTTTTTTTAAAATTAATAATATGTTAGGTGTTTTTAATTACGCACAACATTCAACTTTCTTCGATCGTGTCAGATTTGCCATCTCATCAGATTATGAGAGTGAGGGAACGATGAGTGCACAAGTGCTTGCGCACACACTTGTGGTCTATAATGTGCCCCGTGCAGTTGGCTAGTTTTTGGCCGAAGTCGGTCAGGACATTATATTTAATTACAGCGAAAACGACATTAATAAAAAAAACACAAATTAACTAAACGCTGTATAAACCAAATAAAAGGATTAGAACCCGTACGCTTCTTTTAAAATATTATTCTCCGTTAAACGAGTCAATGGTATTTATTTTAATTGACCTCACTTGTTTGTATGTGAAAAATTTGGAACATATTCGATTGTATATATTTGGATTCTAATCTGATTTTGAGTACAGTTTCAATATTTTATTTATTAATATAATATTAGGTATTTGATATTAAAAATATTGAGCTAACCCACAACAGATATAAACAATTTGCTAAAACAGAATATTAGTGAATATTTTTTAGATAAGTATTATAATGCAAAGCAAAAAACAAATTTCGAATTTCGGGAATACCAATAAACACATTACGTTAAAATGATGTACCACAACGTCGGAACATTAATAATGTGATTTCATTTCGTTTCGCTGAATAGTTTCCTCAGAGTTCTTTCCCTTTCACGTTCCGAAACTCATATGAAGTTATTACAGGTAAAATTTAACAAAATACCTTCTAAATTAGAAAAGTTATTTAATATTATTTGATAAAAAAAAATGTTTAAGATTTGAGTATACATATTTATGATATCATTATATATGGAGAACTGACTGCCTCGTCGGTCTAGTGGCTAGATATTAGGCTGCAGACCCTGTGGTCCTGGGTTCAATTCCCAGGTCGGGCCAATAAATAGTTATTGGGTTTTTCTGTCAGGAAACATAAAATGTTGATTTCCTGAAACATATGATTAAAACTTAACTACGAAAAATATTAAGGAATTAAAGTAAGAAATATTTATACATACGTCTTAAAAGCAGGCACACTCATATACTTAAGAATCCTTGCTATTCCTGTCAACTCTCATTTCGCGTAAGCGCTTTCGGTGTAAGACTAGAAATCCTTGGAGCGGGCTTCTAAAATGCAAAGTCCATAAATAATTTTGCGAATGTATAAAGATTCCGTGCGAGAGTGTACTTCAATAATGCAAGTTGGCAGTAAAACGTAGCAGTGAGTGCGACGTCCACGCTAAATGGGCCAAAGCAAGAATTTAGTGTTACTACGTGCTTCTATATGAGAACAATGTGTTTAAAAGAACCGCAATTTTGCAAGCGTATGCTGCACGAGCGCCTCAAATCAATGAAACATTGAGGAAAATATTAAAATTCTTTAAATATAAAGGATATTAACAGTAACAGTCGTAAATGACCACTGCTGGGCTAGCACCCAGGTTGAGGAGAAGGTCTGGAGCTTATTCCACCAAGCTTCTCCAATTTGGTTTGTTGGTTGATAATTCGTATAATATAAGTGAAATCAAAAACTTAATCAGAAGGCGTTAAAATTTAAAAGATATGTGCTAGCCTTGATAGTAATCTACCGCATCCGCCTTCTTTGAATTGCTTCTATTTCATTTTAACCTTTTCCAATGCCACAAACAAGAATGTCGCAGCAAAAAAAAAAAACAAACGAATAACTGACTTTGATAAAGTAATGCTTTAATTTGAATTTAGAATTCGGAGTCAAAATAATGTCTGAATTCAAAATAGTGAGAAAAAATTAATCTCGGGTTACACCAACTTACGAATATTATTAAATGCAATTTATTTTAGCTATTATTTAATTGTTCATAGTTGACTTTGTATTTCATTCGAGTAAAAGAGTAATTACTGATTTTCCCATTACACTCAGTAACCCTTATCTGCCCACAAAGTCATTTTAATCCCACAAAAAAAAAAACAGTATTGAAAACTACATAAAAACGACACTTATTCAAATTTTTATGAGGTTTGAACATATATGGATTAATCCTGAGAAGGATTATATAAAGACTACTTCAATAAAGAATATTTTGATTTTGTTTACATTCTTTTCTAAAATACAATATGTTCGTTCAAAAATATATTGAACATTTGGTTAATACTGTTGCTACCTCGGGAACATTATATTGATAAATATACATTGACATTTATATCGGTATCTTCGTATTTCTTTACATAATTTCCCTAGAGACAAGAACAATATAAAATAATACGCATAACATCAATACTAATATTTTAACAACAATCGCTATTGTTATACATTATATTAATATATACTATTTTTTTGTAAAAAATTGATTTTCGCTTTTCACTTGGTAGAAGGACTTTGTACCCATCTGGGTACCACCCTTTCATCAGATATTCTACCTCCAAAGAGCAATATGTGGTATTTATTTGTTCCCGTTGGAAGGGTGAGCCAGTGTAACTACAGTCACAGGTGACAAGCATCTTGGCTCCCATGGTTGGTGGGAATTAGAGAAGTAAGGAATTGTTAATATTTCTTATGGTGCCAAAATCAATAGGTGACCAATAATTACCATCAGGTCCTTCAGCTACCTACCTTATTAAAATATAAAGACTTGATTAGTAAAATTATTCTTGTTTTCGTAAGTTATTAATATTAAACAATGTCCAAATGTGCTGCGTCTTCTTCTTTCAAATGTCGAATAAATGATAACAGAAAGAGAAAAATCAGAGTTTAACAAAATACACACTAAACCTTTAATTAAGGCCATAAATTATTAAGTTTTCAGAACTTTAATAACTCAAATGGTACAACGGCGGTATTCATTTTATAGTCCAGAAATAAACGAATCCCGCATTCGCATGTTCTAAAATTAAAGAATATTTTATGAAGCTGCAATCACATAAAAGGTCAATCCATTAAAGCTAATGTACTGATGTACTACTGTATGATATCAAATGTTTGATGGTATAGCAACAGCCAACGGTGCGTGAGAGAAACGCAATGTGCATTTGCAATCCTCCCTCCATATTATGTATTAGACTAGCAGTCAAAATTCTTTGAATAATTTCCCATTGGAAAATTCTTGAATAATAAGTGGACAGTGAGATTTTTTGGAATGTTTCTTAAAATCGATTTTTCCTGATATTAAAAAATAATTACCACTAGCGGCTTCGCTCGCATTTATACGGTACGGGTTGATGGGGATGGTACGTGTAAATAAAATAGAAACAAGCAAACGGACGATCAAATAAATAAAGGGCTGGTTTAAGTTTCGCCAACAGAACTGGAGTCGCGACTCAAAGAGGAAACGCTGCTAGAATTCTTGCCATTGCGGTCGTGATTTGTACACTAGATATTTTTAATTTTACTATCTATATATTTAAGGCTTTATATAAATAATTTTATTGCATTCAAAACAAAGATATATATTTTTTTAAATATTTGTATATTCTTCTGCGTCTACGTGAGCACATATTGTCAGAAAGTTCCTAAGCGCCTAGTTCTCATGACATCTATAATGCACTATTACTTATAAGTTATTACTATAGATATTATAGATCGATATTTATTTTGTAGATACTATATGTGTATGTATGTATATGTTTATTTATTCTATAGTTTTATATATAAGTATGTAGATTTTTGTGTACTATTAATGATTAATTACCGCCTTCATGGATTTCTGTTTGACCTAAAAGTTGACTGGTAGAGAAAGCCTTCAGGCATTAAGTCGGCCCTTTTTCTATTTACTTTGTGGTGGTCAATAAAGTCTTTAATTAAAAATAATATATTTATATGCTCGCTTATATTATATAGATCTTAAAATAGTTTTCAATCAAACTGCTTAATAGGTTGCTAGACTGGCTAGATACAGCTGTTTTTTTTTTATGTTTTACTTGGCAGCGACATCAATATGTTCACAAAATTATTTTATCTTTTACTATCTTTTTAGTTGAATACGTGTTTTATTGCAAATAGTATTTGATTTAAAATGAAATTTATAATCAGAGATCATAGTGATGAGATGATGATAATTATGGAAATATAAAATTATCCACCGCAACTCATTAGATAAAGAAACCGGTAAAAAAGCCTCAACGGGAACAAAAATTCAACCTCAATATAAACTAGGTCATCTTTTATTTCCTTTAATTGAAAGATGAAATAAATTATACAGACTGATGTAGATTCCCTTCTCCTTCTTATTTTAAAAAATCTTAAATTAGCAATGGTTTTTCTTTCAACGTCTCGTACTCGTTCGTGAGCTTCGTGCTGTTCTATATAATCATTAATTTAAATCCGGATTTCAAATCCAAAAAAAGTAAAATGAATATCGTAATCAAAAATAATTTGAAAATTCGTAATCAACATTTGTGAGTTGTTGTTAAGAAATTCATTTTTAATGTGAGAAAAAGTATTCATAATTGATTTTGAATAATTAGGTAATTTAAGTCTGATGAGGGGCCAATTCCAAGCAGAGTCGATTTTTAAAAAGAATGACGTCAGCTTCTGGTCACTAATAATTTAATAGTAGAAAAAACTTCAACGATATAACACGAGTGGTACGGGACAGTGGCTGACACAGTAAAGATTTGTATTTGCAACGCTACTTCCCGGACCAGAGATGTCTGTTCGCTATGACAGTTCGAGCAAGAATGACTTGAGTTCTTTCGGGCGACCGTGTAATTACAAAACGAAGATCCGAACAAGCAACGTTTTAAAAAATATATATATATATTAGTTGTGATTGCCTTAGTTTGACATATTACAATTAATTAATCTTGATAAACAATTATTTCACGGTTTTAACTATTGTTGTTGTCAGGGAACGTCATCACGGCGATATATCTTTTAAAATCGTCTAAAATATACCTGTTCATAAAAGTATATCAAAAATGCGTTATATTATATAAGCATTTGAAAAATAATTATTTTCCGCTTGAGACCAGAACAAGAATTCTTATTTCTCTTGAAAAAGTTTAATTTAAAGTTTGCTACCAGCCAGTATTCCTAGGCGGTATTCGTGCAAGTAAACTGCACTTCCTTATAAGCTTATTTTCTTCTCAGAGAGTCGAAAATTTTCTTTAGATTAGTTTCTCTTGTTGAGGAAAATAGGAAGGAATAATAAGTTCGCGTCGCCCCTTAAATTGGAACCGCTACTTTTGTGCAAAGATTTTCACAGGCCCGACCGCATTAAGATAATAAAATGTAAATCTCAACTTACATAACAAACTTAATATAACAAGCAGTGGATTGTATGATATCTTATACCTACTTTACCATCTACAGTTATATCAGTCTGATTGATAAATATTTTTCTGGTTATTCCAATATTATTAAATTATATCGAAAGTAGGTTTTAAAAAAAGAATAGTATTAAAGCGATAGCAACTTATATATTATATATTTAGCTGGGGAAATTTAAATATGTGCAAATGTGTGCGGTAATTTCTTAGGGTATAATCAAAGAAAATGTTTTGTGAGTTATTAAAACAGAACCGCAGTAAATAATTAACAATGTACAGAAATTAATTAGCTAATGACGACCTTTAGTGTTATCAATATTTAAAAAATTTTAAATAAGAGTAGAATTTGAAATAAGAATTGAAGAGAAGAGTAGTTTGTTTTCATCATTCTTATTATTTATAAACATTGATTAGCGGGTGATTAATCAAATATAAATCTACCAAAATTATCACTCTTTGAAAATCTACAAACTCTTTCCTGGATAGAAGATTAGGACTTAGAATAGGATCTGGATAGCATTGGTCTATTAATAGACTATTACAGTACCCATATATAGGTACATCCAGAATATAAATAGTCTGCCTAAAGTAACAATGAAAATTATAATGAAAGCGCTTATAAAAACGCAATTTATTTAAACATTCCATCTACAATATCACACGTATTTGTTTCTTTTCAATACAAGCATAAAATTTAACGATCATTCCCGAAGATCAGACGCAAACCTGGTTTTTCATTGCATATTCCGCTTTCAAAGCAAAAATATTTAACAGTTTTCTGTTCAATACGGCGCTAACTCAATCCGGACCTATACTCGCCCACATTTTCACGGTTCAATGGATATAAAAAGAAAATAGCGCTTTAAAAGGGATTCAGGAGCCCTTTTAGCGTTTTTGTTCGAGACGATGTTGTTCCCTGCCCGAGCATGATTCAACAAACAGAGGTTTAACGATTCGTGAAACAAGTCAATTGAATAATACATAGTATTTAAATTAAATTTGTATTGAATTTCGCAACTTAATTTCGTCGCTAAGTGCTAACAATAAAATCTTATTATGATATTTACATTAATTTTGCTTATATAAATAATTAATTTAATTATAAAGTACCAAAATTCTACTATTAAATGACTATTATTATAAACTAGCTGCGCCACGCGGCTTCACCCGCGTATAATTAATAAAAATATAATAAATTATTTTATTACTATAATAACACACACGCGCGCACACACATACACACACACACACATACACATATGGCTAAAAAAATACGTAATTAACGATTTGAAATTAATTTTCATAAAATACAGTAGGGTTTACCGATCTTGTATATGGCCTTACATTTGCGCCATCACATGTTTTTTGTGTGTACCAATTTTCATCAAGATTGGTCAAGCCGTTCTTGAGTTATAAGAAGACATACAGACAGACAGACAGACAAAAATGAAAAATATAGTATAATGTGAATCACTGCATCATAAAAAGATAATTTCTCGCAAAATTAGGTGAAAAAAAAAAATTACAGACAGAGCCAATAGATTTATATAGTAGTATAGATATATCGAAATGTAAATATTATTTTTTCATGTATGATTATAATAAGTAAATATTAAATGGATTGTAAAGCTACATCAGTTTGGATAGATTCTTCCAAGAACAACTGACATAATTAATTTTGTTTACCAGCTCCTAATGATCATAAAACAATAACAACCAAACTATGAAATAAAAGAAAATCACATAAAAATATTCCGAGATATTTTTGACGTTATGAAATAAATAAATTTTATTTATTCTGCAACTAAAAACGATGAAATCGCGAACAACCAAATGGAATTTAATTTAAACAAAGTCGTTTTGACGGCTGTTACAATTGAATTCGTATGCAACAATTCGTTCAAATTTAAACGTTCATTGATTAATTGTTTTAAAACAAATTTAATTCAACCTAAATAATATAGAAATATATTAAAGTTTTCCGAAAAATATTGAGAGAAATAATTTATTAACATTCTTTATCATAATTTATATTATTTATTAGAGAAAATTATACAACAGTCAATCAGAGTCGACTTGATTTATTAAAAATCAATGGACGAAATTTCGTGAACACATTTTTAATTCTATATAATTAGATTTGTGACCTAAGAAATGTGGTGTGGGTGAAGAGCTCCATAAAATAAAACTGTCACGTAGACAATAGGTGCGATTTTCGCAAATGAGCTGATCAATATTCAAGAGACAGACGTCTTACCGTAACAACAGAACAAATTTGTGAAGACGAAGTATCGACAACGGACGGTCCTTAAAGTAATTATCATAATGGCGACCAATAAAAGAGAGGTTCGAAATTCGTGACACAGCTTTAAAAAGTACTATCAAAGGTGCCTAAGGCGCAAAACGTCCCATCTTATTTAGCACCCTCACGAAAGAGGGTTCTATCAGGGCCTCAACTAATCACATTATGTACAATGAAAAGAACTGAAGATAAAAAATGGCGCAACAGATTTGCATGAAACGTCAAATTTGATAAAGTATAAAATTAATAATACAAGTACAAAATTTAGACAAAATTATTGAAATATTGACGTTAAGAAGTTCTCGTTCATTTAAACTCGAAATGAAGATAAGTATTTCGTTATATTAAGTAACGAATTCAGCCATCACTAAAATTACTCTTTTTAGTTCATAAATGTATTGACGCACCCCAATATAAAATTATACAATACGGGCAATTCCATTCACATCTAGCTGAATCGATCAGGCGTGAAGACTTTCATACTGGGAGTCACGTGTCAACCAACGTCCAGGAAACCGAAAGCGCGGCATGGCGTATGTATCTGAGCGGATCTAATGCACTCAAAACCATGCGACATCGTATGAAGGGAGGGGCGACTGGGGTGCCAGATGAAACAAAGCAACGAGTAAAACGAATTGAGAGACAGTATATTATTGGCGGAAAAATCAATGGTGAAATGTTTCCGATAGGAACAGTCGAAACATCGACAGGAAGACGGATCATTATTATTACTACCCCATGAATGAAAACGTTGTCCGTTTTCTGTGTAAATGCTTCCCTTTTGCGTGATGGCTTTATAAAAGCTGTTATTTAGTTGTCAATGTCTTTGCCATTAGTGATAATGAGATATTGTATTTTTACAAATGCATCATTTCTCTTCGATTGCCTAAATATTTCTTTGTTATATATTTTTGTTAGAGATTGAAAATAACGAACAATCGAATGTACCTTATTAGTTAAATTAGTTAAAATGAATGTTTATATATGACAATGAAAAGAATATAATAACATAATCATATATGTATAACTCTTCGCAAATATAAATTCAACATGGTATAAAAACATAACAATATATCTAAATTCCTAATGAAATCAACGCTGACGATTCTTCAAAGGGGACTTAAATTATGGGGCCCGTTTTATATTGTTGACATGTCGCGGCCCAAATTGGCACCCTCGGCCTCATAGGGAATAATTCTGCTTTCTTTGACACCAAGATTCTTTAACTGAAATTTTGATAAGATCATCTTATGTTTGAAAGAATAAAAATAATTATAAAATAATATATTTACGTCAGTTTTAAGGATATCATTAACAATAATTTTCGATTTTCAAAATATTAAGCCTCAGTTCTTTTAATCAGAGGAAAAATTTACAAATATTGGGGAAAATTCCATACCGTGGGGCGGCATTTCAATATTTTTGCGAGATTACTTTAATACTTTAATAGTAATAATTAGACCTTACTTAACTTCAAATCGGATGGAGAAGCTAATTAGAGAAATACCGATTTATCAGTGATTTAATGTTTATTAAAGTGTACGTATTACCTGTTAGTAATAATAATAATATCCTGGGACATTATTCACACATGGCCATCTGATCCCAATCTAAGCAGAGCTATGGAAACCAGACAACTGATATACTACATATACCACTTTTCGTTTGTAAATACATACTTATGTAGATAATTATACCCAGACTCAGGAAAAACAAACATGTTACAACCCTGGGTGGGAATCGAACCCACGACAAGCGGTGCGTCAGGTAAGTATCTATCAACCACGCCAACCGGCTCGTCAAACAACAACTTGCAGTTAGTATATACGACGCTTCCGTTGCAGTTGTTATTCCTGAATCATTTTTACACTTCAATATATCTTTTAAAGCAATCTTAAGATGCGAAATCTAGATCAATTTTCTAGGAGTTAAAGATTTATTTTTAATGGTCACTACGTATATGCTATGGAACTTGAACGCAATTCGATTTACGCCCCGATTTATTTGTCTGTCATTTTTATATTCATTTTATTACAGTATGTGACCACCAAGTTCATCGTAAAATATATTGATATTTAAATTGTTCGATATAGCTTGATTTACACTAAACTTTTTTTAAATATTTTGATTACAAACATAAGATTGTTTAACATGTAAAGAATTTTAATATTCAGGATTTAAATAATATGTGTAGATACTAAAAACGTAAGCTAACGTACTTAAAATGCTATGAACAAGATAATAATAGTTTTAAGTAAGGATCGTCTGAACACGTTCAAATCATTACACCCCACGCGCCCATCACTGAACCATTACCAGATAAATATGCGCAATTTATAACATTAACCAATTTCCATACATTTGAAGACGTGACATGTCTCCGGAGTTAAGAGTCGTTAGGGCGCTAAGAGGGTGGCAAGAGGGTGCATCGGAGGTAAAAATGGAATAATCTGTGGATGCGGTCAATAAATATTTTTTACTAAGTAGTTTTTATGCGAATTAGTAGCCTATATCAATGTTTCTCTTGGTGAGTGATTCCTCTGTCCTATATACTCCAACCTTTTGCCAAAAAAATTTTAATAAAAAATATGTATTTTTCGAAACAGCTTCTTACTGGTGTCTTTATACGAACTGCATTAAATTAATAAATATACCACTATGAATTCTGATTTATGATATGATATAGGATTAAAAAAAATTTATCAATAAACAAACTTAAAACAAAAATATACCCTGTATATTTTTTTGGTCAAGTTTTCTTATCCACATTAAAATAATTTAATTTTATCTTCTCTTAAACTAATTTGAATTACGTGCTTGATTCAACATTTACTTTTAAATATCTTATTATTTCTTCTTAAATGTTGTACAATTAATATACTTAGTTATCTCGGTATAAGCAAAGAACTACAAAATATACTTTAGTAAACATAGCTAACAGAATTTATTTCAAATCAATGATTCATTTATTAACTCATGATGTTCGAAAAGGAAAATCATTGCATAGCTTTAAATGATCAAATATTGAGTTAAATTATTTAAAACTGAAACTTTAACAATCAATAAATTAAAATGCATCAGCTATAAATTCAAGAACCATAAGCTATAAAAATAATGATCGAACAAACGTTATAAATCTCTAGCTTCGCTCTAGCGAACGCAATTTAAAATCGACATTAAAAAAATAAATAGATACACAACCCCTGCGTACGTACTTTAAGTTTTAAATGGAATTTCTCTATTAGTATAGACGTACGACAAATGGACATATTGAGTTTTGCATTAGCAGTCTTCTACACCATCGCCTGCGGGTACACGTGCTGCTGGCGAAATGGTTATTTAGCTGATGTAAGAAAAACAAATGCAAGCGACAGAGTTTGTACATGAATAGAAACGAGAATACGTCGGGCTTGAAGTGAAGTAATAAACTGTTAATGTCCCATTGCTCGACATGGTTTCCTTTCTCGTTAAAGAGAAATATTTGAAGCCTTATATACTTTGGTCTTCTGGAAGTTAGTGGACACGTTGTAATTTCTTGAGCTTTAAAAGCTTACTCACGACGGTTTTCTTCTGATTTTACTTTCCTTATCTATTTTTGTTAAATATTATGAATACAGCAATGCAGTTACTCTGGTTATTACAACAATAAATACATGTTAATATTTAAAATAAAATAAGATTGTACCCGATGTCAACAAAACTTTGCTTGTATTACGTTTATTTTAGAACTTCGTCTTCAAATATATTATTATTCAGCAAATTTCAAATAATCATTTAAAGCAACGTTAGATAAAATCCCAACTAGCATCATAGGTATACAACGTTGTTTCTGGGAAAGATATGAGTTTCATAATTTATTCGTAATTTAATTTATTAATTATCATTGAATTATTACGTAATGAAATCAATAAACTACATTACATATACGGTCAGGGTCAAACGGATGGGTCTTGAACCAGTCGTGCAGTCTTTATCACCACATCTATTACTAACTTGGAATGAGATGGGAAGCAACAAGATAAACTTTGTCATTATACTTTGCGCGCTACATTTATTTTTATGGACATTTATTTATATTGTTTTGTTGTTCATTTTTGTAATCAAAGTTTTATTGTTTTCTCAGATCAGGAATGTTTATTTTTGTTCACATTTTGTAATAATAATAATATTTAATATATATTTTTTGGTACATTGTTAGTTACATTACCGTACGAAGCTAAATTATTTATATGATTCAAGGTATACAAATAATATGTCAACATAAATTTATTGATAAGAATATTCATGTCTTCCTTTCGATAGTTATTCTCAAATCTAAGGTAGTCAGTTATATGAATCAATGTATGAGTAATATTAATATTGTAATAATTAATAATAATTTTGTATTTGACACATTTGCGTCTATCTACAATTATTTCTTTTCGGATATTCTATTAGAAATCTCTCTTTAAGGCCTGTAACTTATGTAAATAATATTTGAAAACTTTGACAAGACTTCTAATACAAATGTCAATTCAAATCAGTGACGAATAAAACTGAATTATTGTCACTTTGTTTTATGTCCAAAATATTTGATTGGTGACATTGCTCAAATGAATTAATAAAAAAAATATATATTAGTGCAGATACGTTGGACTTATTGTCATTATTATGTAATTAATTTTATTCTTAATGTAATGTTTTTGAGTACCTACTACTATGTACAGAACACTTAACATAAAAATAACACTTTGTAAAAAATAGAAGAGCGACAAATATGGCACTCATAGACTCATATACTTTTACCAATTTTATTACCTTATTTTATTATTTATTTATATTATTTTACATTATGTTGTAGCAAATATTATATTCGTAGACATAATAATTGTATTTGCGTTAGAAAATCCATTTATTGAGAAAGGGCTTAAATGAGGGAATCGGTTACCATAAACGTCAACTAATAAGGCAAACTTTATGAAACTAGTAAGTATAATCCAAATTTAATATACTGGTCTTAAATTTCGATTTTGCTTACCTATGTCACCCGCTGAGTGTACCTAATTCTATAATATATACAAATACTAAAATGTAACAAATGTTTAATATTGAAATATAAAAATAATACTAAAATTGTACTACTGTAAAAATATAGTCGCTTAAGAGCATAATTTTTCGTACACTTCATGCAAAATTTATTAAGGGTCACTCTCACGCCCTACCCCGTAAGTAACCGTTTCGAATACGAGACGTTTAAATTCTGGGAGCAAAAGTGTCATCGTACATCAAACGGATATAATTTTTTCGGTCCCCTATAAAAAGTGGATTTTTCCGTATCGCACTGCAGCTAGCGTCTGTTTCTTATAACTTCAACACGGCCAAGAATTGAAGCTGATTGTTTTTATAGCCACCCGATTTAGGGTGCGTTGCTCTTAAACTTTGAATCTATTTCAAACACGTGTAGGAAGTTTTGTTGGAAAAATATTGCCACTGGAAAAAAATCAGTAAAACCGTCAGCGACAATCCTCGTGTTTTATTTACAATCCAGTTTGAATAAATACTGATACATGAGATTTATTTTGGTAATCCCCTTCGTCACATATTAATTCATAATCTGCGTTCAGTCGGCTCAAATGTTTGCATCTATTCGTATTATATTCGTTACACAAACAGTTATATGAGCATTGTCACAGAAATCATTATCAAAGCTGGTTTGGTCATTACAAATAAATATTGATGAAACTTGATATTACAAATTTTAACAGTGATACAAATCCCCATTTCATTTCGAATAATCTCGACCACAATTCGTCGCACTGTACCCCTCACCCTAAATTATAGTATTCGTCAACAATAAAAAAGGGAGCATTTATTCGTTATTTGTTGTTGGTTTGCATTAAAATAAAGCGACTATCTAGGCCCTAACACCCTTCTCGGCTCTTATCTAAGATCAGGATTGCATAAATTTCTCATCTCTCTCTCGAATGTGACGGGATTCCAGTCAGGATGTACAAATACACATTTCATTTTATATTGTGACGTATGCCTCAAATAAAAATAAAAAATAAACTGATAATAATAATTGTATAAATGTATATAGTTTATTACTGATTATTTAAATGAAGTAATAAGTATAATTTTGTGTTTGGTGTTTTTTATTAAACATAGGAAGGCAGGTGGATAAATGGGCCAGCTGATGTTTACCACGACAAAACGACATTAGCACTGTAAGCAAAATTGATAACTATGTCCCCGCGGCCGATTTCGGTCAGGACAGATATTCCTAATGGAGAATTATTAGCCAACTGCACATATTATAGTGCACACCTATATATAAAAAAATGCTCTCTCTAATCGCTTACTTACAATCTTAGACACTAAGATGTCGTCACCTCGTGCCTGGCAATCACACAGGCTCAATATATGGACAAAACCACTAATAAAAGTGACCTTATCGAATCTTATGTTAGTCTAATGAAAGCATCTTTATATAAATATACGTCGGATGTAATTAAGGAGTCCTGTTCACGATACGTAATGGAAGAGTAATATACAAATAAAGAATCGAGGAGTCGTAAGTAATCTACTAGAAATACATATTTGCCCAAACATAATAATATCATATCAATTGATTTCTCAATATAACCAAAACGAATTGGAAACGTAATACCTCATCTCTAACACCGTTTCAAACCAAATTAGTGCCGGACTTTTTTGCACAAACTTAATCAATTTGTTCAATAGTGTATGTAGTAAGAGATGAAAGCGGTCCGCTGTCGCACTCAGGGTGACGCGTGCTTCGCCCGAGGCGAATGGGCGACGCGCTAATGCTCTAGTGAATTTCAATTATAAATTGAATAATTCGCCTATTTTGTATATGAAAAGGTGCTAAAGTGTGTTATTTTACACGAATGTTCACGTTGACGTTATATTAGAAGAGAGCTTTGTGCAAGCTCGTCTGGGTAGGTACCACCCACTCATCAGATATTCTACCGCAAAACAGCAGTACTTTGTATTGTTGTGGTACTACTGTGTTCCGGTTTGAAGGGTGAGTGAGCCAGTGTAATCACAGGCACAAGGGACATAACATCTTAGTTCCCAAGGTTGGTGGCGCATGGGCAATGTAAGCGATGGTTAACATTTCTTACAATGCCATTGTCTATGAACGTTGGTGACTACTTACCATCAGGTGGCCCATACGTTCGTCCACCTACCTGTACAATATAAAAAAATAAAAAAAATATATTAATAATAAAAGTTTTTTTGTCGATATTACCACCTGGTGCCCGCAAGTTTGTCCGCGTGAAAGATGGTATTTATTACGGAATTAAAAAATGCATTACGAGTTCTATTACTCATATTAATCACCCACGTTCGTCTCTTGATAAATGTTTTCAATGTACAGACACTCAGTTTTTACTGCTTTATTATAATATGTATAGATAAAAGACGAATTTAAAATGACCTTTAATTTACGATAACTTTTTTACTGTCATCCGATTTGAATAGAACAAAGTTTTGGAGATTATCGTGTTCATAAGGACAGAGAGACAAAAAAATATTGATTTGGTTTCGGTAAGTAGCGAATAGCCATATTAACTTATAAAGTGGCAGTTATTTGTAAACTGCATACAAGAACTTTAATATTATTTATTTGTATAGATGTACAGATAATATACACAAATTGTGACTATGTTTTTTTTATAGCATAATTAGGCGGACGAGTATATGGGCCACCTGAAATGGTCACCAACGCCCATAGACATTGGCATTGTAAGAGATGTTAACCATCGCCAATACGCCACCAAACTTAGGAACTAATATGTTATGTCCCTTGTGCCTGTAATTACACTGCCTCACTCACCCTTCAAACCGGAACACAGTAGTACCAAGTACTGCTGTTTTGCGGTAGAATATCTGAGTGGGTGGTACCTACCCAGACGAGCTTGCACAAAGCTCTACCACCAAGTACATTGTATAATTGTTAACCTATGACTAATAGTAGTTAGTTGATAAAATAAATTAGAAAATTTAAATAAAATTATCACACCACACCACACAGTTGTAAACTTATAAGAAACAAGAAAAGTGAAGCATTTCAAAACTCTATTGTGGTTCTGCATTATATATTTTCAGATCATGTGGTCCTGAGATTGAATGTATTCGATTTTTGCGTAAAGAACTTACTAAGATATGGCCTGAA
Source organism: Nymphalis polychloros (assembly GCA_905220585.2). NCBI lineage: Eukaryota > Metazoa > Arthropoda > Insecta > Lepidoptera > Nymphalidae > Nymphalis > Nymphalis polychloros. The sequence goes on from HG992253.1 coordinate 2,576,219, forward strand.
TGATATTTTCATCACTGACGATTATTTTGAATAGTAAATAAAAAAAATCACATCACATACTAATGATGTTATCTACATTGAACAGTGATAGTAGCTTCAAGATCTGACAGTGTGTAAACAAAGTATCATGTGAAAGCGTAACAAACATTCGCATTTTTTGATTGTTTTAATTAGACAGACTGTTAAGTCACCACGTGATGGTAAGTGGTCTGTTGACAGCTCGCAAATAGATTGTCATTTAAAAAAATATTAATCATCCTTTAGATCTCCGATGTGCAACTAACACTGGGGACCAACATGTTACCTATCTTGTGCCTGTAGTTACTCCGGCTCACTCACCACTCAAGCCGGAACACAAAAATACTAGGTATTGCCACTTGGCACTAGAATATGGGTATAAGTGGGTGGTACCTACCTGGACAGGGTTGCAAAAAGCTATTTGTTGACTAAAAAATTGTTAAAGTCAACGTAAGTCTGTTATTCGTTTAAAGTCTCTTTTATTGTTAAATCAAAACAAAATTTAAAAATATTTAGTCCGTAAATATTTACCATAGCAGTAAATCTTTTAAGATACGATCGCAACTTTAGAGACTAGAACTTCTTATAAAATCTATAATTATTCTCACGATGGAATTTCTTTTTAAAATACACCGCGTTCTTCAATATTTTAATGTCTCGAATAGATATTGAGATAAGGGCTTAAAATTCGAATTGCGCAAACACACGTCTTCAGTTATATTAATCTAGCTGTACTAAAAAATCAACTTTACTTCTTTAAAATAAAAAACATTTTGCATTGATTTTTTCATAAGACGTTTTTACTCTGAAATAGCTTAAAGTTTCGGCGTCATTAATATAAGAGTTGAACTATAATATTGGGCAGAACCGTTCTATTTCAAGTAATTTAGTAACTTGATATTGCTGTATCACATTCGTCGAGTATGCTCCGGCTGAGACGATTAATTGGTCTATTCCTGTAAGTAATTGCCTGCTGCATAGACTATTACCTCGTGGTATAATGCCTAAATGTGCTCAGAATTGGCTTAATTAAGATTATCGTTTAACTCCTAATATATCAATAAGGTTTCTTAAACTTTTTTATGTTTGGTATAGGAAGGCGGACGGGCAAAAGGCATAATTGATGTTAAGTTTTGGCGATGTAAGAAATATTAACCATTTCTTACATTATCAATACGCGGCAACATTGGCATCGAAGATGTAGTGTAACTACAGGACGAATGGTCACACCATTGTGCATACTTCACTTCATTTCATTGTGTACACTAGCTCACTCAATCTTGAAACCGGAACGCTACAATACTCAGTAATATTGTTTAGAAGTAGAATATCTGATGAGTGAGTGGTACCCACTCAGATAGGCTTTCACAAAGCCCTACAACCTAGTAAAGGGAGCCGGAAAAGCTCACTGGCTCACTTTAATTTTAAACGTAGCTTGTGTTGTCAACCCTGCCTTATAATTCGTCCAGTGCACGGCGGTAAACGATAATATTAAGGAAACTCTTTTTAATATTCATTTGTCTGGTGAAATTCTGATGGGTACCTGCAAAAGCCACCAAGGGGTGAAGTCGATGTCGATCATTTGCAATGTAATAAACTTAAAGAAAAAAAAAATAAAGCAGTGAAAATAATTAAAAATTGAGATAGGTACTACAATTCTAAAATATTCTCTGTTGCAAATATTCTTTCAGACATATTGAAGGGCTAAGGGTGAGTTTAATTAACTTTACAACCAACAACGATATATAACAGTGTTTGTAAACATTTTTTTGTATAGCTAAATATTTTTAAGCATATAGTATATAGTACGCCAGAATATGTTAAGATTAGTTTTAAAATAATTATAGCATTTTATTTAACCTTTTAATTATTTCTCAATTATTGTAACCGCATTTACGGTAGATTTTTCATTTGAAAGTACCACCAAATGTTATTTAGCTCTGGAATAAAGACAGTTCCTTAATCGCAACAAGTCAGGACCGTTTACGTAACGGCCTCATAATTACATTAACTACACGATCTGCTCTTATACTATATTTTTTATACAGGCTGATCCATTGACTTGATATTTTAATTGACATTGGATACACTCGTTCATATGGCTTCCAAAACATTTCCTCAACTTCTAAATACTCATTAGAGAAATTTAAATTAAATTAATAAAAACCAACTGATTACCAATCGACGTACAGTCAAAATTATATTACGTACAAGAAAATTTAGACAAAATCTTTGTTTTACAAGTATTAAATAAGGAGCTTGTGATTTATTTTCAAATAATTGTAACATCCTTTTTTTATCTCGTATTTTGTGTTAAATTTTTCAGAAGATCAAAGCAGCGCGTAATTATTTACATTTTTAAATAAAATCTTTCATCATCTCTGACGGTAAATGGTAATATATACGTTTTCTTATTATTATTTTTCTATATATAACTAACATATCATTCAACAATATATAACACTAGTAGAAATAGAAAGACGTTTTCCAACTGTATATAAAAACTTATTATCGTAGTGATTAGTTGAAAGGTAGTGAAATTGATGTGCTACAGTGCCATCGAGCCGCGAGTATAGAAGTCGCGAATTACAACAAAGTGGATAGTAAAAAAATATTCTCAACTGATATCGAAGTCTATTATAACCAACATCTACTTTAGTTAATGAACTCTACTTTAATTAATTAATAAAAATCAATCTTTAATATATGAGTAGTTATTTGAAATCATAATTAAAACACTTCTAATTTACTATTGAAAACACGCTGTATATATAGAGCTACCCCACCGGACCAGTCTAGACAAATTGTCGCACCCCATGTTCGCATTATTGCCGATATTTAATTGTTTGCGTAATTTATTTCCCTGACGGGGACCGGATCGTGTAAAACGTTCACAATACGAGACTAAATGAAATTTGCGAATCAAATTATATTATTTGCAACAGCTATAATATTATAGTACAATTATTAGTTAAAATATCAATGACTTAAAAGCTTTGTAAGTATAAAGTTAATTTTCTCTATTTGTGTGTATGTAAGTATTTACACACACATATGAACAACGCACATTTATAATGTTTTTTACAAAATTATAGATTTGTTTGTCCTTCGCTGTAAGCGTATGCTGTGAATGTATGGGTGTTATGTGTATTTGTAGTTCTCAACAAGAATGTTAGAAACAAACTATCATTTTTTTTTTAGTTTAAAGGTCTTTATATTTCGCGATTACTCATCGAGTTGAATGCCTTATATAAACGCGTGTGAAGAATATATTATTTTCAAAGTAAACGCTAGTATCGCATTAAGAATATTTCATTTGACATTACGAAATGGTGAAACACGAGCACGCTAGCGTGTCAAGTAACGAAAAGCTGTTTGAACTTTTGTATACGCTTTACGAAACCGAACTGCAAGATTTCAAATATAATAACCTTTTCTGACTAGTTGAAATACTCCGAAAAGCAAGCGAGCTTTGCAAAATGCAATTAAATTTCGAATAAGTATATTTAAATTTGGAATGCTTTCAAACTTCGAATACGCAAGTAGCTGAATGTTAACAAACAACATATAAACAGTTACAAGTATAACCAGAGGGTACTGGGCATGACTAAACGTCGCCTGCAATTTCAACTGCCATCACATACACCGTGCTCAATCTGACACTTGCATATTTCAATGTTAGTCACGGACGCATACATTTAGCCTTTTAAATTATATTGACTATGAATAATTGAATAAAATTTGCTTTTCTTTACGCATAGCGTTCATCTACACATATAATAAGGTTTCTATCAACTTCTGGTTACAACATGGAAATTCTCTTAAGATTTTTCAATTCAACTCGATATCATGAACAGCAGATAACATTCCACTACTGGGCTATACTATATCTTCTTCCAGAATGATGTTCCAATGAATTACGCAGGTGTAAAAACTCGAGCTAGAGTAGCATGTTGGATTAACTCTTATTCTTGAGGAGATTAGAGTGAGAAGAGGCTATTATCGAACAATGAGATTTTTACGAACTGGTAACGGTACGGGTTTATGCTTAAATTTTTCTATAATAGTAATTATTCTTATATAAATAATATAACTTATCTTATAACAGAGAAACTACTGAGTTTCTTGCCGGTTTTTCTCCGTAAAATCTACATTCCGAACCTGTAGTAGCTTTGTATTAAGAATATTGGTGGTAGAGCTTTGTGCAAGCTCGTCTGGGTAGGTACCACCCACTCATCAGATATTCTACCGCAAAACAGCAGTACTTAGTATTGTTGGGTTCCGATTTGAAGGGTGCGTGAGCCAGTGTAATTACAGGCACAAGGGACATAACATCTTAGTTCCCAAGATTGGTGGCGCATTGGCGATTTAAGCGATGGTTAACATTCTTACAATGCCATTGTCTATGGGCGTTGGTGAGCACTTACCATCAGGTGGCCCATATGCTTGTCCGCCTACAAATACAATTAAAAAAAAGAAGTTATATAATAGTTTCTAAGTCGATATAGTATGTTCCTTGTGTTAATGGAATAGTACACCCAGACGGGACTGAAGCCCGTATGTTGTACATTACTAAATTCAGATTCAAATTTTAAGTGCGCCAGTATATCACAGAGAATTTAACATGCCAATATCCAAAGACTGACGGTCAACCAAAGTATGGCTCATTAGGTCGTCTGCCTTTCTTACATTGTTGAAGTCGTCAGTCCAAAAGTTTTTCTGAAAGTGTCAAAATGTTATATAACAAGTTAGTGGTTACCACCAGTTCGGAATGTTCTATCAAGAAGATCCCATTAGAAACTAAATAGTTACTGAGTTGCATAAATTACATACGTTTCTAGATACTTTCTACATAACATCCAGCAATCATTTAATCTGAACAATTTTCTCTGATCAACATATAAACACAACGTTTTCAATCTATACTTATATTATAAATACGAAAGTCTATATGTTACACTTTCAAGGCTAAGCCTCTGAACCAATTTAAGTATGTACCAAAGTAGGAACCAGTTTAAGCCCCAAGGATTATTTTTTACCTAATACAGCAAGTATCCCCCCCATCCCCTAAAATGCGGGCGAAGCCGGGCGAATACTGGCAGCCACTATAAATATAAAAACTTAATCCAATATAAATTTCCCAATGTAATCTATGCATCCCTATTACATAATCAGCAAGACTATTTGATCGAATGGATATTTAATTCCATTAGGATTATTTATAATCTAGAACTGTCCATCAGGATATCGATAATAGGGGCGAGTACCTAATTTATCTGCTTTATCTATTCCGACCAATAAGACAAACGACCCTTATCTATGACGGCTTATCTTAATAAGTTTCCGCAGTTACCGTGGAGTAAGCTTTGCTTGTATTTTCAATTAGAGTGCCACTAATAATCATTATGTATCGATTAGCTGTTTCCGTTTTCAAATTATGAGATACTGCATTTAGTTTTCAGACAACCTTTTCATAATCGAGAAGCCGGTTCGCGTGGTTGATAGATGCTTACATTTCGCGACGCAGGTTGTTGATTCCCACCCAGGACAGACATTTGCATGAACGTATCTGTTTGTCCTAAGTGTAATTATCTATATAAGTAACTAAGCTTTAGTCAATATTAGTAATATTAGTTGTTGTAATTCCTTAAAAGTAACATTAACTGTAGCGATATATCAAACTTCATTATTTATTTTATATTTTATGAGTTAAGCAAATATTAATCCCAAAACTAGTACAAAATAAAATCTACCGTGACTATAAAAGTATAAGTAATGTTTTTTTAAATATTTTCTACAAAGTTTTAATGATATACAAAAATGGTAAGTGTTATTATAACAGAATTCGTGCTGAAAGTAAAAATAGCGTGATGTAAATTTATTTATTTACTTTGAGCATGAAATGCAAATACGAAATCTTAGCGTTTGTATGAAAGACCGACTATGGCCTTGTTATACAATCGTTAAAACTTTTTATGGGTCAAGTAAACTTGGTTTGACCTGAGTGTTTTTATAAAATATCGATATTTTTATTTTCTTTTACTTTGAACAATCATATGTATAGTGAAAATATATTTTGTTATCAAATATAGTTAAACAAATTGTATTTGATATTTTAAATTCGGAATATCACAATGCCTAACAGATATTTTATATCATCACAACATTTAATATTACTAGAATCGCACATTATTTCCAAACAGCTGAACACAAGACTGGGACCATGTGACAAATGAGAAATGCCGTCCATTTTACATGTGACTAAAACAAATTAATGTCCACTAGACTGTAGCAATTTTCCAGAGGCACTCGACAAGCGATTTGCCACAAAAGCTGTGCTATGATTCGAAATATGTGTAGTGGAAGCCGTACAATTTTAAAACTTTGGACCAATTATTTCACTATCGCCTTTACCACAACGTATTAAGATTCCGCTCGATGTCGCACTAATGTGCGAAATATCTCGATTGCAATATCGCGTTGGCACCCTCTCGCAATTTTAATTCCGTCCAGGCTTTAAGCAAATTGTTCTTTCACGCAAAATGGAATGTAAGCTCGACGTCACAGTGACAAAGGGATAACCGTGCAGTTTTCGCCGCGTCGCGTCGCGTAAAGGTGAACCGGGCCGTGAAAGTAGACGTTTATTTAGTGTCTTATTTCTTTTTATGCTGACGACGCAAGGAGATGTTTTATGAAATTGTTTTTCCGGGACATTAGCCGTTCCTAATTATGGACCTTCCCTCTCGAGCACAATTACCCTGGACGTTCACGTTGACTATGATAAAGTACGGAGAGGACAATTTCATGAAGACGCTGGCTTATTAGGGATGTGAAATTAGGCTATATGAAATTTAGCCGGCGGTTAGCACACGTTCCCGTCTGCATTATATAACGTGCACATAATTGATATAGAGTTAATTAAGGCACATTCAACCAAAATGGGAGTTTAATTACATTTTAGGCGTGTGTGTTATTCTCAAATGTTTCTAGGATTTGTTACGACGAAACAAAGGCGAAAACAATATTTAAAATATGGATTTATTTCAGTTATAGCGAGTGATTTTACTTTTTATTTTGTGTATCTTGTATATTATAGGTTATAAGATATATATAATAAATGGTATAGTAATCGTCAATTCAAATAGTTTATCGATTTTCAAATTAACTTGGTTTTTGCTTTGTATTATAAATCTCTATACCAAAAACCAAGTGCCCCCGCCGCGTATGTCTGTCTGTCTGAACATCATAAACTCAAAAACGATTTCTTTCACTAGTGAATAGAGTGACTCATGAGGACGGTTTAAGTGTATAATTCATTAAAGTTTTGTGTAAATTGGCACAAATATGACGATGATTTTTGAAGTCGTCAGAAAAAAACATGCTGATCTAAAGCTTTACTGGCGTGCGCCACGTGAACTAATAGAGTATTTTGTATAATATTACGATATAAATGTTTTATCTAGACGATATTTTATCCAGCTAGTCCTAACGAAGATTGTGTTATAAAATTATAGTAATCGAGCACGTGATCCTTTGTTGTTATTTGATTTCATAGATTTATTAAATTGATAATACGATACTATTCTAAATTAATACTAACGTTTAATAACCGTAACTATTTCGACGATGAATATTCGCATCACAGTAATCTCCAACTCATAGAATTGATGATCGTCGGGAGTCACGTATAGTCCCTTTGGAGGGAAATGAAATAATTTGTCTTACTGAAGGGTGCATGTCATATTTATGCGATGGGGTGAACAAACTTTACTTACTCACATACATTTTTATTTTTTGATAAATTTATTTGACGCTGTGAATTTCTGTACGATGATAATGTCGAGGATATTTTTCTTTGTTTTTGTTACATTTTAGAGTTCAAAGTTGTCAAGTATAAGTAATTGTTACTGGTATTAATAGATACATTACTCAGACAAAATCTGAGTGTCGTATTAGCACGAACAAAATTCTAAAAATTACATCCGTCATACATCAATACTCTGTATTGTGTATTCTATTTTGAGTGTGAGTAGGTCATTTTAATTAGAAACGCAAGGAATGATCTCGTCGTCATCGAGGAAGTATTAGTTCTCATTAATAACGACACATAGCCAGTGTGAACTGTAGATGCTTAAACTTCTTGCAGTGCTGTCTATGGGCGAAATTGAGTAATTACTGAATAGTAAATCTTATGCTCGTCTATGTTCCTAAAATTAATAAAAGCCAAATGTGATCTCCAAAATGTATAATTATGTACCAGCATTTATTGATTTTTATTATTCGTTATTATTCGTTATTTCGTTTTATATCATTTACATATACCTACATACATATACCTTGGGCTTAAATTGCATAGTTGACAATTTTTTTTTTATTAATCTCGACAAATAATCCAGATAAATATGGCTATTTTGGAACCTTTGGAACCAACAGCAACAGTTAACTAGATAAGATAATGAGTTCGACTAGCACAGCGTGTATAATTACCTAACATCCATATGAAAGGGAGCTCTAAAGGCAGGCCTGTCGTCGGGAAGGTGCGGTTGTATGTGCAACAAATCAAGAATGTGACGTAGAGGGTAACGATAGTCTTTAGTGGACAAGAAGGAAATATTATTAAAAATCTTCATGAACAAATGTTGTTATTCTCTAAGCGAGAAGCTATTAATATGTACTTTTATGCTATTCCATACATAAAAGATTACGGACGATTATAAGCTCATTCACGTTAAACTATTTAAAGATAATTTTTTTATAGTACAGTTTAGTAAGGGCCACCTGATGGTAAGTGGTCACCAACGCCCATAGACAGTGGTTTGTACATTTCTTAAAAAAAGACATCGCCACTGCGACACCAACCTTGGGAACTAAGATGTTGTGTCCCTTGTGCCTGTAATTACACTGGCTCACTCACCCTTCAAACCGGAACACAACAATACCAAGTACTGCTGTTTGGCGGTAGAATATCTGATAAGTGGGTGGTACCTGGTACGAGCTTGCACTAAACACTACCACCGAGTAAAAGTTGACTATTATTTCAGTATGTTATCATAAGCTGTATTTTTGCATTACAACGCGTCCAATTTGTAACAAAAACAATGGTACTATTTTGCTCGTATTATTCTTGTAGCTGATTGTCAAAATTATTGTACATTTTAGGAAGGAAAACCATGATGAACCTTAAATATAATGAGAATTGCTATAATAATTTGATATTACAGAGCCCAGTTACATTGTTTTTCTGTGTGTATTTTTTATAAAAAAAGTACTTATTATTTCGTCCGAAATATAATTAAAACTTCTTCATAAAATTAGCAGTGTCAAAAGTGTTCTTTGATAAAGTTTTCCACAATTCTCTTTACAAACTATATCGAGGATAGTGAAAAAGGTTTCAAGAATACATGAAAGAAATCCATTCGAAGTCAATTGAATATCTTTGTGAATAAAATATAAGGGTAAGACAGATGAAGAGAACAAAAGTGTGTACTATACTTAATATTTAACCTGATACCTAAAAGTTATATGCCATATTTGAATATTATTTTTATATTCAAATATTATGTTGTTCGTAACAAATATTACTTTACATTACATTTACTTTTTAATTACTATTTATCTTAAGTTTTTATTATTCGGTATAATATGAAATAGTAACTAAGACAACATTTAATTTTAAATAATTTTTGTACAAAATATAGAAAAAATAATAAAACTACACATAAAAATGTTAATTCAAGCGTTAATTTTTACTTTAAAAAAAAATGTTAATCCCATTTATACATTTTATCGTGATCGCGCTTGAAGACCTTAAAAATATAGTTATATAAAACTAACTATAGCGTTATAGAGCTATAGCTATAGCCCATATGCACGTCCGCCTATCTATACAATAAAAACAAAACTTTTGAATCTGAATTATACAATATTAAATTTAACGTAAAGCTACCACAGGTTCGGAAGATCGTGCCGAAAAGAACCCGTCTCAATTAAACCCGTTTAAATTCCGGATATCAGCTCTGTCATAACAATCAGAATAATTCTTTCTACATTGTAATTGTAACGACACATAAATGGTATCATTTGTTTATTAGTCGTAAATTTGCTGAAATTGAAGCTAATATGGCACCGTTTCCGCATAGAAAATGCGTACAAATGGAACATAGGGTGTGAATAATGACGCAATCTTACTGTTACATAAAATAAGACACACGTGAAAATTGCCAATTCTTCATAATAAAGTCTCCTATAAATGACGCTACATTTCTCAAGGGTCTCAATCTTTTACCGTATTGTTGTACGGATACAAATAAAACGTTTAAATTAGATTGATGAATGAAGTAAATCACAGAAAGAGTTATACATTTAAAGTTATTATTATTTAATACACGACATACGAGTATATTATGAGTTTTCTAAAATTCACTCTGTTGATAAAATATGTATAAGATCAGCTCAGTTCATTGCTTTATTATAATTCAAAAAGAGGAAAATAATTATGCACCTTACTTCACTTCTCACTAAGCCAATGTTATCGAATAACTTTATAAAGGCAGATGGAGACAATTGTAAAAAATAAAACCACTGTGCAGTTTTTAGAATTCGAAGCAAAAGTCACTTAAAGTTATTGTTACTACTTAAAACTTCTAAGTGTATTTTTGTCCCACTTCAAATTCACCTTACTTACAAAAATAAAGTTTCAAAACACTGGCCGCACGAACCTTCTTTATCCCAGACCTCCAGAGGGCCAGAATATAAAGCGATTGAAGCAAATCCTTGCAAGATTGAATTTGGTAAAAGTTTTCTACTAGTTTGTCAAAAAACTTGTAATTTCGCTTACCGCTCGGCTATTGAATTCTTCCGTTATTTATAGTTAGCGATAAAATAATATTAATCTCAAGGGGATTAGGCCGGGATTTTATTCTTTGCCGCAAGTTGGAACATTGGAAGAACCCTTGATTATTGTCTCCGTAGAGCATAGTATGGATACGGGATAAGCAAGCCAGCGACGGATAAGCAAGCCAGCGAAAATGTTACGATTGTTTTACGGCGAACATTCATTAGGGTCCGTAGAAATAAAATTCCATCTTATCAAGTATTTTCGCTTAAATCAGCAACTTGCTTGATAGGCTGCGTAACGAGGTAAAAATGGAAAATTAGATAAAATATCAGTTCCAGTTTCTTTTTTCCTGGACCAGCTTATGAATCCAATCGCAATACTATGAATTTTAAGGTAGAATGAGCCTTAATTCCAAAAGCTGGCGGTGCATTATCAAGGGCAGAAATATTTAAACTTTTTTAAGATATAAATGACGTTATATGAGTGTTGGAGATAATTTATAAAAAAAAAATTGATACAAAATAATTGTGATGATCTTATAACTATAACACCTAGAGTAAATGTTTACCTTACATAAAACTTTCAAGTTTGTCATCGTTTTTCGATATCTGTGAAATAATTTCGAATTTTCTTTTAATATTACCGATTTATTAAAAACTATTATACTAACTGGGTAGGGCTTCTTGCAAACCTAACTGGTAAAGTACCAAACATTAATACTAGGCTATACTAGGTATAGTCTAGTATTGTTGTCTTCCGATTTGAAGGGTGACTGAGCCAGTGTTACTACAATAAATGCATAACTAATGCACAACATCTTGGTTCCCAAGGTTGGTGGTGCATTAACAATGTAATGAATGGTTAATATTTCTTTCAGCACCAATGTCTATGGGCTATGGTGACCATTTATCATCAGATGGCCCACTTGCATGTCCATTAATAATAATAAAATATATATATTTAAAATACCAGCCCGTAAATGTCGCGTTGATGGGCAAAGACTTCATTCTTCTTGATATTGTTTTGAGTTTATTTCACAGTCATCGTCAGCTCCAGCGTAAATTGGTTGATACACATATGGCAAATAATTATCTGACGCATGCAGATTTTCTTCGCCACCGAGCACGGATGAGTTATAAGCTCAAATTAAGCAGGTGAAACTCAGCGGTTGTTAAAATTCACCATTGTATTACCATAGGACCATTTCGGTATATATTTACGCAAGCAATTTATTTATTGCTTTGTCCTATTTTTTTATCTACAATCGCGTCCACACAAATATAGCTGAATCTTATCAAGCCAACTAGTAATCAGCTCTAGAAGTTTCTCTAGGAGGGATTATATTTTCGATAACTTAGCTGAGGGTAGAGGGCAATAAATACAGAAAAAAGTAAGATATAGGGGCCGTCCTCGAGCATGAGCAATCCAGAAATTTGTTAAGGTTTTAGAGAGAAATAAATGTAAAGGAACAAACTCTCATGGGAGCATCATACTCTTAAATTGTTTGTTTTCTTTGCGCAATATTTATGCAAGTGTAACTTTGTACTTTTATGCTGATTTTTACAGCTATTTATCATTGCTGTTTGACTTTAATGTATTTGAAATCCGAATTGTAATACGAAATTATATGTTTAAGTTACACATTTTTGTTTAAGTGTAATAACATTTTAGTCTCTTAGCAATCTTTCTTTAATATATATAATATTTTTTAATTGTGGTAACGTCAACTGACAAACTATACTTTATTACTATAATCATAGACAATATTTTAGACAACACGTTAAGTAAAGTAAAGTAAAGTAACAGCCTGTGAATGTCCCACTGCTGGGCTAAGGCCTCTTCTCCTCCTTTGAGAAGAAGATTTTGGAGCTTATTCCAACACGCTGCTCCAATGCGGATTGGAGGAATACACATGTGACAGAATTTCAGTGAAATTTGACATATGCAGGTTTCCTCACGATGTTTTCCTTCACCATCAACGAGACGAATTATAATCACAAATTAAGCACATGAAATTCAGTGGTGCTTGCCCGGGCTTGAACCCACGATCATCGGTTAAGATTCAAGTGTTCTTACCACTGAGTCATCACGGCTATACACGTTAAGTATTTGTGCAGCATTTGCTTTTATGCCTGCTTTGGGCTGCAGGCTAATATAGACTACAAATTATGAGGTCCCAGATTGTAACCCCAAAGTAAATTTTTATAATGTCTTTGTAATATGCTCACAATAATGTCAAAAAATTAATAAGCTTATTTAAATTGACTTATACTTCATCGCATACATTTACCGGTAAAATATTGGCGTGACTACATAAAACGAACAACACAAGGGGAACTCTGCGGTTTAGAAAAAACGCAATATCGCATGAGTTTGGAGGGAGGTAAGTGTACCCTATGGATTTACAACATTAAATTGGTTCGAATAGGGCTGCCAGGCTTGAAGTCTACATAAAATAGTTTGAAGATAAAACTTCTTAGCGTAAGCGCATTAAAAAAATGACAAAATATTTATCTGTAACATATCTAAGTCTGAGAAAATTATAATTCAAACAATAAACTAAATAAACGTTAGCCGAGATGGCCTAATGGGTAGAAGGCTTAAATCTTAACCTATAAACGTGGGTTCAAATCCGGGCAAACACCACTGAATTTTCATGTGCTTAATATTTGATTTTATAATTCATTTCTTGCATGACGGTGAAGGAAAACATCGTGAGGAAACCTGCTTGTATCTTATTTCACTGAAATTCTGCTACATGTGTATTCCACCAACCCGCTTTACAGCAGTGTATGTTCACTTTTGATATATTTATAAAATATATCAAAAGTGATTGGTTACATTTTTTATCAATCTATACTAATACATAAAGCTGAAGAGTTCGTTTGTTTGATCCGGCTAATCTCAGGAACTACTGGTTCGAATTTAAAATATATTTTTGTGTTGGATAGTCCTTTTATCGAGGAAGGCTCTAGGCTTATTTTTATTAATTATACGCGGGTGAAACCGCGGGTCATAGCTAGTTTATTATAAAGTTGAATTTATGTTACATAGAAATAAAAGTGACATCCCTGAACCATCATTGGCCGGCAGAAATCCTTTGTCCTGACAGCGCTGGGCAAGTTTATCACCGCTGCGTCTCTTAGCAGTTATTGCGTATTGCAAGATGCGACATAAACTCACCCCAGTAATAGCCATTCAAAAAATTAAATGTCTCGATGTGCGCGATTAGATCATAATAATAATAATTTATTAATTTTTCACATTTCAAATGATGCTATTAATTTGTTAGACTGTCTTTACCCATGAATGTTGTGAAGGGAATGATTAGTCAAATAATAATTAAAAAGTATATTTATTACACAAAAAGAAAAAAAGTCATATGTGAATAATAAAATAAGCTTAAAATACTAGCATGCAAGGATCGATCTTATAACTAAATTACTATCTCTTCCAGCCCTGTATTAAAATGCTTGCAAGACTCATCGGACAAGTCCATTATATGACACAATACATATTAAAAGATACATACATACATTACAATATATATATTTTATTAAATAATATTTTGACTTCTTATTGAAAGAAAGATTATTGTTTAACAGAATACTCACTAAATAAGGTTTATAGTTGAGGTCGTTGATGTTTATCCTAAAGTTTGCGTGACATTATTCGAAATTCTCCGTTTGCCATAAAAATACAAATAAATCTTATCATATCATTGATTCGATTATTAGATTGTGTATTACAACAACGATAATATTACAAATGTTTACTAGTCTGCTTGCAGAATAGATTTTCGCAAATACCTCATACGTGTGCATTACGTCAGACAGTTTTCCCTTGGGCCTCGATTTTGCTCCGAGATTCGCCAAGTTTCCTATTTGTTACATAATATGAGCACCTATGCTCCTGTTTGTATACTGGATTAATTCAGTCTGCGTTAACTTTATTTGTTTAAGTCTCAACTTCGAGACGTACGCGGAAAATATCATGCGAGTTTCAGTTATCGTCGACGGAATATGAGATAAGTTTATTGGGAGTGTTGTTTTTTCAATTCTGAGATTTAAATGGCTGGTAAAATATTTCAGTTTTTTTATAATATATTTTTGTTTTATTAAATATAAAGCCAATGCTGTTTGCAATTTTGCTTCTTACTCTAGTGTACAATCTTAAATAAATTAATTATAAAAATTGCATAATCTCTATAAGTTATATTTAAAAAAATATATCAAAATTACGTTATCAAAAAAAGAGACTATTTATCAAAACAAAACATGCAAAAAGTGATTGATTTTATTTCAAATGAAATTAATGAAATATGTTATACTATACATAAGACCAGCAAAAACTTTATTTTTTTAAAACGATACTTAATTTGTTGTAGCTATATAACTATAAATGTAAATCAGCCTTGCGTGACGTCACCGTACGTCGGCAAAAATGACACGGTCGGTTTTTGTACTACTTAAAATACATGCGGTATCTTGTCTACTTCAAATATTTATATAAAACATATTATATATAAAATTCATGTGCAAAGTTTAATGTATGCACTTAAGACCGAGCTAGCTAATTGCTTCATAGTTGAAGCACATTACTGTATCGAGCTCTCCAACTTCCTACCTAATTTGCCTTTCAAATACTTTGAAACATACAGTCAAGTATTCAAGAGCGCTTTGACTACGAAAATACGCAAAGAGGCCAGCGTTACGTGCAAACTATTCCTCTAAGAAGCCAACTCGCAGTTGGAAAATTTCATCCGCGTAATCGCCGAAACACACTACCCTAGGGACCCGTTGGTATTACCCTCCCTATCTCCAACATTCTTACAGCTTAATGTATGCAAACGCATTTTGTTTCAAAGCCTAGCTCCCTCAAGGATGGTGTTACTCGAGTGCCCCTCAAGCGATGCTCACCTCGTGGCACCTACTGAAGTTTTTCCCAGCTGTATGTCACAACAGACTCTTTGATCTTTTCAAATGTAAATATAATGTCGGAACCAGTTAGAAATGTTCTTTTTATCTTGTATCGCACGCACCCCTGTGTAAGTTTCATCTCTCTCTCCCTCTCTCTCTATTTTTGTAGATATGATATTTCCACTATTTCCTTAAGGGGTTTTTGAAGAAACAAAATAATAATGTTTTATCTTTTCCTATTGAATATATTTCTTTACAAAATGATTTAGGAGCGTATATTTTCAATTTTGACGATTTCCTTTGTTATTTCTCTTTGTAACAACAAACTAAATGTGAAATATTAAAGACGTTAAAGAAGAAATTATTCATAAAAGATACATATCTGTATGTCAGGATCGTAACGACGTTCAATATATCACGAGATTATTAAAGTCAAGTTAAGCTCACAAACTTGGCGTCATCAATCCGTCTGGTGCTAAAAATATATATCCCCAATGTTAAGGGACATCGACGACAAAGTAAGTATCAACAGAACGCCATGTGGCAACCCCGCCGAAATAGAATTTGACGCCAATGGTGCTGTCACACGTGGCACGACCAAAAACAGATCGTTTCCTCTAAAAAGTTAATTTGGCACTTTTTTTGATACAAAATGTGACATTTTTTAAGTTCGGCTCAGGCATGTGCCCCTCATAATGAAACGTTAGTTAGATACGCTAGTAATGTGACTCTTGTTTTCCGATATGGGAACAGTTTTTTATTGTGATATATTACTGAGATACATTTAAAAGAAGCTAAGGAATTTGATAAGCACAAAACCACAGAAAGTTACGAAAGAATTTAATTGATTTGTTTTACGTTATTATATGTTTTTTAGTACAACAGTGCGTTTGTTTTTCATAATATTTTTAAAGGATTTTTTTAAGTCCCAAACGCACATGACTTTGAAGAGAATATTATGCCGTTGCGTAATACGTATTAAGTATATGAAAATACCTCAAAGCACCTCAAATCTAAACGAAATCTTACCCTTTATTCTTGGACGGGAATTAACTTGGGCGTTTTAATGGGCACTTAACTAAACAAAGAAAGAACATTCGCATAACTGAAACTCGGGGAGCTGAGTATTTATTATAAAAATTCTTACCAAACTTCCCTCCGGAAAGTAGTTTTTAGGTTCAAGAGATTAATGATTATGGTTGTATGAATGGCGTTCCAACTTTAATTATGACCTTTTATTTCGCCGATAAAACTAATAAATCTTGAACAAAAATTTTGATTAGGCCTTGTGAGTTTGTTTTTGAAATAATTAAAAGAAATGAAACCATTATGATTCAGATGATAAATAGCTTTAAATATAATACTAAATTATCAAGATCGAAACTAAAATGTCCTTTATTAAAGTACTCCTTTAAGTACTGCAGACGATGATTTTTTTTTTGTTCATTCCATATAGTTAATTAGTTTCCGCGGCTTCGCCCGTCTGTGAGAGGGTGGGACAGATGTTGGTATTCTATGCGTATTTCTGTACCCCTCACAACGTATGCAACATTTCATGATGATCAATTGAAGAGTTAAGACTCACTTTCGCAATTATAATATCAAATAGGAAGTTAGGATGGTTTCAGTGTACATTAATTATTACTTCTTTTAATAGCTGTAAAAAATGTTTAACAATTAACTTGAACGCGGACGATTATACTGTGAAAGTTTAAAGTATTTAAAAAAAAACTATATCGGAACCACTAAACCTACTAATTAGAACTGTATCGAAGTAATATTTCTTAAATACTGGTTTTTGCGTGCGTGTAACATAGGTCACCAAATAGGGGTGTAACTTTTCAATTTTCTTGCTGCTATTAAATAATAATCACTTCATTCGATAAACATACAAAAGGAAAATCCATTATTCTTATTTTGTTAATAGCTATAAGTTAAGAGGAACTAAATGCTTCGAGGAATAACATTTTCTTCAATTTTAAATTCTAATCAATTACGTTTTAATCATAAAAAAATCAAAACTAATAATAAAAAAATTCACTATAGCAAAATAATAGCTTAGTAAAAATGTAACAACCGCTTAAACGACACCACCACTTCTCGACAAAGGATTCCTCCCCTTTCGGAGAAAGTAAAAGTCCTTAGAAATTTGGAAGTTGGAGCATACTTTACCACGCTGCACCAGCATTACTTTTATATTTAAAATATTCACCGGATTTCATCCGATACATAAAACATTTACACGATGTTTTTCCTTATCGTCGAACACAAAATTTAAGAACAACGTAACATCATGAATTTAGAACAACGTAATTTCAGTAGTACTGGCCGAAGAAAATTATACAAATCAACTTCTCATCTCAACTCTGTTGTGTATTATCCTAATTTATTTCATCTTACTTTACAAGAAATATATAATGGTAGTTTTGTAACGTCTGATCATCTGCCTGATGCTTTCTCTAGTAGGTAAGATTGTCACCATAATGATGATGCGCTAAGGTGATATGATATGATGTAGTGTAATATGATATGATGAGGTGCTAAATTGTAATGGTATTGCTTGATGCCCTAAAATTAAAATTTCAATCGCCTCTTATCTAATCCGCGTGTAGAAATGTCGAGGCTCTATTAAACTTCACAGCTTCAAACGATGTATAGATCAGTCATTGTGAATAAAGTATATTATTGCGTTATATAAAATTAAATTACTTTAGTGTTTCATATCTTTGATCTAATCAACAACAATTCTGAGTAACAAATGACGTCAACGCGATGAAATGTCGTCGAGTTCAAACACGAACTCGATTTGTCTTACCCAACTTGATTTATGAACCCTCACCACTTCACTAATAAATGTAAACAAAAGTATCTATTTTTTGTCCAAAAGATTATTAATGAAGTCAGTCCTCGTTTGATAATTTTAATTGTTTCAAATGCCTCCACTTGTACTTTGATCTCTTCAAAAGATTGTATCCTTAAAGGTGAGTTTTTTAATACATGTCGTGTCAGATGTTCGTAAACTATTTCTGTAAAAGCAAATTCCTTTAATGGAATAACTACAATTTCAATTCTATACGGATGTAATAAGTTTGACTATCGCTTGCAATTGTGATTGCTAAAGTTTTTATTCAACAAAATTTAGCCACCGTAAAAAGTAGTTCATGGAATTCCTCCTAATAGGCTAAATATTTTAATGAAGGTATTCCGTATAAGTAACGATAATGTGTGAACGCTTGCGTCTTTTTCTTTGAAAATGTTCAAATGGGCACATACAAACGGAAGTATTGTTAAAATGCCATAAGGGAAACGTGGCTTATATAACATATAGTTTTTATCTACATATATTGTATATTTTTCCTTGAAGTAATGTTAAGATAATAAAAGTTTCTCAGAATTGAGATTTTAATAAATCAGAATTGTACCAGTCCTTTGAGTGTGATTGGGTTACAAAAATGTGCAACCTAAAAGTACCTAACTTTTACAACACGATTTTTTATCCATCAAAAACTGAACTTCAAAACTGACTGATTTCATCCCTTTTAGGGTTGAAGGCCCAAACCCCCTGAAACACGCGTTTCTTTACTTAAAAGATAGGTCCAAAATGTACATGCCATTAACATCAAAACTAACAGTACTTACTACAGAAACTGCAAAACCTGAGCACCTATAATCTTATGTTAACGTGGTTTAGCCTTAGAAAACCATTAGGTTTAATTTCCAAAAATCTTAAAAGTGTGTCCATTTTTCTATTCATTTTATCATAAGAACAAGACAAGAAACCAAAACACATGTGCTTCCATGATAGCTATCACTCTTTTCTCAAGCTCATGGAATTTCAAAAATACATAGCTAGTGCAGAAATTTGACGTGGCTTATGAATCAGTCTGGACATAATAAAAAATATATTTAAATTCATGTGACGTTTTCAATTTCTCAGAATTTCGATTCTGAGCATTATCTTTATCTTGACGATATTAAGGATTATAATTATAATACATCTTTAGCTACACTAGAATGAGTCAAAAGGCTGCATAGTTTCGACTGCTTCACCAGAAGTCTTAATTGGACGAAAAATCCTTAAAAGGATTTAATAAATGATTGTACAGCATACAGCCTAATAATCAATCGATTCATTGTAAAGGCATTTCGGTTCGTTATTATTTTAGCCATTGAGTCACGCAAATAAAATAGAGTTTAATTTCATTTTGTAAATGTTTTCAAATCACTTTTTCGTATTTGTTAATCACTAGTTAACCATTTCAACAACTCTCGGTTAAAATAAAGGTTAGTTTAAACCAATTATATATTTTTTGAAAAAGTATTTATATAATAAATATACAATACAATCAGCAAAACAATCTATCGGCCCGTACAATATTTACAGGTAGTAATAAAACTTAACGCCCGTCCAATTTATTTTTTTCATGCGTTTATTCAAATATATTTTATTACTTTTTTATTTGAGATGGTTTAGTTAACTTTAAGTGCTTAATTTATGTTTTTAGTGAAATTAAAACACAAATTCTTGTGGGTGACGGAAAACATCGTAACCCTGCATTTGATTGAAGAATTTTTGTCATATTATGTGTTATTTATCCACCAACATACATTAGAGCAGCGTGGTGTTATAAGCTCGCCATTATCCTCGTCTAGAAGAAAGGTCATTGCCGACCATCTGGACATTTAATGCCTGTTACAAAACATTACTATAACTATGTCTATAGCTATTGTCTTTAATTTCAACGTGAAATTTCTATTTACGACTCTTAAAGTAAAAATGTAATTTATTTTAAAATGCATATGGTCTCACGTAGTTTTGTATAGAAATTTAAGACATCCTCTAACATTAAATACAAAGCTTCCTTATATGTGGTATTGATTTGGCAGCATCCGCTTATAAAATGCCCGCACCGGCAATTTTGTCTTCGATTTTATTGATAAAATAATTTTCTCAGAGAAATAAACAACATATAAATTACTACGTTCATCCTGAACGTATTACATATTCTTACGTATCACTAAAGTTTATTGTCAATGGTATACCTATGTAGTTTTTCATAGTTCTGGATCATCAAAAAAACAACACAGCTTTTTATAGTAAATAGTTATTGAATTATCAATAATGGTAGAAAATTTTGATGTTTATATAAATAAGTTAATAAAAATAGAATCTTTTAAATGATAATAAGTACTTAAGCAGTAAATATTTCTCCAAACGCCTTCAGATAATAAAAAGCAAAACTGCTTTAAGAGGTTTTTGCCTCCAAATACTAAGGCGAAACTTTATATTGTTAAATATCATTGGATATCATAAAGCTGGAAAGTTTGTATGGAAGAAAACGTTATAGTATCAAGAATAAAAGTTAGTTAACATAGACTGATTCGATTGTTTTATTAGTTTTACATAACCCGGTGTTTTAAGAAATGTGATGATTAATATTATAACTTCACAAAGTGAAACCGAAGACTAGAGTCACAACTAACATAAATGGCAGGGATATATAATTATACATTATGTATTAAATATTTGCATCATTATTTTTGTTACAAACTAATTATGATGATCATGTCCTTTATTCGCTTTGCCGTATAAGATTTATAGTCGGTATTATAGAAACGAGACGAAAATACTTTAGATATAATACAAATAATTTTAGCACATTAACCATAAAACTTAAGTACAAAATATATTCATTAAAATAAAGTATCAAACTTTATTACGTATTTACAGTTTAGTCGTTTCATCTTGATCTTTAGATCTAAAACTTTGAGCTTTAAAGAAATAAAACGCAATGAAATAAAAAGACAAATAAAATAAAGTAAGCGAAGGTATCTAGAAATGCGCTAAAAGCTAGACTATGCTTTACGCCATAAAAAAATTAAATATTCATCTTTATGTTAAGGAGCACTCAAAGTTTTAAGTCAAGTTTACGAAATGCGGCTGCATTACAAAAGTTCAGAAGTCTACCAGACAGCTGAATCGATTGCTATATCCTGTTATCACCTGAGCTCACCACATCATCATATGCAATTTACCATGTAGGATACGAAAACCTTAACGATTTAGCTCTAACATAAAGCTGCCAAAAATAAATGTCAGGAAATATTTTTGATATTATGTTAAATATCGTTTGGCAAAATTGATTCGAAAGTAATTTTTTTTACAGATTATCTTCTCTCATATTTCCATTAAGGCAAATAAAAATAATTTAATCTTAATTAAATATTTAAGAATAAATTGCATCATTTATCATTGTCGTTTGTCTTATTTATTTGGACTCGAAATTCAAAACAGTGTATTTTATAACACCGCCTGTTGCTCTTTGGGAATGCATTTGCTGGTGGTTTACTTTCACGCCACCATAGATTGTCAGGACGCTAAATGCTGGATTTTATATAATAGCCTAATATAACCAACTGGTTAAGATATAGTGGTTTAGTTTAACATCGCCGGAAATTATTTTGCAATTCCGTAATAAACTGTAGAATACTCGTATATTTAAAAAGACTCCATGATATTTATACTGATATAGAAATAAAAAATATTCAATAAAAGTGATTACGCATCAAAGTAATGCTTTTAGATGCTTGAATTTAATCTCAGATTTCAACGGAGCACTGATCAGATACGATATATTGACATCGACATACGCCAGACCGATTTCGGTCACGGCGGCCAATCTCAAGAGAGATTAGCCAACTGCGCAGGAGATATTATAGCGCACAAGTGTGTGCGCAAAAACGGGTGCACTCTCTCTTCCCTAGCTCTCATAATCCGATAGGACGGCAATCCGACACGACGGAAAGAATTCAGGCGCAGGACCAACGGCTTACAGTGCTTTCCGAGGCAAAATCCCAGTAACTTTTTATTGGCCCGATCTGGGAATTGAACCCAGGCACACCGGGTCTGCGGCCTTATATCTAGCCACTAGACCAACGACGCAGAACTAGGAAAACGATATATGTGAATATTAACCGCATTGTAAATCTTTATTATTTTAAAATTATTATTTATTCACGTAGTTATTACTACGTGAAATTTTCATAATTTCTTCTCGCTGGAAGATTCAAAAACGCTTTATTGTATAGTGTATTTGAATACAATTAAAATCCAGAGTAAACAGGTTCCTTCTAGGCAAGCTTGCTACATCCTAGACCATGTCAATGCTTAACATCAGGCAAGAAAGCGGTCTAACGTTGGCCTATTAATGATAAAAAAATACAATAGATTTGATTTCATTTTGATAACGCGTTGGTATTACTTTCTCACTATATTATAAAACCTATAATATCAAGGCTATCTGATTGTGTGTAACATATGAATGCAGTTGTTTCTAATAGATGATAGTCATTATACGATATAAAGGATCAATGTACATCACTACGTTTGGTTTAGAGAACAAATTGTAACATGTCTAAACACAGCTGTTTAACGTTCGCTGTTAGATCGAATATGTAATTACGAGTTTAATTAATGTGATATGTGTGTGTTGTAGCTAGAATTTTTCTCGGTCAAAATTACTTTTGCCTGGTAATACAGACTAAAGCGGTTTTGACTAAGCTGTAGACTATAGGAAACACAGTGACAGTGACAGTGACAGTGACAGTGACAGTGACAGTGACAGTGACAGTGACAGTGACAGTGACAGTGACAGTGACAGTGACAGTGACAGTGACAGTGACAGTGACAGTGACAGTGACAGTGACAGTGACAGTGACAGTGACAGTGACAGTGACAGTGACAGTGACAGTGACAGTGACAGTGACAGTGACAGTGACAGTGACAGTGACAGTGACAGTGACAGTGACAGTGACAGTGACAGTGACAGTGACAGTGACAGTGACAGTGACAGTGACAGTGACAGTGACAGTGACAGTGACAGTGACAGTGACAGTGACAGTGACAGTGACAGTGACGTGACAGTGACGTGACAGTGACAGTGACAGTGACAGTGACAGTGACAGTGACAGTGACAGTGACAGTGACAGTGACAGTGACAGTGACAGTGACAGTGACAGTGACAGTGACAGTGACAGTGACAGTGACAGTGACAGTGACAGTGACAGTGACAGTGACAGTGACAGTGACAGTGACAGTGACAGTGACAGTGACAGTGACAGTGACAGTGACAGTGACAGTGACAGTGACAGTGACAGTGACAGTGACAGTGACAGTGACAGTGACAGTGACAGTGACAGTGACAGTGACAGTAACAGCCTGTTAATGTCCCACTGCTGGGCTAAAGCCTCCACTCCAAGAGGTTATTCCACCACGCTGCTCCAATGCGGGTTAGTGGTAACCCGCATTGGAGCAGCGTAACACTATACGTAAACTAATCTACAATTAACAAGATAGCATGCGCAAAACGATCTCAAGCCGAATTTTAATACGGGGCCAAACTGGCCCTCCATTTCTGGCTCAAATAAATCTCATAACCCAACCTTAAAAGTTTCAGTCAAAACCTTTTAACTTGTTTCGCTATTTTCTCTACGTAAATAGAACATCGGTTTATCAATGTAGAATTTCATTTTGATTAAATTCCGCAACGAAACGTTCTAAAATTCCCTCATCTTTGTTTGTTTCATGCGAGATTTATTAAAAATTTCCATTGATCAGATTTGAACGGGCCTTTTGTTTAGAAAAATAAGTGATTCTTTAATACAATTTGATAATACTTTGTTGGCTTAGTTAAAGTTAATTGGTCTCAAAGTGAAGTAACTACAACGTACAAGTGCGTAGATAGAAAAATATTCCACTGCTGGTCCAATGTTTTTCTTATCAAGGACACCTCGAAGAGAGACAGAGAGGCTTTTTGAATTCACTCGGCACGTGTAGATCCTTTCATGATTTTATTATTTACTTCCAAGTAAAACTTATAAAAAGAATTAATGTTTACACTTTAAAATATAATTATTATAATTAAGTAAGCAACTTGTGTGTATTTTCCATGAATATGATTTGTCAGAATTTTATGGAAGACTATTCAGTTAATTTAATACCACCATAATATATAAGTAGTATAGCCGATTTATGGATTAGCAAAGCGCTGATGGCTTTCACATGACATTTATCTAACGAAATAATTTAAATTTTCTTTTCTTCAGTTAGCTTAGTGTAACACAAAACGAAGGCACATAACGGAGCTCGAAATTTTAATGTGAGTCTTACAAGAAAATGTAAGTGCTTCAGAATAATCTACACTTTAAATATAACTAATAAAGTTCAGATTAAGAGTGCTAGCGTTCCAAGGAAAATTTACATATCATAAATGTAATATTTAGCTCTCAACTTGCTAATTAGAAGTCGTCTTCAAGTAGCGTCTACATGAAAAGTACGTTTCCTTTATTTAAAAAAGTAATATTTTTTGAATACAACAATTTATGTACAAAAGTTTATATGTTTTTTTAATGAAATCAAATTACTATAGTATTATTTAATGTAGCTTAAAATAAATACGTCGCAAAATAATTTTATAATAATTTTTATACATTCTTAGTCTTTTATTTAACATGCTTTATATTATTGACACTTGAATATAACTAAAGTCAGTGCTTCGTAAATAATTTTAGGAAATCAATTTTAATTTACTTCTAATAGTCATATCGACTTAAAACTTAGCAAATATATAAGTAAATTGGATGATAATATAATAATTATGTAAATACTATCTATGAATTGTGGAACTTTTCAATTCAAACTCGAGTAAGTTTGAGCTCATATGGGTTGTTTTGTAGAGAATGTTTGAAAAATTACACTAATTCTTATTATAGTTTTTCATTTTTTTTTTGCTGTCTGTACATTATCAAGGTAAGAAGCCCATTCCCGCGAGTCCGCGCCCTACTTTTAATTAGTTGCGAGTTGTTATTATTGTTACGGTAAATGTGCTCGTAAAAATTACCTCGCGCCTTATCACTTGAAGCAAAATTTTACGCCAGTTTATTTCTGAAAATGTAGACGAGAAACAAAGGCTTTTATGAAAATATCTCATGAAATTTATCTGAATTCGTTTATTACTGAGTGAATTGCTTTTTATTTTAGTTTAGTCATCAGATATGAAAACGTTAAATTATTTGTTTATATGTGCTGTAAAGATATTTGAATGACTAGTTAACAATAAGTAAGTATTATGTTTTCTATACTTTTGTTATTTTTATTTGTCTTGATATATAAATTATAGTACGTCTAGACTTTGTTCGACTTATTACTTAACAATTTAGCTTCGTAGCGTCAATTAATGATTTTCAAATACAGTCGATAATCAATAAAAGTTGATAATCGGTGACGGTTCAAATAGAAAACCCAGATCGTAAATGCGTGCTTACACTGAAACAAGATACAATGAATTTTCATTGAAATCATAAGAAAAACTTGACATTATTTTAGACGAAATTCCGCTACATGTGTGTATCGTAAGCCGTAGATGAGTAGTGATCCGCGAGGCTGAAATTATAATAAAATATTAGCTCTACGAAGACTAATTTATGTATATTTACATATATGTATGTATATATAATGCACTCGCCCGTTATGTCCTGCTAGCATCTTAATACAGGTTGTCTTGAAGAGATCACTACTTGAGTGATAAGACCGCCCATTGCATGCATCATCCTTCCTTAGCTTTTTTTTTTTTTTTAATTATCATTATTATTGTTTTTTCTTTATTTTTATTTATATCTAATTTGTTTTGTTTTTTTTCCTTGTGAGTGTGCAATAAAGTTATTTATTATTATTATTATTACTTTCCTCCAAATCTTAAATTTAAATATTGTATACAAATCTTAAATTTAAATATTTTATACAATTAAATATAATTATTATTTACACAACGCGTCTTTTGAATGTTAAAATACTGATGACAAAAATATATAAATTACTGTGAGACTTTTTAAGCTGTCTATGGTTAGTCAGCCGATATTATTCGTTTCATACATATTTAGTATCATAACTATGTAGTCTTATAAACTTATATAATTAAACATTACAAGAAGGAACACAACATACTCTAAGTAGTAGAATCTCCAGAGGCACTCTGCAACTTGTTTCTGAGGCGAAACTTTGTAATATTCACCGTCGAGAATATACTAATAGCTATATAGGGCTGTATTTAGCAATATGTTACGCTTGAGAATAATTATGTTGATAATTTATAATTGCATATTATAATGTATATTTAAATAGCAATTAATATACTGTAAATGCATCTAAGAAGTGTGTTTTTCTGTGATTGGTTTCACGAATTTACGTCTTGACAAATCTTGGGTTAGATTAAAATAAATAATACATATATTATATAAAAACCATACAATTCTTAAAGTTAAAATAAAGTGATTTATTAAAATGAAAACGAAGATTACATACTAAACCCTCATGTGCAAAATGACGCTTGAATACTGTAGTGTCGTTTAAAAATCTCGTATTTAAAAAATAATAATATTGAAATTTTTTGGGTATAATGTGTCAAAGAATGCAACTTTTTTATATGTATAAACAAGCGATTCACTCAAATGGCACATTGGTTTCTTTCTATCACGTGTAATTATTAACTCGCAAGAACTTTTTTAAATTAATAATTTTTTATCAATACTTATATTATAAAAGCGAAAGTAACTATGTTTATCTGTTTATAAATATATATTGTAATTTAAATTTAAGACTAAAAGTTATGACCCTTTCTATAACAATATAACGTCCTCCTGACCGATTTCGGCCACGGCGGCCAAGCTCAAGAGAGATTAGCCAACTGCGCAGGAGATATTATAGTCCACAACTGTGTGCGCAAACACAGGTGCACTCACTATCGTCGGTAGGGCACTCCGACACGACCGGAAAGAGTTCAGGCGCAGGTTCAACGGCTTTACGTGCTTTCCGGGGCACGGGAGTGTACACACTTCCAACTTTCAGACTCCGGGCTGCTACTGAGAATTTTCTGATAGCAAAATCCAATAACTATTTACTGGCCCGACCTGGGAATGGAACCCAGGACCACCGGGTCTGCGGCGTTATATCTAGCCACTAGACCAACGAGGCAGTCTTTCTATATCAATAAGTAAAAACTAAAGATCTATACGAAACTTTGGTTAGGTTCGATGTTGTCTTGGGACTCTTGTGAGCTGTGGTCGCCCTAATGTTGTTTACATTATTGTTAATTAAAGAGGGTCTGTGTTGCGGGGGAATGAATTGTGAGAACCGAAATTTAGTATTTAGGTTAAGGTAAAGATTAAACATCTATGAGTGTAATTAATTTTGCCGAGATAGCCCAGTGGTAAGAACGCGTGAATCCTAACCGATGATCGTGGGTTCAAACCCGGGCAAGCACCACTGAATTTCATATGCTTAATATGTGATTATAATTCATCTCCTGCTTGACGGTGAAGAAAAACATCGCTAGGAAACCTGCGTGTGTCATATTTCACTAAAATTCTGTCACATGTGTATTCTACCAACCCGCATTGGAGCAGCGTGGAGCGCCAAACCTTCTCCTCAAAAGAGGAGAAGAGGCCTTAGCCCAGCAGTGGGTCATTCACAGGCTGTTACTAACTAATAATTTTTTTATAAGGTTAATTATTTATCACTATGTAGGTACATATTTGGGTTAGACAAAAAAAAAATGAAATAATTACATAGTGTTTCTAATTTGTTGTGGTACCTACGGGCTTTGTGCGAGCCTTCTGCGTAGGTACCATTACATTTTCGGTATTCCACCGTATAACAAATAGTACCTATTGGTGTGTTCCAATTTTGAAATATGTGTGAGCCAGTGTAATTATAGGCACAAGAGTCATAACTCGTAACATTTTAGTTCCAAGGGTGATGCATTGGCGATGTAAAGGATGGGTACTATTTCTTATAGTGCCAATGTTTTCGTGTAGTGACCACTTACCACCCGGCTCGTTTGTTTATTTTTAGTCATATTTACAATATGCTAATTTATGATTTATTTATTTCTTTTAGTTTTTTAATGCTTAATAATACATACTCACAAACGATTAATATAATAATTTCTGTAAGAATGTTATTTAAGCGTCCTCTGTGTTTTTTACTAAGAACCTTAATCAATTGTGTTAGTCAACGTCATCTATGGTATTATCATTGTACTAAGTAACGTGATAATTTTAGAAGCACCATCTAGCGGTTAGTTAGTATTCGTTTCCACAAATCTCTTTCAACAGAATGAATGTAGCACTAGATGGCGCTCTGAGGCAATAATCTTAGCTCTAGATGGCGCTCTAAGGTAAATTCTTATTTCTTAGAATAAATATAAAATAATATGATTCGTAGTTTGTGTTTTAGCTACTAGAGGGTAATACTAAATAATGGTTAGTTTAAAAATTCATAACAAAGTTAGTTGATGGCCATACTTTAAATATTCTTATAGGTCATTATTATTAAAGTATGATAAGAATATTTTGGTGCTCGAATAGTAAAGGGGGGGGGGTACTTAAGGATACCAGTTAATAAAATTTCCTTACTTTTAGGGAACATATCAATCAACACTTATTATCGAGTTTTGGCTATTTGATGCGATCATAAATTCTAAATAGCGTCAGTGTTTTAAAAAACAAATTGAGTATGACAATTATAAAGATACCACTAGTTTGCAACTTATCATTATTCTAAATATTAAATAACTTCTATGAAACTATACAACTTTAAGTATTGTTAAATGTAACATAAAAATAGATATTACGTCACTATAAACAAAAATATGTAATTGTATTTTAGTTCATTTCGCTATAATTATTTTGCATGAATTATATCAAGTCATCACATGTCTTCGTCATCATCGTCTTCACTATACTGTCCAAACACAGGATCTCTAGATAGGCACCCTTAGAAGCCAGAGATAGCAGTTACCCGACGCGGACGGGCGTGTTCGTTTAGATTACCTAAAATTACCAAAGGGGTCGATATTAAATTAGCTATTTAAGGTTGTTTAACTTCCCATAGCCCTATGGCTATTGATATTACACAGTAATTGAGGTAGAAAGGGGCTACCACAATATTTAAGTAAATAAGGATGATTAGTGAGACAAAGTGAAATAAAATTTAGAATATTTATATAATTATGGGCATTCTTTGTCATATTTTAATGTCGTTTACACGTTTAAAGACGTATCCCTTTGTAAGAGTATCTATTTTAGTTATTAATTTTAAGTGCTTAGTGATAAATTGATGGTGTAACTATCTCAATAAATAAATATTTGTAGAATAATTGTCGCATCGATTTTAAGCACAGTTTAAAATCGTTTTTTTTTTAATAATTAAATGTAATTATTAGTTTGTTTAAAAAAGTGTAAAATAAGTTAACAATATTTGCGTAATTAATTAAATGTTATCGTTATGTTTAAGAAATTAAACAATATTGTATTTCAATTTTTGGGTTTATTGCGTTATGTAGATAACTATTTTCAATATCCTAATATTAAATATATAGTTAATAATAAAAGTAAATTGATTTATTTTGTTATGCGATACTGACGAAGGCTGTAAATTTTTATTTCTTGATACATAATTATTAAATATATATATAGGTAAGAAAGATGATCGAATTCCTTAAACAATTTTTTTTACAAGCATCATGATAAATATACTTTCACTTCATTTGACGATGAATCACTTTACGGACAAAATGTATAGATTTTATTCGGAATTGTCAGCTTTTATCTGGAGATGTTTTGTTAGACGACTAAACGATTGTCCGTAATGGCTATAATATAGCCCTCCCTTTTGGGGCTGCCAGTTAACGCCTCGCGAAAACGTCAATGGTGATTCGTTATGGGAAACAGGGACGTACTTAATTTTTTCAAATAAATATTATTTAAGTTTTGGTTATCAAGAAATTATGTAAATCTTAAACAAATTCTATCTTATTGCTCTAAGCCGCTTTCTTTGCTAGAAGTTCAGCTTCACCATATATATATATATTTTCGGTGATATAATCTAACTGTAAATTTAATTTCGTGTCGATATGGTGGTCCGGATGTCGATTAGGAGGTAATGGAGACAGCATACATATTTGTATATGTATATATATATATATATATATATATATATATATAATGAGTTAAATTTTAATTCTCGGGATTACTTTCAGCAACATAAAAATCATTTAATATTAGTAGTACTATATATATTAAGGTAAAACTTTGAACAAATTCAGAAGTCGCAATTCTATATTACTTTCAATTTACTTTCGATGTACATTAATTATCTAATTAGGTATTTATATTTATAATTACTTCTAAAAAAATTAAGCATTAGGCAAACGATTTTCATTTTCTACCCCTAATACGTCTCTGGTGAGTCTGGCTGCAGCCCTTTGTAATCTTATTACATTAGTTAAAGGGTACAATCCGATGTATAGCTCGCATCAATACCACTTACAAAGGCATGCATGGTCCGCTAAATAGGGGATCTCTTTGAATCCACAATATCCCTCTCCGTTCTTAACATAGTTACAATTATACGCCTTTACAATATGTACGGACTCTGCTTGCTTCAATTAATATAATCAGTAATTTAAAAAAATGCATCCTGTGACTTATAACATTTTTAAATCGAGTTCAAAAAAAGGAGGTTTTCAAATCGATTGTATTTTTATTTATGTTTGTTACATGGGAACATATATAAAGGGATAAATCGATTTACCCCAATGGTCCTACCATCATAATATATCAAATTATATAAATAATAAAAATCCATGCATAAAAAAGCATTTTTTTTAACTAAATCTTAATCATCATAATATATTTTACTTATATCAAACTTCTTTTTTTTTAAATCAACATAATAAATTTGTCGCTCTCTGTTATTATGAAATATCATTCCCTAGTAAAATAATTATGTTACAAAAACTATCATACCATTTTTCTCCTATCATCCTTGATTGAGTCATCGGTCAAACGATAATATTGGCGTACTTCAAAAAATCTAAAGTCCCTCAGGCTCGCCACGCGATCCAACGCTCGCGCAAACAAAAACATCTCATAACCGTCCTCTATTATTTACAATAGAAAAATAATCAAAGTGAAATATTGTTTTCTGACGTCGAAATAGATTTCGCGAGCGTGATTTTCTCGACAGATAAGTCTAATATTTCACGAAATGGACAGCGAAAATTAGTGACGCAGACGATTGATGGGATTTCAGTTGTTGTTTGAAAAAGCTAAGAGCCATTTCTACAGTTTCCTGGAGTTATATATCATCGGGAAAAACAACACAGTACAAAATTAAAGATCACTACGAAACTGGTAGGTCTCTGTATTAATAGTTTTGATGACATAACGATAGAAATATTAGATGATGTGATTTTATATTTTTTGTTACATAATTTGATAAGAATTGATACCCCTGTAAACTGTGCATCGGTCTTATACTTACTTTTAAAGCTGTAAATACCAAGGTGTAAGCCGTAAAAAAAAAATGTGTGAAAAAGTCAAATAAGACGGTTTTTGCTGCGTTTGCTACATTTTATAAAAATTCAATAATGTATGTGATTGCATTTTATATAGCATATAAAATGCAATCAAATAGTTATTGAAACACTGGCAAAGGTAATAAATAACGTAACTATGGTATTAATAAGACCGCTCTCAATCTTCTAATTTGGTACCTGAGTCGTCACATTCAGAGGGTTGACATAAACGGTTAGAGATCTCCAGCGGCACCATGACTTCTCTTTCTCATTTTTATAACTATTACCTTGCCTTATAACATGTAATCTATTTGATCATTTGTGTCTATAATTTCACCGGGTCACTCATGGCAAAATAATTGATGAATTGATGGTACGATATCTGTATAAAATAACAGTTCGACTTTAATATTGTTTACCTAACTATAATTTTACTAAATTTTACAACTCTCGTATATCATATATCATATTGCGTCATCGGGACATTTAAAGCATACTAATTACTACTTAAAGCACAAAGATAATTTAATTTTAATTAAGTATTTTAATTAAATATTGCCAAAATAATTATACAATTCCATATTTGAAGTCGTTACCGTAATCCAGAATGTGAGAAGTCTATTATTAAGTTGCAAGTGCAACATTAAGAAAGATAATAAACGGTAATTATATTTCTCTAAGTTCTCCGCCTTGGTCACGTTCCTGCTTACTCTTGAGGTTTCTTTATGTTACAAAGTACAACAATTTGCGCTCTAATTGTTTCTTTTACGACAGAACTAGCTTCATGATAACACATAAAAACTTTTAAAAGAAAGTAAAAAGTTAAAAGTAATTTACCTTTCTTCAAGAAACTAACAGTAATATATGTTAACGATTAATAGCTCTTAATCCGTGCTTAGTTTCTAGTAACAATTTTTTTTTTTTTTTTATAATATTAATCCGACAACAAATAATCAACTTGGAAAATACTTAAGCATTTTTATTTATATGAAATATATATATTAGCAACTACAGTTTTCCGGCTACACTTATTGATCTCAGTTATACTGAGACGTGTGCAACGCCACACGCAGATTATGATGCTGGTGCTTGTTCAATAATGATTAATTGATTAATGTGATATTTGTTTTATATTATAATTGTTTTTAACTTTTATATTATATGTATAATATGTTCTTGTAGAAATTTTATTATAATATGCTCCATTATTTGTTTAAAAATCCGTTCATCAAAGGTTGCCTTGAAGAGATTGCTGGAAGCAATAAGGCCGCCTTTGCATACTCATTGTACCGTACCTTAATTTTAAGCAAAATTTTATAATGCTACACAATTTAAATATAAGTTTTGGACTATAAATATATTCTTACCAAGAATATTTAATATTCTAAAAAATTATAAGCCGATCACAATTTTCAGACATTTTAAAATATCTGTAAATAATAAGATTTGTTTGAAATATAATTATATAAATTAAGAAAACTCACACTTTTTAATTTATTAATATATTTGTTATAGTGACTCGTTGCTGCTCGTTCTCGAAATCGCGAAAGCGTTGAGTGCTTTGCCTACTGAAGTTTTCTTGCTCTTAACTATTTCTATATTTAATATCGGTATATTAGCAATTTATATTTGTGAGGAATCATTAATAATCCTGTTTCCTCTCAAATTAGGCGTCAAATTTGTGCTAGAAGTGGGAACGAAAATAATAGCCCCGCTTGGGCTGGTCGGGAGTGTGACCCGCGACTTTGAAAATGCTCCTGACAAGATCTGACGATAGTGACTTGAAATCTTCTTTAATTTTTTTATAATTCTGAAGGTTATTTCGAATATATTATTTTTGACAAATAATATAAATAATGTCCTGATCTTCTTATAAAATTGATTTAATTGTGTAATTCGTAGAAACATTAATTATTTATTTATATTTAATTGTTTCTTTTTAACAGTATTTCATTTGGAAATGTTTTCTATACATTTTTACAGAATGTATCTGTCATGTATCGTTTGGCAATATTCGTTCAACGAGCACCTGTAATAACGTTATACCCAGCCCCGGAATTATGCCTAGGCCTACAAGGTACGAGCCTAGGAGCCTGGCTAGCTGAAGGGCCCCAACCAGCCAAAAATGATATTATAATTTTACTCTAACCGCTTTATAAATGGGGGTGTAACGTACAATACGGAATTGAGCCTAAGCACTTACCTTCAACAGCACCAACTAGCGTGGCCTGGGCCCAGTATGTGTCTTAGATCCTCCTGTTTATACGTCTTCCATAGGTTACCAGTTGCTGGTGGAACCGGGAAGTGTTGTTCGCACTTATATATATGATGATTAAACTCGCAGAGAACATATCAGAGGAAATCGATGACAAGAGCATAGTTAAACGCATGTGGGTAGTCGCGCGTTTAACCAATAGGAACGTTTCTATTCGGTTTCATCTATTATGAATGAAGAAGTAGTCAATCTAATTCCCAAAAAACTAGATAAAGATTTATCTAGTTTTTTGGGAGTTTCTAAGGATTGTGTTGTCTGTCTGTGTATGTGTCTTATAAATTGAAACAAAATTAATCATTGAATTTGTAGCATAATTTCTGATAAGAAGAATTAATTAGAAGCTTTTTCTGGCTTAAAAGCCCCCTATTTTTCTTCCTCCTCCTTCAGGTTCAGAACCTTCTTCGTGAGAAAAGACGAAGCTAGTGGATACAGGCTGTTACTCTTTATATTATGTCCCCAAAGTCAATACTAGATACAAGAATTTATTTGCAACTATTTGGAAACGAATATCGCATTTATAGAGGAGAAAATAATGGACAATAACCGAACAATACGTACATGAAATCGCTTGAAAGTAACATTATTTATGAAAATCAGATTGTGGTATCACGGCCAGTGGTCTCTATAAATCGTGAGACGCTGTTTGTTTTAGTATCTTCTATTATATATTTTTTTTATTAATTCTAAAACCTGCCCTAACCTAACCCAGTTTAACTTAATTGCATTTTTTAAAATTATTTTCAAAAATATTAATATCCTTACCAATGTTAGAAATGTGAAAGTAAGGTTGTCTGTTTCGAGTCTTAATTACTCAAGAGATCATCATGATGCATAGACGATGTCAGGTGTAAACACTGATATAGGGTCTGTATTTCCCGATAAGTACAACGTTGACGTCTTCAAATCAAGACCTTCTAGACAAGCGTGCTACATCCCACCTCTCACGTGAGAAAAACCTAGAGTGGTAAATAGAAGAAGAAAAATTGTAGTACATAATTTTAATATACATTACGTACTTTATATAAAGTATTTTATTCAAATTATTAAATTTATTGGAATTTTCGAGGCCCTTATGATAGCGAAATATTTTAAGAATATTAGCCCACAGGGATGTTTCGTATAGATTTATTGACAGGGACCATTATGTTTGCACACTATAAATATAAATACATACAAATGGCCCTTGGTTTTTTAATAAGAGGGTAAGCCGAATATTAGACTAATATCGGAGTGCAAACCGATGTTACCCTAGCACTAACCAAGAGTGTGGTGAAGGTTTTTTTTTGTTTTATATTTGTAACGAAACAGGAATACCTTTTTGAATATTATAATTATTTATTAATAAAAACATTTTTTTTTTGTATTTTTTGTCACGTTGGGCTTCTAGTATCGAAACTAAACTAAATATTATACAATTTTGAAATTTAATATTCATACAAAAATACAAATTAATGTAGAAAATAGAAAGGATGCTGAATCTACTGTAAATATTTTTTGATTAATAATTCGATTCAACGATTAGAGACAATCGTATGATTCAAAATAAAAATATTTGTTAAGGGCTATGCCATATTAATCCCAACATTCTAAACCATAATCCGTGGGATGCAGCCCTGCACCCCATAATGCAGTTAATATTAAAATATTGCGTTGAACCCATGCATTTTTTTACCATACTACACACAACATTGGCTTTTTTCTACCCCAAAAAAAGATCACCCCTACAAAAATACTACAAGTATTTGTACTCATTTTTTATGCCTTGGGGAGAGCGTACTTATTTAACTACGTCATAATATGCGGAACGTGTCTCATATTATAAAATATATTAAAAGCATTCAGACATGATATTATATAATATTCTTAATAACATGACATTCATACGTCGATGTACCCGAGATGGTTCAATGATTAAAAAACTGAATCTTAAACGAAGAATGCGCGTTGAAACTCTGGCGATTAAAACTGATTTTTCTCGATATTACTAACAATAATTTATACGTCTTTCATCTATATCTACTGCTACAAAAATTTCTACACTCAAAGGCATAACAGCTATACACCCAAATAAGCAACAAATTCGATAACAATGATCAAACTGTTTATCGCATTTTATTGCTTTTATAGGGCTTCCAATTTATCTGCGTATAAAAAACACGGTTACGAAGCTCATAAAACAATTCAGATGTATAAGATAATCAACTAATGGTCTGAGTTAACTCCTCATAACTGTTATGCGATTGTTACACTAAATTGATGAATGATAAACAAACAAAGTTTCTATCTATACAAAGATACAAAATTAACTTCTTTCGTTTATCTATATATAATATTTTAGTGACTTCAGACACGCATTCTAGCATGTACGAAATAGTTTGTGATATTTTTTTATAATACGTTTATCAGCAATAATTAATTGCGTTTACTAAAAATAACGATCAAGAATGCTCCGCAGTAGATGATGGTAGCCTCTTCATAATCAAGGCAAGTAAATTCGTTTCTCAATTCTGTTATTCTAGAAATACTGCCCCGTTGGTCTAGTGGCTAGATATAAGGCCGCAGACCCGGTGGTCCTGGGTTCAATTCCCAGGTCGGCCCAATAAATAGCTATTGGGTTTTTCTGTCAGAAAATTCTCAGTAGCAGCCCGGAGTCTGGAAGTTGGAAGTGTGTACACTCCCGTGCCTCGGAAAGCACGTTAAGCCGTTGGTCCTGCGCCTGAACTCTTTCCGGTCGTGTCGGATTGCCGTCCCATCGGATTATGAGAGCTAAGGAAAAGAGAGTGCACCTGTGTCTGCGCACACACTTGTGCACTATAATATGTCCTGCGCAGTTGGCTAATCTCTCTTGAGATTGGCCGCCGAGGCCGAAATCGGTCTGGAGAACCTTATTCTTATTCTAGAAAGATACCTCCCAACTATTAAAATAACTATATACAAAACTATAATAAATATAAGAAAAAAAAATAACAAATCCAGTGACTGCTGTTTGTTTGACTCTCCTGAAAATTAAAATAACATGAAAACTAAAATACTGCCAATTTTGTCATTAATATATTATAAAAAGACGTACATAAATATTTGAAAAGATCACCTAAACGTCGTTTATCTAATTACTTAATTTCTATCTAATAATTAACGTAATTTAATTAATATCTTCATAATCGTATCTTTCTTTTTTTTAAATAATTTTGGTGTATTTTGTTCTAACTTTGAACAAAAATAAATATCTGAAAAGTATAAAATTTCAGATAAATAAAAAAAAAAAACAGAACATTTTATAACAATTTATATTGTTTTACATTCATTTGTAATAACATACAAAATCTTCACACTTACATATACTCGTTAACCCTCTTATTTTAGCAAATGACATTGGATCATTTTATCAACACCTTTAGTAATTGGAAGCTTCGAAAGGCAATGTTTTTCCTCAACACGAACCTTTCCTAAAATCTCCAAGTTTCACGTAGATAAAAGGGCGAGATCGAATAACATTATTCATATCGGAGGGCGTCACTAAAGATATTGTGAAAAGGGCATTAAGATTGCCGACTGCAATACATTCTATCCCCAGTCCTTGTTTTGACGTGATAGAAACGCTCTAGACTTCCACAAACAAGGTTATTTCTACGCGTGAAATTAAAATTAAATCGATATTTTGAACCTTATATCATGGTAATAAGAGTGCGGCAATTCAGTTGTAGAAGAATAAACGGACTTGCAATATGATGCCGTAATAAATGTTGCGTATCGATGCGTGTGAAGATATGTAATGAAAAATGTTTATGTTACTTAGTATGTTTGGCAAATAACTCTGAAAATGTTATTTCAATGCAATGTAAAATTAGATCATTAAGGTCTTATAATATAAATATACAGGCCTTGGGCAAACATCACTTCATCTATCATCACGTCATATATATTTAATATATATATATATATATTTATAATATAGGTAGGCGGACGAGCATATGGGCCACCTGGTGTGGTCACCAACGCCCATAGACAGTGGCATAGTGCTCGTACATGTCTTTAAAAAAAACCAAACAAAAAAAAAACATCGCCAATGCGCCACCAACCTTGGGAACTAAGGTGTTATGTCCCTTGATAATTACACTGAATTCATTATTATTAACCATAATTTTATTAATATAATCGTTTTCTGTTGTTTAATATTCTATACAATGATTATTTTTGTTATTTTATTACTGTTATATTAATATACATAATATTATTTATATATTATATATTTTATTTAAATGATTAAGCTACTGATAACTGAATCACATACGTCGTACGATAACAAAGATTTATGATGTGTATTTATTTACAAAAGTCTTATTTATATGTACGGAATCGGTGCAGCTTCTTCATCTTCTATTTTATGTAGGAAGCTCTCAAACAAGGGACGGGCCCCCAGTCGTTCGTAGTCTTTATACATTTTCTGCGGTGTTTTCATCCCATTACCTGCAAGACAGACACATAAATACATTAATGCGATAGTCATATATTATCTTTGTATCTCTTAGGGCTCAGACAGTCACGAGATAAATCGTTCTCTTGTTAAATTTTAAAATTGTAAGCAATTTTACGAAATCATAAAGCGAAATGTTATCGTAAATTTCAAATTAAATTTACTCTATTTTGAGTTATCACGAAAAATATTTTAAGAAATGGTTTATTTGAATTAAAATTATAAGATAAAATTTTATTGATTTTGATCAATAAAAAAATCAAACACAACCCTTGAAAGTGAATGAAGTTTACATATCGCCCCGTGGCAATAAGGTCGTGTTATGTAACATAATTTACTATTTTTTTTCTTTACCGCAATTTCCTGCACATTATTAGTGCATTATTTCTTTTATTATCACGATAGAAATAAAACTACGAAATACCATTTAATATTTACATTATTCTGATTTATACTCATAATGTAATACATTATTGAGATAACGATTTGAACGTTTTGGCACTTGTTACATTTGCGCTTGAGTGTAACAAAATTCGTGATCCTTTAAAATATTTTAAAAATTATAACATAAATAGAACCGACACACGATACCTAATAACCACTTCACGGATCGGACACGAATTTTGTTACACGCTGTATTTGTTTATTAAATCAGTTGACGCGGTGTTGAGAACTACGGAAACATAA
Source organism: Nymphalis polychloros (assembly GCA_905220585.2). NCBI lineage: Eukaryota > Metazoa > Arthropoda > Insecta > Lepidoptera > Nymphalidae > Nymphalis > Nymphalis polychloros. The sequence goes on from HG992253.1 coordinate 2,615,844, forward strand.
ATTGTCAGCGCTTTGTATTGATTATCATATTTGTTAAAAAAACTATACCATAATCTTCAGAATAATTTGTGAAATTGTGCGCGTGTACGTGTGTGTGTGTGTGACTGTGTGAAAATAGAATACTCTCGGTTGTTGTAGATAGAAAAAACAGAAAAGATCGCACACCGAGAGAGGCTTGCTAGGGATGCGTGAAATCTGAAATTTTACTGGCTTTAGGCGCGCTTTTAAGGCACTTTATATTCATTTTAAAGCCTGACACTGTAGATATACGACTCAACACGCACACACTAAGTTATCACGTGCCTAATTTATGTTTATAATTATAAAACTCGTGCTCGGCGGTGAGGGAGGGACATTAAGAAGAAACGTACATTGTTGGTTAAAATTCCACGTGCCGGAGTTACGTAATGGAATAGGCTCCAATCACTATACTGTATCTATGATAAGAAAATAGAAGTTAAAACTGAGTTCAAAGGTTCATCGAATTAACATGAAATAAGCCACACACTAAATCTTAGCCGAGAGGATCTAGTGGTAAGAACGCGTGAATCTTAACCGATGGATGGTGATGGGTTTGATTTCACTGAAATTCTGTCACATGTGTATTCCACCAACCCGCATTGGAGCTGCGTGATGGAATAAGCTTCTCCTCAAAAAGAGGAGAGGAGGCCTTAGCCCAGCAGTGGGACATTCACAGGCTGTTAGTGAAGCCACATACTAGCAAATAAAGCTTGCAATAAAATATCGATTATTTCTTAACAATAAAAAATTATTTGTCCGAACTTCGTTCGCTTAAAATTAATGTATAAAGTTCAATAAGAAATAAACAAATTAAAACATTATGTATTCAAGCAGGTTCTTATAAATACTATTGAAACATGTTATAGAATTAAATTATTCAATTTAATAAAATAGAACCGGCAAGAAAGTCATAGTTACTCGTTTTCTCAAAAGAAATACATGCAACTATGTAATATGTTTACACGTTACATATATTATATACATATGCCTGCCTTGTTGGTCTAAGGCCGCAGACCCGGTGGTCCCGGGTTCAATTCCCAGGTCGGGCCAATAAATAGTTATTGGGTTTTTCAGTCAGAAAATTCTCAGTAGCAGCCCGGAATCTGGAAGTTGGAAGTGTGTACACTCCCGTGCCTCGGAAAGCACGTAAAGCCGTTGGTCCTACGCCTGAACTCTATCCGCTTGTGTTGGACTGCCGTCCCATCGGATTATGAGAGCTAGGGAATAGAAAGTGCACCTGAGTTTGCGCACACACTTGTGCACTATAATATCTCCTGCGCAGTTGGCTAATCTCTCTTGAGATGGGCCGCCGTGACCGAAATCGGTCTGGAGGACTATTATTATTATTATTATATACATATGACTTATTCTGAAGAAGCAGTCGCCGAGAAATCTGCTAGAAAAAAATGGCTGTTTATCTAATAAAGATTTTTTTAGTTTCAATCTTAGCAAAATGAATAGTAATCATTTTCCACTCTTGGTTAGGTTAGTGAGTAGTCTAATAATCTTATATTTTTTATTTTTTGCTGAATTATGACTTTTAAAGTACCTAACATTTCTTATATTAAACTGAAAAATGAATAATAATCATTTTCCAGTCTTGGTTAAGTAGCTAGTAGTAAAATCTTAAATTTTTATTTCTTGATACATTAGAACTTCCAGAACACCTAAAATTTTTATATTTAATTTAATCTAATCATTTATCTATTTGAATATATGAAATCTCCCGCAGATGTTACAATTTATTGGATTTAATTTAAATTGATCAAATTTAAAAGTCATAAATTAGAAATTTTAAAATGACCAATGACCTTCAGTCGTCAGTCATTTGTGATTGGAGCTGGCGGGAACAAATCAAATTAACGCAACGAACGTTCATGACGGATCACTGATAGAAAAAGGCGTGTAACTATTTTAAAAATATATCGATAAATTATTATTGCATAAAATGTTTCTAATATTCAATTTTGGCTTATATTGTATGTTTTTATATATATATATATGTCGGAGAATGCATCGTAATCATTGACATCGTCATTAGTATTTGCGGGCTTAGTGGGCGTCATTAGGGTAAAGTACAAGCACAAAACACAACTATCACAGTTTCACAGTATTTTAATTAATAAAACAAATTAATTAATTAATTTAACGAGTAACAAAACCGAGCAGCGAGTTCAGGGCACCGATCCGACCTTAACAGACGAATCCACTTCAACGATCCAACTCGATCCATTACTTTCCTCCGAATATGTCACACAAACTGTCTACCTCTCCAAAGTCAAGATGGCGCCTCGACCACGCTCCAGGCACGTGCCTTGCTCTGATTGGTCGTCACGCGACCAATAATACAATATACGTGAAATACAATATTCATAACTTTTATTACGTTATTAAGGATTTTAACTTTTACAAAAATGTAACAAATCAAATAAAATTAAATCAAGAATTCTACAAGCAATTACAATGTAAACAAATAATATTGCAAACATCAATCAACTCGACTCGTAGCTTCCTCCGACACGGCCGTCCTGACGTATCACGCGTCCTCGTGTGATGCTGAAGACCGTGCATCGTCGTTATCATCTGCACGACAACTTCATGTGAAATATTTTCATAAAATGTTTGCCTATATTAATAATCTTTCCTTATCAAATCTTAATCCTATTAGATTTCACACTACATTCTAAATTAAGTTAGTAGTATCGAAACAGCCACCTCGCCGTTACATACTTTAGACAAATAAATAAATATGAAACAGCCACCTCGCCGTTACATACTTTAGACAAATAAATAAATAAATAAATATGAAACAGCCACCTCGCCGTTACATACTTTAGACAAATAAATAAATGAATAAATATGAAACAGCCACCTCGCCGTTACATACTTTAGACAAATAAATAAATATGAAACAGCCACCTCGCCGTTACATACTTTAGACAATTAAATAAATATGAAACAGCCACCTCGCCATTATGTGGCCAACTCGCCATTATGTGGCCAACTCGCCATTATGTGGCCAACTCGCCATTATGTGGCCAACTCGCCTCTATGTGGCCAACTCGCCTCTATGTGGCCAACTCGCCTCTTATGTGGCCAACTCGCCTTTATGTGGCCAACTCGCCTTTATGTGGCCAACTCGCCTTTATGTGGCCAACTCGCCTTTATGTGGCCAACCATATCGTCATCACCTCATGTGATACGACCAACACTTCACCTAGACTCTACGAGTCTCAGGTCAATTCATGACCGACACAACAATAGTCTCCTACGAGACTCGGGTTCCCGCCACACAACTAGCTGCCCATCGCGCCCTGAACAACCCGAGCGAGTTGCAGTTACGACTACAGACTAGTGCTTTATTTACTGGTTACGATTCCCTCATCACCATCATACACATTAAACAAATCTAACTCAGCAGGTACATCAGTAAGAGGAATCTTTCGTATGCGATCGTGAGCTTACTTATAGGTTCTATTACCAGATAACTGTTTTAACACATAGCGATCGCTTTCAAGCAATTTTACAACTTTAAACAGTCCCCTGTATTTAGGATCTAGCTTAGTTTGATTTATCTCTTCGTTTTGAATTAAGACCAAGTACAATACAAATAAACAAACATATGTAATCGTAACTTCCTACATGATAATACGACAGAATTGCTGCAGTCAATTCAGTTGGATCACCATGATCACATCCATCATCTCGTCAGTCGATACCCCTGAGGTACCAAGCCAGGAGTATATCACGTGTCACCTTCTCCTGCGTGCTCATCACACAGAGATAGTTCGTACAGATACCATACCGACATAAGCACGCCTGCGCTCTCATAACACTCGGCCACCAGCACCACGCGCCGTGCGCGCCATACGTAGACTCGATCAGGTGAACACGTCTGCGCGCTCATGACTCTCCACCACCAGCATCGCGCGCCACTCGAGCCGCACGCACCGTACGCGCACTGAAGGTGAGCACGCCTACGCGCTCGCGACGCTCGGCCATAAGCACCACGCGCCACGCGAGCCGCACGCGCACTCTTGACAGACGACCACGCCTGCACGCTCGTGACACTCTGTCACCAGCACTACGTCCGGCAGGCTGGAGAAAGCTGACCGGCGGTCGTTCAGCCAGCAGCACCCGTTGTGCGCAGACTGATGTATCGCACCTGAAGCACTGAAGCACCAGCCTCGTGTGTTACTCTGAAACAATGTTTGTCACACAGTATCACTTAGCTCGGTCACTCCTGACCACACTACATTTTAGGGGAAGAAACAATAATAACAATAACGTCCTCCTGAACGATTTCGGCCACGGCGGCCAATCTCAAGAGAGATTAGTCAACTGCGCAGGAGATATTATAGTGCACAAGTGGGTTGCGCCAACACAGGTGCACTCACTATTCCCTAGCTCTCATAATCCGATGGGACGGCAATCCGACACGACCGGAAAGATTTCAGGCGCAGGACCAACGGCTTAACGTGCTTTCCGAGGCACGGGAGTGTACATACTTCCAACTTCCAGACTCCGGGTTGCTACTGAGAATTTTCTGACAGAAAAACCCAATAACTATTTATTGGCCCGACCTGGGAATTGAACCCAGGAACACCGGGTCTGAGGCCTTATATCTAGCCACTAGACCAACGAGGCAGTCAGGCATTTTTTTTTTTTTTTGGGCAAGTACAATGACCTCGAACTAGACAATAGGAGATATAAAATTTTATTATGCTAACAGCCAAAGCCACATATCACAGTCGTTCGGACTAAATTGCAAAACGACTCAGTACAACATTACACAGCTTTCGTAAATCCAGACTCTAGAAACTCCCAAGTAAGACATTTAGCGCCCCGGCTATCCAGCCGATCGGTAATTGCATTGCTCACATCCAACGCATGGGTCAGATCACTTGGATCGCCATGTGTCGCCCCTTGGAAACCACACTTATGGTCTCTACAAACCCCCTTACTTGAGTTTCTACCACAACTTTTAATTTGAACTTCATAATTAACATCAATCTCAACCAAAAAGTCTAACTAGGATTAATTAACCGAATCACACGTTCACCCGTTACGCGAGTTTGTGCCAAACCAGTAATAAAATATTTCGAATAACGAATCAACGCAGTAACAATTTATGATTTTCCCTAAATCATAAATCAATTCGGTATCAATAACGGTAAAATCATTCATAAGAGCCGGTATTCATTACTACGGGATGAAACATTACTTTCTAAATTAGTTGAGGGTACATCTGAGTAATAATTATTTACGTCATGAACTTTAGAAATTTTAAATTGTTACGCAATCATATTAACACTAAATCCCTGCGACAATATTTCGCGCCCTGACATGATATCACTACGCATATCAAGACATATCCGGCAAAACATACAATAAAATTTCAATTAAATTATTATTAATCTCAAAAATACAAAATATTTGAACAGTACTGAGAACACTTGACTGACTAATAACCTCTTAATGTGACATAGACTTACAAAAAACACTTTCTTTAATAAGAGAACACTCAGCACTTGCATCATAGTGGAATGTGAAAGACTGACCTTTATGTTTTAAACTTGCATGCTACGTCACGAACTCCGTTTACATTACCATTGAACTTCAACGCGATGTACCTCCTCGCACCCAACACTCACGTCGTCGACACAGCACCGCGGCTCATGGCAGCACTCACGCTCCGGTGAAGACACGGCCGCAGAGTCAAGATGCTCCACCGTAGTCACGATCACTTACACGTTATTCCTCCAACGATAATCGAACTAGAATGTAACACATTTGTTCTTTTATCAGACTTTTTCAGAGTTATGGCTGCTATTAGGCACATTTCTTAGCTATTATTGCGCAAGATCACTGTTAATTAATAATAATCCAATGCAGGGTAGTTAAATAAAGAAATCTTTGCAAGCTAACTTGTGAATTTACTAAGAAACTTATAAATTACGACACATAGTAAGTCACAGTGTCTATCGCTTTTAAACAAATTGGAACGCACTCACCAGATCCTTTCCATCGTATAATACGTTACCACAGGTAGCAGAGCGGATCAGAACACATGAGGTTCCGATCCCACTTCTGATGTCGGAGAATGCATCGTAATCATTGACATCGTCATTAGTATTTGCGGGCTTAGTGGGCGTCATTAGGGTAAAGTACAAGCACAAAACACAACTATCACAGTTTCACAGTATTTTAATTAATAAAACAAATTAATTAATTAATTTAACGAGTAACAAAACCGAGCAGCGAGTTCAGGGCACCGATCCGACCTTAACAGACGAATCCACTTCAACGATCCAACTCGATCCATTACTTTCCTCCGAATATGTCACACAAACTGTCTACCTCTCCAAAGTCAAGATGGCGCCTCGACCACGCTCCAGGCACGTGCCTTGCTCTGATTGGTCGTCACGCGACCAATAATACAATATACGTGAAATACAATATTCATAACTTTTATTACGTTATTAAGGATTTTAACTTTTACAAAAATGTAACAAATCAAATAAAATTAAATCAAGAATTCTACAAGCAATTACAATGTAAACAAATAATATTGCAAACATCAATCAACTCGACTCGTAGCTTCCTCCGACATATATATTTTTTATTTCATAAGTAGGCGGACGACCATATGGGCCACCTGATGGTAAGTGGTCACCAACGCCCATAGACATTGGCAATGTAAGATATGTTACCATCGCTTATATCGCCAATGCGCCACCAACCTTGGGAACTAAGATGTTATGTCCCTTGTGCCTGTAATTACACTGGCTCACTCACCCTTCAAACCGGAACACAACAATAGCAAGTACTGCTGTTTTGCGGTAGAATATCTGATGAGTGGGTGGTACCTACCCAGACGAGCTTGCACAAAGCCCTACCATCAAGTCACAAAGCCCTACCACCAAGTGTTAAATAATTAATAATTGAATAATATTTTCCATAATTTTATTTATTTTAGAAATTAGCTTGTAATTGCTTCGATCGCCAGCTAATCCATTAGGACTTATTTCCCGTGTTAAGCCATTTAAATGTATGGTACTAAAAAACCATTAAAATAATTTAATACTGAAAATAAGATTTCCCTGAGTGAATTGATTTATAACCATTATCAATCAGAATCTTACATCGAAATATGTTTAGGAATTGTAAAAGTTAAAATAGGTATTTTACATATAAAACTAAATTATCGATAAATGCATGCATCACTAAAAGTGTAAATTAAAATAAGGAATTCCATTGACGCCGTGACTAATTCGGTTGATTTTGAACAATACTGTCAGATATGCTCCATTATAATATTACGGAATCAGTAAATGAAAATCGTTATTAAATGAGTTTTATTACAACCAATATTGTGAGCTATACAACTCAAGACAAATCCACTAACAGTAAAATGGTCATTACGACTTTTTTATAATCGACTTGACTTACACTTGGCCGTCACAGTAGAGTGAAGACCGACACAGACCGACACGCACTGTTCGAAGAGGCTCAGTGCGGTGCGTAGCTATTTGTGGTCGGCTACAAATGGTAAATAATCCAGAGAATAACGAACTAACCTCGGGAAGCCTTGAGTTATAACGCGTTTACCTGAAGATGGAAGGTTTATGAATTGTAATGGTCGAGGAACACAGACGCTGATAGGGCTATTTCACATATTTGCTGAATTCTTGAGAATATTAGTATATGAATCATATGCGTCTCTTCTCTCATATGATATTTCGTACAAAGAATCTTTTGAAGTTTCACAAATAACACAAAATCAAACGACATATTTAAGAAATCAAACAAGATTCAATAACAACAGAACGATATGCCTTAGAATGTTATCTGAAAAAAAAAAACGATCTCATATTTTATGGAACATTTATCCTGAATCATCGGTATCAAGGTTGAAATATGGGTTCGTATGCTTAAAATATACAACAAAATATAGAAACAAATTGTTTGAAAGCACTTAGATATGTAAGTACAATAAATAAAAGATAAATATCAATGCTAGCTAGTGAGTGCATCCAACACTACTTTTGGGACCCTGCCAAAGTACAGATATGAACGAAATGTCTAAACTCGTTTTTTTAAAAATAAAACAGTTAGACGTACGGACCTGACGGAAAGTGGTCACCAATGTCCATAGGCATTAGTGTTGTAAGAATGATTAACGATTCTTTACATTGGGAATGAGCCACCCACCTTGGAAACTAAAACGCCATTTCCTAGTGCCTGTTCAGACCGGATCACAACAATTATACCTTGTAATAATTACTTTTTGGTGGTTGGATATACGATGCGTGGGTTTCCAGACAGCTTTCTCAAAAGCCCTTTCCCCAAGTGTTATAAATCAATATAGCTTTATTCATTATCTTTATAATTCTTAATTTTAAAATCTCACTTACATTATTAATCTGCATTTATTAATTTTCTTTCTTTAGTATTGCGTGTTTTTTTTCTTGTTAGTTTGTACTGAATTTATTTTCTGAGTAAGGCTTTATACGGAACCAGAGAAGCTTCTGGCGAGTTAACACCACCTCATCATTTATTCTATTGACAAATATTTTGTGTTCCTAACTTGGGGTTAGAAGGGTGAGTGAGCCAGCGTAATTACAGGCACGATAATAATAACTAACGATGGTTGACGCATTGATAATGTAAGGAATGTCATGCATATCTAATAATGTCAGTTTCATGGGGAAGGGATGAGATTTATCAGAAAATATCCATGAATACGTCTAACAATCTTACATTACACGGTATGAAGAATAATTTTAAACCTGTCAATATTGTAAAACATATGTCTATCTGTGTCAAAATTTACAAAGGATTTTTTTTTGTATGCACTTCGGCTAATGTGTCACCGTAATGGAAGCTGGTCATCACCGCCTTTGATATACATTTGAACTGTAAGAAATATTAAGTATTCTTTACATTGCTTGAGGAATCAGATGTTACGGGTACCTTTTACCTATAGTTACGCTGGTCAATCACACTTTAAACCGGAGCACAACAATCCGAAGTATTGCTGTTTTGCGGTAGAATATCTGATTAGTGGGTGATACTCACCTATATGAGATTGGACAATGCACTACCTCCAATTAAAAGTTTGACTAAGCGTGAAATTATTTCAAACGATAAAAGCTTGTCTCCATATAAGGTTTATGAAAATAATCCAAAAATAATACTAAAACATGCAATATAATACATTAGATAGTAAATTTCATTTACTTATGTTACATACTAAATGTAATATTGAAATAAATGTAAAGATAGATAGAAAAAACATTTATCTAATTAACAGTACCTGCAAATGCTATAATAACCTCACAAAACATCAAGTCAGTTGTAAACTCAAATACCGAATTGAAACGTAGAAGCGTGAATTGCATGCAACATAAATTTTATTGAAAAACCGTTGCGTGACATGTTAACAAAGATTTACTGCAGATTCAACGGGTTTAATAGTTATTTGAACATATATTAGCTGTCAATAAAGATAGGCCCGCATATTTAAATACGGAACAATGTGCCGAATATTAAACTAAATGTGTAATATAGAGATCGGTTTTCAATTAAATTCAGTTGTAAACTTGGTTTGTTTTTAGCGTCATTGTCAATTGAAATTTGTACATTTTAAACCGTATTTCAAAGTACAATTAATTAGTTATAAAACTTGTATGAAAAACGACTATTAGTTAATATTTTTGATTTATGTTTTAAACATTTATACACGGACCAATAAATAAATTTAAAACAAAGCATATTATACAGTTAGGAGACTCCTTAATCCATAAAAAAAACGTTGGTTAGAACAAATAAAAGACGCGCGCTAATTTAAAATCGCCATTTTAATGGACAGTAATTAATTCATTACTGGCGCGACTTGTGATTTGTTGATTGGGTTCAAATGTGTTATTTGGAGATTTAAAGTAATTGACTGAGTTACTTACATCAATTTATATGATTTGGTGTTCTTTTTTTAAAAAAGACCAATTCTAATTTTTTTCATAAATCAGTTTCACTGCTGGATGCTAAATGTACAATATAAGATATAGACCACAAGCACTTTGCACGCGACTTCGTCCGCGAAAATTTAAAAACTATTATTTAACATAAATTAGTGTTTGGTAATAGAGTAAACGTAGGACAGTTACAGTTCGTTCAAGCCGTGATATTTTTTAAACGTGAGAATTTTTTTACCCTTCATAAGTTTTAAGCGAAAAGTCCAATCCGGATCATTTTAGTGGAATTTTCATATATATAATCATCCTTAATTATCAAACCATTTAAATAGATAAGGATTAATAATATCATAAAGATGTAGCTTTCTAGTGGTGTAAGAATTTTTAAATTCGGTCCAGTAGTTTTTGAGTTAAATCGTAACAAACAAACAAAAAATCAAATTCCTTTTTATAATATTAGTATAGAATAAGAATAAGAAAACGTTTATTCAGGACAAACATACATTGCAAACATAAAAATTAAAAAAATAAACATACAAAATATAAAAACAAAAGAAAATTAAACATTAACTAATTATGGATATTTGGAATAAGCACCAAACTTTCTCCTCAAAAAAAAAAGGAGAAGAGGCCTTAGCTCAGCAGTGGGACATTCCCAGGCTGTTACTTAATTATGGATAAAAGAGCATTGAGTTCGCATTTGTTGATTTCAATAAAGGATACATAAATCAGGATCATCTTGGTTGAATCTGGATTCTGAACCGGATTTCGAAAAGACGGAACACTTAGTTATTTATCTAACTAAAAATGTTACTGAATAAAAAATAAATATTAATACCAATACGAGTTAAGTTTTAACAATATTCATTTTCACAAAAACTATTCAAGACACTTTTATCGCGGTAAGTGATCCGATCACAAGCCTTCTTTTTCATCATAATAACCAGATGGGATATGAATCTCCTGATATTGGGTCATTAACGTCTATATTTCACTCTAAGTCTGAGTCATACTTTATACCGTAAAAATACCTCCTTGTTATCTAAGATTTTATGTCCCTGTTTACACTAGCTCACTCCTTCACTTAGCCAAAACACAAGAGTACTAAGTACTAATGTTTCATGATAATATAAAACATACGATAATGTAATATTTATAAGTTTTCAAATCAATAAATTTATTTAAATAATATTCTAATAATTAAGTTAAACATATACACGTTAACGAACGCAAATATAACTAGAGATTTCATAATAAATAATAAAAAAAACATAAGGTCCTCCAGACCGATTTCGGCCACGGCGGCCAATCTCAAGAGAGATTAGCCAACTGCGCAGGAGATATTATAGTGCACAAGTGTGTGCGCAAACACAGGTGCACTCTCTTTTCCTTAGCTCTCATAATCCGATGGGACGGCAATCCGACACGACCGGAAAGAGTTCAGGCGCACGGGAGTGTACACACTTCCAATTTCCAGACTCCGGGCGGCTACTAAGAATTTTCTGACAGAAAAACCCAATAACTATTTACTGGCCCGACCTGGGAATTGAACCCAGGACCACCGGGTCTGCGGCCTTATATCTAGCCACTAGACCAACGAGGTAGTCAAAAAAAACATATCTAACATACTGATGATATAAACATATAATTTATCAGTTTGACGCGTGTGCATATAAAATTATAACACGGATATTTCACATATGCCCTCTATATGCCTTGTTCATACAATTTCATACGGCACTCATACCAGCATAGAAACAAAGCCAAGCCTAGCGTGTTACCGAGACAGTAAAATACGTTAACATCTAAAACCAGACAAATAAATCAGTGTAGTTTTGCAAATCACTACTGATATAGATTGCTATCGATACGTGGGTAGGTATGTGTACGCTTAAACAATTTTATACCCCGAGATAGCTGCACAAGTTAAGATTTACGGCTCCTGATGTATGAACGTAATGTATGGATATGCCTTTACATATAATATTATATTTTTTTAACATCAAGTGTTCTCGCTTCTGTTGCTGGGCCAAATTTAAAGTATATATATTTTTTAGTGCACAAGTGTGTGCGCAAACACGCAAGAGTTCAGACGCAGTACCAAAGGCTTTACGTGCTTTCCGAGGCACGGGGGTGTACACACTTCCAATTTCCAGACTCCGGGCTGCTACTGAGAATTTTTGACAGAAAATCTCAATAACATTTTATTGGCCCGACTTGGGATTTGAACCCAGGACGACTGGCCTTACATGTAGCCAGTAGACCAACGAGGCAGTCAAAAAATAATAATAATAATAAAGAGAAATATATATCCTTTCTTGTGGAGGCCCCAGGGCTAGAGCCCGTGTCGTCCTCCCTTTAATCCGACCACCGTTTCGATCATCGTTTACAATAAGTGACAATATTACACTGGTATTTGAAACATATAGTTTTTTTTTTGTTTTTTATCAATAATATTTTGCAAGCAGGCTTCATATTAAAAATACTTGTATATAGTAGAATTTTTAAGTTTTTTTTTTATATTGATATAAAAATAAATATAAATCATAATTTGAGAAAGATTACTAGTTTGACATGAGGGATCACGTTAAGTCTTTTATAACCTTGCGCTATTAATTTGCGGTATAAAGTTATGCACAATATAATATATCCACCTACAACCATTATAAGGTTTGAATTTTTTAACACAAAACCAACTGCAGTTCGCGCTCTTCGTCGAAAATTTCCTTTAGGTTCATTAATTGTCTTTTATTTCCTTTATTATAAACAGCGATACCTGGTATTGTTGTGTTCCGGTTTGAGGGTGAGTGAGCCAGTGTAATTACAGGCACAAGTGACACAACATCTTCGTTCGCAAGGTTGGTGGCACATTGGTGATGTAAGAGATGGTTAAAATATCTTACAATGCCATACGTTCGTCCGCTTATGTCAACAAAAAAATTATATGCATCATATTTGTATTTTTAATTGTCTTCAAAAAGCAGAGCTTAGATGTTTTTAATTAGTCAGTAAATATATATTATGTACCTACATAATTACGTTCGAGGACACCTTTTTTATGAATCAATTTTACTGGACATTTTAAAATTCGGATTTCATTTTATTCTTCGAAAATAATTTATATATTTAGTAAAGGCTCTTCCTGTTTAATCTGTCTTACATTTTTTCTCCAGAGTGTGAGCGTTTTGCGTGGAAAACAAACAATTGGCGTCAAATTTACGATTCGTGTTTGGAGCCAAGCCGCTTATTGAGATGACTGTACTCAATTTAAATTCCCGCCTTTTATCAGATGCCTTTAGATTATCTCCTCGGATTTGGCTTTAATTTTAAGGCATTGTTTCATAGCAGCGCAATAAAGATATCGGCGGAGGCGAGCGGTTAAAGTTTATCTGGCACTTAATGACTACATCTGCTTCTGCCTACAGTTTAATATGTTTAGCGAAGATTGCAATGAGATGGTAGTTACTTAATGTTCTTATATATAAATATTTACTATATAAATCGTAACTACTATAAGTAGGAACTTATGTGATATTTTTTCTCATTATAATAAATGATTGATTATACTATATTGGCAGTTATAGAAACGCTTTCTGGTCGTTCTAATGAAAAATATTAAATGTATATAAAACTATGTATTGAAAAAAAAAAAATGTTCTTTTCAACTTTCACATTCCTTTCGAATGAGAAGTACTATATTGAATAAAGATTTTGACTCGTCTTGACCTTGAAAAGAAAAGAAATTATAATAATTATGTTGTTACAAGAAAGAGAAACTTGTAAAATATATAAATATTTATAATTTTAATGAACCAAATTTTGATATCAGTCGAAGTATAAATTAGCAGCGAAATAAACAAAAATACAAAACAAAGTGTAATTAAAAAGTCAAAACTTCTCATTCCCTTTGGAATTATAATAAGCGTCTTTTAATATATCGACTACAAACGGCTTACTTTTTTGATCATTAGTAAGTTTTCGATGGGGCGACACAGCTACCACGTACTTTAGAACTGTTATCGACGATATTTATCTTAATTACAAAGTTAAATACGCAATTTAGATTCAAAACGTATCTCCAACGAAACGCCTTGTGATGCCACCGTCGGCGTTAAATATCGCCAACAGAATTCCTTTCAATCGCTTCAAGTGCCGATAGCTAATCGAACAATGGCCTCAACACATATCACTGCATAATTTCCTATTGTTATTTAACAAAAAGGTACGAACCATGACACAGTCGAAGCACGCGAGCTATTCGCTGTCAAATAACAATTCGTGGAAAGAAATAACTCGAGCACCGAATCGTTTGCAAACAGAAGACCTAAGCTAAGCGGTAGAGTAAATAAAAAATATGGAAACGTCAGCGGGAACCATTTACGCTTGCCAGCGATATTGGATTTGAACTCTTTTAGGGGTAATTTTTGTAAAATGGAATGTATATGCAGGCGGGCAGACTGGCCCATTTGTCTTCGCAAACGAAGCGATTTGTGCGTCGAATGGGTAACGGATGTTGCAGGCACGTGTCCGACCTGACTTATTGGTTGGACTTGTTGGAACGCTATTGGAGTCTATTAGTGAATTAGATTAAAGGGATTAGTCACTGCTGCTTGTTTGATTTTTATCTGAATCGACACTTTATCTAATTAAGCTTGTTCCTGTGTTACCCAACGAATAACAAATGCTTAAATTGATTTTATTGGTGTATTTGTCAATTTTGATGGGATTCTACATTAATTAACCGTAATTGTTTTATGTGTACTCCCGGATTTGACAGGTTATTGCACTGAATACCATAATTATACATTTTTTTAATATTTTTTTAAATTATTAATTTATTATACTTTGATTATTAATAAATTTTATATGAATAAATGCGTGTTCTGATCTGATCTAAGATATAAATTGTGCTTAGTTAATACGTTATATGAAATTTAAACATAAATATTTTTAATGTTTAGTTTTATTGGTAACTCTATTTGAAATCATACTATTTGGTCTTACTTATATTAATTGAGAGAGAAGGTATAATATTTATATAAGGTATATATAAAATATAATATAGAAAATCTTTCGTGTCTTTTGTTCATCGACATACTATATAAAAATATTGTAATATACAAAAATTATCTAAAATATTTTCTTCCTTTAATTGCACAAAAAAAATTGGTTATTGATATTATTATATAGAGCTGATATATAACAGAAAAGATAGAAGATAGATAAAACCTTTGTTCTCTTTTTATATAGTACGAACTTAAAGTAAACGAACTTAAACTTAAAACGAACAATGCAGTTTAAAACGAAGTTAAATATCATATAAGTATTTCTTGTAGTATAAAACAAAGCAATTTTCTATAGGGTGCTTGAATCGGGCGAAGTTTTGGAAGTAACTAGATGAATAATTCAAAATGCGATTCGGCAGTCAGTCAAACCACGGCCGGCCGTTGCATTTTGGACTGTAGGCGACTGATCCAGATATAAAAATTGTAGAGAAATATAGGCCTTATATCGCTTGTGATAAGATTTATTTGTTCTTATCAATGTTGCCCTGTGTACGTAAATCTGAAAATATTGAAGAATCTTGTATGCCGCGTTCATGGACAATATTCTTTATCTTTTTCCGCTTTACATACACATTTTCGTGTTTCACGTTATTTGATAGGAAATATTAGATTTAAAATTTGAATAAAATTTGAAAAATATATTATTTATGATTTAATAAATTGCGGGACTTAGATCTACGGAATACGGATAGAAATAATCAAATTCAATGAATAATTAAAATGCATCCGTGTTTGATTATTTAAAATTATGTTATAATTTGCAATGTGCATACATTTCAAATTATGTGCTTTATTGCTTCAAATGATAAAAATATTTAATACTACTTTAAATCCATCCATCATGTAGGACCTGCCCCACTCATACCCTAAATTTGGTTATGTGTGTGCAAAATTGGATGGTTGAGTTGTTAAGACATGAAAGCGCAATAAACAAACAAACAATCTCATTTACACATTTATAATATCAATTAAGATTTTAATTTTTATTTAAAACAAATTTCATCAGATCCCATAAAAGTTATGTTAACTTTCACTTTGAATAAAAGTCTCTTATACATTGAATTTACGATGAAAATCTAATACAGAAAACATCCCGCTTCCGCTATAGCTCTTCGTCTTAATGAATAAGTAAACAAAATTAGTGGGGGTCTAATACTGAAATAAGTGAAACGAGTGTGCGGTCAAAGATACGGGTTCCGCATATAAATTATCCATTTGTACGAGTACGATGCTATTCTAGCTCAAGTACCTTATAGCTTTTTTATCCTGCATTCAAAGATTTGATTACATTAAGAGTGTTTGAAATTAGGCTAAGTGCATTGCCTTTTTTAAAATATTTCTTTTTGACTTTGAAATTTACTAAACATGCAACAATAACGCTTGATCAATTATATCGTTAAGACCTAAATTTTAGCTGATTTTCTATTTTACGTAAACATAATGCAATAATTTTTATATTATTTAAATTTATGTATGATGAATTATTTGTAAAAAATAAGCCACATAATTACAACATTAAATATCGAAAAAAAAAATCGTTAATCCTTAAATAAAATATCTTTGTTGTTTAAGAGTTACCGTAAAATGAAACCTTTTCTATATTTTTAAAGAGAGTCAAATAGAGCTGAGCTGTATCAAAGCTGCGGAAGATTCCGCAGCGAACGTGTCATGATAATCGAAGTAGCGAACGAAGCTAGTATTATATAAAAATAATCCGACGTTTAAACGTACCTACTTTGCTGCTTTGAAAATATCTTGAGTGCATCGTTGAAAGTAAATGCTGGTATAATTTCTGCTTCTACTGCGTTTGGATTGCATTTAAAGCCGTTGGGGGATGAAACTGGATGAAGTTTATGTTAACAGTGAGCAATAAAAATAGCCTTTATGACGATACGTGGAATGGTTACGCTTGTTTGCGATCGCTGTATCCGTAAATTAAACATACTTTATTGAAATGTTAAACTGGTTAGAATTAAGAAGTTTTATATTTATCGTGTTGTCCGCTGTATTTCATTACGTTTTATGAGATACGTTCGAAATTTAAATTATATAGATATGTAGATAACAATGTCAAGTAAATTGAATATTATGTCATTGATGTTACAAGTTGTTTAACGGGGTTACATATATCTCGCCTTAATATTTCTTCTCGACTTATTTCAGCGCTTAAGAACAAATAGGCAAAAAATGATTGATCGTTTTTAATGAAATCGATGTACGAATATATTTCCTTCAAACGAGGCGTGAAGAGTCATCTTGCGGGCCTCTGCCCTTACTATCATTAATACAGTAATTTGGCCTCCCGGGCAATATAAAAAATAAGTATAAAAAACCTTTAAACTGACACAGTTCTTCAGAATGAATTTTGGGCACTAGAATGTATTAAAAAAACGACCTGTTTTAGACAATTTTTAAGATTACGAACTCAAATTTTGGCAAACACCATTGTATTTACTTTAGTTCGTGTTTATATTTTGTCTCGTGCTTATTGGTAGATGAAAACATCTAGAGAGAGAAAGTCTGTATATCATATAGTATGAAAATCTGCTACATCCAAACCTTCTCAAGGAGAACAAGCTAAGCTGTGGGACATATAAAAACTGTTACTGTACGAATCTATACTAAAATTACAAATGCGAAAGTAACTCTGTCTGTTACGCTTTCACGGCTAAAACACTGGAACGATTTCGATGAAATTCGGTATGAAGCAAGCTAAAACGCGTAGAAGGACGAAGGAACTACTTTTTATAATAACTCCCTCTTATATAACAAACGGGCGAACACCAGTTTTTAACAGTTTGTCATTTCAAATTAATTAATTTATGGATGATAGCACCCTGGAAATGAGACGATCGCCGCATGGTTATTTCTTTTTTTTTATTAACTATATATGATACAAAAAAATATGACATAAAAATAATCAACCGGCGTTTGGATTTGAGTTTCTTTCACCGGTTCTTCTCAGGGCTGGATGTGTCTTTTCCGAACCGGTGGTAGTTTCTAGTTTGACAATCAATAAGAAAGTGTAATACTTCAATATTGAATAAATTGATTTTTTGAATATTATAATTGAAATATGAACACGAAGATTGAAATTATATCACTAAAATTTTAAATAACGAACCTCGAAAACCTCTTTTGTTTGTACTATACATTAATATAGTAAACCAATTAAAATGATTGATCCAACAAAGGTCTCAACGATCAAAATTTATAAAACGCGAAATATAAACAGTATTTTCAAATAAAAATGACGTCTAGCGATGAAACAGCTTAATTGATACAAGCAATCGTTCATTAAAACCAGGCCTCGGGTTAAATGTGATAAAAGTGTAGTTGAACTAACTTTTTAATAGGCTTTTTAATTTGAATTTTAACATTTTCTATTATTAAAGTTTTTATTATATTGTCGTTACTTAGGAATTCAATGTAATACTGAGGAATGTAAATACTGCTGGCGAGGCCTTAGCGCCTCTTTTTGGAGGAGAAGGTTGTGGAGCTTATTTCACCACGCTACTCCAATGCGGGTTGGTGGAATTCACATTTGACAGAATTTCAGTGAAATTTGACACATACAAGTTTCCTCACGATGTTTTCCTTCACCGTCAAGCAGGAGAGGAATTATAATCACAAATTAAGCACATGAAATTCAGTGGTGCTTGCCCGGGTTTGAATCCACGATCATCGGGTAAGATTCACGCGTTCTTACCACTGGGCCATCTCGGCGGCGTTTTAAACAATACAATAATATACCTATATTAGTCCATTGAAAAGTTACAAAAATATGGCCTAACCTTGCATTTATCAAAGTCAGCAATTTTTTTTTTTTTGATGCATAGGGTATGGTATGGGAGGCTTAAAACCGATTTTGTGGGGTTGCAACCCTTGGGGAAAATCCGCCATCTTGAAAAAGGGGTAAATCAGTTTTTGCAAAATAACAAGAAAACTATCCACCGCGTTAAAAAATTGTTGTTTTTTGTAGGAAATTTAATTCTCTACAAAATTGCTCTCTTGACTTTTTGTCGTAAAATTGAAAATAACAAAGTTATTAACAAAAAACGACAAAAATTAAGGACAAATTGCTTTAAATAGTTATAACTTTTTTTCTTTTTAATTTACAGGAAAATATATCTAATTCATTTTGATAGAGCACCTGCTGACATATAAATTTATCTATAGATGTTTTAAATTTTGTTTATTTATAAGCATTTTACAGCGCTTCAAAGATACCATTGTAATCTACTACTCTAACATAGGCATAAAAATCGAGATCTTGCGATTAACAATTTTTTAACGCGGTGGATAGTTTTCTTGTTATTTCGCAAAAACGATTTTACCCCTTTTTTCAAGATGGCGGATTTTCCCCAAGGGTTGCAACCCCACAAACTCGAACTTAAGCTTTTAACAACCCCCCTATACATCAAAAAAAAAAAAATTGCTGACTTTGACAAATGCAAGGTCTATGTAACTTTTCAATGGACTATATATTCAATAGTAAATATGAAGTTGACTATGTATTTCATTCAAAAATCGCTCAACTTAATATAATAAAAATAAAATAAAATAAAAATAAAATATTCTTTATTCCAGAACAAGGTTCCATATTCACACTAAATAATAATAATGATAAAATTAAAATTATAATTGGAATTTAATTAAAATTAAATTGGATTAATTAATTGAATAATGGTTCAAACAAAATAGATAGAGCCTCCTTTTATTTTAAGCCATGGACATCATAATATACGACTTAAAAATATGTTGTTGAGCGAATGGGGGAAGAAGTCAATTCACCAATCTGACCGATTTTGGTCTTAGCGGCATGAAGGCTAACCATCAGCGGAAGACATATTATAGTACACAATTGTGCAAACTCAAGGGCACCTTCTTCTCCAACACTCTTATAGGCCAATGGGATGACAACACAACCGTAAAAAAGTTTAAGCGCAGGACCGTGCTTTCGTGCTTTCCAAGGCACAGTAGTTTGAACCCAAGACCTTGGTATCTACATGCTTATAATCTAAACGCTGTACTAACGGGGAACTTATTAATAGCATAAGGGCAGCGACGCATAGTGCATATTAGAGGAACTATTAATAGTATTCTCGATAATTATAATTACCAGTAAGTAATTTAACCAGTTTTTAAGCTCTTTATTATGAGTTGTATGTAAAATTTGTTTAGTTTGTCAGTCTATTGTATGTGATGTATGTATCTAATATAACAACGACGCAACAGCCGGACAGCGCTATTAAATTCATACATATATAATACTTGAACTAATAAAACCAACTGGAAGGAGCTTCCAAATTTGAAAAATCAATATTTATGGTCTAAACAAGGACGTTATCTCTTGTTATTAAAAAATTATGGAACTTATTTTAATGATTAAATACGCAAATAAAGTATAAGGATTGCAACAAACGCAAGAGATAAATTTTATGAACTAGCTAAAGTCGCGGCTTCGCCCGCGTAGAATTCGGTTTGCTACGTTAAAATCATTGTGGCGTTTTAACGTTTAGTTATTATGTGTCATTTTTTTTCTAATAAAAATGCACATTGACCCAATTTGAAAGGTTCAAATGAAATAATCATTACAATTCTACATAAGTTTTTCATATGACAAAATTTCAAGTTTTAAATATGTATGTTATTGATTAAATTGAATGGTACAAACTTTTGGTTTGTATAATTACTATGTTCTTTGTTCAATCTCTGTTATAAATAAAGTTTATTAATATTATTTAAATAGTCCTAGGTATTAAGTCTCTTCACATTTCTCTGTATCTTTGTAAAACCATGAAAGCGCACATTCGCCAAACCGCGGCGACATGCTGCCGCCATTATGCGTGCGGCCATTGGTGTTCAAATTAAATACATAAAGAAACAATGTCCGCGCGTTAACTGTACTAGGTTAGACCGTCATCTGCTCTCTCTATGTCAGTTGGCTTCTAACTGCTTATTTGCTTTGTAATAACTGTTTCATTGTTAGCAATTACAGGTAGCTTCCATATTGATACTATATTTTAAATTGTAACGGTTCTTTTTTCAATTTTAAATTCGTCAAACTTTTTTTTTTCAATTGTTAGATATTATGAGGTCAGAAGTAAGAACAACATCCTGTAAATGTCTAATTTATATTTTCTTTATGACTTTTAAACACATTTTTAAATTATTTTTCGATGTCAAATAAGTAAATACGCCATCTTATGTTAAGCCCATAGAAACTGTATTATAAACAGTTTAATAAATTATCGATGTCCATACGACATCGTCGATATAATTTATTTCCATTATACCTATATATAAGGACATATCCATGTATATTTCCAGACCAAAAACTTTAGTAATTTTAAAAAAGTAACTGTATGCTTACAGAGTGGAAATGACAGCGAATTTTCATTCCATATTTTTTAATAATAGAGTATGTAATTTAAAAATACAATTTCACCGAGGTAGAATGCGTTGCGTTATGAAGTGAAACAAAAATTAGAAACGAAATGTTATTACTAGAAGAAGTTTAGAATTCCGGTAACAACGCCAGCGAATGTTACTTCCTTACTGTGTAATGGAATACGTATTAAATTAAGAGCATTTCAGACGAGATATGAGAGGAAAATTCTGCAGACACCGGACACGTCCTCCAGAAAATAACGCCGCATATAATTGTCGCCGACAATATGAATATATACGCAGTTAGCTCGGAAGACCCGCATGTGTACAGAGCTCAGTTTACATTTTATCACAGAGATCACTTTTTTAGGAATAACATCCCCTTGGTAGCAATGGGATTTATATGTCAGCCTAAAAATGGTAAGTACAATTATTTCAACAAGAGTTAGAATGTTAACTCTCGAAAAATTGTGAACGAAGCACATTGACAGTTAACATTTATCTGTCAAACCTTTCACTTCATGGGATTTTTTTATAAAAATATTGAAGTATCGTATTTTTAATATCTACTCTTATCTCTTTCTGTCGTTATTGATTTAACATTCGAAAGAAGAAGACACAGTATTGATTAACTAACCCTGCTGAACAACGTTTATAAGCAAGGTCTAACATGAAGCTAGCAAACGATTTGTTTGAACTAGTTTAGCTGTAAAATGTTACGTCAACCAAATATATTTACTTAACTATAACCGCGATGATATGACAATTTGCATTTCTAGATAAAGCAACCTCAGTCGTAGGCTTTTGTGACTAATATCAGACCGGTCAAATGATATCACGAGTATTATAGTTGACAAGAATCAATATGATCACGTCGAAAGTGATTTGAAATGTCGTGACGATTTTATAAAAACTGCTAACAACAAATGGAGTATTAGTATCCTCTTTCATACGAATATATTTTACTTGAATTTATTCAAACCATTATTCATTGAGCGTCACAGTTTAATATGAGCTTTAGTGCAATTTAATTTCATTCCGTTTTGAAAATATTACATATACATATAAACGCTATGATATTGTCCATAGTAATAGATTTCTGTTATGAAATCACTATATGTATATATTTTATTTCAAAAAGCTAAAAAACAGACGTCATCATTCATCGTCCTCTTTCATCAGTTCTTATTTTAATAGGAAATAAAATCAATTAAATTTTTGATATTTTGTTGCTAAGCTTGCTCGTTTATCTTCTATCTTTTTGAAAAATCTGAATGACTAAATTAAATCTGATAAGCTTACATCCGCAGATCAACGTATTCTTTACATTCCAGTTCACATGAAGGAATAACAAAAATATATTTAAAAAACATATCAACAGATATAGTAGGTACTGGAACTCATGCTGGTCAAGTAAGATCGTAGTTACATAACGAGTTTATTCAAAACAATCAACATGCAATGCCAAAAATTTTAATTAAGGAACTCAGATCCAAGACATCCAAAGGTTATCCACATTAATTGTGATGGGGTTGCTGACCCCATCTGAGGCTAAAATTACTAGACACAAAGAAAATTTAAGTGTATTTTGGTTCAATTAGTGGGACTGTAAGGGTGTGAAATTGCGCGAGGGCTGTAATTTATTTTAAGTGTGACAGTCGACCGGTTATGGCACTGAGCAACGATTACGGCTCAAGGGATATTGGATTTCATTTTCACTTCTGATTAAAATAACTGCTTCTTATTTAATTAATACTGACACTTTGTTTTCAGTGAGATGTTTATTTTCACTTTCTTCATTTATTGATCGAGTAATTATTGTTACTGTCTCATGCTCGTTCGAATCTATTCCGAACCGATAGCTTTTTGTAACATAATTCATGAGTGATATCATGAACATTAAATATGATAATATAACTATAAACATGTGTTCTAAATATATTACCATAATATCGATCCAAAATTATATAAAATCTAGTCGATCTAAATTTTTGTTCTGTTCTCTCCATACGAATTTCTTAATATTCATATCAACTCTAGGTATAAAACGCGTAAACAGAATTATACTATGGAAACATCAAACAATTTGAGCGGCATACATAAATTTCGCTACACGCTTAATCAACATAGAAATTGTAATACGAATATCGGCTCCACAATTACAATACATTTACATACAGATTTGGTTGGATTGAATTTCTACGGCTTCAGTCGGCTTGTTAATTTCCCTAAAAGGAATGTAATTGGTTGAGTCAAATTAAACACTCTTGTGACTGGGAAATAATATTAAAAACCCCATTTAATATATTGCGATATAAAACAAAATAAGATTATATATTAAATTTTATGTCAAAAAATATATTATATAAAATATTATATTTAAAGAATATTATTGTGTACAAAATTATTTAGATAAGCTAGCTTGGAAACGAACAAATACTAACTATTCGTTGATTTTGATACACGATTATTAAATTAAATTGAATTATACGATTAATATAAATGAACTCCTAAGTTATTTGTGGTAGCTTGTAAGTTTAATTTATTTTGTAAAATAACAATCTTAACATCGCTTATAAGATCCTGTTTAAAGTAAAGTATATTTTTATTTGGGCCTTAATAAATAATAAATATCATTTTCATTTTTGCACAGCTACATAGTTTGTTTTATTAAAATATTTTGTAGAATTTCATATTTAGGTTAACAATAATATCGATCATTAAAGAATAATTGTCTACAGTTGAAATATGGCCCTTTAAATCAATATTCAAGCTCCATTGTCGATAAGAATGAGCGGTGTTGCCTGAATGCAAGAGCTAATAAGTATTTTTATTCATCGTGATTGCCTTCAGCCAATAAACATTTCTTTTTTATCATAGTTTTACGAGACGAATAATAGTACACCCGAGCAATTAATATATACAGCAGGCCAATATGATAAATATTGCTTTACACATAAGGGTTATAATGATTATTCGAGTTTTGCGTTATAAATGGTCGGATTTCTGTTCAATCGGACAATGAAAACGACGCGTGCCACTTCGAGTGTTTTTGTTGACGATCGATGCAATTATATCAAGCAATTTAACGATTTAAAAGGAATTCTGATTTTGTTTATATAAGCAAGGAATATTTTTGAAAACTAAAATGTTAAGTATGATTTTTTTTAAGCTGAACAAAATTATGAATATTTCAAAACCCATAAAACGATATAGTGCTTTTCTGTTTAAAAAATATCAGTAGTAACCCGGAGCCTGGATATGGCGGGATAAGCACGTAAAGCCGTTGATAGTGCAGCTGAACTCTTTCCGCTTTTTTTTCCGTCCCTTTGAGTGAATAATCTTCCCTTGAGGACATCATAACAACATTTGTACTTAAAGCAATGGTAAACTAAATATCTATGATTATTCTACGATCAAAATCCTTTAATATCTTTTCCGTACTTTATTTAAATAATACAATTGCGAGCTACTAAAAGCCACTAGTAATATCATACTCATAGAAGATTATTCGTATATTATCATTTCTATCCGCCATGTGGCTCCTCTTTAATATATTATATTTTAAGGATACTTTATTTGCACAAATTTGATACAGTAAAGGGTGCATAATTTACTTTTAGGTAATTATTTTGCAATAGGGTTACGCAGATGCTGAACTCAAATTAGGTTCCGAAGAAAATACCGAGGGACAAAACTTCGTACTGTTTATAATTAAATCGTTATGTCGCGTCTTGGAAGTAAATTTTGCTTATGCTCTTCTTGTTATATATAATTTATTATATGCTTTAGCTATATACCAGTCTCACCTCTGACTGCCTTGTTGGTCTAGTGGCTAGATATAAGGCCGCTGACCCGGAGGTCCTGGGTTCAATTCCCAAGTCGGGACTATAAAAAGTTATTGGGTTTTTCTGTCAGAAAATTCTCAGTAGCAGCCCGGAGTTGGAAGCGTGTACACTCCCGTACCTCAGAAAGCACGTAAAGCCGTTGGTCCTGTGCCTGAACTCTTTTCGGTCGTGTCGGATCGCCGTCCCATCGGGTTATGAGAGCTAGGGAATAGAGAGTGCACCTGTTATTGCGCACACACCTGTGCACTATAATATCTCCTGCGCAGTTGGCTAATCTCTCTTGAGATTGGCCGCCGTGACCGAAATCGGTCTGGAAGACATTATTATTATTATTATAAATCTTTATAATATTCATATTAAAAAAAAAAATTTTTTTTTTTTCATTTACAAAAGTACATCTTATTTTATTAGTGATATTTACAATTATATGGACTTAGGGGCTCAAGCTGACGTGGTCTACACTGATTTCGAAAAAGCTTTCGATCGTGTAGACCATGTCATCCTTCCACATAAATTACACGGCTTAGGAATTCGTGGTGATCTCTTTCGTTGGTAGAAATCTTATATATCCAATAGAAGACAAGCTGTAAGAATTGGTGGCTCTTGTTCTGACTACATTGATATTACTTCTGGTGTACCTCAGGAGTCACACTTAGGACCTCTGCTCTATAATACCTATTTGTTTGATATTAGTGCTTGCTTAAATACTCAAACTACTTAAAAATATATAAAAAAGTATACAGAAAAATTTACAAAATAGAAGGTTGTATGTTACTTCAGAGTGATTTGGATAGATTAAATAATTATTATACAATGAACAGGATCTCCGTTAATGTAAATAAATGCCCGCAAATTACTTTTAACCGAAAAATTAAGACACATACTTTTAATTACAAAATGAGAGGCGTTCCTTTAAAGAAAACTAACCTTATTCGTGATTTAGGGGTTCTCCTACTCGAAACTACTACTCAATCATTATATAACTAAAAAGGCCTATAAACTACTAGGTTTTATAATTAGATCTTGCAAACCTTTTCGCGACAATAATTGTCTAAAAATTGCCTATTTATCTTATGTTAGAAGCATATTAGAGTATGCTAGTTGTGTTACCACCCACAATATGATAAATATATTGAAGGAATTGAAGCCATACGAAAGAAGTTTATTAAACATATGAACTTTAAAACTTACAGTAACACAAACTACAGGGATGCTTGTAATCTTTATCGAATATCCAACTTGACAAATCGACGTGAAACTTTAGATATATGTCTACATGATTAACTCTCTCTTACTCTCTGGTAAGCTAGACTCGCCTGAGTTGCGCTCGCGCGTTCTTCTTTATGTACCTAACAAGCGAAAACGTAATGCATATTCGAATCTGTTACACGTCCCTTTATCCAATACGCGTTACGCTGGAAACTCTATATTGTCGCGCATTTTCTCACTATATAATAAAAAATACTCGAACATCGACATATTTCATCGGTCACTTAAATCATTTAAAAAAGACATTCTCACGGCTCAAAGTTCAATTTAACCATTCAAACTCACACAGAATTTACATAAACTTAAACACATACACACATACAATCACTTATACACGCACAAAATAACAGTGTAACTGCACTACCACATACACCCATAACATAGTCTGTGTCGCCTAATTTGTATTCATAATTTTTTTTTTTTTTTTACTTTATTATTTTGTTATTTTCACATTTTATCTATCAAAACTGTGTGTTGCTACTTCTGTTAACTAATATTAAGTTTACATAATTCAATGGAAAACAGTAATTGGCTCTATTTTCTGTATATTGTATTTTTACCGCCTTATTCATAAACTTTATTTAACTGGTGATTAGTTAAACAATATTTTGTCTTCTTCTTTCGTATGTCAAATCAATAATGACAGAAAGAGACAAATCAGTGTTTAGCTAAACAGTAACTAAGCAACGTTTATGAATAAGGCCGTTAATGTTTATATTTTGTATTATATGCTGTTGTTTTCTGGTTAGTAAATAAATAAATAAATAAATTATTATATATCAGTATTTTAATATAGCTTTAATTTTTTTTCTACTGACGGTAAGGCTTTGTGCAAGCTCGTCTCGGGTAGATACCGCGCACTCATCAGATATTCTACCGCAAGACATCAGTACTTGGTATTGTTGTGTTCCAGTTTGAAGGGTGAGTGAGCCAGTGTAATTACAGGCACAAGGAACATAGCATCTTTGTTCCCAATGTTAATGGTGCATTGGCGATGCAAGCGATGGTTAACATCTCTTACAATGCCAATGTCTAAGGGCATGGCAGGTGACCACTAATCATCAGGTGGCCTATATGCTCGTCCGCCTACCTATACTGTAATACATAAAAATAATAGCAACAGATTATTTATATATTTGAATAGTAATCGGAATGTCTTTATTGATACCGTGTTCATTGTTGTATTTACTCTTCTATGCCTGGAATTGTTCAGTTTAGAATTTTTCTAAAGGTTTTTTTCATTAGAACCATACGTTACAAACATTGTCCGAACGGGAAAAATATAAAAATATTAGATATTTTTGAAAATTCTATCTGACATATTTTGAACGAAAATATTTCGTTGCCAATTTCGTTGTAAAAAAATTTATGTTTTTTTTGGAAATACTTTTTAGTATAATACAGTTCAGAATTCAAAATAAAAAAATATATAAATTCTTAATGGACTATGAGTGTTTCTTTGGAGACCTATCTACAATACGCTCATCATCGAATTTCAAGAATAATAAAAACACTATAAAATTATACATTACAATGACCCGATCTGATATTCCTTCAATCCAATTTATTCCAAATGACATAAAAAGTAACAGCCTGTGAATGTCCCACTACTGGGCTAAGGCCTCTTCTTCTCTTTTGAGAAGAAGGTTTTGGAGCTTATTCCACCTCGTTGCTCCAATGCGGATTGGTGGAAACCAAATGACATAAATAATAAATAATTTATTACAAAAGTTTAACATTCAATTATCGAATTTCAAAAATAATCACCAATAATAGAAGTAATTAAGCGCAATCACAAAAGCAAATACGGTCGACTGATCTTCAGTCATTCGTTCAATTTTACAAATTAGAAATGAGATACGTTAATAAGAAATCAAATAGCAGATCTGGACGCACTCTGCTGAACGAACTTTGGTCGAATTTCCAATTTCGGTACGTGACCTTTTTCACTTGGATGTCACATGTTCTACAAACGAGGTGTCTTTGAAATCGTAATTAGAAAATTCCCAAACGACGTCCCGTTTTGTGTTCCCGGATTTCAGCTCTGAGGTCGTACTCGTAAATTAGTTTTGTTGCTTGATCTATTCAAGACTAAGTAGTATTTATACTTGTTAGTATGCACTAGATTTTAATAGAGTTTTGTGGTGCGGAAATTCCTTGTTTTGTTTTTTAATTTGATTTAAATCTTTGCTGGAATCCGAGAATCTTAAGGAATATTCTAAAATTCAGACCTGGGCAAGCACAACTAAATTTTTATGTGCTTATATTATGTTTATAATAAATCTCGTGTTCGGCGATTAAGGAAAACATTGTTAGAAATTCTAAGAAATATGATTTTTTTCTTTTAAATCCCGGGCCAGGCCATTAAAAAGTTAGAGTTAGTAAAATGGTCCGTAAAATGTCATTAGTCATGCGCTTTAGGACTTTGTAGTGCGGATGATTCTATTGGTCTATGAGAGTGAAAGCAAATATAATGGACTGGTGTTTATACTTCACCTATCTATTTATAGTAACGCTCTTTGTCGAATATAAAATTCCATTTTTTCCTTTATATATTCCAATTTCGACTTACTATTCCCCCATTTCATATTGCTTGAAGCATTTGCTATATAAGTAAATGGCAATGTATTTTTTTTTATTATTATACACTTGCTCATTGATTGTCAAAAATCTACCACTGATTCGAAATAAGCACCTCAGACCTGAGAAGATTCGGTGAAAGAAAATCCGCGGGGATAAAATAAAAAAAAAAAAACATAAATTTTAATATAAGCGAACATAAATTATTTTTAAGTTATTATTATTAAATTGAAAGGATCCAACACAAATACCGAACAACTAATACGATATGACGGAACGGGAGATACTTATTCAGTTCCAAGTTGCATACTTCAAAAGTCAAACAATTTGCGAACCCAAAACTTGCTATTAACTTTGATAATGTGTTCAATTCTGTCCTATGATAGCTAAATGTTTGAATGAGTTGAGTAACAAAAATCAGAGTGGACAAAATTATTCTTGCTATATAATTAATTTAACATAAGATTACCATGTTGGTTTCCTATTAATTAATAATAGAAAGAAATTTAACTTAAATTTGAATAAATATGTGCTATAGATATAAACAAAATAAATGTACAAAAATATGGCCAAATTTCCATTACAAGCGATACTGATTATTCTTATCTACTAATATTATAAATACGCAAGTTAGTTTGTTTTTTGTTTATTACGCTTTCAAATATGTTTTATGAAACTTGCATACTTTTATCAGAGGAACAGAAAAGGACAAAGGGTACAAAACACCTTCAAAACAACTCATAGCGTGTGATAGAGGGGGGGGGGTCTATCACACGCCACGAGTTAGTTATATAGGGTTTTCCATTAAGGGCGCTTGATCGTGCAGAACTTCCATCGTAGCGTGTGCTGTGTGGCACGTAGCGCCGTCCTGTTGAAACCACATGTTGTCCAGATCCATATTCTCGATTTCAGGCCAAAAGAAGTTGGTTATCATCGACCGGTATCGCTCACCATTGACGGTGACGGCCACACCATTATCGTTTTCGAAAAAATACGGACCAATCACGCCTCCGGCCCAAAATCCGCACCAAACAGTCACTTTCTGCGGGTGCATTGCCACTTGGTGAACCTCGTGTGGATTGGTCTCGTCCCAAATACGGCAATTTTGCTTGTTGACATAGCCATTCATCCAAAAATGCGCCTCGTCGCTGAAGATGATTTTTTTGCCAAAATCGGCGTCAACTTCCAACTGCTCTAATGCCCAGTCAGCGAACACACGGCGCTGTCTATGGTCATTAACCTTGAGATCTTGGGTCAGCTGGATCTCGTACGGGTGCAGGCTCAAGTCACAACGCAAAATTCGCCAAGTTGTCGTCTGCGAAAGGCCGAGTTCCTGTGCGCGACGCGGAATTGACTGCCGCGGGTTTTCGCGGACACTGTCGCGCACAGCGGCGATATTCTCGGCAGATCTCGCATTACGTTGACGCACGGGAACCGGCTGATTGTTAACTGACCCGGTTGACTCGAATTTGTCCACCAATCGACGGATAGTCGACTCGGCAGGACGATCATCGCGACCGTAAAACGGGCGAAGTGCGCGGAACGTTGCTCGAACTGAAGACCCATTTTCATAAAACAATTTTATGATTTGCACGTGCTGCTCGACACTGTAACCTGCCATGGTGGTTTGGGAGGACGGAATGAATATAACACACTGCATTTGACAGCTGTCACTCAAACAACATGGCCGCAATCAGCTGTCAAAGTTCAAGCGTCCCTATTGGAAAACCCCATATATGTAAAAAGACTGAAGGCTTTGTTAGCTAGCTAATGAGAGTGCAGATCCCAAAGTGTTAAGTTTTAACCCCAGATCAAATAACAAATATTTACATTTTCGCTTAAGAAGTTCAGCACGGAGATTTTATTTTGGCAGATTAGAAAATTTCGTTCCTGAGATAGCATGTAAAGCGTTTGTTCCTGTGCCTTAACTCTTTCCAAACATGTCGGAATAGCCGCCCCATGGGATTATCATTGATGGAATAGACAGTATACTTGACTTGCTCACACAATTATGCGCTATAATATTTAGTGATACGATTTAGTGAACGATGATAAAATCAGTACAATTCCAACCTAACCTTATAAAAGAACAAATATTCACGTGTAAATCTGCAATTATTATACGTGTGTAACTTTGTATATGACTAACAATTATGAATGTGTGCACAATAAAATATAATTTTAAATATTTATGTTTTTTTAAGCGGATTTATTTGCACTAATAATATATGAATTCTCTATTTACAACCGTTTCAGTTAAGCGTGAAATAATAGAATTGCCTTTCCCCGTGGTGTTGCGGCGCATTCTGTAATTGTTTCAGATAAATTAACAAAGTAGTTTCAAAGAGTGCCGTCCCTAGGGAGACAATATAATTGTATACCGTGGTCTTTGTTTCTACTATCTATTGATAATGAAGCTCGCGTGCATATTTTATTTTAATACTAAACTAATTATAGCTGTATAACTTTATTTTTTTTTTATTTGATCACTTTTCGTATGGTTAATATTTATTGATAAATTGAATATTTGAAGATAATTGAAATTGAATGAGTTTCACATAGTTCTTTGAAAAATAACGTTATTTGACAACTAGCACAAACTAGGTAGTACTAATAAATTTCGCTTAGAGACTGTTTCATCAAACTCTTATTTATCTCTTTCTCTCATTATTATTTGACATTCGAAAGAAGAAGATACAGCTTTGTTTAACTAAAGTAACAGCCAATTAATGTCCCACTGCTGGGCTACGGCCTCTTCTCCTTTGTTGAAGAGAAGGTTCGGAGCTTATTCCACCACGCTGCTGCGGGTTGGTGGAATATACATGTGGCAGAATTCCAGTGAAATAAGACACATGCAGGTTTCCTCACAATTTATTCCTTCACCACCAAGCGCGAGATGAATTATAAACACAAATTAAAATAAAAAAATAAATATCTGTTTCAGTTTTACGATACGTCATACCCATATTTCATTACATTCCGTATCAATAATCACATTACAATAATTTCATTATTTAGATCATATATCATGTCATATAACACACTAAATCGTCACATCAAAACCATACGCAATCGTATCGACAATGACAAAGATATGGAGCGTGTCGCCACTGAACAAACCAAGCGTGTGATAAGGCTGAGACATCATCTACATACACAAACACACATCCTGATGCTGACAGGACAAAAACATCAATAACATAAATTACTACCAATAACCATAAGCGTTGCATCAATTAACCTAAAGATCCCTCTATAAATGTATTAGATTCAGTCCAAATTTATCCCTCTATTCAAATGTATAGCGTGAAATGAACGTCACCCCAAAAATGCCTAGGGCATTGTCACCCTTATTTTTTTGTTCATTGCAAATTGCATATCCACAAAAGCCGTCATGCAGAGGTTAGCTATATTTCCATTTAAAGTTCGATAGTGAACTCTTAAATAATGCAAATGACGTCATTAAACTTTTTTTTTTAAATGCGATAATTACTTAAAATAGTGACAAGATAGATGCCATTAAAGTTTTAAGTTGAATGTAGTATGTAAAAACTGTTATAATTTTTTCATAAATAATTACTACGGTATCTACAAAAATATGTATTAAGATATTGTGTTTTAGAAGATCATTGTTGCATGCAAATTTAATATTGGCGTTTAAACAAAAAGAAACATTCCGTGAAATTATTAAGGACCTTTGATGTCAAATTATTCTAAGAGAGGGGTCGGAAAATTTTTACAACTTTGGAAGCTAACAGGGTGGCCGCTGCAACCATAAAAAATGAGTCGGTTTTTGGTAGACGTATAAAACGACATTCTACCGAGGGGGAAGATTTTCTTTTAGTGTTGTTTTTACACGTGTGCCTAAAATATACGTTTCTGTTTTATGTTTACTTTTCGCTGACGAAGTTTACTCTCAGATGTGATATATTCTTTACTTGAAAAGTACGTATTAAAAGAAATTATGGTATGACTTTTATGTAATATTTCTACATACTATTTATAATAAGAATAGTTGAGATATAATGAACAAGTATTCCAATGCATACAATTATGATAATTTAATTGTGTATATACGTGTACCTGTTTGTATGATGAATGTTTTTATATGTAGTTTGTCACATGATATTTCTTCATCGAAATTAAATATTCATACTAACGGCCTTACTTTTATTATTTTTATTATTTTATTTATTTTATTGTATAGGTTGGCGGACGAGCATATGGGCCACCCGATGGTAAGTGGTCACCAACGCCCATAGACAATGGCATTGTAAGAAATGTTAACCATCACTTACATTGCCAATGCGCCACCAACCTTGGGAACTAAGATGTTATGTCCCTTGTGCCTGTAATTACACTGGCTCACTCACCCTTCAAACCGGAACACAACAATACAAAGTACTGCTGTTTTGCGGTAGAATATCTGATGAGTGGGTGGTACCTACCCAGACGAGCTTGCACAAAGCTCTACCACCGAGTACGTCTTCATCTTTCAAATGTCAAATCAATAATGACAGAAAAGCGAAATTACGGCCTTACTCATGAACGCTATTTAGCGGCTGTTTATGAATTCGCTCATTCTGTTAATATTGATTTGATATTTGAGAGAAAAAGATGCAGCATTGTTTATCTAATCCCGCGCCTAAATAACCTTTTTTAAGTAACACCGTTAATCTGCCATTCTTGCTGCCAGTACTCCACTACAAATTACTAGAAACATTTGCTAGAATATGACTATTCATTGTTGCTCCTATTGAAAATTAATTTTAATAGCTCCGATTAATGGCAGTTTAAGTCTTAATTCATAGACATATATGTATATGTTGGTATATACATACCAATGTGCAGGCGTGTATGTGTATGTACATACTCGTTCACACAATAGTCTTATTTATCCATTAATTAAATATGCATACAAAAAATCCAATTTAATAATTTCATAGAAAACATAGAACAATGAAACAGCTGTTTAGGTTAACATAATATTCTGCTTTGTATTTGTTTTATTCTTATAAATCATTACGTCATATAATATAACTAATATTTATCTTTATGGGGTACTAGAATACATATAATTTATAGAACAATGGCTCATGTATCTACATAATAATATTGGACCGCGGTTTTGTTTAAAATGCCTGCGGCTATCTTCGATGGAGAACTATGGGTGAGGTTTAGATACATAATATTTACGGATTAACTTAATCTTTCGTACAAATATATATCTTATTACGATAGTAATAGAAATCTTTTTCACACCGACCGTTTATCGTTGTGAGGTGTAATTGGGGTGAATATGGTTTATTTGTTAGAAACAAGAGATAAAGGACCTCTTAAAGGTCTGATGCTGGTTAAATAGACCGAGAATTAGTTAAGAGTTTATGCGTTATTAGCCGAAATTAATAATTCAAACTTCAATTATTATACTAACAAGAAACTGACTTTAAATGGTTCAATTAATATTCAAAGTTATATATCGTGTTACAACGAAGCAAAACAAATAAGAAGATCCTTGAAAACAAAACTAAAATGTAAGCGTTTAAAATCCGTACATAAACTATAAGAGCAAATATCAAAGGGCAACCCAATACGCTCCCCGAATCAATCTACTGAAAAATACCGCAGTATTGACCTCTTTTGACCTTAAGAGGCTTTTACACTACGAATGAGTGACCACTTTGATTGGCTCTACACACGAAATACTACACCATGCCATCTGCGCAAGTCAACCTGCCTGGACCAGTCAAGTGTCATGGCTCAGATTATCCATCCATAAAATATTTTCTATACGAAACGGCAAAGCGTTACATTTATCGTTTTAAGATGAAACTTTAGTTCCTCGGACTAATAGCATTTTTTTATAGCATAGGGAGGCGGACCATCATATGGGCCACCTGAAGGTAAGTGGTCACCAACGCCCATAGATATTGGCATTGTAAGAGATGTTAACCATATATAAATCGCCATCCGCCACTAACCCGCCCAACCGCCCTTGTGCCTGTAATTACACTGGCCCACTCACCCTTCAAACCGGAACACGACAATACCAAGTACTGCTGTTTTGCGATAGAATATCTAATGAGTGGGTGGTACCTATCCAGACGAGTTTGCACAAAGCCCTACCAAGAAATGTGACTTAGGGGGTTCTCTTACAAGAAGACCTTAAGCATATACTTTGTCAATTGTTGATTTAATAATTTTAAATGTGTTCTTTCTTCTTCTTGTATCATGATTGTATGTTGCTTCTTCGGCTCACTATTATAACTATGGGGTTTTCCAATAGGGACGCTTGAACTTTGACAGCTGATTGCGGCCATGTTGTTTGAGTGACAGCTGTCAAATGCAGTGTGTTATATTCATTCCGTCCTCCCAAACCACCATGGCAGGTCGTCATTATAGTGTCGAGCAGCACGTGCAAATCATAAAATTGTTTTATGAAAATGGGTCTTCAGTTCGAGCAACGTTCCGCGCACTTCGCCCGTTTTACGGTCGCGATGATCGTCCTGCCGAGTCGACTATCCGTCGATTGGTGGATAAATTCGAGTCAACCGGGTCAGTTAACAATCAGCCGGTTCCCGTGCGTCAACGTAACGCGAGATCTGCCGAGAATATCGCCGCAGTGCGCGACAGTGTCCTCGAAAACCCGCGGCAGTCAATTCCGCGTCGCGCACAGGAACTCGGCCTTTCGCAGACGACAACTTGGCGAATTTTGCGTTGTGACTTGAGCCTGCACCCGTACAAGATCCAGCTGACCCAAGAGCTCAAGGTTAATGACCATAGACAGCGCCGTGTGTTCGCTGACTGGGCATTAGAGCAGTTGGAAGTTGACGCCGATTTTGGCAAAAAAATCATCTTCAGCGACGAGGCGCATTTTTGGATGAATGGCTATGTCAACAAGCAAAATTGCCGTATTTGGGACGAGACCAATCCACACGAGGTTCACCAAGTGGCAATGCACCCGCAGAAAGTGACTGTTTGGTGCGGATTTTGGGCCGGAGGCGTGATTAGTCCGTATTTTTTCGAAAACGATAATGGTGTGGCCGTCACCGTCAATGGTGAGCGATACTGGTCGCAGGCCTATGCCAACAAGCCGCAAACCACCGATGCCCTCAAAGTCAACATACGCCACGCCATCGATCAAATACAGCCCGATTTGTGCGCCAGAGTCATCGAAAATTGGACCTTTCGTGTGCGCGCCACCAACCGAAGCCGTGGCGGTCATTTGAATGATGTCATATTCCATACATAAAGGGATCGATAGACCTTCCAAATAAAAAAAAATTTCGCAAATATCTCTCCTACATGTATTTTTATCTATGTCTATCTGAATGCGATAAACTCAAAAAAATTCAGCGAATTTTCATACGGTCTTCACTATTGGACGGAGTGATTAATAAGGAAGGTTTAAGTGTATAATTCAATTAGGTTTTATATAAATTGGCTGAATATGACGATGCTTGTTGAAGATATTGACAAAAATCATGCGAACTGAAGTCTTTAAACAGTTTATGCATTAATATATAAACGTTTTATGTAGATATTTAAATCAGTTTTTATGTGAGTTTTATTGTACTTCTTTTTTAATTAAATAATTAATGAAAGTAGTTCTTTATTAAAGTTATTTTAATATAATTTGGATAATAATGTTTGTTTTAATAACATTGTTCTATTGACTCGTTAAATATACATTTAATTTGTTTTAATTTAGACATTATATTAATATTTTATAGTTCCTAGTAAACCCAATTAAATATGAAAAGTAAAGTATCAAACAAAACGATACTTTATCCATTCATTTATTCATTTTTTATTCAAAGAGTTTCACCGTAAGATAAATTAAATTCAAAAATAAACCGACGAATTCGATAGTTCCTCTTTCTAAAATTTACAAAAGAATGCATTTTTTTGTTTATGACTTTTTATTTTTATACAAAACAAATTAAAAATACCTACTATACAAATCATGAGCGCTTGAAATGGTCGCAAGAATGCTAGCAGCATTTCTCCGTTGAATCGCAATTCTGATACTTTGCGCGAAAAAAGGACTAGCCCTCC
Source organism: Nymphalis polychloros (assembly GCA_905220585.2). NCBI lineage: Eukaryota > Metazoa > Arthropoda > Insecta > Lepidoptera > Nymphalidae > Nymphalis > Nymphalis polychloros. Next base: position 2,653,056 of record HG992253.1, read on the forward strand.
AGTATCTAGAAGAGGCCACGAGGCGAGGTGTTTTACTTTTAATAAAGTTCTTTATTATTACTCTACTGGTCCAAGTTTTGCAACTGCGAACGGAACAAATAATTTGGAATATGAAACGAATATTTTCTTTGTTTTTTATGTAATATTAATTTTTATATAAAAATATGATAATATATTTATAATCAAAAATAACTCGTAAATATATCACTGCTTGACTTGCCTCTTTAATTTCATTTTTTATTAACATTTTAAAAATTTTGGAATTTGGAAGTGTGTCCTGCGCCGGAACTCTTTCCGGTCGTGTCGGATTGCCGTCCCATCGGATTATGAGAGTGAGAGAATAGAGAGTGCACCTGTGTTTGCGCACACACTTGTTCACTATAATATCTCCTGTGCAGTTGGGTAAACTATCTTGCGATTGGAAAGCGAATCATGAAACGAGTTCTATATTTAGTTAAATTATATGAATTTGGAAATGCGTAAATATCATTAAACAATATTATATTATGTTTTTTATGTGGTGATATTATGGAAATATTTATGTTTATAGATTCGGTATAAGCCTCTTTTTATTGCTCCTCGCTCGTTAGGTGTAGTCGAGTTTTATTGATATCTATAAAAATAAATTAAGCTGATAGATAAGGCAACAATCATGTGGAAGCTTGGTTAATAATGTTTGGTTCAATGTTTGATTTTTTAATTAATGTTGGATTTTATAAGGTTATTAAATTGTGTTTGATTTAACATTTGAATATTTATGAGGTATCGTGTCAACGTATAGAAAATTATTAGTGTCATAAAATATTTATCGTACGTTTTCTCACCTTTAATCGTATTAATTGTTTTTAATTCAAAATATTTTATTTTTAGTGTGATGTCTGACAAGTTTTAGGATAACTGGTTTTATTTTAATTCAATTATTACATTTTATATTCCGTTTAATAAAAATATTTTAGGCATATCTGTTTTTTTTAAACATAATAATTAACTACTTATCATTGCCTTTTATCTAAATATTTTTGTGTATATGTATGTATATTTCCTTGTTATTAAAAACATCCGACCGTGTCGCAATCTGAGGAATACGCATTTATAAGATGTCGCTATATATTAAAAGATCTATATTTTATTCGGCGACATAAGACCGACTTATACAGGGTTATTTGTAACGACCCAGCAACCACGCAGGACTAGATAGCTAATAAGCAATAAATAACAATATAATAAAATAATAATAAGCAATAATCGTACTGTCGTTACATTTGTAGGTCTATATTTCATTCATAAACGAAAGGACGACGCGACGAGTCGATCTTTGCGATGCGCGTAGATTTATAAACGTTCAAGCGGGAAATTAAATTAATTCCTATTTTTGTATGAAAATAAAATCTAACAAATTAACAAAAGTCGTAGAACAAAAGTTGTTGCTTATGGTGTTAGCTTTCTAGTCCTGCGAGGTTGCTGGTTCGTTACAAATAATCCTGTATAACGATTGTCATCAGAGTCCGTGAGAAACTTTCTTCCATATTTCCATATTAGTCAAAAGATGAAAAGTTAATTCCAATATATTTTAACAAAAAATATATATTTATATTATTATAAACCTTTACATGAAACAACAGCAGTAAATACATCTAAGCGATCGTAATAATATTACACATTAGCGATTCTGGGATAATAAAATGTAAGAAACAACATTTATCCATTTGTTTAATACGAATATCGTTTGAAAAAGCCTTAAATTTATTATTATTTCTCGAATAGAATTAGGAACGTTTTTATGATTCGAAATAAATCTTACTAGCATTTTAAAAATGCCGGGCTATTCGTTAAGATGTATCAGTATGAAGAAATCTGTAACTATTTGCAGTAGGGAAAGTGTTATGAAGCAACAATTTCTATTTTAAAACTAAGAAAAACATTGCATTTGTTGATATTAAATTACGAAATTTAAAATCGAAATCAAGCTGTACCTACTGTTATATAATAACAAACGGTATTTAGCTAATAATTAGACACTATTCTGTCTTCTTCTTTCGAATGTCAAATCCATTATGAGTAAAAGAGATAAATCAGTGTTTAACAGTTGCAATTGCGATCATACCAATAGTAAGTAAATAATTATACCAATTGTTATGGCAATCAGTTGAACGCTATAGAAATGGATGCATTACATAATAACAATAATAATAATATCCTGGGACATTATTCACACACGGCCATCTGATCCCAAACTAAGCAGAGCTCGTACTATGGAAACCAGACAACTGATATACTACATATACTACTTTTATTTTGTAAATACATACTTATATAGATAATTACACCCAGACTCAGGACAGACAGACTGTCCTGGGTGGGAATCGTACCCACGACCTGCGGCGAAAAAGGCAGGTATCTACCAACCACGCCAACCGGCTCGTCGTACATGACGGTGTATTACAAAAATGTGTAAATATATTCTTCATGACAAAATACACGTATTGCAACTTTCATGATGATCCGTAATCCTGTATCGAAATCTATCATAAAATATTATACTAGTCTGATTATAGGTATATAAGAATATCCATTTTTGAATAATTATATTCATACAATATCATAGCAAACAACATTCATGTATATGATGTTTTTATTTAATACTGGCTATCTTTACTCGGTGGTAGTGCTTTGTGCAAGCTCGTCTGGGTAGGTATCACCCACTCATCAGATATTCTACCGCAAAACAGCAGTACTTTGTATTGTTGTGTTCCGGCTTGAAGGGTGAGTGAATCAGTGAATTACAGGCACAAGGGACATAACATCTTAGTTCCCAAGGTTGGGGGCGCATTGGCGATGTAACGTCTCCTGTTGCGCCGGTAGGTCGCGTCCAGCGGCAGGCCGCTATACAATGCTTACAAAAAATTAAAAAAAACGTGTGAGATATTATACGTAAAAGACCGACGGCCCCCGCAAATAACTTTAATATGTAGTAGCAAGTTCATTATGATACACGAACTACTTTGTATAATGCACATAGGTATAATACTGTACTAAATTATTGACAAATAATAATAATAATATAATATGGTATGTTTAACTTACATCATGTCTAAAGTTTTAAATTGTTATATCATTAGTATAAGTGTAGTGTACCTAATGTTACACAAATATATAATATTTTAACTGCATATTGTCAGTTGTCATCATTGGTTTGTTTTGTTTGCTGTCAATTATAAACATACTGCATAATCTGGGATTATTTAAATATAAATTAATATTTATATAAGGATACATTTTCTTTAGTATATTGTTGTTTTGTTATTATAGTACAGTAATAGTATATAGTTGTTTTGTTATTATATTTTGTTGTTTATATTGTAGTAGTGTTGAATGAGTCATTTGCGTTTATAATTTGTATTACCAAACCATGTTAGTGTATTAGCTTAATAAGTATAGTTAATAATAAGAAGGGAGGTGTTGTGTACGATATGTGTAATGTAAGGTAGATAGAAAATTATTTTAATAAACCAGTCTGCTTTGGATCTCGGCCTTTCATTGACGTAACAATTAACATTTCTTACAATACCACTGTCCAGGGGCGTTGGTGACCACTTACCATCAGGTGGCCCGAACGATCGTACGCGTACAATAAAAAAAAAATCTGTCCCAGTTTTCCACGGGTAAAGTAACAGCCTGTGAATGTCCCACTGCTGAGCTAAGGCCTCTTCTTCTCTTTTGAGAAGAAGGTTTTGGAGCTTATTCCACCACGCTGCTCCAATGCGGATTGGTGGAATACACATGTGACAGAATTTCAGTGAAATTTGACACATGCAGGTTTCCTCACGATGTTTTTCCTTCACCGTCAAGCACGAGATGAATTATAATCACAAATTAAGCACATGAAATTTCAGTGGTGCTTGCCCGGGTTTGAACCCACGATCATCGGTTAAGATTCACGCGTTCTTGCCACTAGGCCATCTCGGCTTTTTTGAATTTCCACGGGTTGAATGCACATAATATGTTCATATTAAAGGACAAACACATAAAGAAAATTAGTAAAACTTTGAATTGCAATCAAAATGGTTGAGAAAGGCATAGAGGACTAACATACTTGCATTTTTATTTAATCTTAATATATTATTGAACATTCATGATAATTGTTTACGCATTCGCTACTTTTTTCCATAAAAATTGGTGGGAACTAGTGAAGGTAGTAAAAAGTTTTATATTATTAGTTTCTTTGTTGTAACGAAACGCTTAACCCATTGGACTTGGCTTATATATCAATCAGTTATAAGATAAATAAAAAGTGTGCTTCTCGGGACGCTCGACAGAAGTGATTAAATTTATTATTAATTATAATATATTAAATAGAATTTAAATTAGTACTTGAGAGTTGCTAAATTATTATAAGTACTATCTGTATACACTAGATGGCGTTAGGTTGGTAACTCTCAGGTAAAGCAGTCCGCGTCGGTAATAGTGGCGCCGTAACGCGTTACGTTACGAAGCGGTTTACCCTCCCATAAGAAGTTATCACTTCAAAATGACGTCCAGTAAAATGATTGTACGTGAATTGCAATTGAAAAAGACTATTGTTGGGTGGGGTCGTTTTGAATTATAGTAGTTTTATACTAAAAACACGTTATATTTATATGTGTTGTTATTTATTGTCAAAATGCATATTAATATAAAATTCCATTGTATATAGTATCCAATATAATCTCTGTGTGGTGGTTCACATTTGTGGGAAATGCAATTTATTTTATTAAACTACCAATAAAGTAACGTTGTTCTATACCGAACATTTCAATTAATTTGCATCCTGCTTTTGATGTTTTGAATAAAGTTTTTGTTCAAAACTTTGTTTGATATCTGTCGTCGTCAAAAAATACTGAATAGATATTCATACGGTTTTTCACTAACGGATTGATTCATGAGGAAAGTATAGGCGTTAATTCATTATGGTTTTGTGTAAATTGGCCCAGTGGTAAGAACGCGTGAATCTTAACCGATGATCGTGGATTCAAACCCGGGCAAGCACCACTGAATTTCATGTGCTTAATTTGTGATTATAATTAATCTCGTGCTTAACGGTGAAGAAAAACATCGTGAAGAAACCTGCATGTCTAAATTCACTAAAATTCTGCCACATATGTATTCCACTAAGCCGCATTGGAGCAGCGTGATGGAATAAGCTACAAATCTTCTCATCAAAAAATAAGAAGAGACCTTAGCCCAGCAGTGGGACATTCACAGGCTGTCACTGTAAATTGGCTCAAATACGACGATAGTTGAAGATGAGAGTTATATTAAAGTACGCCGCGTAAACAGAGTTATTTGTATTACGATACAAACATTTTATGTTAGATATTTTATAATAGATCTCATATAAGTCTAGTTATTAAATTAAGCGGTTATTATTACACATATTATTTGAATTTTTAGAATATATATTTACATATAGATATTTTAGTATTTATTTTAGTTCCGTAATTAAAATACGAGATGCCTCATTAATATATTTTCAGAGTGGCTTAGGATGTCTGCATTCTATTTTAAATTAATATTTTATGCATTTTTAACACATGTCCTTTGAATAAATTTAAAATTTACAAAGTGTCCCATATGTTATGTATAAACCTAACAACTACAATGTCTTACAAAATATTAAGATGTACATAATATTATAATCGAATAATTATAAACGATACCTACATAGGTATCTATCAATCAATCAATCTATTTATCTATCTATCTATCTATGTATCGGTAGGTTATTAAAATTGATCACGAAATATGTCACCAATTTTTCTAACTAAAATGATATGTTAATCATTCTGACATTGAAGGGGACTTAGAATAACACATAATATCTCTTCCAAGACAAACTCGCTATACGGGACTAACAGATGGTGTTATTCGAAGATTATAGCTTGAACATGACTAATGACTTGCCTGATACCATCCGTCTCTCCTCTATATGTTAATCGTACTCAATGTCTCTAATACTAATTTACACTATGTTTATTTTACAGAGCACAATAAGAAAATATCTTTTAATAAAGCACAATTTACGCGATATTGAACCTTAAGAGTGCAACATAAGGGTTACTGTTTTATAATTAACACTATATCAATTATGGTACCAAAATAGATGCTCCAGCGTTAAACTGTCATCTCGGCTACGTTTCTGACAGGCGATTTAATTTTTCATGCTGATGAGATGATTGTGTAAACAAAGAAACGACTCAGTTCCCACTTCCAAAAATATTTTTTTTCCTTCCCTTTAAAACTTAATGCATTTTACACATACGTTGTTGCTTGTTCACTGTCATTTTTCGTATGATATTTATAATTGCCTTATTGAATATTATTATTAAATTTATCATATTAGTCTAGTGGCTGGATTATAATGTCATAGAGCTCTTAGGTTCGAATCTCGGGTCGGGATAATAAAAATGATATTTGATCGTTCTATGTATAAATTCTCATTAGCAAGCTTGAGCAACACGTTCTACAGCCAAATAACATTATTTAGTATTGTTTTGTTTCGATATCAAGGGTGAGTGAGCCAGTGTAACTACAGGCACAAGAGAAGTAGTATATTAATTCTCAAGATTGGCGCATTCATGATGTAAGGAATCGTTAATATTTCATACAGCGCCAATGTTAATATCGATGGTGACCTGATGGTAGTCACCGTGGTGGCAATTTTGCTCGTCCTAGCTGTATTACAAAAAAATCTGACAGTAAGCGACGACGAGACGACGACGACGAGCGACGGACGGCTTTCTCAGAAAGCCGTCGCTCCTGAATTTAAACTGAAATCTTTCCGGTCGTATCTGATTTACTATCCCATCGGATTATGAAAGTAAGGGAATAGGGAATGCATTTGTGCTTACGCATACATTTGTGCACTATAATATGTCCAGCGCAGATGGACTAACGAGTTCTATTGAGCTATTCTGTGACAACAAACTCAAAACTCATCACAGATCACGATCTAACAATATCAGAAAATGATTTGTAATATTGATTATAGTTTGAATTTTTAAAGTATACACGGTTAAAAAGATCGAATCACTGTAAGTTGGTTTTTACTATTTCATATAATATTAAGGCAGTTCTTAAAACATAACACTGCAATACATTTTCAAAATTTAACATGGACGAAAACGACCATCGCTTGTTAATATTTCAAGCTAATTATAATAAAAATATAAAATATATCTCCCTGTATTCTAAAAACATGTGAAAAATTGTAACATAAAATGTGTTCACGTAATCTTAAAAGAAAAAAAAACTTTTCCATTTTACAAGAGAAAGGCTCATTTCTCGTGTAGCATAAAAGTTGGTTGTATTTAAAAATGCATATCGTTTGTGAAGGCTCTGAGCAGGGTGTGACACGGCGAGCGAAATTGAAGCCAGTGAAGCTAATAATGTAGGATGAAGATTTGACAACGTACGCATTTGAAAACCTGTATGACGATTTTTTTTTGAGAAAAATGTTTAGTATCTTATTATTGTTGAATTCGACATAAACAACAAATGTACGTGCCTAGCTTGTTCCACCACGCTGTTCCAACACAGGTGGATACACCGCCATGCACAAGATGAATCATTATAAACAACAAAATAAATACATACAAAATTAGTCCTGTTGTTTGCCCGAGAATCGATGTATGTCGATGTCTATGAATAATTATTAATAGAATCTATTAATAATTGTTCATAGACATCGACATACTCAATACATTTATATGAATGTTAACATGTGTGTTATTTATCTATGGAAGTAGATTAGTAAGCTTATTTCATTATATAAATGAAAGTAATAAGTATTTAAACTGTAACAAAAAGGGACAACCATTAAACCAGCTATAAAGTAATCTTTATATTTCATAATGATATAAAATTTTATTGTATTACATTTATTTTCATAATTAAAGCAAGCACGTAATCCGTTGACATAGCCGTTGAATGCCAGAACTTTATTATTCTATAAACGTAGTCTCTTTTAATTTAGAAGATGTTTGTTGTATGTATGTTATAGTAATATCGTCTGTTATTTGAGTATATTAAATCGAATCAAAAATATCTTTCTTGGTGGTAGGGCTTTGTGCAAGCTCGTCTGGGTCGGTACCACCCACTCATTAGATATTCTACGGCAAAACAGCAGTACTTGGTGCAGACACAGGGGACATAACATCTTAGTTCCCAAGGTTGGTGGCGCATTGGCGATGTAAGCGACGGTTAACATCACTTACAATGCCAATGTCTATGGGCGTTAGTGACCACTTACCATCAGATGGCCCATATGCTTGTACGCCTAATTATAAAAGAAAAAAAATAAGCCTCATAAAGGTGTAAAGTCGTTTTACAGTATTGAATTAACTGTGAAGCTAGTCTCGATTCCGAATATAGTTTCTACCGATAAGAATCAACAAATAAATACTACATCCACGATTATTTAACATTTATATCATCTTGCGTTGAGTAATAGGCTTTATATATAAATGGTTTTTGAGATGAGATTTAAATTTCTTAATAGGCAAAGTTACAAAATAACTGTGAATTATTATAGAAAAATGTGATGGATGTTTGTAATGAAACAAAATAAATAAACATTATACTGCAAACAAATTCAAATGATTATGTACGGCTTACAATAATGATAAACGATTATGTTATGTACCTTATAATTTAAAATAATACTTCAATCAAGAAGGATATAAAGGAAATTTACTTGGTGGTAGAGCTTTGTGCAAGCCGCAAAACAGCAGTACTTAGTATTGTTGTGTTCCGGTTCGGAGGGTGAGTGAGCCAGTGTAATTACAGGCACAAAGGACATAACATCTTAGTTTCGAAGGTTGGCGGCGCATTGGCGATGTAAGCGATGGTTAACATCACTTACAATGCCAATGTCTATGGGCGTTGGTGACAACTTACTATCAGGTGGCACAAATGCTCGTCCGTCTATGCCTATGCCTATGCTAAAAACAAAAACCTTAATATTTTTGAAATTAGTTAATGTGGTCCCTAATTACTTTAGATGTTAAAAAGTGAGCTAAACTAAATAATTAAATAGTAATAGAATATTTTAAAAAGCAGTTGGCATAGTTAGGAAGATTCAAAATGGTACCGTCACGAGGGACTGGTTTCTACGTGACATTATAAAGCTCGCGTCGTTTTTGGTAATTATTGCTAAGTTAACTTAATACTTACTCTTGACGAACTCTTGCGGGTAAGAATTATCATATAACGTAGTTTAAAAAAAAAAAAATATCTATTAAAATATATATAACATATGATAAGGATAATCCTGTCATCATTTCTGAAATGTCGCCATGTGGTTGTCATCTTATCCTATGAGTTGTAAGAGGGATATTAATAAAATAACGGTAATATTATAAGTTATTAATGTAAGAATATCCAAATAAATTTGACTCAATCGAGAAAACCAGTAAAAACTCAGTAGTATACTCTTTTTCATCAAAGATATGATATATAATTAAATTTAAGTGATGATGACGTCCAGACTCCCGGCACTACTGAGAATATTCATTCATTCACTTTTTATCAGCCCAACTTGAGGATTGAACCCAGGACTTCGGGATCTTCGACCTAAAATCTAGCTAATAGACGTGGCAAGTAGTAGTAAAATGTATGTATGACTGTATGGAAAACAACGAATACTAATAACATGTTTTTTAATATCTATATTCTGGTAGTACATAAGTTGGTGGTACAATTGGTAAAAAAAAAAAACGTGTGCGTCTCGGGACGCTCGACAGAAGTGATAATATTTATTATTAATTATAATATATTAAATATAATTTAAAATAGTACTTGAGAGTTGCAAAATTATTATAAGTAGTATCTGTATACGCTAGATGGCGTTAGGTTGGTAACTCTCAGGTAAAGCAGTCCAGGGCACCGAGTGTGCCCCGGTCATCGGAATACCCACTAAAAACCCAGCGGTACCCTTCCCGTCTTAACGGGAGCGCCACGGGATCGCTTGCGCATGCTACCGTTACAAAGGTAAAGCAGTCCGCGTCGGTTATAGTGTCGCCGTAACGCGTTACGTTACGAAGCGGTTTACCCTCCCATAAGAAGTTATCACTTCAAAAGTAAAGTGACATACTATAAATGACTCACTGCTGGGCTAAACCCACTTCTCCTTTAAAGAATGTACATTCTCGGGTGACAAGTTTAGATCGGAAACATACGGGTTGAACCCGCAATCTTCAGCTAGGATTCAGTTTTTCTAACCACTGGGCCCTCCTAGTTCAAACAAAACAAACTTAAAAACGATATGTGACAAAATATTTTCCCTGTAAATGTTACTGACAGCTCAATTTGTGTTGTATCAAAAACATCAATATGAGGAAAATGAAGGGCTATTTTTATGCCAAAACTTATTGTCTTCTGTATAAAGAAATAACACTTTGTTGATTTTCTTATCTGTGAAATTGCATAGTATATTTCATGTAGCCTATCAAACCTGCGACTGTTAAAATAAATAACAGACGAACGGATGCGTTTTTGCAATGTTACGAGTATACTGTGAGAACTCACTGCATTTCTCACCTGTGAAATTTTGACAAGCTTATGTTTTGATACGTGTATTTCTGAAATGTTATAGTTATTGTGGCCAATGTCATATATAATTTTTTGACATTTCATGACTAATTTTTGCAATGAGTTTCGACTGCTCTTACAGAATAGATTTTTGTCAGTTGGTAAAAGCTAGTCATACATTACGAAAATAAACAGTTGACCTTGTAACAGCGTGCTACGATTTTGAAAGAATAGTGGCTAATTTTTTAAAGAAAATTTGTATTTTGTAGTCCACCAGACCGATTTCCGCCACGGCGGCCAATCTCACAAACACAGGTGCACTCTCTATTCCCTTACTCTCATAACCCGATGGGATGGCAATCCGACACGACCGGAAAGAGTTCAGGCGCAGGGCCATCGGTTTACGTGCTTTCCGAGGCACGGTAGTGTACACACTTCCCACTTCCAGACTCCGGGCAGCTACTGAGAATTTTCGACAGAAAATCTCAATAACATTTTATTGGCCCGACCTGGGAATTGAACCCAGGACCACCGTGTCTGCAGACTATACATGTAGCCACTAGATCAACGAGGTAGTCAAGAAAAATTACATTTTATGCGTAATTGTAATGTTACTAATAATTGTCAATTGACATTATTTAAAAGCTCACAATTGACATTATTTAACAGCTGTAGCCATAACATGAATAACAAAGGCATTTATATAAACTTTACCACTGTCAATTACAAGCTTTTGTTTTATTATCTGAGACAAAGAAGGTGCCAAAGAAAAAATTAAAGGTAAAATAAAAAAAAACACAGTTTTTAATATTTAGGCTCAAAGAATGTGTTCTATTATAATTGATAATTATTTATTAATATAGTTAGGTTATAATTGATAGTTATTTGAGCCGCGTGAGGCGCGGCCTGAAATGATAATAATTGTGGACAGTCGTTTGAGGCTTTTCTTGCGACTATTTAGGCTCATCCCTGATTATATATTTGTTTGGGTATATTTGTCGATAATAAATATAAAAAATGTATGTTATATTTTTTACATAAAGAAAATCACAATAATCAATTAACATTGAATTTTTTTATTATCAAATTCAAATTTGATTAATTCGATTAATTGTTCAATATAGAAGCATCATACTTACTGATATTTGATATCAGATTTAAAAACAAATAATTTCAAATATAGATTCCGTGTTCATGGAAATTAAAAACAATTTTGCTGTACAGTCATCGACATCAGTAATTAACATACAACAATAAATTACACCCTAAGAGTATCTAAGAACCGTGAATCACGATAGCATGTTGATAGTACCTCATCATAGGTGGTCCATCGAATAAATTACTTCTAACATGCATATCTCCATATTTCAATCACATATCTGTATCAATTATAACGTTAAATTCCCATGGGCGGGAAGAGCTCGTTGATACAGACGTAAAACTGTTTCCATTGTTACCATTGGACGTAACGTTGTGTTAATATTAATATTGTTGGCTGTAGGTATACTTATAGTTGAGGAGAAGCTTAGCTTAGCTTAGCGGGTTGGTGGAATACACATGTGGCAGAATTTCAGTGAAATTAGACACATGCAGGTTTCCTCACGATGTTTATACTTCACCGTCAAGCACGAGATAACGGTAAGCACATGAAAATTCAATGGCGCTTGCCCGGGTTTGAACCCACGATTATCGGTTAAGATTCACGCGTTCTCATCACTAGATCATCTCAAAAAAAAAGGAAAGTAGGCCTTAGCCCAGCAGTGGGACATTCTCAGGCTGTTACTTTGGTTGTATGCTTGTAACAGTTTTCGTTACTGTTTATATTTAAAAAACATTTTATTTCGTTACTTTTATTTTTGTTATCTTATACAATAATTATATCCAAAGCGTAAACTGTTTTGTGCCTACCGCTAACCCTCTTGGGAATGATTTCGCTCGTTCGTTTCCCTCGAACTCCTCAAATCTTTACCATATGGGTGGCGGTTTAAACAGCTTACGAGTTCGATTGATGGATACATTTAACGATAATTCTCATAGTCCGCTTTTAGGACAAAAGTTGATATGGGATGGTTTATTTGTACTCTACTCAATATTATCAATTATAAATAATAATAAGCTTTAATAATTAAATAAAAACAATTGTAGTGTAATATTTTAATAATGTCATAAGAGTCATGGAAAGAAAAGCTTTCCTTTTTAAATGATATAACTATAATCACTTATGATTCGATGACTATAAGGTATTTTGGCGTATTGTATAGATTTTTTACTTTAATGCATAACAACTTCGGTATTGTAATGTACTGTTTATATAATTCAAAAATATACGTAATATTTTTGAATTATAAATATAATAAACACCAATAATATTTAAAACGCCTAATCGTCGAATGGAAACAAGCTCATCATAATAAAGACTAAGTAATTATAGACTTGGATTACATTGTACGCCAGCTATTGTAATTTTCAAAGTAGCATTTTATATACTAGGATGTTCAAAAACAAACAATTTTGTATATTTTTTGTAATCAATATAAGAAGTAATTATGATTGATATATTAATTTTATATTGATTTTTGTAAACGAATGTAAACGATTATAGCAGAACTGTCAATCTTTTGAAGTTTTGAACCGCTAAGCGATATCCATTGTGTTCTCGAAGTGAACGCGTTAACTCGAGTAACATGTGGCGTCCTAGAAAACTATTTTGTAAGGCTTTTATCTCATTTTCACGCGAAGTAAAAAGTTTAGCGAAGTTCTTTAACACAACAGGTGTTGGATATGTCGCAATATTACCATCTTTTTTAAAAAAATATTTTTTGTGAATCTAATTTTTTTCATACACGTGCAATATATCTTTACCTTTTTGGCGGTTTCAAACTTGTAGCACACAAAGTTTTTTCATCTCATAAATATTATAAATAATGTAGCGTAATATCATCTCTCCTCATAAAGGCCGGTGAGTCGTACTTAATCATTACACATAATTTCCTTAACCTAAAAGAAAAATTAATGATTACTATTATGAAATAATATGCATGATGATAAAAAAAAAATCTAAATTCAAATAATAAACTATTTTAATTCACTGTTTATGCACCCTTGGCACTGCATATAATTATGTTACCTATGAGATGAAGTTTCTTTAGACGCCGGGCGGGTGGCGGCGGGCGTCGGGCGTCGCAGGGCGGAGCCACGAAGCGCCGTTCAGTCGGTGGGCAGCCGTCAGCCGCGCCACACGCCCGCTGCTACCGTGTAATCCGTTGACATGCCACGCGACTCGCGATGTCGTTCCTACCGCGTGAATATTTATGACGCGATCAACCAATTCGCCTCATTATAAATGGCACTGCCGACCTCGATGCCTCATCGCAACTTGCATACGAACATAAAATGCCAATAAAACAAACTTTCGTTAATAGACTTCATCGCCGAAATTTCAATTACTTAATTGTGTATGTGTTGTTATACTGTTATGTTATCGAAGGCAGCAACGCGGCTGAAACGCCGCACGAGTGCGCATACCGGACATCCAAGACAGAAACGTCGGAGGACGCAGTGCTTTTTTGCAAAATACGAACAATTAGCAGCTTGGATCACCTGTTACAAAACATTAGCCGGACACATTACGAGGACGTAATATCATTGCACGTCCAGTGCAGTGAGATTCTGTTTTTTGAAAGTACGCTTACAGCGCAACCGGAGAAGGGCCCAGGGAAACATTCAAACCTAGGGAAGCTGAAAGATCTTGTCGTTGACAAATGCAAGATACGTCAGATACCGGCACATGCATTTGAAAATTTCAAAGACCTTAAATCTCTGCACGTGACGACGCACAACAGTGAATGGTCTGCAATGACTATGGAATTACATGAAAACGCTTTTTCGGGCTTAAGTGAGTTAATCGAGTTAGATTTAAGTGATAATAATATTTGGAGCACAAAAACTGATACGTTTTGCTCTTTGTACAGTTTAAAAACTTTAAATTTAACACGAAATCATTTGCAAAATATAAAAACTATAGGATTTTCAGATTCGTCACGTGAACAAAATTTAAGTGTAAAAAGTTGTAATTTAGTTTTAGAAGCTCTCGATATGTCTTACAACGATTTGATTGTAATAACAGAAAATAGCTTATCGAAATTACGCTCATTGTCGAAACTATTTTTACAAAATAATGCAATATCTTCACTTGAAGATGGTTCCTTAGAGGGTCTTATAAGCTTACAAGTATTTAATTTATCTAGTAATTTTATAAGTAGTGTACCACCTGACATTTTCTCTGACACGATATTGCTTACAGATATTATTTTAAGCAACAATACAATAAATGTTTTGCCGCCTGGTCTTTTTCGGGGATTGGAACAACTCCAAGTATTAGACCTATCTCATAACGAACTAACTAGTCAATGGATAAACAAAGGCACATTTGTGGGATTACTACGTATGGTTATATTAAACATTTCGTTTAACAGGCTAAGTAGAATAGACAGATATATGTTTCAGGACTTGTATAGCTTACAGAAATTGAATTTAGATCATAATGAGATAACATCCATTGATGAGCATGCTTTTGAGGAACTAAGAAATTTACATTCTCTTACATTATCAAACAATAAACTAGTACACATTCATACTCATATTTTTACAGACTTACACGTATTACATGAATTGTTTTTAGACAATAATAAAATTAAACATATAGACGAAAATGCTTTTGACAATATGACAACAATCGGGGATTTAGGCTTAAACGATAATTTTTTATCATCAATTCCACCTTCAATTCGTAAATTGCGATCCCTTAGATCCTTGGACATAGGGAATAACAATATAACCCATTTAAGCCGGGAAAACTTTCATGGTCTGTCAGAACTTTTTGGTTTGCGTCTTGTAGATAACAAAGTTACTCATTTAAACGAAGATACTTTTGAACATTTGCCTCAATTACAGGTGCTTAATTTGGCATCTAATAAAATAAATCTTGTCTCTCCCGGTTGCTTTCGGAAAAATATTAATTTAAAATTATTACGCATGGATGGAAATGATATAACGAAATTTGATGGAATATTTTCTACGCTCAACAACTTAGTGTGGTTAAATATGTCAACAAATAAAATTTCGTCTTTTGACTTTGATACTTTTCCTAGTAGCTTAGAATGGTTGGATTTGCATATGAATTATATTAATACTTTTCACAATAATGATATGAATTCGAACATTAATATTAAGTTATTGGATCTTAGTTACAATAATATTACTGAATTAATTGTTACTTCTATTCCAAAATCTGTACAAAAACTTTATTTGAATAATAATTATATAAGTCACATACAAGTTGGTGTGTTTTCGAAGTTACAGAGATTGTCAACTGTGACATTAAATAACAACAAAATAGTACAACTTGACATGAACGCATTCAGGTTAGATCAAATAGATGAAGATAACGATTTGCCCGAGTTCTTTATAAGCGGAAACCCATTTGTTTGTGACTGTTCAATGGAATGGATTCAACGAATCAATTATTTAAGCCACAGCCGACAATACCCGCGTGTGTTAGATCTCGATAAAGCTTTTTGTTCATTGGTTCACTCACGAGCAAAAGAGAAAAAAATGATAATAGATATGTCACCTTCCGATTTTCTATGTCCTTATGAAAGTCATTGTTTTGCACTTTGTCATTGTTGTGATTTCGTTGCTTGTGATTGTGAAATGATCTGTCCAAATAACTGTAGATGTTATCACGATATAACTTGGAACGCAAACGTTGTAGATTGCTCGAACGCCGGCTACACAGAAGTGCCGGACAGAATTCCAATGGATGCGACTGAAATATATTTAGACGGTAATGATATCAGTTATCTGGGAAATCACGTATTTATCGGAAAAAAGAAATTACAAGTGTTATACCTAAATAATACTAAACTGAAAGAAGTAAATAATCAAACATTTAAAGGTGTTGATTCTTTGAGAGTATTACATTTGGAAAATAATAAATTAGTAGAATTAAAGGGAGACGAATTCGTTCATCTTAATAATCTGAACGAACTTTATTTAGACCATAATGCAATTGTTCACGTTGCAAATAATACATTTTCATCATTGAAATCGCTTTCGGTCTTAAGAATAGACGATAATAAACTTGTCAACTTTTTCCCCTGGAAGTTGTTAGCGTCATCTTCAAAAAGTTTAGCACATGTTTCAATAGAGGGTAATCAGTATTCTTGTGATTGTAAAAGTATAGCAGAGTTAGAAACGTGGCTTCGAAGAGATCCCGGTGATCCAGAAAAAATGTTGTGTACCGATACTGAAGGTAAGCCAACTAAAATAACAATTGCTTCAGTGTTAAGCCATTGTAAGGAATATTTGGGATCTATTAGTGATCCATCAGTTTCCAAAAATGAAATTATTCCAAAATCTTATTTTCTTCCTGATAATTTTTTTGCAGTTATATGCGGAATTATTATTATAGTAATTATTATTTGTCTCATCGGAGCCATATTTTATGCCTTCAGATATGATTTCAGTGATTGGTTGTATACTAATTATGGCGTGCCTTTATTTAAAGAACAGTCATGTCCGAATGTCGATCATGTATTGGATGGAAATCCGAATCACGTGCACGATTACTATGTGATATGCAATACCAAAGATACCCAGTTCATTTATCACAATATAATGTCAGAAATAGAATTTAGAAAAATGTCCTCAAAGAAGTTTGCAATAAACGAATCATCCCTTAATATACTTACCTTAGATAGTTTTTCAAAGTCTTCTAAACTATCTAAACGTCTATTAATCGTTTTAACAACAAATTTTATTTGCAACGATCTATGTGACTTTCATTTCAAAAACATATTTTATAGCTATTTAAAGTCATTGAATCGTAGCGATTTGAATAAAGTTATATTCATTAAGTTAGTAGATAACAACCAAATAAACGACGAACTTTGTTTTGTATTAGATAAGTTTAAAAATATATCGTGGAACGATCCACGTTTCTGGGAAAGATTCGTCTCTTTACTTAATTCAACTGACACTATTATCACTGTAAAGAACACCGAGAAGAGCGTATTCAAGAAGTCATTACGTCAGACGCCGACATTGAGATACACAACAATGCCAGTCACAAACGATACTTGCACAAAGCAGAATTTTTCAAATTCACTGCAATATTGCAAGAGAAATGACGGTGAGACTTCGCAGAATGAAAGTTCTCCTTCGTCCGACAACACGTATGGGGAAGGGAACAATTCGAACAATAGCTACATGTCGATTGACAACAGAGCATGTCCCCGGTTTAATTATGACCTTAGGCGTTCCCCAAGCAGTGGTCACGTGTATTCTAGGGTAGAAGATATATCTCCTACAGTACCACGTTCTAATACGAACGCTGCTTCAAAAAGTCGCACTTACTTTGTCTGAAAACATTTCGTAATACATATTACATTATTCCTTTTAACTTCACACTTAATCGTTAACAGCACAATATTTAAATTGTAATTGTGTATACTTATTTAGGTATACATTTGTCAATTTCCACATACGTAACGATCGTTTTAAGTCATCATACATAGCATGATTGTAATATTAAAATACAATATTTTGTACAAAGTTCGTGTGAAAATGTTAAAGTCTGATAACGAAACACTTTTCAAATATTAACGATATTATTAATTGTATTTATAAAGTTTATAAGTGTGGAATATTTTCACATTAAAATCACTGTAAAACAACACCAAATAGTGTAAGTCGTATTTGTAAATTTCATATTCAAAATTTTATTAAACGTTTTATCTTCAATTAATGTATTTATTGATAAAATGCAAGATTATAATTTTTATTTTGTTCAATGTTTTATTATATTTCATAGTTTTAAATAATTATTTAATAAAGATATATTTTCACTTTTTCAATTACTTGTACATGTTTATCACATTTTTGTTTTATGTAAATTATAATGTCATTAAAATTATTTACTATAATATTATATATTCAGCACCTCTCAATGTATCACGTGCTTTTGTATTGAAGTGTATA
The DNA here is from genome assembly GCA_905220585.2 of Nymphalis polychloros. Taxonomy (NCBI): domain Eukaryota; kingdom Metazoa; phylum Arthropoda; class Insecta; order Lepidoptera; family Nymphalidae; genus Nymphalis; species Nymphalis polychloros. The sequence goes on from HG992253.1 coordinate 2,671,662, forward strand.
TAAACCTATGTTCGCATTGTTATCGTTTAGAATTATCGCTTGAAATCTAATATAATAACTAAGCTAAATCGTGATATTAGAATTAATAATTATGAATTTGCAAATAAATGTAATTTTTGAATTGTAATTATTAGTCGTAATAAAAATTATTGTTTTGTATAAAATGTACAAAGATATCATGAAAACCGTAATAAAATTATACTGACGTTTTGATACTCATTATGTCTTTCATTTACGAAATATTAACGTTCAAAGCAAAACCATAATTAAGCTTAATTACGTCAAATATAATTTTACATCAATTTAAAAATTGAAACAAGAAATTCTCTATCTTATTTCTTCGTTGTTTTCGTTTGTATTAAGGCGATATAATTATATTGTACAATCAAATTAAAATATTAAATTAATTGGAAAACTTTTTTTATTATATTAGTGTTGAATGATTTTTTTCATGGAACATAAAATATTTATTTATATCGTCCAGAGAAATTTAATAGTAGGTCTTTGGTGATGTTTTATTTATGTCACAACTTCCTTACAAACTGAACAAAGATAATATAAAGATGTTATATAAGTCTTATTTACAGAAGGAATTTTATATAATATTACTTTTTATTTTAAGAACAACAAAAATACCTCGATTGATGTTTTCAAATATTTATACATTTTATTACGATTTTTAAATTAAGAAATGATACGTTCATTTTAAGTACACATTAAAACCCCTACGCTTTGAGAATTGAATAGTTATACGCATGGCTTCATTAACAGTACACCTGGGGTGCGATAACCAAGGGGTTCATAGTGAATTGCTACGTCATCGTTCCTTGACCAATATTAATCTCGCAGTATTGATAATATATCATATGCTTTAGAAACATTTGAATCTTGAAATAACAGCGAATAAATTTTATAAAATTATATTACATAATACAATTAAGTTTGATTTGTTTTTATTTATTTTTTATACATTGTCATATGTTATATAACTTATATGACAAGGAGTAAAATATAATGAATTATATTCCGAAATTAATGTTTAATTAAAGTGTTAGTTAGTAACGTGTATCGTTGATTTGTATGTATGTTTTAAAACATTACAAATAAATTAAATGTTATCCTATAAACGTGGATAAATGGTTGAAATTCGTCGATACCACGAGGTGATAAATAATAGTTTATTCTTACAATATGACTCATAAATTCTGTTCATAGCTTCAACTGGTAGGACTATATGCGAGCTTGTCTGGGTAGGTACCAACCACTCATCAGATATTCTACCGCAAAACAGCAGTACTTGGCATTGTTGTGTTCCGGTTTGAAGGGTGAGTGAGCCAGTGTAATTACAGGTGCAAGGGATATAACATCTTAGTTCCCAAGGTTGGTGAAACATTGGCGATGTAAGTGATGTTTAACATTTCTTACGATGCAATACAAATTTATAGTTTACATAAAAAATAAAACAAAGGCTTATAATAAAATCTTATTTATACATTGTACAGAGAGTACAATTAATAAGAAGCTCTAATTAGCCTAGACCGCTCTAGACAGTAGGTATACATAGTATCAATAGATGCTTCAACAAATTAATCTCTAATAACAGGAATGTTACTAATTACATACGGACAAACACTCATATTCATTACAATGCCACTTCTATGTATTAAATCGTTCTAATTGGTGGATTGTTACGTCTAAGTTTATACAAAATAGATATTGGTAATCCTTGTCAGTAATATTTTAGTTTTATCATTACGTAATATGGAAATAATTTGATACTGGTGCGTATTACAGTAAGGTAAATGTCCCACAGCTGGGTTAAGGTCTCTTCACCTTTTTTTGAGAAGGTTTGGAGCTTATTACGCCACGCTGATCCAATGCGGGTTGGTGGAATACACATGTGGCAGAATTTCTACGTCTTCGTCTTCATCGTTTTCTCACGATTTTTTCCTTCACCGAGATGACTTATAAGTCATACAAATTAAGCTTATGAAAATTTAGACTTGTATTATATATATATATATCGTATTATATTTACACAGTACTTGCCCGGGTTTGAACCCACGATCATCGGTTCAGATTAGCGCGTTCTAACCACTGGGCCATCTCAGCATAAAAATAATTGGATACTCACTTTTCGATATGTACTGTAGTACATAAATTATCTGTTTCTTCGCTAACGTACATCCGAACAGATTTTGATGAATTGTTTGTGTTTAAAGTCGTATGTGTTTTATTTCGTTACGATAGCGGGGAGGATATCACAATGGAACTAGTTTTGAAACTATCCGATAGATAAGAACCGGGACTCCGTAGGTCTGGAGCCATCTGAAGCTGCTGATATAAAGTAAATATTTATTTATTTATACTTTATTGTACACCACAACAGATTTTTTTACAAAAACTTAGACAGCCTAAATAAAAGTAGCATACAATTTTGGCGACCTTATCGCTACATAGCGATCTCTTTCAGGCAACCAACGGTGTAAGGAATAACCCATAGGATATGAGGTAGGTGGTGCAGTAATAACAAAATAAAATAACATTATAATAATAATCTCTACCGAAAACAAACTAATAAATACATGTCAATATAAATATAAAATACGCATATATAAAATTATATTATCAATACATACTAAAATTACAAGTATATAATATAAATATATACAACAAATACGATACTAAAAACGATAAGTCCTCAAACAGCACGAGAAAAGAAAGAAAAATAATCCAAAAAAAAAAGAATAAAAATAAAAGAAAATTATTGGTGATAAGGTATTTGAGACAAAAAGTGATTTTTTTTTTAAATATAAATGTTCCATAGATTTGTTAGGGGTTCCTTACCTTTTGAGGAAAATGCTTTAGGGTTCACGTGGCTTCTAGGCTATCCCGGCTAGTTGTAGATATAAGCTTACATAAATCCCTATTTTACTCTCTTAGTAATGAAGTCGCATCAACATCGAATATCATTAAATCGATAGAATATATAGATTATAATGGAGTGAACATAATCAATACTACTATATAAATCTATTGGTTCTGTCTGTACTTTTTTTTTCCACCTAATTTTGTGATAAATTATCGTTTTATGATGCAGTGATTCACATTATACTATTTTTTTCATTTTTGTCTGTCTGTATGTCTTCTTATAACTAACCTATCTTATGAAATAGGTATCTTATGAAAATTTATTTCAAATCGTTAATTGCGTATTTCTTTACCAGTAGCCATGTGTACGTGTGTGTGTGTGTGTGGGTGTGTGTGTCCGCGCGCGCGTGTAATTTATTATAGTAATAAAATAATTTATTATATTTTGTTAATTATACGCAGGTGAAGATGCAGGGCACAGCTAGTACATATATATACTGTAGCAAATAAAAAGGAAATATAAAAATCTAGCAATTAAGATATCAAAATAAAAAGGGTGTGATGATGATTTGAAGTGTTGCTTCTTGTCATATCTGGACCTTTTAATGATGATTATATACTAATGGTTCTTTTAGATAACAGGATGGGTGAATTGGTTGACAAGTGGACGGGTGAATAAGTCGATGAGGCAAATTAACACGTTTGGTGTATAAGGATAGAATGATGGGTAGGTACGTAGATAAATGTGTCATAATTAAATCACAGATAATATATTTGTAAACAAATCAAATTAAAAAAACATTATATCTTGGGAAAATCATAATTATATAGAATATATGCTACCAATAGTGGCATGATTGTGGGTCGCTAATATTTTATATTGACGAGCGGTCTATATTTCCACCCAAAGTATATAATTAAGATTCTACTGTAACCAACTATTAAAATTAAGAATGGTAAAGATGACTTTAGTAATGTTAAAGACACTTTTTAATTGAAATTTTAAATAACTTTTTGTTTTGGATGAGTTAGATTTATAACTTTTATATAGAAAAACAAACTTTTCTTGAATTTTGTATTACAGCTATTTTATATGTAAAGAGTATACACGAGTCACCCAATTATGTTTTAAAGATTGTTTTTTTTTTTTTAATAGATTTGTTATAAATATCATTTGAATAGTTTGATTTCTCGATATATAGGAAATGCAGCTTTAAGTAGCGTTTATATATATTTTTAATTAATATATTTGTGGTTACCTACACTGATTTTGCAAATGGTTTTACTGTCAATGTGTATGATTTAGTTCGTATATGTTTTATGCTTACAAACCGTGACCGAACATCAATGTTTATCGCTCAAAGTTAGCGATGGTAAAAATAAGAATTTTATTGTTATGATTTAAGTTGAAACATTTTACAGAACGTTCAACACGGCTTCAGATACTGCGCTATCACAAGAATCCTTTTGTAGTGGTTTTTAACTTATTTCAACTACTATTATACTTAAGGTTTTGAGATTCTTTTAGAACTAAAATATCGGATATATAATACCGGTTTTAACAAGCGCGTTATCTATTATTATTATAATACATTATAGATGTAGTAGACCGATTTCAGGTCACTTTGAATGCTTTTGCAAAATTTAATTTTTTTTTTTTTGTGTAGGATGGCGGACGTGCGTATGGCCCATCTGATGGTTCGATGGAATCGAGGGCTTGCAGTTGCGTTGCCGGCCTTTAAGGAATGAGTACGCTCTTTTCTTGAGTTTGCTATGTCATATCGGTTCGGAAAAGTCGCCGGCGAAAGCTGGTTCCACAGAGTGGTTGAGCGTGGCAGGTAATTACTTAAAAATCGCGCTGTTATGGATTTCTAGACATCGAGGTGGTAAGGATAATATTTCGAATTCTGGCGCGATGTCCGGTGGTGAAATTCAGCAGCCGGGACTAATCCATACAACCCCTCAGAACATTCCCCGTAATACATTCGATAGAGCATGCAGAGTGATCCGACATCTCTACGCAGATCCAAAGTATCAAGCGGGTCGTCGGCAATTCGAACTGCTCTACGTTGAATGCGGTCTAAGGGAAGAAGCCGGTATTGGGGAGCTCCCGCCCAGAGATGAGAGCAGTACTCCATGTGGGGCCGTATTTGAGCCTTGTAAAGTTTCTGTCTGTACTTGGCACTGTCTCGCCTTGTTGAGCACACCAAGCTTTTTAGAAGCTAATTTGGCTTTACCTTCCAATTGTCCGCGGAACAGAACAGCGCTAGAAATCTAGACGCCGAGTATTCCTATACTGACTGTAGTAGCGAGGGGGGTATTCTTAAAATGAGAGTATATGACAAAAGGTGACTTTTTAGCGGTTAACGCACAAATTTGAATCTTATTGGATCTGAATTGGACCAAGTTTAGTCGGCCCCAGTCCACTTTGGTTAATAAAGATAGAATATATAGATATATAGATATAGAAGTAGAGCTTCTACTGCCATTGAAATAGACGATATAGTCATAGTTATGTACAATATTATAAGTTCTTATTAATAATTTAAACATGTCATTTATAGTATACTAATTTAGATTGTGCCTAAAATAGTTTATTGAATAAATTGCACCTATAACGATTTATAGACTATTATTCATATAACTGATAAAATAATATTTATCTTAAACCCTGAAAGGCAGACTTCTAACAAGAATCTCTTTATAATAAACATATATTGTTTAGAGAGTTAAAAGCTAATAAGATAAACATCATAACATGATGAATCTCTGTTTAAATGGTATTTTAAATACAATATGCTACTTATTAAGAAAGATAATTTTAATCAATCAATGCTACAACTAATCTGAGCTGACGTGACCCATTAGTACATGTGAATCACAAAAGATTTTAATATTTTTTATATATATTGTCAAATAATGAAGATAGAACCAAATGACACTTAATTTTTATTTATTTTAGTTTATTGAATACGGTTTTGTATCTGAACACATTTTAAAGAAAAAAACGCGAGGAAATCTCGCCATATTAGATTTTATGAATCGTAATGGAATATAAGTGATATATGGACTACAATCAATCAAAAACAAATTGTTTAAATTAGATTTTGACTCTAAAACGATACTTAAAAAAAAAAATATTTTTTCTTTTATAATATAGTTAGGGGGAAGTGCAAACGGGCCACCTGAGTTGTCACCGCCGTTCTTAGACATTGACGATGAGATAAATATTAAACATTCCTTACATCGCCAACCACTTTTAGAACTGAGATGTTACGTGCCTTGTGCCTGTAGTTACACTGGTTCGCTCTCCCTTAAAACAACAAACGCAACATAGTAAGTACTGCTCTTACCTAGTGGCTCCTTATAATTGAATTGTAAAAGATTTGACACACTTTATAGCAATCGCTCAATTGTGTGTTATAGTTATAAATAATGAAAATAAATAATGAAATAGCAATTTTACAAAAACCAAAGTTCGTCCGAAGTGAATAAATCTAAAAAATCTAGACTGAACATTGACAAAACTTTTATTTTAACAATATATCTTATTTTATAATATAATATCTTAAAGCATAGACATTATATTTAAACTCATGAGAAGCCACCAAAATGCAAGTTTAGCAGCTATAGTGCTAGAGAATAAAATGGCTGACTTTAGTCAGTAGTTACGTGCTTGTACTAGGGGCGAGATCTGCGTGAAAAATCACACAGCCGTCGTTTAAGCCGCTGTCGACGCTCTATCAATCATGTTTTAAACTTTTGTTATTAAACTTCGTATGGGGCGACGAACTATAAAACGTCTTTTAGATAAAGTCGATAACTTGTTAATCTGTAAATTGACATTTGTTAAATAAAATTTTAAATAGTAGTTTATTTGTTTTTAGTAAAGTATAAATTCGTATTCGAAAATTTATTATCTTCTACCAAAATCTAATACAACACAAATCCAATAAGATTGTTCTAAGCCTATCACACTATAATACAAGTCTGCTAATACTCCGATGTTAATCAAATTAGAAATTGCTTATCTGGTATAATATGCTTTATCATCTAGTGTGGTAGGATTAACAATACAAACATACAACAATACATTAACTAATTACATTTTTGCTTGTAAATACATATAATAGAGTAAATTAATAGCTTGCAATGCTCCAGCTGGTTTTTTATAAGGTAGGCGGACGAGCATATGGGCCATCTGATGGTCACCCTTAGACATTGGCAGTGTAAGAAATGTTAACCGTCGCTTACATCGCCAATGCGCCACCAACCTTGGGAACAAAGATGTTATGTCCGTTGTGCTTGTAATTACACTGGCTCATTCCCCCTTTAAACCGGAACACAACAATGCAATAGATGTGTTTATTCGCGGAAATAAAATATCGTGAGTACCAAAGTTTTTTTATCGTGACAGAAATAAATCGAAAGGATTTTACAAAAAGTACCTAGTGGCCGACCTTGATCAATTGTAACTTTAATTAATTATCCTGTTTTTGTAAAAAATGGAGTACTGCTCTCATCTCTGGGCGGGAGCTCCCCAGTAGTAGCTTCTTCTCTTAGACCGCATTCAACGTAGAGCAGTTCGAATTGTCGAAAATTTTGTTTTTTTGCCTCAATTATGTTTTAAATATAATATTTTTCTTTTCAGAACATTTTATTCTTCTACAGTTTTGATCAAAAGCATTGAAGATATAATGTAGTGTACGTAAACACAAATAACATATTCATAAACAATGTTATTATTATTCTCTCTCTCTCTCTCTCTCCATAATATTAAAAAAAAACACGTAAAAATGCGATCGTGTCTATTATTCACGATACAATGTGATTACCGTTAGTTGTGAAGATTTGATAAGATAGCCTAGTCATCGTTTATTTAACCGCCAAACGTCAATATTTGTAGCATTTATATATATTTATAAGTATTAGTGTTCTGGTTTTAAGGGTGAGTCAACCAAGTGTAATTACAGACACAAAGGATCCTGTAGTTGTTGGCGCATTAACGGTGTAAGGAGTGATTTATGTAGTACAATGCCAGTAACTACGGGCAAAGGTGCTATACTATCTGTTGGGACATTTGCAATCTTAAATTAAAAAATGTAATATTATTTTTAAATTTGTTTTCAGACCAGCTATCGCCGAGATGGCAAAGGGTTAGAATAAGTTAAGCTCAACCGATGATTGCGCTTTCAAACCCCTGTATATCCACCATTGGAGCAGCGTGGTCGAATAAGCTACAAAATTCTTCCTCAAAATAGATACGAAGCCTTAGATCAGCAGTGAGATAATAACAAGCTATTTTCGTTGCGTCTACCGTTTTTAATTCAAAACTATTACGTCTTCAAAAGTTTAATAATTGAACGCATTGTCTGCCATAATAACCATTTATACAGCGATTACTATGATAATACACAATTCGTATCATCATCATGTACTCGTATGAGAATAATATGAGATTAATAGACCAAATAAATGGCTATGTTTTGACGCCATAACCGTTTTACCGTAAACTAGATCCGCTAGTATTGTCAACAGTGAATTGATCATGAAATAATATTTGCATAAGTTAATCATAATATTATTGCGATGTCATGTTTCTGATACAGTTCCATTGTTCCTATTTACGTACGTTTAATATTGTTATTAAATGATTATATAAATTACATTTAAAGCTCTTACTATAATATTATATGTAAATATATAAAATGAGTGACTCATAGTTTTTGTGTCATTATTTTGCGACTTCTGTTTTAGGTATATTGACTTCTACTAATATATCAGTGTAACTCAGGGGTAGATGACGTGGAATGTTACAGAAGATTGCGGGTTAAACTCCGAGCAAGCATCACAGAGATACTCGTACTAAATTTGTACTTATATTTTTATTATTTGGTAATTTTTTTATATTTTTTGTATTTAACTTCGCGAGACAATTTGTATGCTTAAGATGAAATTAATAAAAAAACTCCATTATCGCAAAATAAATCGATGACCGTTTGATAAGCACAAAATTTTATTTTTATGTGTTAAGTTTTTTTTTAATATTGATTGTTGTAAATTTCTGCAATGGTATTTTGTGAATGTGTCGTGAATATATATTGCTTATTGTGTAATAAATGAATAGTTAAGAAAAAAACTAGAAAAACACGCTTTCAGCAAGCTTATACAAAAAAGTATTTCCTGTTCCCCACGCTTTTACAATCAAATATTATAATTAAAAGCACATATTTTACACTTCAGCCCAGAAATACATAATGTTTTTCAATTATTTCCTTTATTTTTAACACTTATACATTTATATTTATTTACACTATTTATATATTTACACTATTTACACATAATATTTATAAGTCAATATATAATAGGTTTGTTATAACCTTGAAACCTGATCGTGCAAACACGACTATGATACGATGTTCCATCATGGAATGCCAGTGTCTATCTTCCAGCTTCATCACCAGACCTTGAAACCTAATCGTGGTCAAAGTTAATTACAAGACTTTTCTAAGAAATCCAAAAACAGCTATGATACGATGTTCCATCATGAAGTTCCAGTTCATATCTTCCGGTTCCATCATCAGATCAGTTCGACAATACCATATTATTGTATTGTCATCAGAACTACATACAGCTGAAAATTTTCATTACGATCCTTGAAAGATGGTTAAATTACGTTAGTTACCTTAGATTCCATTACATCGTTAGTTACATACAGGTCGACCAAATAAAAGCGTGTTAAAAATGGCGATGTTTCTAACATTCGCAGTTCAAATTTTTATCTAAACCTTTTATTATGACAATAATTTATATGTTTAATCATATACATAAGTCGCCAATATTTTTTATCACTTGTGATATATCTTCCAAATAAATACAGTTTGAAGCATAAATATTCCTTGACGCCATTCATCTGAATTGCGATTTGTTAAATGCATACTCGGAATTTGTTTTCATGTAGCGCCTAGAACAGTTTGCAAACCAATTATCGTAGCTTCGTTAACAGCTATGACTTGCTAAAACAGTAGAAATAACGTTGTTAAATGACTAAAAAGAAAATTTAACAAGTTAGTCAAATGGCGCTAACTTCAATTTAACTGAACCAAAAAGCAATGACATACATTCAGTTTCATTAAAATTATGGTGACTAATGCCGTGAAAGTAATATTTTTTCCTAAAAATTTTTAGAAGGTGAAACTTTTAATAGCTAACAATATGTCAATAGCTAACCTAGATAGTTTAGGCTCATAATATATGATATTATGCTATATTGACTGCCTCGTTGGTCTAGTGGCTAGATATAAGGCTGCAGACCCGGTGGTCCTGGGTTCAATTCCCAGGTCGAGCCAATAAATAGTTATTGGGTTTTTCTGTCTGAAAATTCTCAGTAGCAGCCCGGAGTCTGGAAGTTGGAAGTGTGTACACTCCCGTGCCTCGGAAAGCACGTTAAGCCGTTGGTCCTGCGCCTGAACTCTTTCCGGTCGTGTCGGATTGCCGTCCCATCGGATTATGAGAGCTAAGGAAAAGAGAGTGCACCTGTGTTTGCGCACACACTTGTGCACTATAATATGTCCCGCGCAGTTGGCTAATCTCTCTTGAGATTGGCCGCCGTGGCCGAAATCGGTCTGGAGGACCTTAGTAAGCTATATAATAATTAGAAAGACTTATAATATATGGCATTATGCTATATAGTAATTATTGGTAATATAAACACATTTTAGTCGTAGTAAAACCAGCTTAAGTCGTTAACGTTTTAAAACTTTACAAAGAACTAAATTATGATGTATTTTCTCCCAAAACATTCATATCGTAAATAAATATTACTTTAGTCAATACGTGTCAGACAATTAATGAGTAAGGCCATCTTTAAATTGATGTCAAGAGCCAACGAGGAATCTATATCAAAACAATTGAGCTCTCAAATAATAGAATACAATTAACAGATACTATCGCATCGTATTCCTATTTTGAACACAATGTTAATATATTTGACTTGACTTTCAATCTCGCTTCCCCCTATCAACTATCAACTGCCAATTTTAATCGGATGATGTTCCTGCATCGAAACGCATAATTATAACAACGATGGGATCTCACGGAGTGCACGTCACAGTAAACCACCTATCCACTACATTGACACTATTATTTATAGCTGTAGACAAAATCTGTACTAGTAAATGCTGATAATAATAAATATACTTAAATCTTACACGAGCAGATGCAGCACGATTCGGAAAAGGTTTTAATATATAATCTTATTGCATACATATATCCGCTTCGCAGTTTCACTCGTATAAGTTTTCGACTATTGACGTGACAAGCGTAAAATTCATATCCTTAATTGAATTGAGTGAATTTATCGAGTAACTTTATGTAGTATCTGCAGCGGATATAAGGATATACGCATATCAACTTTCCTTTTTTAAGATCAGTTCAAAACAATAATCCCATATAAATTACATTTACAATTCATAACTAAAAATCAACAAAGAGGTTATATGTAGTTGTAAAGTGATAATGACGTATTTAGTAGATATTATGATATAGCCTTCCAAACTATACGTATTTGGTGGACATCAACCTCATCACGATCACTATTGGGAATCTCTCACGGGACACACTTCGTATTAGTTTTGACATTCGGCTTGATTGATGGACTACAATCTCGTGTCGAATCTAGTGAACCCGTATATGACTGTGCCCAAAGTCAATAATATTCTCGTATCTCTTATTACCGTGAAATAGGGCAGATTTTTCAATGATGATATATCTGGAGTGATTGCAAATGATCGATGTGAGGAATTTGTTATTTTTGAAAGATTGACAAGTTTGGCATTAGATGATATTCGTAATGAGTTGGAGTTTTTCACCAATTATCGTCATTGCTCATGATAACCGCATTGACAAATAACAGAACATACTTATAATAAGATGACTCCTGACTGATTTCGGCCACATCAGTGATTCTCAAGGGAGACTAGCTGCGATATGGTGCATAACTTACAAGTGTGCACCTGGCATTCTCATAATATGATGGGACGGCAAATCTGACACAACCGACAAGTCTAGAGTTCTGGCAAGTCTAACAACATTTCGTACTCTCCGAGATACAGAGACACATACTTTTTACAGATTTTCTTAACAGAAAAACCAATCAGTTATTCCGATTTTCTCCGGTTTTCCTTATAAGCTAAATACTAAACATCAAGGGCATCAGCTAGTTTGTAAAGTTTGTAAGTAGTTCTCTGAATTTATTTTCGATATTATTGACCGTAATAATATTCAACCCGATATTCATTAATTACTATTTATCAGTTCATATGATAATAGTCAATTGAATGCAGTTATTTGTAGTTTCGTATAAAAATCCTATAATATTAAATACTCGATTATCACAAACAACGGTAGAGGTGTAATTTGAAATTGTGGGTCGATACCACCTTGATTAGGGATCGCGCAAATAGTCAATAATCGTTAAACTAGGTTGGGAAAATCCATTGAGGTATCATCCTCAACATCGAGCTTATGATAGGTAATTTGTTACATCATATTGCTTTATAATGTTAAAACATACTTAAATATTATCATATTTTGTACTTTTTATACTTTCAAATGACTTTGTTTGAAAGGTGATTTGACCGACAGTGTTTTAGCTATTATAATAAATAATCTATTTACTGGTCTGATTGATCCCAATTTAATCTTATGAATTCAAATATAAATAATATGGTTATCAAGAGCTGATGTTGGAACATCATTTAGAATCAGTGGGATACCTAACTTATCTCAATGAATAGATTATAAATATGTAACTTTTACAGATTTTTTCAGTCGAGGGTTTTATAAATGTGAAACATCCATTACGTGTTTTATTGTCTAATAGTCATTCGTTCATTAAATAATATCCCGTCCCTTTTAAAAACATCTTAACATAAATTTCTGTCTCAAGGCTGTCCCTATCACTTTTTCATTTAATTTAGTAAAAATATCCCGGTAAGGTAATAAAATATAATATATTAAAACAAAACCCTTCCTTAAACATAAAACAAAACGTTGAATGAGTTTTAATGATATTTAACGAGTTAATATTTCCATAACTAATACTTAAACATTACCATCAAAGGAAGTTACAAAAGGAACAAAGGTTGGAACGAGATAACACGTTATGTTGAGCTGGAGCCAACTTCCGTTTACTAACAAGAGAGCAAACGGTTATGAATGACTGACATTGTGTCATTGAATACACATCTTAGTACAATATACCAAACTGAGGTTTTGTACGTTAGCGGCAGTGCTCGTCTGTAATTAACCTAGGAATTCGCAAGTTGTTTGTTGTATGATGGATGTAACATCAACCTACAATGTTGCATTTATTTTAAATTAAAAAAAAACGCATGCTAATTTCACCTTTAATACAAACATGTTACGATATATTTTATATGGTTATTCTGTTTTCCATAGTGATTCAATTCCCCCATTCAAATTAATTATAAAGTTACAGCCTCTAATTGTTTAGCTGGACTAAGATCTCTTCTACCAAGGAAGGGTTAGAGATTATTCTACAACGCGGCTCCAATGCGGGTTGGTGTATAATTTCCGGCAGATTTCCAATTGCAGACACATGTAGGTTTTCTCACGATGTTTTCCTTCAACGCCGAGCACGTAGAGGATAATAAATACAATTTATAATTGAGCCCACAATTTTTGCTTAACATTCAAATGCTTTTAAACTCTAGGCCATCTCGGGTCATCCCATATTTGAGTGATTGTACTTAACAGAATTAATTTTAACGCACTGTATAGTCAAATAAAACTCGGATAGATGGAATGATTCGTTGTAAATATCATTTTAATAAATAGATAAAGGTTGCGTTAGGTTAATTTATTAATTGTTATCCAATAAGGTACAAATATCAATATCAAACGACGGTTGACTTCTTAATATTTATTGTATTAATTGTAAGAATATGTATATTTGAATAATAAGTTTCATGAATATTTATTAGGTAATTAGAATTGTTCAATAATTCGATTATAACGGTTTGTAAAGTTACTAAAGAGTTTTTATTATCATAAGAGGTACCATTCTGTTTTCAAATGAATTCATGAAATGACATGAAGACAAAATGTAGCGAATTGTAAAATAGACGCGAATAGAGACGGCAATTGTGACTTGAAATAAATGCTAGAAAATGTAATAAGAGTTGTTTTTTTTTTTCAATAACTGAACGTATCCAACAGTTGTATGTGAATTGTATGATGATGTATTCGATTTATTGTCAGCATACCAACACCTGATTGATTTCATGTGATAAATAATAAACCCTTTTTATTTTAATTTGGTTTTTAATTGGTTCCTTCAAACGTTCAGGCGTGAAGAGGCGTCTTGTGGGCTTGCAAGGCGGCTAGTGCAGATCATTCTTCCCGACTGCACTAGCCGTCGTCGCGTTTGGACTCTACTACCATATACCATCAGGTGGAGTGGAGTCATTTGCCCTCCCGGGAAATATAAAGAAACAAAATATTCTTCACATACAGTGTTATTTAATTATGATCGAACATAAGTGATCACTAGTGAACTTGGCACTGTAAGAAATAAACAGCGCGAAGTAATAACGGTTTTTCCTATAAATGTCGTCTAAGAGGTGATTAGTTAAACAATGCTGTTTCCTTGTCTTTCCAATGACAAATTAATGATGATGGAAAGAGAAAAACTGTGTGTAAAAAAACACCTGATTGTACTTGTAATAACCAAGCATTAATAAATAATGTTTCTTAGTCTCAATGTCTATTGGCTGTAGTGATCACGTATCGTTAGGTAAAGATACCCACCTACATGTTTATTTAAAAAAATACACTATAATTATTTTAGTAATCAAGGTAAATAATTATTATTACATTGTTGAATATTTTGGCGCAGCTGCACTATAAGCCAAATTCATAATTTAATAACTACTTCCGACCACGGCTCAACTGTTCGTCGGCGACTTCTTACCACGTTAATATGAATCCTGATAAATTGAACTATAGCTCTTATATCTTAGAATTAAAGTTCAAATCCTGTTGAACGATATGGATGAACTTGGTTGTGACATTTTGCTGTAGTTATTATATTCGGCTTAGAAATCGAACAATAGGCGACACTAACAGACCAAGTTCTTGCGATTGGCGATCGTTACAATACGGAATAATATTAGATTTCGCGAGGCATTGTGCCATGGTGCCTTCGCTCTTATGCAACACACGTATGAACCATACGAAAAACATCGATGCACCATTTTAATTTGAATTAATAAATTAGTTATTATTTAAATAATAACTTCTTTGGGCAAAAATACAATAAAATTTAAATTAATTTGAGAGATATAGTTTTTTATATATTTGTTTATTTATATAACCTTGTCACATAAATGCAATTTTTTTTTCTTGTTACAGATAATAAAGACGGTCTAATATTGTGTTAATCAATAACAATTGCCAAAAATTTATTTTTTATTTTTATAGAATGTTAAGCGATAACATACGATGTTTCTTTATCATGTACGTACCAAGCTTTATGTATTCTATTTTTAAAATATAAGTGTCCACATGTATTTGTCGTACAGCGACGAACTGACAAAAAGACGTCAACCAGGAACTCGATACATTTCGAGCCACCCACAGGGTCGATCACGGTTTCGCTTTACAGGAAGCTCGCGGTTGTATAATACGGTAAAAAAAATACCAGCCATATCAGATATAGAAAAATAGCTCTTAAATCAATGGGGTAAGGTTCATTAAAATTTTCGAATATATTTCACCTGGACGAAAAAAAATACGTATCATGGAATAGAAATTGAAATCGTCATTAAAAAAAGGTTAATCGTTCTAACAATGACAAGTGTCAGACAATGTCAACAATTCGATACCATTTGATACTTTGTGCTTCCGAAAAAACTTTTTTTTAATTCAGGTGCGCCTTCGATTCTTTGGAATTGAGTCAAGAATATCTATGTAAATTATACATTATTTTATCTTATTGTAACAGCGGTTAGAACAGTGAATCTTATGCGAAGATTACAATTTCAAAATCGAAAAAGTTACACAGAATTTTCATGTGCTTAATTTGTGTTTATCTCGTGTTCAGCGGTGAAGCAAAACAGCGTGTAGAAACCTGCATGTGTCGGATGAAAATCTGCCACATGTATGATCAGCCTGCATCAGAACAGTGTTATGTAATAAGCTCCAATACTTCTCTTAAGGTCAGTCTTCTTTAAGACTATATAAAAAAATGAGATACGACTTTATTCGAATTTACGCTTAAGTGTTACAAAAGCTAGATTTGTATTTTATTCACAAAGAACAAACACTAAACCGGAATTCTGACTAAGAAACTTCATGCACTGTTAGAGGAAATAAGACGATTCCACGAATGGGGTTGCATTTTGTTTTTAAATTACGGTTATTATGTTTGTAATCGGTCACGAAAAAACATCGAGTTCGAAGTAGGGACGATTAGTGTGTAGTCCAAATGATGACGGCAAATAAAGGAAACATTATTATGATCATTAGTGTTTCATGTTGACCCTAAGCAATTAAAATATTTTTATATATTTGGAATATAAATAGAGTGGTTAATGAACCAGATAGTATGTGGTTACCATCATAGACATTAGCACCGTAACAAGTATGAACCATCCCTTATATTGATAACAGATGTTGCTTGTTACACTGACTCACTCACTTTTCAAACCAGAATATAATACGACTAAGTACTGCTGTTGGTGGTGTTATTGTTTGGTGGTAAAATATATGAGAGGTGCTGTCTACTCAAGGTGTTTGGAAAAAAGTCTACCACTAAACGAATTAAAATCATAATTTAAATATCATTATAATAATTTACTCGGTGGTAGAACTTTGTGCAAGCTCGTCTAGGTAGGTACCACCCACTCATCAGATATTCTACCGCAAAACAGCAGTACTTTGTATTATTGTGTTCCAGTTTGAAGGGTGAGTGAGCCAGTGTAATTACAGGCACAAGGGACATAACACCTTAGTTCCCAAGGTTGGGGGCGCATTGGCGATGTAAGCGATGGTTAACATTTTTCACAATGCCATTGTCTATGGGCGTTGGTGAACACTTACCACCAGGTGGCCCAAAAGCTCGTCCGCCTACTTATACAATAAAAAAAATACTTATTAGTTTCCTATGTACATATTAAAATTCATGAGATAAATAAAATATAATTAATGTTTCAAATTAACGAATAACGATTTAAGTACAGAACAATAGATATAAACTAAAACAAACACTTCAAATTGCCTCCAATGATTATCAAGCGAAACACGTCAGAGCGAAACGGCGCCGACTAATACGGAACCCATAATAAACATTCAAAGATAATTTTTTTCTCGTAACGAGCCGAAATATTGTTTGTTCTTCTACCAAAGTCACCGACGTGGTCAGAACGCGGTTAATATATGACCGAAGCCAGTAATCATTCTCTTCACAACGGCCGTAATGATAGCCCTTCGGACGAGTAAATTATCAATTCCGCCTTGAGGGTTTCGACCATGTTTTTGGAAAGCTATAACAAGCCTATCATCTACGAAACTAAATTATCAAAATTTGTAACGCGATTATAGTATTAATCTCAATCGCTTAAGGCGCATTGTCGCTTGTTAATAGTTTTGTAATGTAGATGAATGGTCGTGTAATCACAAAAACAAATGCGCTAGTTTTGATAGTTTTTGTTTTTGTTATTAGTAAAATTATTAGCATCTTTATGACTTGGTAATAATACAATGTATTGCAGACGATGTATTTAAATATTTGCATTAAAATATTACGCGAACAATGAGTATCTATTTAATAAAACTTATTAAACAATATTATATTTCTCTACAAAGTCAAATTCTTCATTTAAAAATTCTAAATATAGTTATATTTTTATGGTAAAAAATTCCGTACCTAAGTAAAAACATTTAATTAGATTTTATATATAATTTATTATGTAAATATTGTTATTAGTATAAGTAAAGTATTGAGGGTATAAGAAGAGGTTTTTACTATTTCTTTTCATTACACGTTATTATTTATAGTTTAAATAAATATACATATTAATAAATCTATATACATATTATTTGTCCAACGAGAAGTTAATGATTTGTTTTTGAAAACGGTAAAACACTTATATAATATATTTAATTATGTAATTACATATTTACGCCCTGTTGCATATGTAGAGTGAAAAATAACAGTAGGTGTTTAACTAAAATTCTCTAAATTTTATTGAGCTCTATATATTGACAAATGTTTATAACTATATAAGAAATGAAATATTCCAAAGTACTTTGCTATTTGTGGTATAAAAATTAAGCATAGTTTGAATATGTAATCATTATATACCTTTAGATGTAGCTATGTATCAGTTTATAATTTTTATTTATGTTCTTTCATATTCAGATTCAAATTCAAAATACTTTATTCAATATTGAAGTATTACACTATCTTATTGATTGTCAAACTAGAAACTACCACCGGTTCGGAAAAGAAACACCCAGCCCTGAGAAGAATCGGCGAAATAAACTCAGCGGATTGACTTTTTTATCATTTTTTTTATGTATCATATTATGTTGTTTACACAAATAAAGACCTAAGACAATATAAAAAGCAAGACAAATGCATAAATATGTTAAAGTTGACACAATCGAACATTATATCTATTAAGAAAATGATAATTGTCACTAAACCGCCAATCCGTATCCGGCGCTTGACCACACCCACTGCCGCCATTTTGTATGCGCATACGCAGACTAATTGCCTATTTAACGATATAAATATCTATCACGTTTTAACCAGTCATCGCTAACATGTAATCATTTTAATGGGATATTTGTTATGTCATGTCATAATTCACGGTATCACAGTTTTGTAGGCGTATTAATTTTATATTTAATTGCATTTCTATGATAGTGATGATAAAAACCTATATATTTTCCTGTATCTTAAAATATTGAGTATATAGTAGTAATCATTGAAGAGATCTATTATACACTTCCTGGTTCGTCTGGTGAGTCAGGTCGATAATACCAAATTCGTTTTATATTTTTTATTTTAAGACTTTGTTTTATATATTTTTTGGATCGCATACAAAATATATGCTCCAGTTTTCCCAGCACCTCTCAATTTTTTTTATCGTTACTTATGTGTTTGCCGTTGTTCAAACAAAATCGAGAGAGAGAGAGAGAGAAGGACGGGCAATACTTATTAAGTTTAAATCGAAGTGACCACTGACCATACGAAATCAATTTCGTATATTTGTACACATACTGACTTTGTGAACATGCACAAGTGAAACTTATATAATAAATAACGATAAAATATTTTAATTCCATTAGGAATACATATTTTTTTAACAATTTTCCCAATTTTTACGCCCGGATGGTCTCATAGGTTCACATCAAACGATTTTGGAGGCATCGTTATTACCGATTATTTGTTGCCGTTATTTGAACCAATCAACATAGAGCTTAACACGTGACCTATTTTTATAAAGAATTTTCGACGGAAGTAATAAATAAATCATTTATTTAAACTTCGAATTTTCATCTAAGCTAAAAATAGGTTAAAAAATCCTATTTATTAAAAAAAAATAGTTGCATACCGAATGTTAACTATTTTTTATTAATGATGTATTTTATATTAAATAGCTATTCCACTCAGCGCTGTTTTATAGTTTCTTTAATATATTTATTTGTTTTAATTCAACGTAGAAATTCATACAAGCGAATTGATTAGCTAACGGTGAGGGGACGTCCATATAATTTGTATTGTGACAAATATGACATCTTAAATTTTCAATGTACTGCCACCGTTATAAATATGTAAAGTAAGTAAAGTAACAGCTTTTAAATATTTTGCAAGGGCTAAGGCCTCCTCTCCTTATGCAGAAGAATCATCAGTTTTCCTTCACCGAGATGAATTATAGACACAAATTAAGCACATGAGAATTCATTGTACTTACCGTATCGATCCCGTAATCTTCGGTTATGATTGACGTATTCTAACCAATACGCCATCACGGCTCTTTAGCTTTTTTATATGGCTAGCTCACCATTCAAACCAGAACATAGTAACACAATATATTGGTATTTGTCGATAGAATTAGTGGTAATTGGGTAGTAGAGACGCGTTCGAGCCTTATACTACGCATCGTGACCTGCAATTCTTAAATCAAAGATAACCTTTTTAAACACGAATATTTCTTCACATATCAAACTGACGCAATCAGCTGTTTGGTGTCGAAGATGTACGCTGTCTTGTTCGTATGTTACTGCAGTATTCACTGTCAACGTTCACAAATGGTTGCCCATAAAAGTCTTCGTGGCTAATTTAGTACCCCATCATGAGTTTGGATCTTGTTCAGGCCATTATGTTTGATGTAGGCGTAGCCATGTTGATCCTTAAGATATCTCTCGATTTAACGATACACGTCCTTATTCTGATTACTGTGTGTTAAAATACTCGTTGCTGAAAACATTTTATACTTACATTTTGTATAAATATTTAAATTGCAATATAATTATGATCATAATATAATAATAAATATTTTTTTGTAGTAAATAGTTCGTAAGTCTTTCGGTAAAACATTATTAATATGGCAAATTTTGTGATGAAACAGTGAGGTCCTTTATATTAAAATTCAGGTAATGGTTAATTATTTAAAAAAAAATCACTGTCGCAGAATATGGCTGTTATTCTCGAAGTATATATGCAAAGTGAAATGCAAAGTAAACGTCATTGTATTCTTTAAAAGGCGCGAAGACATTTTAAAATAAAATTACATACCATTTTGGTTCATTTCGTTTAGACCAATTGGCATCGGGGTTAATAGTCGTAGTATCATGTATACAATTATAAGAGTTATTTAACAATGAAATATTTCATAAACGATATACTACTTTAAAAAAAACACAAATTTTTATTACGTTCGTTAATCAAATGTTAGCCATCATATTTCACATTGAAAAAAAAAATTCAAATTTGGAACACTGATTTACACTTTAATCTTATAAAAACTATTTTCTAAACCTGCGTTATCTCTACAATCAACGTAGGACGTTTTATTGGTTTAAATACGAATGACTGAATTTGGTTCCGTGGCATAAAAGTCGGGATCTATTTTTATTGGTTGCTCTAATGGATTTTTGTAATGTGATCCTTAATTTTGGTGTTGTTTTTTAATGTGAACTGCGCTTTTAAAAGCTTGTACCGCACACGACCGGCTTATCTGTCGACGTTAGATATATCTCTTTACGTTTTATACCTTTAATTATCTAACACAATGCCTTTAAGCAATTCAAAACGAAGAATTACTTTGTTTTAAAAATAAAATTTACGAAATGTACTCAATTTACATGGGATGTGATTATTTTAAATGGCTCTGACATATAGTAACAACAGATTCAACTTTTGAACCAGTATCTATACAATATACAATATTTAAATGTAAAGAATATCAGCACCTTTAATTTATATATTTTTTTTATTGTTATGCAACGACGAAAGTCACACGACGCAGCATCATAACTCAATAGCATACAATATTTTAATTTTAGGAATTTCATTTTATAAACTAATATCTAAAATCTAATACTCATCGAATCAGTTCAAATTGTTGGAGATTATGTTCAGTTTCATTAATGATTTATGATATAAGGGCACAATGAACTTAAAACTTTGAATAGTTAAATATAATTTAATATTTTTGCGTAGACTAACAAAAATAACATAAATGTTTCATTGCTGGATCAGGCCTTGACTTCTCTCCTTTTTAGTAGGCGTTGGAGGAGCTTTTCCTACGACGATCCTTCAAAGCTCATGTTTCAGATTTTCATTAGATACATGCAAATTTTTCACGATGTAAATACAAATAAATCACATAAAAATTCAGTTTCACTTTCCAGGATATAAACCCATAATCTTCGATTAAGATTCACATGTTCTAACCACTGGGCCATCGTTCTACAGACATTACACGATTCACCTTAAAAATACATGTACAGATATCATCAGACGATAAATATATATATCGTTATAATAAATCTACCGTTACCTTATTACCATTGACAAGAATAACAATGCCTTAAAACAACACCAGTGTCGAACAGTAGGTGGTAAATAGAGTATTGTTTTAAAACATCGTGGGTGCATATATTGGTGGCTTAACATATTTTGTCGTGTTAGTATTATGAATGACTCGGAAATAAGATGTGTGATTTGTTAACTTCATTTGATGTCAAATCTAACATTGCCTTGTGATTCATATTTTGTATTGGCAGATATTTTTCAAATTCAATTTTTTTTATGTAATAATTAAGCATTAAGCATATCAGTGGGACTTTTTTTTTTGTTCTTGTCTTTTTAATGCTACTATCTATGCAGTTTGTATATTTACAGCTATTGTATAAAGGATACTTTAGATAGTCTGCAATCGATGTTAACTACATCCTGAGAAATCGCTTACTTTCTGCGGCAAATGATTCTACTCCAACTGATGGTAAGTGGTAGTAGAGTCCAAACGCGAGGACGGCTAGTACAGTCAGGAAGAATGATCTGCACTAGACGCACCGCCTTGCCGGCCCGCAAGATGCCTCTTCACGCTTCGTTTGAACTTTGAAGGACTGTTATTCCTTATGTATTTTATAGAATATTTAAGAAACTTCGGAACCATTATTATAAAATACAGAAAAAAATAGCGCTCAACAAGTCTCACTAACATACCAAGAAAATTCACAAACTAAGAAAAATCAAGTCTATGATCTTACAAAGGGCAAACGTTTTTATTTCCTTTTATATCGAGTCTTTATACATTTCGAACCAAGAGTTCGTTGCAATTATTTCTTTTCCGATCCCGTTTTTTGTTAGCTTACTGTCTAATAGGTTTGCTTAAGACTTCCCTCGACATAAAGACGACTTAGGAATACTTATTAACTTGTCTAAATAAGCTTTACTTTCTAATGAAGCGCACTGAAAATCCGTTGTAAGAATCAAATAAACAGAAATTGCATCTTACGTTCATAATAAGACATGATTATAAGACTTTTTTATAAACTAATTTGTCCTTTGAATAGACGACTTTACTTTTAAATTTTTATATGAAGGCAAACAACTAAAGTGCACTGGCTAACTCATCAAACGAAAATACAGAAATCAAAGCATTGCTCTTCCATCAACACATTTGATAAATTAATATCTTCAACTTCGACAAAAATTTCCACCAAGGTGAAGTGACAAATTCGTATTGACGATCGACTGTCTAAATATTTTATTAGTAAATATTTACCGACTACTAACAATAACAGTTATTTAGTCTCATTATGCAGATACTAGTACCGTTTATAAAGTATTATAGCTGTGGATCTCTATACCCTATAATGTTTTATTTATGCAAGGCGAGGAACGGGTTACAAATGACGATAATAAGGCTTAGTCCAGTACCTTCATTATTATCAAATGCAGCCTAGTCCCCCTACAATGCAATTTAACCTGATTGCGTATTACACATTTATTATTTACCCCTGCCATATCTACTGTAAGATTAAACGGCGACTTGTGCGAAGATTAAATCCTGGATTTTATTCCCATATTGCAGTACATTTTCACCCTACAGTTGAGGCAGAACTCGAGTATTCATTGCGGGTAGCCGCTGCCGGTCAGGGCTGGCCACGCGCTTCCCGTAATCAGAACGAATTATATTTTACTCAATTTGCTCGTAATAAAATTGTGTCACCGCATATCCGTTCGTGCCTTCACACACATTAACCCGCACGTGTTACAATCGTAATATTAATTCGCATTCAAAAATATATATTTAAATTCCAACACCGAATATATTAATAGCAGTCGCCAAACAAAATGAGATATGGAAATTTTTGTATGACAATTGAGTGAGCAAATATTTTTGACAACCCTAAACCTGCTAACCAAGATTTATATGGAGGTCGTAGTTATTTATACCGGCCAGCCTTATTTTTATTCCCAGTGTGATATTTTTAATGAGGCAAGTGAATAGTACTGCACCTTTTATTAACTTTTAGAGGTACTATTCGGTTGTACGAAATTGCAAAAAGCTTCCGTTCGAAATAGTAAAGATATCACTGACCTACTTTACGAAAAAACTTTTTTGTTCGTGTTTTACGTAAATGAAAACGGTTATGCACACGTTTAAAGTTTTAAACAGAAATGTTCTTGTTTTAAACCGCGCAGGATAAGGTGCCCTTTACGTCCAACAATTAATCGTAACCCCTCGAAAATACGAAACTTAGCCCGTTTGTTTTTAATTAGTAAAAAATAAACGCTTACCGGCGAGCCGAGTTAGCCAAGTGGTTGGAATACGTCTTATCTAATCTTAACCGAAGATTATAGTTAATATACGGGTAAGCACCCACATTTGATGTGCTTAATTTGTATTTATTATTTGTCTCGAGCTCAAAAATTAAGCCTGTCTCCTGCATGTCGTATTCAAATCAGCCACAACTAGATCCATTCACCCGCATGACAGCAGCGTGGTGGAATAATATCTAAACCTTATCCTAAAAATGTCGTAACTTTAGCCCAGCTGTGGGACATTAACAGAATATTACTTTACCTTTTTTTCTATATGTTTACCGCTTCAATTATAACTAATACGAAAATAACCTTTTATAATAATTGTGATATTATTTCACTTAAGATAATCAAAAATAGCATATACCGATGTTACAAGAATCTTATATTAGGTACTCTAAGCTTAAATTTAACTACTACTTTTAGTATTTTATCGAGGAAAATTTTCGTTCTATATTTATTTTAAAAGCATTTTATTGATGAACTTATTATTTGAAGCACACCTCGAGTTGATTAGAGTTCATAAAAAGTTTACAGGCTGACCGTGTTTAAACAACTTCGAGTAAAATTGACGAGATCGAAACAGGTTGAATACGCCGCGGGGCGGATTGAGCCCTATTTGCTTTAAAACATAATTGGGGCCACAACGAGGCTTAAATTGGGTCTCACGTGAAACATACTATGCAAATGTGCCAATGAGATAATAGCGTCATTGTTGACTCAAGTTGACAATAGCCGGGAAATTTGCACGTGTCCACTCTGTCCTTTAAGATTTGTGTTTGAAGAGCTTGGGGACGGCCATCTTGATTTATGCATGGAAATTTTGAAATGTTTGTCGTATTTTGTCTTTTCACTGTACGTATGCGATGAAATTTTGATACTAGCGAGTCTATAGAAATTGAAGATGAGATTTTGGTCATAATATTATATGGATGGAGCATTTTGAGTTTAAATTTATAATTAATAATTATCTTTTAACATTTTTTTGATTAATTTAAAATAAACTATTTTTAAATTATATAGATAATCTCCCGCAGCTTTTTCGGAGCAACATATTTAGAGTACCTTAAGATTTTGTATAATATATGTTTAAATACAGGGTTATTTGTTACGACCCAGCAACCTCGCAGGACTAGATAGGTAACATCATAAGCAACAAAGACTTTCGTTAATTTGTTAGATTACAGAACCCTATATATCTTCTCGGTCGTTTACTTCATTGCTGAAGGTCGTGTCCACTCTGTTCCAGGGTCTGGGTCACGTTCTTAATGAATTTTCTCCAGTCCGTCCTGTCCTTAGCTTTTCTCAGGGCAGTGGTCACTTGGAGACCTGGAGACTTGGAGACCCTATATACGTAAAGGTACGTATATACGTACTTAATTACACAAACGTATTTTGAATACAAATGCATTTCGTTGTTTAATTAAATATGCTTAAAGTATTTTTACAGTTTAATCTGTACTTTATATTTTATTTATTACAAATCTCTCCGACGACTGTTAAACAATTATTCTAAGTGAAATCCAAAGAGATTATTCATTTGATGCTCTCAATGCCTCGAACTTTAGAGTGTTCCTTTAAAAAATAATTCAATCGAGCACCTACCGCGGGGGCAATAAAATGAACATAAATAAATAAAACGAAGCAAACAAGATCACATCACGTTTGAAAGTCAATGCAGCTAACTTCTATCGCAACGTCTCACTCGAGTTTAAACGGCCTAAATATTTGATGAGACCAAGAGGATCAAATGAAATAGCTATGGGATACATCAAGAGGGAGTCAGCTATCTACTAAGTTTAACAAGGGCGCTTGTAACGGAATATATTATGACACGATCAATAGATAAGTTTAATCGTATCAACGAGAATGATAACACCAGCGCATATGTCGAGCTTGTGAATATTTAATGTGATACGGCTGTCATACAAAAAATATTTAATTACTTTTACAATCGTGTCGTGTGTTGACAGTAATAAAAATACAAAAATAAAATAAAAATGTCCTGATCAAATATACCAATACTATGACTATATTAAAGACCACATATATATATATATATATATAACGTTAGGTGTATTTTATATTTAAATGTAAAAATATATATATTTAGACAAAGATTATTTTTAGCCCAGATAATTAGCCCTGGACGTCGGAATCTGCATTAACATGTATTAAAATCACCATTACGAGTGTTAAACGAAAAGCATATCGGAAATATTTACGAAAAATGTTACTGTGTTTTAAATACCACTACATTATGAAGTATTTCTTATATTTACTTAAAATGTATAATAAATATTACACAACTTCAGTGATTAAAAATAATAAAAGATTAAATTGAAAAGACTAAAGATCAAGATATTATTTATAATAAGCAAATTGTTTGTTTATGACTATTGGAAAGTAATATTCGATATTTTTCGCATATACAGTAAAACTTTTGTAAGCTCCAATGTTAAGCGCTATACAAGTTTGAACATTAAGTTAACATTCTAAATTACTAACAGGAGAAACTCTTAAAGCAACTGAACTATGAAACGGTGAAACTCGCAGTTGGTTATTAACAGCGCTTTGTTTTAAAAAGTTCGAAAAGGCAAGTCTGTTATCAATATTCATAAGCAAGACGTTACTGAGACGAAGCCGGGCAATAAACAACGCGGAGTAACCGCTTTCAAAGAGCTCTTACTTACTGCACACCCATAAATTCCAGTTTGCAACTTGCAGTATAACATTCGATCAATAAGTGTTTTGTATGGGCTCTGTATTTGCAAGCTAATACGCCACATCAAAACTTCCAAGCTTGCTTTCCAACCCGATATTAGTTACGTCACGAGCTTCCTGTTACTTACGAGATGTAAGGTCGTATGTGAATAAAACTTATAAACAATTTAATACCCTATAACTTATAATGTAATAACCGTAATGCAATGCGTATTAACGTGTTTTGTTTAATGGTGGATGTGATTTTTGCATTGTTACCATGTCGCAGTCACGTGTCTCGCGTTACACGGGGTAAATCAGATCAGGCTATATCGGCGGTTAATGTACAAATTGTTCTAATAAATCTGTCAGAAGTTAAGTGGTTCATAAGTATTCATAAGACAAGATTTTGTTTCTTATACATGAGGAATACAAAGCAGATATTGTAGACTTGAAAGGTTTAATTTGTGCTAATTAAATCGAAAAGGGAACACGTTCCAAAAAAAAAAAACTTATCACCAATAAAAGGCATAATTGGTAAATAAATAAAAACATTTAGATTATAAAACGAAGGCGTTTTATAGAATAATTTCAGTGGTCATAAATTCATTACACTTTTATTGTTTTATATGAGCGTGACTTTTGGTAATAAAGAATTATTACATTTATAAATCAAGAAGTTAATCTCAGAAACAAAAATAATAATATTTTCTTTGAAGAATTAGTAAGATATCAGTCACAACATTTTCTTAAGGATTTTCACATGAAATGCGTTTGACACGCAGCGGTTTTCTTGCCTCATTTATTTATGCATAATATTTTGTTTTGTTATTTATACAAGTGACAATATTATTAAAATTTACAGAAGCAGAATAATATTACATATATTAATATTAATTAAACTTTTCCATTAAAAAAAAACTTTCGACAAGATGGTTTCATAATTTATATATACAGATATACATACATATGTGTATTATATAACACATTTATTTGCTATTACAATAAAATAGGCCATCATAACTTGTTCATGAACAATTTAAGAGTACGGGTGGTCCACAATTTGATTCATCATTCCCGTAGGTGGGCCCTTAAAGTTATACAAAATGGACCATAATTCCCTTGTTAAGTCTCCAGGGAGATAACTCCTGCGACTAACTACTGCAGAGATGAAACAACGAAGAGATCAAAAGGGTTGCTCAAAAGTTTTGACCCGAATCGAGGAATTGTTGCTTTATGATCAATATTTTTATATATTGATATGTTTGAAACTAACATTGTTATTTATTTTAAACAATGTTATGTGTAAGTATTATGTGACATAGCTATGTCGTTATAATTTTATTGATTTACCTTAAAATTAAGGTATGTTTTTATATGTTTCTTTAATTGTTTTTATTTGTAATTGCAAAAGTGTTCGTTCATTCTTATTCTTCTGTTACGTAGCAACGGTTTAAGATCATATCGGAGGGTTTTCGCAGGCCCATCTGATAACCTGAATGGTCTAGAAACCTTTTATTTTGACCATATTTATTTTACGATCTATTACGATATAAATTAGTCTGCTACGCGCTTCTTCATCCTGGGTGACAATAGCATTTAGAAAAGAATGAATCACTGATAGCGATTAAAGAATACCACTTTGAATTAACAATGAACAATGAACTTATGAAATCAATTTTTGATAGGAAGTTATAACGATTCAAATCAGTTTCAATTTAAGTGTATTAACTAAAATCGACTCGTGTGAACGAAGTGTAAGCATAATAATAAAATAATTTTAATGGAATAAAAATAACAAATCAGGACTCGTGTCAGCACCTGGTATTTTGATAAAAAAATTCTTCTGCCTAAACACGTTTACCTTTGCTTGCATTGGTGTATGTATGTCGACGGAAATACTTGATCGTTTAAAGGAAACAGGTGGAAGTTTTGTTACGTTGCTCCTTTTGAAATTTTCTTTAAATTTGATTATACTAAAGACGTGTATTTTAATTCTAGACAATCAAAAAAGTCCAATATTTCGTTAATAGCAGAGGGTCTGTGATTAGGACGTTCAGGTCTGGTAAGTATTGCGTTTTCGTTTGCTTAATTTAATTTTATAGTTCATGTACTATGGCGAAGGAAAATATCGCTAGAAGCTTGCTAGTGTATCCTCCAACAAACGTTCGAGCAACGTGGTGAATTATGCTCGAAAAACCCTTAAAAGACAAATTTGTACAGTAATTAGAAGAAATGTTGTCTTAGACCTTAGTATTAATGAAGTTTACTAAAATTTACTAAAATTTTAATAAAGACAGTATTTTGTTCTTCCTTCTTCTCAAAAGAAGAGGCCTTAGCTCAGCAGTGGGACATTCACAGGCTGTTACTGTAGTATTTTGTAGTGCTTCTGCATATAAGCGTAATTAGCATAATATTACGTCTATAATTGAAACAATAATACTTTAAACGTTTTACAAATAATTCCTAGCTGGTTCAGCTCTGTTTATTCTCAAAAATTATATGAAGTGTTTTTTTATAGTTTTTAATCCTTTCTCAATCAAACAATCATGTTAATAATAATTACGCGATTTATTTGGAGAAAAATGTTAAGCCTTATTAAAATTAACATATTTTTTATATGATGTATGTGAGTAATTCACAATTTTCATTATTTGTTACACATGGCAGTGGGTCGGGAGTATCAAACGCGTTAATTAAAATTTATAGGGGATGATTCGTTCGGTATGGTATAACGATGTAACTGTTATGAGTAATTTTAGATATTAACTGGGGTATTAAATCCTTTTGTTGCATGCCGGATATTAAATTATATGTTGTGAAATTTGATATATCCGTTTTAATAATGCTATAAGGCACTATTATCTTAAAGCTATAATATTTTATCATACACCTAAGTAGATTACAAAAAGAGTAGTTATGTAATCTGGAAGCCAAAGTTGAGACAGTGGAAGTCCAGGGCAATACCTACCTTTTCTCGAAGCGTTTCTTCATATTTTTGTATCCTTATAGATTCTGTCTGGACAGTTTTATCCTATACCACCTGATTTTGCAAGCGTGAGGAGCGCGTGGTATCTGGGTAGACCCGCTCATCACGTACTCTACAGCAATACTTATTATTGTTGTGTTCCAGTTTGAAGAGTGAAAGTTCGAATATCATAATACAATACTCCTTAGTTTACGGAAATAATAAAAAAAAGGTCATGAATTCGAAAGACAAAATGGAAATGTCGGGCAATGTTTGCGTAAGTTCAGTTCAGGTCCAATGTATTTTTTCTACAAAATCAAGGAATATCGCACGATTCGCGAACGAAGCGAACCAAGACAAATAGAGAGATGTCTAAAATAACATACGCTGGTCCACTTATATCGGATTTCTCATTGTTCCTCATTCCGTTCCGTTAATGTTTGTAAAAGGAACAAAAAAATAACTTTGGGAAATTTTCATTACTTTTATTCTTACCCCAGTTGGAAATAGTGAAAATAATGTATCATATATATATGATTTACGGATATTTAGATAAATTGTTTTTGATATATTAAAACCTATTGGTATTAGGGCTATGTGCAAGCTCCTCTGGGTAGGTACCACCCACTGTTCAGATATTCTACCGTAAAACAGCAGTACTTAGTATTTTTGTGTTTCGGTTTGAACGGTGAGTTAGTCAGTGTAATTATAGGCACAAGGGCCATAACATCTTAGTTTCCAAGGTTGGTGGCGCATTTTTGACATAAGCAATGGTTAACATTTCTTACGATGCCAATGTCTATGGGCGTTGGTGACCACTTACCATCAGTTGGCCCATATGCTCGTCCGCCTAACTATACTATAAAAATAAAAAATAAAACATCTTAGCGCTAGCTAACTAACTGAGACTTCGAGCGTCAGCAGATTTCTTAAACATAAACTCTCGTACCTTGACACTCACACCATTTTGAAATAGTTTCTCCCACTGATGAACCAAGCTCACCTTGGTTGGTTTAGTTTTGTGAAACATACAGATACAAACAAACATATTAGTTACTAACAAAGTAAATAAAATATAAAACATTTTCTCTTGAATATGTATTAGTTTGCAATTTGTAACTGGTTTTAAGTACTGTTCATACTGTGTTGTTCATAAAGTGTAGACGATGTTATTTTTGTAAATAATAATTGATTTAAATTCCTTTCGCTCCTTTATTCCACACTATTTCATCCTTGCTCCCCGTCCTATTTGAAAGAACGTTTTTCCTTCCTTGGTAACCTTACTCTTCACCTTAATCTTCGCTCTCAAAGTGATAATAAATTAAGCGTACCTTCTTGTAACTCCCATTCCTACATGAATTCGTTCACGGCAAAGGCGGTTAGATTGTGGAATGTACTGTCAAGTCCGTCAGTCTCCAACACTTCAGTTATTCAAAACCCGTGTTAAATTGCATTACCTGTCAATAAATTAAACCTCCTCTAACCCTTTCACTACTAGCAGCTAAGTATGCTCGCACCTATCTGTTGTATTGCCTATTGTATTTTGTGTGTATGTATATTTACTTTTAATTTGTTAATGCACTAGCCCACTATGTTTTCTCTTGTAAGTCTCTTTCAGTAGGGTTGCCTGGAAGAGATCACTACTTAGTGATAAGGCCGCCCTTTGCATACTTTTGTAGTGTTTTTGATCTTAAGCTTTTTTCTTGTATTTTGTTTATTTTCTGTGTGCAATAAAGCTGTTTATTATTATTTTTATTAAAATATTCGTTATATATTCGTTTTACCGGATGGTAGGGTTTTATGCAAGACTGTTTGGGTAAATACCATCCACTCGTCAGATATTCTACCGGTCAACAGCAATACCCGGTATTGTTACGTTCCGGTTTAATGAATGAGTGAGCCAGTGTAACTACAGGCGTAGTGGTACCACTTACCATCAGGCGACAAGTATAACATAATAAACAACCAACTTATCTATAACATAAAAAAGTCTAAGGTACATTATATAAAAAATTGAACATTACTAAAGTTTATAAATGTCTTAATCGAATCGGATTCCAATACAAAAATATTTAAAAGCAAATTTGGGTAAAATACATGTTATATACAACAAACAAATCATGATTCTGTGAATCCAGCATATCAAATTATAATAACAGACATCGTCCGCTCTAAAATCGAGTTCTGTTAACCATGCAACATTAAATTTCGCATAAAAGTTCCTGTAGAGGTTTATACATACTTTTAAAACATTTTGACATAAAATTTTGCCTTTGCTACCTTTGAATTTGAACTCGGACGCCTTACTGCGCAAAAGTTATTTATGTGTAAAAATATATACTTTCAGAACGATAAAAGCATTGGTGTAATTGAAAACGTACATACTAAGGCGTTTGATGTTCTTTGAAGCGTATTACGATATCAAGACGATGTTTTGAAATTGTTTAATAAATAATATTTAGAAAAAACAACAAAATTCACATTCCGTTTCATCTAGTAAACGCGGAGACAAATTTTTGTTATGTCTAACAGAAAAAATCTACGCAATGAATATGCATAAAACTTATACCAAGAGTTTTGAAGATTGTTTTAATATAATATATGTAGTATATAATATTATTATATAAGTAAAGCTGCGCTGCTCAGTTTCACCCTTAAAAGTGGGTTAGACTAATTGTGGTTATAAATGTAAATTTCATGTCCTTGTTATTTATTTCTGGACAAGATACGTGTATATGCATCATCATTTGAGTGAGTTAACTTAGAAATTGTGTTTAAAAATCTACTTAAATGGTATTTGGTGTTCTGGGTAGTTGGTGGTAAATTAATTTTGTTCACATTAATAGTTATATTAATGTGAATAAAATTAAGGGATTCTGTTTCAACTGCATATTAATAAAAAACTATCTCGCTTTACTACACTCCAAAGAAAAAAAATGTTAGCTTGATTTTCATTCATTGTGAATTTATATACATTCAGAAAGAAACCCAAGTTGGACGACATGGAAGAGCAAGTGTGTATTCTCATAAATAGTGACAGCATATTAGTGTCTCCTCATCACCACATTTGTCTGCAAATCGTCACTCGCCACGTCAACTAAGAATGACAATAAGGCGAACAAGCAAAAGAGAAATTTGAACCCTCATTTAATTACTTATTTTAAGCCATGTATTATGTATTATATATATCAGAGAATCGTTGTAATCACGGTTACCCATTGTGGGTTAACCTTAGCTTAATATAATAAGCATAAGCTTTTAAACATATAGTTTTTACTTCAACCAACCGAAATGTAAATTCACACTTTTAATATAATACATAGTTCATAGGCTTGTATTACTCTTAATGCGATCAGAACTTGTGGTGCAAATACAGAATGCAGCCCCCTTTTATTTCATTCTTTTCAAATTTAGTCTCTGTACAGGTCACCATGACGTTTGTGCGTTGTCTGCGGCCAGTTCTCATAAGCCGAATGCGACATTTATATTAATAAAAAATAATTGTGGTAATTTTTTCGTTGGCAATGTAAATTACGTTATGGACGTGACATAAAATTTTGCTAGTAAATTTGACTACCTCGATCTGGTAATTAGTTCATGTGGCCGGTATACAAGTCTCGGGTCGAGCCAAACTATCTATTGGATTTTTCAGTGATAATATTCTCAGTAGCAGATCGGTACTTATAAGATTGGCAGTGTTTACAAATCCATCTTCAACTCCACACATAAAACAAGAGCTAGCAAAATTTATATGTTCTGTCATTCTTTTACATTGAATATAACATAATCAAATGGACATTAAAAAATACTAATGTTGTAACAGTTTAAATATTTTGTTGTTAACAGAAAGTATGGCAGTGAAGTTAAGTGGACCTTTTTGGCTATTTAATGAATTCAGTCATTAAGGAAAGTGTTAGACTACGCTCATTCCTGAATAAGAGAAACGTTTCTGTTATTCCAGGGTTATGTAAAATTTAAAACAAGTGTACTGTCTTGTTCACGTGGATTTGATGTAACAACACATAGTGTTCATATTTTTATTATATTATAGGTAGGTGGATAGGCAAATGATCCACCTGATGGTAAGTGGTCACCACCTCATATAGTTATTAAGTAAGAAATATTAAATATTCCGTACATTGTCAATGCGCCACCTACCTTGGGAACTAAGATGTTACGTCCCTTGTGTCTGTTGTCATACTGGCTCACTCACATCAATACTAACTATTGCTGTTTAGCGTCAGATATTCAACTACCTGTTGAGTGGTAACTATCCATATGGGCTATATGGGATATACTACTATAATATGATACATATTATATTATATAGTACATAGTTAGGAGACTCCATGGTCCATACAACAGCGTTATTAAAAAAAAAAGAAGCGCGCTAATTTAAAACCGCCGCCATCTTGTTAGTGCACATAAAGGCAAAGTAATTAATTCATTATTGGCGCGACTTATGATTTGTAATGTGCTTAAATGTGTTATTTGCATTTAAAGAGTAATTGATTGAGTAATTTACATCTATTTATATGATTTGGTGTTCTTTTTATGTATAGACCAATTCGAGGTTCTTATAGAAAATTCGATTTCACTTCTGGATGCTAAATATATAATATCTATTTTGTCGAGCTTATTTTTGCTTCTATTTTTTAAATATAAATAAAACAAAAAATATAAAAGAGTATTGGTAGCCCTGTGGCTTGTGGTTGAAAAATAAATGAGTCATAAATGGAATTGTTACGATTAGATTAAAACATTGTTTTTTTTTTGTAATGTATGATGTCATTATTCTATTACTATCAACATTCTAGGAATTGTCGAAGATAAGATACGAGTCCAAGTTTAGTACATTCGACTAATATTATTCTAAAGAAACAGCTACTAGACGGAGTTATCTTTACTTGAATTTTATACCAGGCTCACTATTTCATGAGATACATGACAAAAAATATTTTTACTGTAATGAATTAAATATATATAGATCAAATTAATTTCAATGGATGTTCTGGACAAATTGCGACCGAATGCGGTGATAGCAAATAAGTATGTTATTAAATGTTAAGTAAATAAGTAGCAGTTATCTAGGCGAAAAATAAATCAGCCCAGAACCCAGTCTTGTCATATAATAAGTAATTATTGATAAAATGGATAAGTCATTATCGAAGGGAAGGGAGACGAATTATAAAAACAAATGAAGTGGATGAAAATTCTGTTTTGCTTATCTGGGTTCGAACTGAAGAGTGCACTCACTTCATTCGTGCTAACGAACTGCATACATAAATACAATCACCTGCCTCGTTGGTCTAGTGGCTAGATATAAGGCCGAACACCCGGTGGTCCTGAGTTCAATTCTCAGGTCGGGCCAATAAATAGTTATTGGGTTTTTCTGTCAGAAAATTCGGTCGTGTCGGATTGCCGTCCCATCGGATTATTAGAGTAAGGAAAAGAGAGTGCATCTGTGTTTGCGTACGCACTTGTGCACTATAATATCTCCTGCGCAGTTGGCTAATCTCTCTTGAGATTGGTCGCCGTGGCCGAAATCGGTCTGGAGGACC
Source organism: Nymphalis polychloros (assembly GCA_905220585.2). Lineage (NCBI taxonomy): Eukaryota > Metazoa > Arthropoda > Insecta > Lepidoptera > Nymphalidae > Nymphalis > Nymphalis polychloros. Next base: position 2,707,135 of record HG992253.1, read on the forward strand.
TTACAATAACCTTGATATCGCCATGCTCATTATGAGTAAAAAACATTATATAATATTGCAAATAATATTAACAATAGGATGTGTACGTAATAATTGTTATATTAATAAAAATAATGCTCATTTCAAATATGTTCAAGTCGACGGTTGTTTGATTTTCGAGCTTGATATTTGAAGCGCGAGTGAAAAAGGATTTGCTCTAAACGATTTTAAACAAGTTTGCTTTCTTACATTGCTATCAAATGTGTTCAGCTGAAGTGTATAAGCTCAAAGTTTACGTCTATACTAAAACTATATTAGAACAAGAAATTTTGTAGTACTTTAATAAGGTAGAAATTAATAATTTATATAAAAACAAAAGATTTTGAAACTTTTCAAGTCTTGAAATTTCGTATCGTATAATAAACAACTGTAAAATATAATGCTAAGACTGCCTTGTTTACATTCAAAATAGTTCAAACAAATGCTCGAGTTTTCATCTGCTAAATAAACCTGTATAATTTGCAGTTTGCTTGTTCAATAAATATTTCTACTACGTTAAGACTCCTAATAAATTTTGCTGTAATTTAAGTATGATACGGATAATTTTCACATTTGTTACTCATTTCCTTTCTAAAGTTGATGATTGCTTCAGACGGCTCAGCTCTCTGATATATCGATGTGATTACTGGCTACCGATTCTAAGGCTCCCTACAAACTAACTTCATTTATTTAATAGCCAGTTATTTTAATATTCGATTATTATATTATCATTTATTTTTTATTAACATTGACTGATTTTATATAAACGATTTATAAGATAATATGTTCACCAGCATCGTTGGCTTAGTAGCTATCCCAGAGGACTGCAAATTCTAAGATTCTATTACAATAAGGGGCTTAAGATAAAATTATTTAAAAGTTTGAATATTGGCTGTGATTCATGCTTGGGAATTTTGTTAGTCCTGTGTATATGTATGTGTGGTTATGTCAGATACGCATACTTGTAGATTATAATATCTTATAGCGTTAATGGTTCAAATATTAGCCATTATTTATTTTTATTATAAAGATATATCAAATAATAAGGCAAAGCCAAAAGTTTTTAGAAGATCGAAATAAAATGTCAATGAATCATGTCTTGTAGGCTATTGTTAAACAAAATAATAATATAAAAAGTCTGTATTGTCGTATAATATTCTACGTCGCTGTTTTATATTCGCCTTAAATACATTTATATTCAATGTTTGTTCAGATGCAGGCTATCGCTAAAGAGTACCTCGATTACTGGAAATTAAGAGGACGCCGTCATGCGTTGAGGATGCTATAATAACAATGAGCGACCAAAAATACCGTCCGTAAGTGACAGGAACGAAAATAATATGAAATGCCACGGTCGCGTGAGAGAAATTTGTTAACAGATGCGATATTCATCGTTTTTTAGTCACATATGGTATTGGTCTTGTCGAGATTTGTTAAGGCAATTGTAATTACTATCTTGTTATTGCTTTATTAATAATACTTATTTACTACATTAATTAATTAATTATTTATGGAGAGTAGAGTATCTTAGTATTGGATTAGATTGTTGTACATCAATAAAGTTGTGTCAGATTTCTCAAGTCCGATTTTTTAAAAGAATATTTATTGGTCACATAAACATATGTATGTATTTTCGTCAATGTTTCTTTCGATTGATATATCATCATAATATAAACTCCGATCAGTTTTTAAATCAGTCTTAGACGCATTATTGGGAATTACAATGTTTTTTTTATGAATCATATATTGATAAATCATATTTATTGTACTATATTTCTTTTTTTTTTTATTGTATAGCTAGGCGGACGAGCATATGGGCCACCTGGTGGTAAGTGGTCACCAACGCCCATAGACAATAGCATTGTAAGAAATGTTATCCATCGCTTACATAGCCAATGCGCCACCAACCTTGGGAAACAACAATACAAAGTACTGCTGCTTTGCGGTAGAATATATTTCTATTCAACGATTAAGTTGTATCTCAAAAAGATATTTTGTAATCTTCGCACTCATGATGTGCCAATGGTTCACTTCAGTATGATTTTCTTTATACAATTTTTAGCCGTACGAAGTTCGACTGATATTAAATTTTGTTTAAATGATGAGATATAAAAAGTATATCAAATCTATCACTTTATCATGTTATCATATTTCACTCAAATAACAAATCCATAATGACCGACTGATAAATATCTTCCACGCATAGGATTTTATTGAAAAGGCGATGTGACAAAATAACTGACATATTTAGAAAAAATACATTAATTTGAATAAGGTCCTAAGTTATTCTTCAATTTGCCCTAAATAACGCTGATTCAATATTGAAATGATCATGTAAAATAATGTTCTCTTTAATTAATTAAGATATTTCTTAAGCAATAAATGAAGAAATTTGTATGATAATAATTCGCTGACCATACCCCGGGGCAAAGGGCAGTCATTTGGACCCAAGCGACATCTTCTCATTAAAGTAAAAATTGCTAATGACTTTATCTCCATATTTTAGCATAAAAACGTCAGCGCTTTGAACAAATTTGCCTTAAAGAAAAATAAAAGTTAAATTACAAGATACATCTGCATATTTTTCGTCAGCTTCATGCTATTAGTCGTCACTCAGTTGAATGGTAAATGTACTGTTTAATGCTTTCTTGTTATTGAAGATGCATTTATTACCGCTATAATTTTTAGAGTAATATTACTGAATGTTGTTTTCTGTGTTATACTGACGACAAAACAAAAAACAATCAACTCCATATGTATGTTTTGTTATTATTTGTTCCTTGTATTATATTTTCTGATCAACTTCAAGTTGACCCACAAATAATGTCTTTTGACATTTATTATTATTATTTGTATTAGATTGACTGCGTTTAGTATAGTGACGTCGTATGCTTTAATTGTCTTTTCTCGAAATACTGAAATCAGGGTCATAACGCAAGCTCAGAATCTAAGATATTATAGCACTTACCTAAAATTACACTGGCTCACTCTTCATTCAAATCTGAAACAATACACTTTGTATTGTTTCAGTTTTGAATGAAGAAGTAAATGTTATTCTACTGCCAAACAGTAACACTATAATAATACTTTTCTTATAATATGTATATACTTACATATGTAGGTAACATATACCTATATATATAAAAATAAGGTCCTTCAGACCGATTTCGGCCACAGCGGCCAATCTCAAGAGAGATTAGCCAACTGCGCAGGACATATTATAGTGCACAAGTGTGTGCGCAAACACAGGTGCACTCTCTTTTCCTTAGCTCTCATAATCCGATGGGACGGCAATCCGACACGACCGGAAAGAGTTTAGGCGCAGGACCAACGGCTTAACGTGCTTCCCGAGGCACGGGAGTGTACACACTTCCAACTTCCAGACTCCGGGCTGCTACTGAGAATTTTCTGACAGAAAAACCCAATAACTATTTATTGGCCCGACCTGGGAATTGAACCCAGGACCACCGGGTCTGCAGCCTTATATCTAGCCACTAGACCAACGAGGCAGTCGTGATTAATATATAAAAATATATTAATAATAACGACAATATTACAAACATACTGATAAAAAACGTTATTGCGAATTTATAACAGTACAAAAATAATATGATTCAGTCATTACTTTCATAATACTGATGGATATAAGAGCTTACCGGACGTAAAAAAAAAACATAAAACGTCTGAGAGATATTTTTGTAATATATAAAATAATATAAACATACCTACCTTGTATGTTATTCTAAGATTCTTTTCACCATCAAATCCTAATAAGTGGCAGAGAGTCTATCTTGATAGAAGCGTTTGCCGCGTAGAGCAAATTTGAACAGTGTAGCTCCCTAATTAATGGAGCTGAATCCACAAATCATCCGAGACTATACATGTAATATTTAATAGTTAGAGTAATGCATTCAATGTTCATTTATTGTTACTTTTTGGAATTGAAATAAACAATAAAAAATGCCATAGACGATGTTAGTTTGTCGACATTAAATATATATTATTTAATAATTTACGTTCTTAGTTATAAGCGTATTTTTCCGGGTGATTAGTTGAATAATGCTGTCTTCTTCTTTCGAATGTCATATCAATAACGATAGAAAGAGATAAATCAGTGTTTAACTAAACAGTAACGACTATTTAACGTTTATAAGCAAGGTTAATGTTTTTTTATTTAAATGATTATTTTACCTATTATGATTACGATTCAAATATTTTCATCTAACAATACAGTAAAGCTAATCTAGATATATTACTTTTAATTAATTATACCAATGTGTACTTTATGTATAATTTGTATACATGTCGCGTAATATACACGAGTTGTTTACATTTTGGACTCGTCCTGAGGCGTAATAAAGTTCGCTTCTCAATGATTATGGCCCTTTGAAAATAAACTTGGAATCCGCCCCAGTTTTTTTATTTTTATTTCGTTTACTTTCTTTATGGACACCATCGTTATTCTTTATAAGTTCTGTTGATGTTTTTTAGTTACTTTTCATTGATACTTCAGTGTTTTGAGACGAATACAAATGTACGAAACTTGTTTTTGCTTCATAGAAAAGTAAGCAAATATTTTTAGTGTTTAAAAATCAATCTGTAAGAAAACTGGAATATGAAAAATTGACGGATTTTCAATCATAGTTATTATTATTATTCCTTTCTTCCTTGATGTATAATCCCCTCTATTGTTATGTTAATTTGATAATTCATGCTTTTTATTTAGTAATAAAACTGCTACATCAATTTCCATAAAAACTTAATCTATTCAAATAATTATGCGTCGAATGAAACCGGTCTCATGTTTTTATCATTATTTGTGTTATATGATTTCGTCCATCCACATCAAATATACTTATATTCAATAATCGTAGGATAATAAAATATTTTTAAATCAATATAAACATTAAGATGAAAATTATTTCATCTTAAAGTTCTATCATCGGTATATTTATGTAAGTAAATTTAGTTACCAATGAATAACATCGTTTTATAATCTAATTATTACCTCATTTATCTATAATCGAATTTCAGTAGAAGATCTTTATTTGATATAATGTATAGCAATTCTGGATATATATACAGACCCTGGTACACATATATTTGACCACGTATTCCTATCTAAATCAATTTTTTTTTCAATACATATTTTCTTGGCCTTTGTGCAAGCTCGTCTGGGCAGGTATCAACCACTCATCTGATATGCCATACTGCCAAGCGCCAATATTTAGTGATGTTGTGATGCAGTTTTAAAATAAAATTAATAATATTTTATTATTATTTAAATTTCCTAATTTGAAATAGAAAAATGACGGCTGTTTTAAAAATAACAGAATGGACTTATTCATATTTTTTGCGAAATCGATATTTCCTATTAATTTTAACTAACGTTTAAACACGAGAACCAATTTGCTACTACAATAGTTTTTGACAACATTCAATTAAAAATCCGTTAACGATTTGAATTGTCAGAAACAAGTGTTAATGCTACTAAATCATGTGTATTGTTCTTTGTTTATTAATAATTCCGTGCATTTTACTTCGGAAACACGTAAGGTAATAAATATTCACTTGCCTCCTGTTTGTTTCCACCTCTTAGGCCTCATAAACTTAATGCGGCATATTAATATTTATTAATATATGACTGTCTCAACGTACATTGTAGGAAAGCCTTGCATGATAAAATGGTAACTCAACTTTATGGCGTATAATAAACTGACGTTAAGTCCTCATTACGCGTGAATTTTTATTCGATTAATATTTTCCATCTTCTTCCTTTATTTAAAGAGTAAGAGGAACAGAAACAGTGATATATTTAAGCACTTATTTCTACTAATAATTTGTTGTGATTACTTATCATATTGTTCGAAGTTATCTTTATGAGACGCAGTTATTTGGCTAGTCATAATTATGTCTTAATATCTACTTAGTAGTAGGGTGCTAGCCCGTCGGGTAGGTACCACCCACTCATCACATATTTTGCCATCAAACTACAATAATTGATATTGTTATGTTCCAGTTGAAGAGATAGTGAACCAGTGTAACTACAAGAAGGACGCAACAACTTAGTTGGTGGCTCATATGTTTTACGGTGCCGATGGCCATTTACCACCAGGTGGCCTATTTGCCCGTCTGTTTACTAAGTATTATTATTTTAATTTCGAAGATTTTATGTTATCAAATGTAATAGTTGTATTTAAATTACAGTATTAGTGTGTAAATATAACACTGTTGGGCTAAGACTACTATAGGGTTTTCCATTAAGGGCGCTTGATCGTGCAGAACTTCCATCGTAGCGTGTGCTGTGTGGCACGTAGCGCCGTCCTGTTGAAACCACATGTTGTCCAGATCCATACTCTCGATTTCAGGCCAAAAGAAGTTGGTTATCATCGACCGGTATCGCTCACCATTGACGGTGACGGCCACACCATTATCGTTTTCGAAAAAATACGGACCAATCACGCCTCCGGCCCAAAATCCGCACCAAACAGTCACTTTCTGCGGGTGCATTGCCACTTTGTGAACCTCGTGTGGATTGGTCTCGTCCCAAATACGGCAATTTTGCTTGTTGACATAGCCATTCATCCAAAAATGCGCCTCGTCGCTGAAGATGATTTTTTTGCCAAAATCGGCGTCAACTTCCAACTGCTCTAATGCCCAGTCAGCGAACACACGGCGCTGTCTATGGTCATTAACCTTGAGCTCTTGGGTCAGCTGGATCTTGTACGGGTGCAGGCTCAAGTCACAACGCAAAATTCGCCAAGTTGTCGTCTGCGAAAGGCCGAGTTCCTGTGCGCGACGCGGAATTGACTGCCGCGGGTTTTCGAGGACACTGTCGCGCACAGCGGCGATATTCTCGGCAGATCTCGCGTTACGTTGACGCACGGGAACCGGCTGATTGTTAACTGACCCGGTTGACTCGAATTTGTCCACCAATCGACGGATAGTCGACTCGGCAGGACGATCATCGCGACCGTAAAACGGGCGAAGTGCGCGGAACGTTGCTCGAACTAAAGACCCATTTTCATAAAACAATTTTATGATTTGCACGTGCTGCTTAACACTGTAACCTGCCATGGTGGTTTGGGAGGACGGAATGAATATAACACACTGCATTTGACAGCTGTCACTCAAACAGCCGCAATCAGCTGTCAAAGTTCAAGCGTCCCTATTGGAAAACCCTATATTTTGAATAAGAGAATAGAAGGTGGGGAGCTTGAGGGTAATTGTCATTTTCATTACCTTTATCGAAGATAAGATAAGTTTATAACAACGAATTAAGTGCCTAGAGTGTCAGTGGTTCTGGCTCAGATGCATACATACATACATCAGTCGGTAAGATTGACATATTCCAACTACTGTTCCACACAATCTTTGACAATTTCGGCTCCCACGATATATTATATTAATAATTATATTTAATAAAGAAAATAAATGCCTTCATAATTATAATCTACAATTAGAAAAAAAAAAATGTATTAAAGCATTAAATTATTTTATTTCTAACGTCTACATACGATCGTATTTTCTGAGAAGAATTCGGTAGATAGTTATTTCAAATGTCAAAGATATAAATAGCGTTGATTTTTAGTTGTTTTTCATTCAAATGTTTTCATTAAACGTCTTGAAAACGAAACCGAGAAGATTAAAGCACAAACATGAAAGATTAAGACCTCTGAATTAGATTTTCACGAATCAAAAACGAATTTGTAATATGATAGAGCACCGTTATTCTCAGAGTTTTGAAATTGCTATCCGATAACAGATTGACTTTTTGTCAAACGAATCACACCGTTAATTCATCGTAATAGAGGCGCTTTATGATAGTAACTAGCATTAGGGTACGATCCACGTCCACCCGGCCGGAAGATTGCTCTCTCGATATGATTAAAAGGGTGAAGACTGTTTTATGTGGCAATTAAGGAGTTCTGTTCCTTTGACTTATTTCTATGATGGGAGTGAAGATGTCGCTTATAATCTTTTATTTAGCAGTCAGACTGATTAGTCAATTGTTGATTGACATTCGAAAGCATATTTTGTCAATTGTGTTACGACGTAAACTAACTTAAAGTAATAAATAAAAATGATTGTTTCTATGTTCGTCCTATTTAGGTTCCAAAACCATTCATCCAATTTTGATGGGACTGTGGTGCATTGTTCTGCGTTCGTCCACGAAGATTACTGGTTGAAAAAATAGGAAAATTTTACTTTGTATAATTCTATATAAATGTTTTATACTTTTTCTCTCTATGTGAAGCGGGTGTAGTGTAGATGTGCAGATAAATGTTCTACAGAGAAAAGATAGCGATGATTTATTATTTAAAACATTTCAGTTATATATAATATTTCAATTAAATATTATGACTTAGATTATGATTATTATTACTTAGTATATTGTGACTTATCTGTTTTTTAATTTCACCGTTGTGTACTGAATTAAACATGTTACTTTCTTATCTAACTACCGTGCTAATTATTATTGTATAATAGAATAATTATTTTATTATAAAAAAGTATTGAATACATTTTTTTTGTTTTTTTGGTTAGGTTGGCAGACGAGCATATGGGCCACCTGATGGTAAGTGGTCACCAACGCCCATAGACAATGGCATTGTAAGAAATGTTAACCATCACTTACATTGCCAATGCGCCACTAACCTTGGGAACTAAGATGTTATGTCCCTTGTGCCTGTAATTACACTGGCTCACTCACCCTTCAAACCGGAACACAACAATACGAAGTACTGCTGTTTTGCGGTAGAATATCTGATGAGTGGGTGGTACCTACCCAGACGAGCTTGCACAAAGCTCTACCACCGAGTAACCATATATAACAAATCCAATTTAAGACTAACGTTAAAATTTTATAACGAATGCTTGACTAATTTATATATATCTGACTTATAACAAAAACTGCACTTTCTGATATTGATTTTAAACAACACATGCAAACAAAAGTAATTATTCGAAATATGACTGTTTCCACGGAGTTCGATGTAAAACTAAACATCAAACTTTTCACTTAAATCTGTTTGTTACCAATGCTCACGAGGATATAAATAAAAAAACACATACTTTCAGTTGAAACAATTTCTCCTTTTTTGTTACGATAATTTATGTATCTGATTTATTGTTATGAATTTTCAAACTACTCTCTAGACAAAAACGGTATATTTACACATACTACATATGTCTACTTATGATCTTTTTCTTTTGCTGCTAATCTATACTTACGTAATGAAGCTGGAGACATTGTATAGTTGGACACAGTGACAGTAACAGCCTGTGAATGTCCCACTGCTGGGCTAAGGCCTCTTCTCCTCTTTTTGATTAGAAGGTTTGGAGCTTATTCCACCACGCTGCTCCAATGCGGATTGGTGGAATACACATGTGACAGAATTTCAGTAAAATTTGACACATGCAACATGCATGAATTATAATCACACATTAAGCACATGAAATTCAGTGGTGCTTGCCCGGGCTTGAACCCACGAGCATCGGTAAAGATGCACGCGTTCTTACCACTGGGCCATCTCGGCTAGTTGAACACGCTAATGACGAAAGAGTCTGATTTAACGAAATACCTTTTATGTTTTTTTTTTTTTTTTTTATTGTATAAGAAGGCTGACGAGCGTATGGGCCACCTGAAGGTAAGTGGTCACCAACGCCCATAAACAATGGTATTGTAAGAAATGTTAACCATCGCTTACATCGCCAATGCGCCACCAACTTTGGGAATTAAGATGTTACGTCCCTTGTGCCTGTAATTACACTGGCTCACTCACCCTTCAAACCGGAACACAACAATAACAAGTACTGCTGTTTTGCGGTAGAATATATGATGAGTGGGTGGTACCTACCCAGACGAGCTTGCACAAAGCTCTACCACCAAGTAAGCTCTACCACCAAGTAAAGCTCTACCACCAAGTAAGCTCTACCACCAAGTTAGACTTTAATCATAAACTCAACAACTTAACGCTTTGACCCTTAAGTGATTGCCACTTAAACTATTGCCACGCTTATAGAGATCCATCAATTTGATATATTGTATTAATATTTATGTAATTAGATGCACATAGTTAAGTATATATCACGAACTATAAATTACCACACCTTGGATTATCAAGAAAATAATTGTATTTGTATTATTAATTTAAAAAAACTGAGCGGCCGTTAATTCTGATATTAACAAGGTATTACCTAGTAACACACGCACTTAGTGACTCGCGGACTGCAGTCACAGTTGGCCGCGGCGTCCAACAGCCGATGCATCTAAAACGGTTTTTAACATGAAATCTTTGGTTTTTTGATCGACTTGTCGCGAAGAGCTATAAAGTAACAGACTGTCAACATGAATTATTAATACAAATTAAACTCGTAAGAATTCACTGGTGCTTTTCCAGGTATGAATCATTGATAAAAAGATTCACGTGTATTAACCACTAGGTCATCTTGATTCTTTCAAACGTATTTTTATCGAATATCTCACAATTCATGTGATCAATTTATATAGTTTGAAGTAGGATATTTATATTTGTTAAATTAATTATATAAATTGACAACCTTTGCTAAAGTCAAATCAGAGATTAAGCCTCAAGTTGTCATCGTGAGATGATGGACACTAAGCCAGGTAAGCTCAACCGGCCTTTACTTCTGACCTATACTGACGGATCAAATGTCACAAAAGGAATTCATTAAAGACGAACATAATGCTGATACATAAGTATTAATAGTCTGTTTGTCTATTCTATGTAATTTGCTATTCGAGTCTAAAGTATTTCTCGATGGTAGGGCTTTATGCAAGCACGTCTGGGTAGGTTACCACCCTTATTCTACCGCCAAACGGCAATACTTAGTTTTGTAATTTTTAACGCTGGAAAAACACATTCCGTGTTTCCCCCACGGGAACAGTGGGGAGGTATGTGGGGATCGCTGGTGTCCAGAGCGCCGAGTGTGCCCCGGTCATTCGAATACCCACTACAAAACCAGCGGTACTCTTCCCGTTTTATCGGGGAGCGCCACGGGATCGTTTGCGCATGCTACCGTGACGCTCCGACGCAGGTGAGTGAACCAGTCTAATTACAAGCACCTTATGTGCCTTACATGACGTCTTAATGCATTGGTTAATATTTCCAGCGCTAATGTCTATGGTCGGTGGTGGCCACTTGCCCATCTGGCCGACTGAGATGGGCGGGAAGCTGGGCCGTATATATTACAAAAAAATTGTATTATTTATTTTTATCTTTTGCTTCAATCAACCAAAGTTAACAAAATATCATTAATATCTAACAAGAAATCATCTAAGATTTACTCAAAAAAATATATTAGAACATATTATTTTTAAAAACTAATAAAGACATTACTGAATTCCTTAACATTATATTTAAATCACTTCTATATTAACGACATAATTGAAATTAAACAAAGACAACGAAAATAATGGTGGACACGATAAATACGAACAAATTCAATAGCCACTTATAGGAACATAATCTGCTTATAGTTCTGCGATGGGATCGCCGTTTTTAATGAATCGGTGGGTACCGTGAAATGCGCAATGTTCTCGTTTTTCTCTGCAGTATTTTGTTTTCGCGACAGGCGGAAACGGATATAGAGGGAGACAGAATAATAGCCGTCGGAAATGGTCAGACATGGTGGATTCTTACTTTTTTCTCTCATGCTGGACAGTGCTAGCTCAATACAAAATCGTTTATAGGATTTTAGTTCTTAATTTAAACGATATAAAGTTCTGTATTGTACATTTAACTTGAACTGTATTTTAAAATTACGAGTACTAGAGTTTCAGTAGAGCGTAACGCAATGTATGCACATGCAGGATAGGGTACGTTCTCAAAGATAAAATCCTACTGAAGTCTGAGTACTTGTAGTAAAGGACATTACCGGATATGGAACGTCTATTACTGCCTACTTTCATTTCATTGTTGTTTATTCAGTCAACGGTTAAGAGATAACGAGTACTGTATTAAGAAATTAAAAACAAATACGCATAATGTACATATAAAATGTACATTTTTTTATACTTAAAATCATTCGAATTCAATCGAAGCTCTCGCCTCTCACGCGAAACTAGTACTTTATAACAACAATACGTTGTTTTACTAAAATATTCCTAATTTCAAAACCTGCATTTGTTTATCTTAAATGGAAATGACGTTTATTATTAACTCGTTTTCTTAGTAATGAAGATGAAAAATTTATATTTTAGGAAGACAAATTTATTTCTCTCTCGTCGGAATAAAGTAAATAAAAATGTTCTGGGTGAAACTTTGGCTAGTTGACAGAGAGACGATTCAATTCAGGGGGGATGAAATAATATTATCACTGGCTCGAGCGAGTGGGAAAGTCCATTTGTGTTATTAGAAAACTTAAAATGTTTAGGACATCTGTGTCTTCTTGGGAGAAAGATAACAATGCTCCTTTAATTTTTTTGGGGTTTCGTTGAACGCTTCATTGGCTTTCTACTGTTGAATTCTTTTTGAAGACGTATTTTTGTTATAAATTATAAAGTTGCTTACTTCCGCAATCTAAAATAAATTCGACTTATTTTCTAAGTATATTCATAACTGAAATGGAAACGGTATAATTTATTTTTATTTATTTTTTGACTGCCTCGTTGTTCTAGGGGCCAGATATTAGGCCGCAGATAACGCGGTCCTGGGTTCAATCCTCTGGTCGAACTAATAGATAGTTGTTGGTCCTGCGCCTGAATACCGGATGTGTCGTATAGCCGTCCCAACGGATTATAAGGGTGAGGAAGTAAAGAGTGCACTTCTGCACTACAATATATCCTGGCATTTGGCATGAGATTGGCTGCCATGGCCGAAATCGGTCAGGAGCACGTGAGTATTTTTAGAGTGATTTAGTTTTTGCATTATTAAGAGCAAGGCCACAAGCATCTAGTACCACTTAAACATCGTAGACTAAAAATGCTTTTCTTAAATTTAAATGTTGTACTCATAAATGTAATTATAAATTATTTAGAGATTCGTTTATACTTCCAAGTAAAGCCGATTGAACAAACTCAATATAATCGTTAACCATGTGAATATCAACATGAGAAATTCAGTACAAGCCGTCTTAATGATCTAAATCAAACAATTTACAAAGCAAATATTCAAACAGACTTAATTAGTTTATCTTCGCCGACGTGAAATATTGAGTAACTGTGGGGAACATATTGATTGCCCATTAAAATAATGGGTTCGAACTTAAGTGATCCGAATCATTGGTAAGGGTATTCTAAAGTAAATAATCAACAAAAAGTTACCCTATGTTTTGTTCTGATATAATTTATTATTATCGATAATATTTTAACAAAAGTTTAACATAATTTCAACTTCGTTAACGCGATGGGCGTGAGAATAATATATATTTCGTGAATTTTTAATAATAAGATATTCTAAAGTATTAGCAAACGATCAAGTTCTAAGTAAAATGCGAGGATCGGTATTTAATTAACGTAAAACTATCAGTGTCCATATAAATTGACCTTCTTGACTGTTATAAAGAGGCCGTTGTAAGAGCTCAAATTAATTTAGTTTTTGAGTTTAAGACCATCTCGCTATACAGCGAAAAATAAAATAAAAATATATTCAAAAAGAGAAAACGATTATTTTCCGGCGCCTTATTGTTCTCAGAACTTTGCGGTAGTTGATATTAAGTGATCCATTACGCGATACCGGTCTCTTGTAGGCTGACTATCCATTGAAATGTAAGAACATATGTTGCCATATATTTTATTCGATATCGCATGCATTTCTCTCTCTCTCTCTGTAATTACTATTCAATGCTTAGCTTATATTTCATTTATTTTTCAAATTTGGAACTATTATATGTCTTGATATTCCTTGTAAGATTGAAAGAGATCGTTTAAGATTCGTGATATACACGAGTGCTGCATCGAGCGAATGCTTTGCATTTTGAAGTTACACAAAGGAAGCTTGACCTTACATATGGTAGTAATAAGCGACTGAATTATTTATAGAAACTATTTTTTACGCGTCGCTGGACAAAATTTCTTTCGTTGCCTTTCAACAAAGAGTCCCAAATCAAAAAAGAATATATAAAGTAAAGCTTCTTCTGGAATAATAATTACAACTATATACCTCTTTAAATTTGTTTACAATTTATTTTCGGATACTTAAGCTAAATGGTTATTATGTAAAAGTAAAGTCAGTCTATAAATGTCCCACAGCTTAGTTAAGGCCACCTCTCCGTTTTGAGAAGGTTTTGAGCTTAATTCAACATGCTGTTCACATGTGGGTCGATCACACGTGCAGGTTTTCTCACGAGGTTTTCCCTCACCACCGAGTCCGAGATGAATTATAAACGCAACTTAAACACATGAAAATTCATGTTGCTTGCCCAGGTTTGAACTCTGAATCATCAGTGAAACATATATATTAACCACTGGGCCATAAAATATTTTCCCAGGAATTGTGACGTACATACTGTTAACACCAGGAACAAGTATAAACTTACAACCACTGTTACCAGATTACACAGGGTTAGTAAGTCTTTTATGGGACAATGTATGACTTCTTAGAGGATTGCACACCTTGGGAATGAAACGATCGCCTCCAGGGTATATAAAAAAAAAAAAAAAAATCTGTCAATTGACTATATTGTATGAGAAAAAATAAATAAAAATCCCGCTGAGTTTCTTTCGCCGGTTCTTCTCAGGTCTGAGGTGTTTGTTTCCGAACCGGTGGTTCGGAAACAAACACATCAGAGATTTTTGACATTGACTTTTGACTTTGGCCATCACGGTTCGGCACGGCAATTATTATAAGTGCCTAAATGTATTCCAATTAGCACGACGGTCACTTGAACGATATAGATGTATTTGACTTATCCACCATCTAATTGCGAGTAGTATAAAAACATCGAAAAAAAAATTTTGGGAACGGCAAATAAACTAACATCGTTTTTTATACATAAAATATAACTATTATAATAATTACTAATAATATTAATTGAACACTATCATTTAACTTCTTTTTTCGATTTATATTAAGACTTAAGATATTAAATGCTTTTTAAATATCGAAGCTCTCTATAATATTTTTGAAGTGATAACTTCTTATGGGAGGGTGAACCGCTTCGTAACGTAACGCGTTACGGTGCCACTATTACCGACGCGGACTGCTTTACCTGAGAGTTACCAACCTAACGCCATCTAGCGTATACAGATAGTACTTATAATAATTTAGCAATCCTCAAGTGCTAATTTAAATTATATTTAATATATTATAATTAATAATAAATATTATCACTTCTGTCGAGCGTCCCGAGACGCACACGTTTTTTTATAACTCACTATCGCATCCAAATCGAAAATCATGCAATTCAGCTGACAAAACAGCTACGTTTAAAAATAATCCGATAGAAATTTAAAAAAAAAATACATTAACCAAAGTTTTAAAATATGCAACGTTTACAACTCGGCTTGTTATCATTGAATAACTTAATATCGTTAACAACTGCAAAAGAAACAAATTCCGCACTAAAGCTGACTGTGGAAGCAAGACTGTGCTGTTTCATGAATACCTCTATCTCCAACTTTAATGCCCACAAAGTTTCTATTTGATAAAGAAACTTTAAACTCGGTCTCCACGGCAAATATGACTCGGCTTTTAATAATTTATCCAACATGAAATAATAATCTACACCTGTTGAGATTCTGTGTGAGATAAAATGATGATATAATGTTTTCTTAATCATATAATACTTGTAAAGGATACTGAGATTATTATTTAATTCCATTTTGTATGTGTGGGTGGAATCTTACAACTGTTTTTTTATCAGCTTCACGAAATTAATTGAGCTGAAATATTGTCAATTTTTTTTTAAAGATGACAATACAAACTATAAATTTTATTCCTTTCAATACAAACATTTAATAACTTTTTTCTAAATACAATTTTATGTTATTAAATTGATGTAAAACTGTAATAGCCTACAAATGTTTCTCTGATAGACAAGACCTTTTTACGAACATGCGGACGGGTTGAAGAAGTTATCGACATTTTATCCAAAAGTGCAGGTTTCCTCATGATGTTTGACTTCATCGGAAAGCACTAGAATCATAAACACAAATTTGGCACTTAAGCTTATGTTAAGAATCACGTATTCTAACCAGCAAATAAGATTAAGATCATGCTGAGCAATAAATATTGTAATACATGTGTGGTAATTGCAACAAATATATTCCATCAACCCACATTGGAGCAGCGTGATGTTCCAAGTCTGTCTCTTAACAATGTACTCTTTTACTATCTGTATATATAAGCGTTCTTTTCTATTTTTTTGATATTTTGTAATATCTTGAAATAAATAAATATGAAAATGACGCTATGTATACAGTTTGTTTATTGATTGTTATCAGTTTGAAACAGATGATTAGTTAAACAATGCTGGTCTTCTTCTTTCGAATGTCAAATCAATAATAACAGGACAGGAGAACTCAGTGTTTAACGTTTTTTTTATTTTTTATTTTTATTCTATAGATAGGCGATCGAGCATAAGGGCTACCTGATGGTAAGTGGTCACCAACGCCCATAGACAATGGCATTGTAAGAAATGTTAACCATCGCTTACATCCCCAATGCGCCACCAACCTTGGGAACTAAGATGATATGTCCCTTGTGCCTGTAATTACACTGCCTCACTCACCCTTCAAACCGGAACACAACAATAACAAGTACTGCTGTTTTGCGGTAAAATATCTGATGAGTGGGTGGTACCTACCCAGACGAGCTTGCACAAAGCTCTACCACCGAGTACCTAGTAACCTCTAAATTCGATGAATAGTTTTCTAATACAAAAAAAAAACTTATAAAATAGTGATATATTTAAAAAACTCTGAACTTACCAAATAACACTTTTAAGTCATATTGAATTAGTTAGGGCGATTTTCTTATTTACCCCCTGATTTATTGGAGACGTTTTCTGAGGTACGGCCCGTGTACCCGTTGTTAATCATGATTTACGCGACGATACGTCTTGTCGTCCAGATACGATTTTAAATTATTTACGATTCACACGTGGAATTTGTCGCCTTATTTTGAAGACGGAATAGAAATAAGTGGGATGGATTCGTACTTATGTTTTTAAATGTTGCCTTGACTGCCTCGTTGGTCTAGTGGCTAGATATTAGGCCGCAGACCCGGTGGTCCTGGGTTCAATTCCCAGGTCGGGCCAATAAATAGTTATTGGGTATAGGTGGGTAGTTATTGGGTGTGGTAATTCTCAGTAGCAGCCCAGAGTCTGGAAGTTGGAAGTGTGTACACTCCCGTGCCTCGGAAAATACGTTAAGCCGTTGGTCCTGCGCCTGAACTCTTTTCGGTCGTGTCGGATTGCCCTCCCATCGGATTATGAGAGTAAGGAAAAGAGAGTGCACCTGTGTTTGCGCACACACTTGTGCACTATATAATATGTCCTGCGCAGTTGGCTAATCTCTCTTGAGATTGGCCACCGTGGCCGAAATCGGTCTGGAAGACCTTATGTTTTTAATATATTATATATTTTGGAAGCAATGAAAACTAATGTAGTTCTTTTAAAATAATGAGTTATAGATTATTGTAATAAATATTTATACATACAATCGTCAAAGCGCGCGCAAATCATACGTGATGTGACAATAGTAAATAGATACGTCGTAAAGTATATAGAAATATTGTAAATTTCCAAAGAAATTAAACTTGAAAACTTAACAATTCCACTAAAAGTATAAATTTGTAGTATATTCTAATAATAATTATCAATATATAAATATATTTATATACTTAAAGCTAATTAAGGAGACTGAATAAACCATATACTTAAAGAAATTAATAACTTCCTAAATCTCAAAGGCCGTTTTCAAAATGTATAAAAAGAATGTGGATGAGATATTTTAATTAAGTCGGAAATACTTCAATAAAACCGCGGAACGAGGCGTTGTAAATTTAAGGGTAGAATTGATCATTATCTGTGTATCAGAGTTGTTTATAGTTTGACACGTTCTGTTGAGTCGCTACCGTTTTTTACGCATCCGCCAATAAACGTGATCGTCATTAATTTGGTGACAGTTCAAAACTGCTGTCATCTTATATGGCCCAAGTATAAGTTACCAGCGTATGGTGACTTATGATTTAATGAGAATGGGTGAACATATATTCACAAATTAAATTAATTTAATTTTGGAACAACGTTATTTATTTATATAATATAAATACGTTGTGTTGCATTGTCAGATATGCGTCGGCCTTGAAAATGAGAATTCTAAGTAGTTTAGATTAGCGCAAATGTGTAGTGTGTGTGTGTGTAGTGAGTGCAGCTGCGTTTGCACACACATTTGTGTTCAAATTAAAACTAAACTCAAAATTGCTTAGATTATTTTAACCTTCGTAATTGTTTGTTACGTAAATAGCTATTAAATAGTCAATGAAATTTCTATTTAACGCTTTTTCTTACACCAAACGATCTTCCTTAAGCAAGCACGTTCGAGTTGTAACATTTGTCTAAAATTACACACGCCACATTAATTCTAACATCAAAGGTATTAGGGCGATAATGGCTTAGCAGATTTAGGCGGAATAATAGCATTGAATTACTGAATGTATATTTTGGGCTTACAAAAACAAAGCTGTATAGCGCCTCTGATAGATACCGGAAATAATTCCTAAATCCAAATAAGATATAGCTTATGTGTATACATTAATGTTTAATAGCTTAATATACTATTGTATTGAAATAATAATAATACCTGATTTATTATGTATATGTTGACAATATTTGGAAAAAGGAGAATAGCAGATTTCGTACCCCATACTTTTTTGTTGTTTTGTTATAAACATTGTACCACTTATTAAGGCAACTAAGCTATTTATTTTCATGTAAGCGTAGTATTTTTAAAAGTATGGATTAATAATATCAATAAAATGTTTTGAATAAATAAAAGTAATAAAAGCAGAAACCAAACGCAGTTTTGTTTTTAGAAGTTGCCGTATGTAAAATAAGACAAATATGGAAATGGTAATTAATTGTTTAGAAATAAAACTAACATAAAATATAATTAAACACTTATATATTATACCTAATAATGCATAATTCTTGCGTAAAATCATAATAATGAACGATTTAATAATAGGAATTATTTTCGGAATCAATTTTTTTTTTTGTTTATCTGGCAATTATTTATTGACAGGTAAGGAAAATCTGTCTGTCAGTTCAGCTCCTTGCTATTGTTTTGGATTGTGGTTTGTGACTGTACCTGAGCATTAAGTGAATTATTTGACCGTTTTTCCATTGAGTTGAGCATCTGTACTTCCGTATTCCACTGCTTGATAGGAGTTTCGCGAAAGAACGCTATATTATACTGTGCTGTGTGTGTACGACGTAGGTGATTTAATTAAAATGACGAGTTTGCTGTAACTGCATTGTAGGTTTAACAATAGTGGGATACTGCTCACATGTGATGAGCATTATTTAGTATCTAAGTTATGCTCGCCATGAGGGTATTACTCGACCTGCCCCCTTCTTAGATGAAGTAATATTAAGAATAAATTAATTATAAGTACAATAAAATAAATGTACTTACAAAAATAAAGTATTGTTTTATTTACCTATATTCAAAACCTAGCAACTTTATCATTATCAAACTGTTCCAGTCCGCTGCTGGACATAGGTGTCTCCTAATGTACCCCACTGAGTAGATACGATCCTCAACTCAATCTACCAACTTAATGGTAAGTAAAATCTAAAACATATAATTTATCACCAAAACAATATTTATGTACCTACATGTGACAATCTACATAGGTTCAATACTACATAACCAAAATAATAAAACTGGCTACAACTTTTACGTCCTAACTTCTAAAAATCTAAGAATTTAAAAAGGGCTTTTCTGTTATATTAACTACCAATTAAAACAAAATATATTCCACAACAGGAAATTTTATTATCGGTACGAAATTCCCATACGAGCCTGCCGTTCTCCATTTGCTTATTAAAATTTTATTTCAATTATTATTAATAAAAAGTAGACTGTCTTGTTGGTATACTGGTCGGGCCGAGAAAAAGATTTTTTGGTTTTTTCAAAATAAAAATATTCCATAGAATTTAAAAATATTTTTATTTTATACTAATAAGCTTTAATAATTATATATTAATATTGAATAATTGAAAACATATTTGAACCGATTTCGGTTTATTTTATGTTTCTTACAATAAAACATGACATGTAACATATTAAACCATTTTTTATTTAATACATTAAAGCCTTTAATATATACAAATAAACATAAAAAGCTACTGTACAAACTATGTCTATTATATAGGACAAATTTAAAAAAAAAGTAAAAAGAAAAGTAATAGTCTGTCATTGTCCCACTGGCTGGGCTAAGAGAAGACTCTCTATTAGGAAAAGGTTTGGAGCTTATTCCATCATGCTGCTCCAATGCAGGTCGAATACACAGGTGCCAGAATATCAGTTTAATGAGACACAGTCAGTTTTCTTCACGATTCGCCGCAGACGAGATTAATTATAAACACAAATTATACACATGAAAATTCAGTGGTGCTTGCCTGGGTTTGCACACGAATTCATTGCTTAAGATTTACGCGTTCTAATGACTGGGCCATCTCCTTAACAAATAAAGTGCTTAATAAAACAGATCAAATCAAATTACAAGACCATTTATGTATAGAATTATATTTTACTAATAAACTAGCTTCACTTAAAAAAAGGTTCAACCGCGCAACTGAAAATGAAACTAAAGCCATAAAAAATACATATATTTTCACTTCATTAGTGGCAACACTTTCGAGCGTTTTATAAAACAATGGCCTATAAATACTTAATATCAACTCGACGGTCGTAGATCACTTTAATTGGCTTAACAAAGAGTATATTTTATAGGTTAAACTGGATTAAATATTAGCACGCGAGCCTATGCTCGGATTTTACTGACAAAATGCCTTTATTTACCACCTCTTTGGAGAAAAAAGAACGACCAAATTAATTAATTATTGTGACTAAATCCAACAAATAATATATTAATGATAAACATTATTTGTTATTCATAAATTCGTTCATAAAATTATGATATGGTAGAAAAAATTGTTTTAGCAGGTTTCATAAAAATATATTATTATTATTAATATATTGACTTTGTAATAAAGAGTCATCAACTCTTATACGAATTTTGTAGCTGATCTAACGTCATTTAATAATTGTATGTAATTTCTTGTAGAAAGAACATAATACTTTTTAATATTATATTATTATTCATGCAGGCTTCTACATGGACTTTTAAAACGCTTATGAACTTTTTAAAAGATTAAACCTGTTTCATAATCTAGACTCCACTGGGCCAACTCAGCTTTTAGTAGTTACACATTTTTGGCAAATTTAAGACCCTTACCACACACCTACGGTCCCAGAGTTAGGTCTTCGTTGTTTCCGTCGAGCGGGCCGAGCTTTTCTAGATCCCGCTCCACAGTCGCCTTCTTCCAGAGGAGGCTATGGTCCTCCAATGCACGATATATTATTATAGATATCTCTTCTGGGCAACCCTTGAAGTACTAGTAAGTCGTTTATAAAATAAATCATATAAATCCTAAAAATAAAATAATAATAAAATTATAAAACATATTACTTAATATACATGTAAACGACTTGCAAGTTATGAAATTATGGCGATTAATATAATTTCGTTTATTGATAACAATTCCAGATACAATTTTAATATCCATAATCTTAAAAGAATCGAAACACTTCAAACGACTTCGTAAAAATACTTAAATATTTCTGGGAATATCCCATCGGCCTGTAGTGAAAACGAATACAAAACAAAATATATGAGTAAAAATTGATGTTTATGCTGTTAGTCGTTAAAGAGTTCCTTCGTCTGCAGGTTTTGTGAGCATGATTCTATATCGAATCCTGGATATAGAATCATGCTCACAAAACAATGCATTGTCATTGAACTGAACCAACAAGTAACATTTCAACTTTGTATTATAAGATGTTCTATTTCAGCTTGCAAAATTTGACCTTAACAGAAATATTACAAGTTGAAACGCTTTTAAAAACGATCAATACGGAACCAATACGGTACTAAATAATAAAGTCACGTGACGATAACGTAGGCAAATAACCGTTGTGACATTTGGCTGTCGTCAGTCTATTAAGGGCTCTCACCCACCATTATAAATTGCCAGCTCACATGCAACCGTTGCTATATATATGAAAAATGGTGGAAAAGACAGAAGTAAACAATTTCATGCCTATTTATTATGGTACATAATTCCGATGTAGGTTAAATACACGAAATATTAAATAATTCCAGTATTTGATTTATTTCCGATGTTATTATAACGAATTTACTCGAAGGAAAGTATTTCAATAAATATTTTATATTCCTTATTCAAATTAGCGTAAAAATCGTATAAAGAAAACGTTATTATTAAGCAGTTTAATTTCACCTTTTTCAAGCGAAATCATAAAACGTACGATGATTGATTACCGTTTTACAACTGGCCGGTAATAAAATAGCGGATTCCAAATTTAAAATTTCAGCAGACATTTTCGGAGAGGTTATTAAAATTTGCTCGCTATGAACAATGAAAATACCAATTAATTGCCTCGTTGTAAACAGATTGCTTAATTAAGGAAACGAAATGAATAAGGAACGTTTAGCGAGTAACATGGAGTTAAATTAATTTTAATGATAAACGATTTATATGGCAACGTTACGAATGTTCCCCCTCGAAAGTAAACTTTATTTTGTGGTTTCGTTGAATCTTAAGGCAAAATATAATCAATAATAACGAATAAATATGCGTTTTTACTACAATGACTGACGGTTTGAACGGATTACATTTAAAAAATAGCCTCTTCATTCAAAATTTTAATTAATTTGTCGGGCTTGCGTTTTTATGAAAAATAAACCTCGCACTTCATATCTTTAACCATTAAAAATGTAATTAATTTCACAGAAAATGGGGATGAAAAGAGCTTATTTAGGTTAAATTAAAAATAAAGAGATTTTTTTAAGTAGATAAAAAAATATTATTTTTTTCCGCAAGATAATGTTTATGTTAATTTAAAAAAAATATATTTTTTTTTTATTACATTGAAACATAAGTAGTATTACTACTATGTAAAAAAGAATATTCGAAATTAGTCTTTTATAACTACTATATAATAATTATTAAATATATTTTATTTAATAATTATAAACTCGGCTTTGCCAGTATATTTATAGATATTTTTGTAAATACATACTTATAAAGCAACAATGCACAAGGACAAGCAGACATGTTCATGCACACAAATGTCTGTCCTGTGCGGGAATTGAACCCAACCACGCCAACCGACTCGTCGAAATTGTATTTGTTAATTATAACAACGATGATATATAATCTTTTTTATATCGACTTATTTAGAAAAAAATCCTTTCTTTAATTCCTGTATCGAATTTAATGACATTTAATCAGGTGCTAAGTTTGGAGTCGATATTTTGCTACCATCAAAATTTACTATACCATCTACGCACACCCAAGCAGACACACGCACAAACACAAAATACACGTATAAACGTAAGATTTATAAAAAGTTCGAATTTCAAACATCGATTTCATTACAATAACTTTTTTTAATTCCGAATAGGAAATTAAAAAAAATGGCTTCTGTTTTATTTATATATCCCAGAACTGGGTATTATAAAAATTCAATTCATAAAGAATCTTTCGAGTGTGATTATAAAATGCGACCCTTAATAAATACAATGTTGTTCCATGAAAAGCCTTGATTTGCTACTGCATTACCTTTTAATACAAAAGGGTATAGCCCTCGAGCGATCAGGTGTGGGGCAGTTAAGCTTATAAAGAAGGAGGGATTTAAAAGACGTTAAAATAAAGTCAGCGGCTCGGATCGCGAAATAATGTTTCGTCAAATTTTGTTTGATTCTTATTGTTTGGAACAAGACATGTACTTTTGCGAAAGTATGGTGCAACAATTTAGTTTTCACTATAACCCGACTTGCTTATATATTATATTGACTTTATAAATTCTAAACAGGAAATGAAGAAAATTACATCCGTTTTATTTCTATATAACTGGACCGGGTTTTATAAAAATCCATTTCATTTGTAACACAATTTTTTTTAAATTATAAACTATAAACAAGCAAAAAGATAAGCATTATGAAATTAATTATAATGTCAACCAGACCGATTTCAGTTAAGTCAAGGAGATTGTCTACAAATAATGCAATCAACTCCAAACCAAGTTCGTCGTAGTTAAGTTCGTTTTCATTAAATTCGATAAAGATATTTAAATAAAACGATATGTAAATAATCTCTAAGGAAGGAAATTTTAAATTTGGATTTCCTTTAAGTCAGCAGTCCTTCTTCTTATGCATAATATTCTGTATTGTATGCAGTATTATATGTTGCAAAGGTGGTTATTATGAGGTTGAATATTTGCTCGTCCATTATAAATAAAAAAGAAAGACAAAATTAAATTCTGAACACTATATTAAATAAATATTCATTTTTAAGTCGAAATTATAACTCAAGAATATGTGTAAATCAATTAATAATAATTGCAGATCCAAGAGCTCGACTTTTGGCTAGAACATGAAGATGATTTTTGAGAAAGCGCAGCGTGACAATAATTAAGTATCAAAAAATAATCACTCTGTTAATAGTTCAAGCTTCGACACTGATTTTCAGCTGTTGTGAGAGGGAGAAAAATACCCACAATTCTATGATGTCCCAAAAATACATTATACAATTCATACATATTTAAATATCCTCGGTTATTATAAATTTGTACAAAGTTGCTTCCTTCGTAGAGCTTTTATTTACTATAATAAACTTTATAACTATATACGTTGATATTTTAAAAATTAAAAAAGGCACTTGTCTCTAATCTTATAATATCGCTTTTCTTTTAAACAAAACTGAGACTGAAAAATATTACTGACTTTTTTTATCTTATGTAGATATAAAAAAATTATAATAAGTAGTCTGACCAGCAAATGAGCCACATAAGTAGTATATATTATGCAATATATTGATTGACTAGTTACTTCACCCACAGTACAAGTTACGCTTGTGTAGGTTGTAACGTGGTGGTTTAATATAATATTTTATATATCTTTTTCAATAAATAACGCAAAATATAATTGAAACAGTCCAGTAAATCCTTCCTAGTTCCAATCCTAGTTTTTTTCTTTTATTTTAATTATTTTTGCAACGCAAACGTCTCTGATGTATATTGTTACAAAACTTTAAGCGATAAAAAAAACATTGTATATCTCAACGGTTGTGTTTGCGGCGCCTTCGGGCTATTGAAAATTAAAAATCGCTGCTATATTTTTTTTTTGTGTTGAATTTACGGTGGGTTTAACCCAATCTTTGTTGTAGTATTTTTTTTTAAACTGTTGCAATTTGTGATAATGTGTGCTTTATTATTATAGTACAAATATATTTTTATTTTGTCGCCCCCTCTTATTTTATCTTTCGTAGTTATAAAAAAAAAAAAAATTTACACGAAAAAGTAAAACAAATTGTTGAAGTGATAACTTCTTATGGGAAGGTAAACCCCTTCGTAACGTAACGCGTTACGGTACCACTATTACCGACGAGGACTGCTTTACCTGAGAGTTACCAACCTAACGCCATCTAGCGTATACATATACTTATAATAATTTAGCAACTTTCAAGTACTAATTTAGATTATATTTAAAATATTATAATTAATAATAAATATTATCTTCTGTCGAGCGTCCCGACTTTTTTTTAAAAATTTATTTGAAACAAAACAGCTACATAAAATGAAGTAATAAATTGCATGGTCACTTAAAATATTTCTTTTAGGACACGCGATCACAGATCAATAACTTAGGACGACAGACGCATAGAGGCCAAAAATACCTACAAATCATCATCCATATATATTGATCAATATATTTTTTAATATATTAATAATTATAATAAAATAAATCAACGGGATAGTATTACGCAAAT
Organism: Nymphalis polychloros; assembly: GCA_905220585.2. NCBI lineage: Eukaryota > Metazoa > Arthropoda > Insecta > Lepidoptera > Nymphalidae > Nymphalis > Nymphalis polychloros. The sequence continues at coordinate 2,733,199 of HG992253.1, forward strand.
ACTATTCGTACAAAGCAAAATTAAAGTGTACTCAAAATTAGATCGAGGTTTAATTAAACGCTATGCTGAGGTATAATCATGACTGAATTGAAATTCGACGAATTAACAGGACATTTTGTTGAAATAGTACACTAATGATACTATAGGATAAATCTTGAATGGCCATTTGGTTATCATCAAATAATGTTTCAGAAAATTATTTTTTAAAAACTTCTTTACGATTGCCAATAAATAAATAAAAGTTTTTTTTTTCTTATTTTATGTTAAAGGTTGGCGAACAGGCAAATAGGCCAGTCGTCACCACCACCCATAGACATTGGCGATGTAAGAAATATTAACCATACATTGCATCGTCAATGCGCTATGCGAGACAATTTAAGGCTATAACTTTAAGCTAAACATTACTTTAAATATGTAGCATAGTATAGTCTTTATTTTAATTTAATAGCTCAAACCTTTTCTCTGAGAAAATAGAGCTGTCACAAACAGACAACAACAATATATATATATATATATATATATATATATATATATATATATATATATATATAGTGTTTGGTTTTTATGTTTGGCGCACGGAATCATACGAACAATAAAAATTCAACGTTGCGAAACGATATGAACTAAACTAGTTAAGAACAAGTTATTATAGTACATGAAAATTGCATTTTAATAGCACCCTAACTAACATGTGGCGCGATTCGCGGGTGAGGACTTGAAACGATACACGGTGATTACAGAGTTGTGATTTTATAGACATGAATATTCACTATTTAATTCATTTAAATACTATGCAAACCGAGAAAAAATTATAAATTTATGATAAAATTCAATTTTGTATAATTAAATATTATAAAGATAAAAGAATTAGGTATTGAAAATAATTTATTTTCAATTCTAATATATCAGAATTTAAGAAAAATAATTATTTAAATAAATATTAAATTTTATTAAGCATTCAATAAAAAATAAAAATGAATACTCGTACAACTTTATATGTAAAAAAATCACATGTAAATTAATTTACTTTTCATTAAAGTTACATTTTCAGTTTTGTATTGTCAGTACACTAATCTAATTCAAAATGTTTTGCTGTAACGTTGCTCTAACGGTTAATTTTGATATTGACGGGTCTAGTTTTTATTAACTCTTCAAAAGGGGGATAATGAAATGTCTGTAAGGAAGGTGTCTTATGAATACTGACTACTATTCCATGTACCGATTTAAGTTGTCAGGCTAATAACAAATGGAGTCTGAGTTTCGGGTATAATCCTTCCTTCAACGCTTAATCATGGCAGTTGTCAATTTGAGTGATGATTTGCAGATCAAAATAATTACACATAGGCTTATCTTTATTGTCAAAATTAAACCTATATTTCACAGCTTGTGATGTTCTTAAAAATTACGTTTTTAGTAGTGGGGTGCCTTTTGACATGCCTGAGCCAGTTCAGGTACGAGCATCCAGCTTTCCCCATTCGAGCTTAGCTTAGACTTCCTCTCCAGTCATTTTATTTATCGGGTTATTTCTTTAGTCCAAAAAGGGTGGGATCTTTCTTAGCTCGGAAGCAGAAGAGTTTTTGGTGGATATGCCGTATGTAGATGTGTTTTATGATAATCATGAAATAATCGAGATTTCGGTTCTATTTGTAAAAAAAGTTCTGTTAAAAAGGCGAGATGTATTATTATATTACTTTTAATAGCACTGAACCGTTTTGTAAAAATGATTAACAATTAATTACAATAATTGTTTAGGTACCAAATTTTGTCGTATAATTATTTAAAATAGTATATAGCAAGTTATTGATAAATTCTTGAAATTGTTTATTTGATTAAATTTAATCATAAATCCAGTGACGCCTATTCTTTGGATTTATTTTAGATTTAAACGCATTACTGAATCTCAAAATGCTTTGTGAATTTGATATTTGATTTTTAAAAGCGTTGACTTTTGCAACTCAATTATCTATTTCAAATATTTCAACTATTTTTTTTGCAACTTCAAAAGAAGTATTATTTTGAATGGGAAAATGAATTTTTTTAATGTTTAACTTTTGAAACAAGTTCAATTGTGATTCAAATAATTTAATATTCTTTATTTGAATAAATCTTTCATTATTACGTATTAGAAATTTATTATTTAATTAATTTACTTTTAGATATTTTGCCATAAATTGCAGAAATATAATATGATTTTTCCAAAGACGGCTTGTACAATATAAGTACACGTGTAGAAGATATATTATCTTGATTTTGTAATAGTTATTTCTCCTAACACATGACCGAGGATACTCTCCTCTTAAAATGCCCGAAATGCTGTAGTAAAATTTTGTGGCTGCAAGAGAATTTCTAGGCTTTGTGCTACCCTCGAAGTGGCATCTATAATGCACATTACTGCAGAACCTTTGTACTTGCAATTCTTTACAAGTCCACAAAGAAACCTCAAGTCATGTTACGATAAAACATTACTTTATATAATACGTATAAATATTATATGTTCATTATTTAATTTAAATTATATATATTTGAACTGCACGTCTCTAAAAATTGGTGCCAAATGCAAAGTGTAAACGGTAATTTTTATTTACACAAAGAAATTTAAATTAATAAATGTTTAGTTTTTATAAAGACTGTTACTGTGACTTATAAAATATGATAGGTATATAAAGTCACTAGCTTTTCAGCAGATATTTATGTCTTTCAGACGTTGCTATGATAAGTAGTGACGTAAATTATACGACACTTAAGTACTATATAACCTATGTTTGTACTAAAACTATTGTAATGTGAAAGGCTGATATTAATTGCATTAGCATATATATAACATATATAGCATATTTTAAAATACAATAATATAAGGGTCGAATTATGTCTTAAAATTCCGTTACATCAGAACAAAAATATATTTTGGCAAGTGTGGTTTTTACCATTAGCACCGTTCTATATTGTTTGTGATTCGAGAACTTCGATTTAAAATAAGTACATGTAGGTGGAGTAACGATATACGCAAAGTGGCTGGCAGCGGATGGATTTTGAGAGCTGAAGATCGAGCTCAGTGGGATGCTATTGGAGAGGCCTATGTTCAACAGTGGACGACGAAAGGCTGATGATTATGATGATGATGACATGTAAGCGCCATAATGCCATCAAAGGGTCGTTTATAAACATTCTTTTATAAATTTAAAAAATGCTAATATAATAAACTTATCTCATTATGTAATCTGTAACCATCGCGTTCTCTACCATAAACAAAGCAAGGTACGTAATTGTTTCATTAGAGGCACCCCTGGACGTGATTTGAAAGTATTACCGTCTGTCCGTGATAATCACCCAACGGCGACAATACAAACTAGTCGTATAGAATAGAGATTGACAGATTTGTGTCCGGATTTATCGCTTGACTGATCTAGTGTTCCAATTCTAACATAATGTTACTCGTTTCCATTGAAATGAGAGAAATACTAGTTGTGTTCGCTTCGATGGACATACATTGGACTTTATTTTATTTTTATATAATAATAATAATAATAATAAAATATTACTCATGACATTAATAATCTTTCTATTTTTGGCTTGACAAATATGCTATATTTCACAAGTACTAAGTTTATTCTGATGATATTAAATAAAATTATTTAACAATAATACACTAAATTTTCAAACGTCAATGAAGCTAAGTTATGAAACTATAAAAATAAAACCAGCTTTATATTACGTATATAATATATAATTAAGTAAATAAGCGTGTTGTTACAATACACACAATTGCGATTGTACAATACATATTTAATTACAGACACACAATCGTATAACCCACATAGCATTTATTAATTTCACCCTCTGAACGGGCCCAATTTGACGGGAACGTCTTCATCAACGTACCATTGTGGTTTATGGCTTTCCGCTCCGTCGGCTCTCGTCTGCACTGGCTTTATCTTACCTGACGCTACCGCAGTGCGTTGCAGGCCTCAAGAATATACGATGTTAGAAATAATGGAGGACGCTAGTAATTAGTATTTTTTTTAATACCGTCCACCTTACTAATCTTATATAATCTGTTATATAAGATTAGTAAGGTGGACGGGCAAATAGGCCATATCCTGATAACTGGTCACCAATGCTTATAGGCATTGGTGATGTAAGAAATATTCCTTACATTGCCAATGCGCCCCTGACTTTGGGAACTAAAATTTTATTTCCCTCGTGCCTGAAGTTACACTCACCCTTCAAACGAAAACACAAAAATACTTAGTATTGCAGTTTAGCGGTAGAATATCTGATGAGTGGGTGGACAACCCAGATGAACTGGCACAAAGTCTTACTAAGTAAAATTCTTAAATAATATTAATATTTTATATAATTAAACATAAAAAAATGCGATTTTTTGTTAATTAATATTACTTCACAATATACATATAACCATAAAATATTAAAAGCAAACAATATCTTTTCAAAGTTTGTAAAAACCGGTTTTAACAAGATAAAACAAGCTTTGGATTATTTTTATTAGAATAAATCTGTTTCAGCCGAAGAAAGAAAATTCATAATTATATTATGTTGCAATTAAAAGTTCGCTATTTGGAAGAAAAATTAAGCATCTCAAAAGCGTTGATTGGAACTAATTATTCCACAAAACAGTGAAGAGGTTTTTAAGAAGAAAATGGAAAATTTATGTTCGAGGTTGAAGATAAAAACATAGCTAATGAACTTTAACTTTGATATTCTTGACTTAAACTTTTTAATGTAAATTTTGAAAGAACTAAATTATTTGTACGCGTCAAACCTTTTTATAACTAGACAATAGGTAAGTCTTTCATTGGGCTTACCTTATTATCACATAATAAATAAAAAAATATTATTTAATTCCACAAAAAGTTTGAAGAGAAAAAAAATCAAAATTGCTCCTTGTGGAACGCCTTTTAGTCCACCAAGCTATATTTACTTGCAAAATGCATAAGTCACAATAATTATAAAGCATATCGTGAATACATATTTAAAAGAAACCATACAACTTGTATCATATTACTGTGGAATTTGAAAATAGAAGTATGTATAATTTTAAGTATAGTAATTTCATTTGATGGACATAAAAATATAGGCCTTAAGCTTAACAGCGCACGCATGATCAATAGCCAGCCATTCATACGTGCTATTTTGAAAAATCTAAATGTCAAAGTAATTATTTGCAATAACGTAAACGAAAGCAACACGCGAGACTAAAAATAAACAAGTATATAATTAGACTACAGCAGTTAATATGACCTACAACCTACACATGTTTAATATTACGTGTACTTAAGTATCAGTCTTAATTCCTTATTCGCATATAGTCCATATGCGAATAAAATACAATACACCTTACCATTCTTGAATGTGATGGTGTTTTGTATTGAGATAATAAGATAAAAAAATGAATTAGGAATATTATGTTTCTGATTTCAAAAATAGAGATTGTTTTCGAAATGCTCCATAGAAATAATTTAACCGAGCTTAAATTAAGTAATGTAAAATCGATCAAAATTAAAACAGCCAAGAAAAACGTGACGTTGACATAAATTGTTGTATATTTTAAACAAATCTACAAGTTAAAATATTTTCAACATTTGCTAACAAACAAGAAGTAGATACTTTCTTGTAAAATGATAAAATTAATTCTGTATATTCTTTGAATTTCTTTAAAAAAGACTATTAACAGAAAATAAGTTAAATAATATTATCTTGCGAAATGACAAACTATAATTTCAGATATTTCATACGTCCATGTAACTTCACCACAGCTGAAGAATGCCAGCATTCAAACAACTTGAAGGCGAGTAATTAGCAGTGAAGCTCTTAATTTGTTCCAGTTTAATTTTACACACCTGCATTGACTTATGTTTATTTAATTATATACTCATAACTTTTCAAACACGAAATTAAATTACGGGCATATATTATACGCAATTAACTGTTATTTTTATGATATAGTGAATTGAATTATATTTTTTCTAAATATTTAGGATTTTATTTTTTCTTATTGGTGTCCATATTATCTCTCGATGTTTGCTATGATGCTTTATTTGAAGTCAAGTAATTAGTTAATTGTTACTAATATTGTTAATAGCATGAATATGGGGCAAACAAAATGCTTCATTCAAATATCTCCTCGGTCCTTGTGACCCTTAAAAATACTATAGTTATATATATCGGAGCGAGACAATATTAAATAATGAAATTCAGTTAATTTTGAGAGTTATAATTAATTTTGTTAATTTTTATTGTTGGTAAAGTATTCTGTTCAGTTTATTAGAGCGGTTAACACCGAATGGAGTTGCGTCTGTCACGGCGAACGTCATGTCAATGATGGACTTGTTGACAGCGGTTGTACGCGGTGGTGATTCGCAAACCCATTGGCTCTAAATCGCTAATTATTATTGTAATCCCTAATTGTACAAGTAATAAGTGTTTGTACAATAAAAATTGTAACAAAAGTCAATATTGCTGTCTACTTATTTTAACGTAACAGAAAATGACTGAGTCAGTGTAATTACAGTCACAAGGATGATAACATCTTAGTTCCCGAAGTTGGTGGCACTTTTGCGATGTAATCGATGGTTAACATTTCTTACCATCAGGTGGCCCATATGCTCGTCCGCCTACATATTCAATAAAAAAAAATTAACTTTTTATATTAACTTCAAGATAAACATGTACTAATTTGAATATGAACTTGTGTTGTAAAAATATGTAAAAAATGTAACTCTCATTTAAACTAACATCAAAGCCAGGTCGTTTCGCTAGTGTGATATAAAATCGATAGAAACTGCTAGTTAGGATGTAGGAGACGTGTAACTAAAGTTAACACCTCGTGTTACGGAGTCTCCATTTATGAGCTTAATTAATTAATATTGTATTAACAAGCCACGTACCGTGTTAACTATGGACCGTATAACTTTATCAAATAACTATTTTTTTTTAAAACAATAGAATCATACTGTGTAATATTTGATAACAGCAATAACTGAAAGAGTAAAAAAGAGTGCATGAAGCATTTATATCGTTATACATATCATCATTCATTATCATTAGATTTCAGCAAACCTTAACAAATTATACGCTTAAGAATCCCTTATGAATCACTCTGTCCATCGATGAAAACCTTATGAAAAATCGTTCGGTACTTTTTGAGTTTATCGCGTTCAGACAGACAGACATAAAGACGCGATGGATGGACTTTTTTACAATATTTAGTAATTTTACAGAAATTTACGTAATATATTATGTAAATTAAGTACGAAAATCATTTTGTCTCTTTAATAATTAATTGTATATTTATCGTTGCACAATCAATCATAAATAAACTACATATAGTGTCATCGATTTCTGTATAAAGTTATGTAGATTATATAAAAATAATGTAGTATCTGGCAAAAAAATATAATTGTAAGAAGAAATGTACTTTATAAAAAAAGGTGTTAATTTAATTTTGATTATCGCCATTAGCAATTTAAAAATATTAACCAGTCCTAACATAACCAATACACCGCTAATCTTGGGAACAAAGATTTTATGTCAAAAGCACGACGTACGGCTTATATAATGTCACCAACATTCGCTTGCTCTGTGTTCAAATAATTTATTTAACAAAGAAAATGTTTCTTGTTTAACATAAAAATCTTTTATTTATATAACATTAAAATATAACTATATTATTTTTTAAATTACTTTATTTAATAATTATACGCCATACTATATATTATATGTCATACTATACTTATTATAATCCTACTGTTTTCAATTCTTGGAATGTTAATTTATTCTCATCTTTATTTTTTCTGAATGAAGTCACGACGTACCCTGCGGCTTTTGTACGAGTATGTAAAAAATGGGTAAATGAAAATTTAAAACTTGTAATAACAGGTCTACAATCATTAGGATAAATATATTTTTGTAACCATTAAGGTAGCAAGTAACGCAGATATGTTACTGTTCCCAGCTATTTATGAGCAATGTGGAATTTACCCATTTAAAGGATTAAGACGGCCTAGTGGTTGCCAATCCTTAATTGAGCGAAATACAACTTTTCATGTGCTTATACACATATAGACTCGGTGTTGCTTGTATATGTTTAAACCCACAAACTTCGGTTAAGTTCGTTGGATTTAAGCCCCAGGCCTGGCAAGTAAAATGTTATTCAGTCGAAGAATCTCAGCAGCATCATGTCCTGAAAGAGTGTACACTCCAGTGCAGAAAGCATGTAAAGCCGTTAGTCCTGCGCCTGAACTCTTTCCGGTAGTGTCGGGTTGCCGTTCTATCAAAATATGAGAGTGCGGTATGTTTGCGCACACACTAGTGCACTATAATATATCCTACACACTTTCTGCCTAATCACTCTTGAGATTCAGGACATTATCACCATTACATGAACTTTCGTCATTGTATGATTTAATTTGACTGGTTTATTCATTATGTATTGTAGCTATTCTGAGTCGGTAAATATATGACGTTCGTTAATGTGGCGCCACTTGAAAGGATAAAAAGTCGCTACGTGCTTATTGTATCGTGCGTGGATTGCATCCAAGTGTGGATTGACTTTATAATAATGTTCCACACTGCAGAACGAGTTTACTTTTAGTAAGCTGTATGACATCACATCATTCTGTATAAAATGTATGATGCTATGTTTAATTATTATTATTTAAAAAAATATATTTAAAATTGATTGTGTCTGTATGATAAATCATTCGAAAAACAGCTTGCTTAAATTTGAACTAGAGTTCCACATATTCCATCCACTTGGTCATCTGAGCTCATAATTTATACATAAATTATCGCATATAAATGATCCATTAGTCAAAAGCATTAATATAATATTGATACGATTTACATAAATTCTTATATATTTGGAAAATTTTATTACAAGTTTAAATTTAGAATATTTTTCTGAAGTATAAAAAAGTTTTAACTAAAGAATGTCCGATAATTTTTTGCTTAAAGATTCCTTAATAAGCAGATTAAAAATGTTAAAAGACTAATTAAAATATCGACAGATTATATTTATTACATAACATTCGTTCCATCTTTCATAACGTAAAGCATATTCGTCTAACCAAATGGAATCGTTAAGGGTTCGTAACAAGTTCTTCCAATTGTGTTATTGTTACGTGGGGACAATATCAGAGTCAACTGCACTGAATCAACGGAATCCGGGACAAATCCCGCTAATTGTGTCCGAAGTTCGACGGGACGGGCTTTTTAATTAAAACTTATTCAATATTATAGAGTCGAATCGAGTTAGCCGGTCACTCGGATAATTCAAAGTTTGTTACATTTGGATGAAATGTTCAATTTTTCTTAATTAGATTAACGAATTCTCGATTTTAATACTTTTTAAACGATTTAAAATTTTACTGAGTGTAATAATTTAACATTTAATATTCAATCCGTTTATTGTTAAGTTCGTTTAAAAAGGATAACTTTATAACGTTTAAATATTGGTTTAAAATTATATTATACTAAGAAGTATAATAACTAACGGCGATATATATAAAATTTTGTTTGAGGGTTAATTATTATTGATATTCATCAAGGTATATTTGGCTTAAATATTGGACGGGGGTGTCAGCCAAAAGTGTGAAGAGTCGCCATACTGGTACAAATGACCTGAAAATTTGTCTCAGTATCTCCTGGCCTATTATGTTTATTATTATATAATTAGTATTAATAGAAGGAAAAGCCTATTTCTAATTCACATTATTGCATTTGATAAAATAAAAAAAGGCAAAATCAAAATATTATGTATAGAAACATAAAACTTCCTTATTGATTTTCAAAATCTTCCACTTATTCGGAATGAAATAAATAAATACCTTAAGCCTCAGAAGAACTGGGAAAAAATCGCCGATACTAAATTGTTTTTCCAGCAGTTATATATTTTATTTGTAACGGCCTAGAGGCGATCGTATCGTTTATAGTTTTTCAATAGCCTTTAGCACAAAAACATTCTTTATCAGTTTATTTTAAATATTCCAGACAAATATTTTTAATTGAAAACAATATTTGTGATCCTGTTGTTAAATCGTATACATTGTACTCATGTTATAATTAAAAACCGGGTAGTGTAACAGAGGCAATAAGCTTATGCTTATTATTATTTTTAATAGTAAGTGTTAGCTTCGATAGCTGCTTTTGTGGTGGTAAAAATAACGAAGACTTTGGATAATCAATACTTGTATTAATGATAAGTAAATAATTATGATATGAAGAACTGATGTGTGTCGCGCACGCGAGTCGAGACGACAAGTGAAGTTAAGTTGGTAGGCGCGTCCCCGCACCCCGCGATGATAGGTAGTGACGCGCCGCAACAGTAAGTCATATGTTAAAATTCCTTGACGTCTTGAAGAAGTAATGACGTAATCATTTACAGTAACAGCCTGTGAATATCCCACTGCTGAGCAAAGGCCTCTTCTACCCTTTTTGTGGAGAAGGTTTGGAGCTTATTCCACCACGCTGCTCCAATGCGGGTTGGTGGAATACACATGTGACAGAATTTCAGTGAAATTTGACACATGCAGGTTTCCTCACGATGTTTTCCTTCACCGTTAAGCACGAGATGAATTATAATCACAAATTAAGCACATGAAATTCAGTGGTGCTTGCCCGGGCTTGAACCCACGATCATCGGTTAAGATTCACGCGTTCTTACCACTGGGCCATCTCGGCTTATTCTTACCATTGGGCCATCTCGGCTTATCATATTAACGTTTTATATTTATCGAAAAAAATTACCATGAGCCATTTCAGAGAAAAAAAAGGATAAATTTGGAGTGTACAAGTGTGTGTGCAATAACTGCATTTTTTGCATTTAAGTGGTCACCAACGCAATTGACAATGACTTGAAAGAAATGTATCGCTTCCATCGCTTATATCGCCAATGCGCCACCAACCTTGGGAACTAAGGTGTTATAATATCCCTTTAGCCTGTAATTACACTGGCTCACTCATCCTTCAAACCAGAACACAAAAATACAAAGTAATGCTGTTTTGCTGTAGAATATCTGATGAGTGGGTGGTACCTACCCAGACGAGCTTGCACAAAACTCTACCACCGAGTAAGTAATATATTATGTTACCGGATAATTAAATTAAGTCGTTAGTTTATAATAAATCTAGACAGAATAAAAGTTATAAAAAATGTTGTACATTACAGCGTATATACCATTGTTTTTGATATAGCAGGCCCATTTATGTTAAAGTATTAATACACTTACTTAACATACAAGGTTATAAAACATTGAGAGTTTCAGTGTCAATTGTTTGAACGAACCTTTCTAGATTTATCATAAATATTTATTAAAATTTTAAGGTGACGCGTACAATTATAAAATCCATTTTACATTATGTATATTTTGCATACATATAATAAATACAAAAATACTTTAATGAAGTGTTTTGAATTGTCGTATAGTGTCAATGAGAGAAGTAGACTGATGTACAGCGTCTGGGTTGCCCGAACAATTTATCCCGTGGAAACGGCAAACGACCAATAAGTCTTACTTCCAGCGATATTAACGCTATCATAGGCTGCTCTGTAGTTTTATGAAGATAAATTAGATGACATTTCTAAGTATCACACTAACGGTCTGCTATAAAATGATTTTAATTTTAAGCTTAACGAGGTCTAACCTCATCAATGTTATTAATAATAAAATGTTATATAAACGATAAAAATAATAGAATAAAAATTTCCAACTAGACACAATGCATACCTGTTATGTCATTATTTTTTTTGCTTTTTATGGTAACTGATTTTGAACTTTTTTTATCAAGAGTTAATCTGTAAATTTGCGCGGAAAAAATAATTTATCTTGACAATTAGTACTATCTTTAACCTGCTTAGTCGAGTCAAGATTAGTCAGAGACGATAAACGTTCCACATAACGTACATTTTTCGTTGTACATCATAATATTGTGCACACATCTTTGACTTATTTGAACTCGTACATATTACAAACTTTATACGTCAGAAACGTTTTATCCAAACAGCCTGAGTGAGTTTATTAATGTTTTTGTTACACTTTCATATGTTAACTACGCTACCTATATTGATGAACGATCGGATTTATGAAATTTGAAAAAAATAATAAATCCTGACAAATTGCATATAAGCTGTTAGAGAAAAGGACATAGGATACTTATCATCCCGCCTTCTGCTCAAGCGGGCGAAGCCGCGGACGAAAACTAGTTACTTATAAAATAGTTACGCCCAAATTCGAACTTCATAACTTACTCTGAAATAAAATGTTACAAATATATTATATAATATTAAAATAATAAGGCTAAATGTCTTTAGTACTTATAATAAGATTAGTATTAAAGTAATATAAATTACACTCACTAAATGACTCATTCAGCAGCATCATAATATTTTGCGATATTTGCTGAATCTCATTGTTTATTTTTATTTTAATAAATATTAATTTAATATGTTTTACCATTGAGTGAATATTTACTTTCGATCAAAAGAGATATAACATCTTAGCTCCTAACGTTGGTGGCACATTGGCGATGTAAGCGATTGTTAACGTCTCTTACAATGCCTAAGTTTATGGGCGTTGGTGACCACTTACCATCAGGTGGCCCATACGCTCATCCGCCTCCCTATTCTATATAAAAAGGGCCAATCTAAAGGAATTGCCAACTGCACAAAAGATAAAGTGCACAAATGCGTATGCAAACAAGTAACTATTGCTTTCATAATTTGATGGGAATCCATCACGATGAGGTTCAGCGCTATTTTTTTTTAATTCAATCTGATTTACCTTTATGATAAGCCTGAATCAGCATTGCCTTGAGATCTGCAACAAAGACAACATCTTCTTTTAATCATAATGGAACCTTTAACGTACTACTTAATTAAACCTTAGCTTAGCACGAATCATAACAGTTAGTGACTTCATTTCTGCTAAACTCGAACCATTTGTGTCGTATGAGCAAACGACCAATAACTCTTGGTTTCAGTGATATTAACACTATCATAGGTTACAATTTTATGAAGACACATAGACGTGTCGTCTCCATAGCTTGTGGGAAGCTTGGAATTTCTCTTAATATAATTTGAATTTGGAACTGCTAGTTTCAAACATTTAAATTGATGACCTTATATATAAAATGAATGTATAAGGCTTCGTTGTTCTTTAGCGTCACTTAATACTAACAGTATTTCAGTTTCGTTCCGTTGAAGGTTTTATTTAATTTTTTCCATTGATATGTTTTCCCCAGTTAAAGCATCTGAATAAAAATAAAACTTTTTGCGAAAAATAAAGCCTAGAGTTTGTAAATGGCTACAACTCTGTCAATATATTTTAATCCAATCGTACAGTCAGATAAACTATAAAGAATATTTATTTTTATTTAAGTATGTTAAAATATTTAAAAAAAAAATTAAGCTATAATAATTACTTATTTAAATATCAGGGGCCGTGTTAAATTTGCATTTAAAATGTTATATTAAGTTTTTATAAAGCTTACAAGTAAATACATTCTACAGATGGTTTTGTTAAAAAGGCACCGGGATTTGCTAATCAGTTGAAATGCAACCCAATATTAATACAATGTTCTACTACGTTTGATTTCGAACAGGTTAGTGAGACAGCGAATGAATAACACGCACATTGTGCAAATTTTAGATCTCATGTTTGTCAAAAATTTGACGGCTTAAGGATTTATGTTACTAGCAGAAGTTTTTTAAGAGGCAGTGACCACTTATCTACGTACCTTTTGCCTTCTGCCTTCTTTTTACGAAAAAATAACCTGTCAGATATCGTTTAAAAGCGCTGAAGCAAATGCTAATAAATATTTTTTTATTTTTATATGTTTAGTACACGGGACAGAATTGAAACTTATTTGAATCAGAATTGTTGCATAAAAGTTGCGACAAGTGCGACAGAAATCAAGATATGCGATATAAAGTCTAAATAAAAACTTTCGGATATATTTCTGCTATCTGTACTGTAGCTATATTCAGTGCAGTCGAAAACGGGCAAAGCGCTAACTGCCCAATAAGTCCACACTCGATATTAACGGCGACATAGTTTACTGTGCCGCCTGTTCATTATTGCCGCTCCCAATTTTATGACGTTCCGATTCGTATTTATATAATTGACCAGTTAAATACCAAAGACCAGTTAAACAGCTGAGTGGGGTGATGTTTAATTACAGCCAGCTTATCGAATTTATTATGCCAAAATTTTCGTTACTTTCATTCAATAATCGCTTCGCGTTTATTGTTATTATATTCTGAGCATCGTAAATACAATTTCATGGAAAATTATTTACCGTTGAAATAACATAAAATACGTTGTGATTATTTATGAGAAATTCGACTCTTTTTGAAATATAATATTAATTAGTACCGTTGGCAAGTAAACCCTGTTATATTAATTTTGTTTTATTTATTTTTTAATTGTTATACGTATTGATCATCATTTTCGGCCTGTATTTTTCCCCTGCTGGACATATACATGTTCAGGGTATTCCCCTGAACTCGATATTTGTCTCTTTAATATGAGGTCCTTACATATGAAATTGGCGTTTTGTACGGGAGTCATTTGTATAAAGTTTTGTATAAAGTCATTTTTTTTTTTTTTTTGTAAAGTATATTTAATTAATCAAAGTAGGCGCCGTTGTTATCTATGCACTTTTGCCATCTCATAGGTAGTTCATTGATTCCTTTACTAAAAAAACCATGGGGGCGAGAATCAATAAACTCTTAGAAGGTGGTTTCTACTGCCGCATCGGAGTTGAATTTTTTTTCTTGTAAGAAGTTGTCCAAATTCCGGAAAAAATGGTAATCTGTTGAAGCAAGGTCCGGGGAGTACGGTGGATGTCACAGACATTCCAATTGTAGCTCATCTAACTTAGTGGTTGTTTGTTGTGCAGTGTGTGGTCTTGCGTTGTCGTGAAGCAGCAGTGGCCTAGAGCGATTGTCCAATCTCGGTTGTTTAGCAGCTAGTTCTTCCTTCATGGTTTGCAGTTGCTGACAATAGATATCTGCCGTAATCGTTTGGCCAGATTTTAGAAAGCTGTAGTGAACGACACCGGCGCTTGTCCACCAAACACTCACAAGTAACTTTTTCTGAGTCAATTTTCGTTAAGGGCAGGATTTGGCTGGGTCTCCAGAGTTCAGCCATTGCGACGAGCCCTTTCGATTATCGTACAATTTCCACTTTTCATCACAAGTAATGATTTGATTTAAAATCCCTTCATTATTTTGTCAGTTGAGCAAAGTAACACAGCAGTGGACGCGTGTTTGCAAGTTCGATTCACTCAATTCATAAGGTACCCATCGTTCAAATTTTTTTTCTTTCCCGATTTACTTCAAGTGGATTAATACTGTTTTATCACTTGCCCGAAGCCTGTAGCTATCTCTGAAGTGCTTTGTGATGGATCTGCTTCCACAATAGCCTTTCATTCTTCATTTTCCACTTTGGTCTCCGGCTGTCAACGGGGTTGGTTCTGAAGGTCGAAATTTCCAGAACGAAAATGTTGAAACCAAAAACGTACCGTGCTTTCTTTTGCGACACCAGCGCCGTACACATCATTAATCCTTCGAGCTGTTTCTGCAGCACTGGTGCCACGGTAGAACTCGTACTCGTAAATATACCAATATTTCATGTTTTCCATTGCGCGGTAATAAGCGACGCCAAAGAAAAAAATAATGAGGAAATATATATATATATATATATATATATATATACAAAAAAAAAGTTTGTTAAGAAAAAATATTTTGAATAAAATGAAAAATAAGAACAATGGGCGAGCATTGAGTCCCGAAAATATTCTGCCTATGAAAGCACTGGGATAAAGCGGGATAGGCCGAAACGTGGGCTCACCGATCCCTGACGAGTCCTTTGATATGTTATTGAGTTCAATTTACGTTTTCATATCCAAAGGCTTGAGTACTGCCTTTTCTGATGTTTTTCTGAATCATATTGTGTAGCGAATATTTGCGATCCAAGGATCTGCGACCTAGACATTATTTTCACATAGAATAAATAATTTACTGGAATCGACTAAGGAAAATAATAGCGACAATAGTTTCTTTTTTTATTAACGACCAAAATTTGGCTAAGTAAGTCATAAGTGATTACTTTCAAACAGTAACGAAGCAATACAATAAAAAGCTATTTGACAGCAGTATAACTGCTGAGAGGGCAATACACATTAAAATATGACGTAGCCTTGGATAATTAAATATATTTTACATTAAACAGCAAAAAAAACAGACAAATCAGATATTCTACCGCTAAACAGCAATAATTATTTTTCTTTTGTTCCGGTTTGAAAGGTGAGTGAGCAAGTGTAACTATAGGCACAAGAAATAGAGCGTCTTAGTTCCAAAGATTGGTGACAATGTGAGGAATGTCAATGTTAATATTTTTCACAGCGCCAATGTCAATTAGGTGACCATTTAACCATCTACTGTCAGAAAAAAAAAATTGTATAATATACAAAACCAATAAAGTAAGGCATATATTTGTATGGCGTCCGCCATTAACATTTTATTGTACGAATAACCAAACTTCCAAGTCGACCCTTAGAACAAAAATGAGTCATTAAAACCAAATTATAATTACGCTTTGAAACCAATTTCCGGAGATTTTACCTGACAATTAATTAGATCATTAGTAGTACTAAGCTTTAATTTTCCTGTTTTGTAAAATTGAAGCATTTTATAAAACAGGAAAATTAATATATATAAATATTTCACAAAATAAATATATATTATGTAAAACATTAAATCATTTTAAATTTTCATAAAACATATGTAGCCAAATTTCGAAATGTTGAAAAAAAAAATTGTTGTACAAAAATCCCGTAGTCTATTCAAGTAGCACATGTACATCTACAGTTGATATAAATAATATGAGGCTGGTCTTCTTTGAAGTAAATAAATATATCCGAGATCAAAAATAAAGGTAGGAGTGTGATGAAGGATTCTCATAATGATTATTGAAATATTTCGTGGTAAACCCAATAAATAGGGTTGTTCTGAATTCCATCACAAAGAGCATGCCCTGGCAAACTCTTTTGTTACGACGAAAGTCTTATCGGGATCAAACGTATATTTTTTTCTAATGAATATTTTGTTATGTAATAGTGACGCGATTTCACATGTGTCTCTTTAAAGTTATTTATTAACGTCATAAATCACAAAGAAAATAATACATTTTAGTGACACTTCACTCGATTATCCACTTTATTATTAATACGCTACGTATTTGTAAGAGAATTAACTGTCTGAACTCGGCAACGATATGTAGTGAATTTGCTTGATTATATTTGCTTCATTTGCTCAAATATACCAAATGACGCAAACAATATAAAAGTATTTCCGTAAACATAAAATGAGTCAAATAGTATAGTCAACTCAAGTATGAGTTAAGTAAATAATAAGGGTCCTCCAGACCGATTTCGGCCACGGCGGCCAATCTCAAGAGAGATTAGCCAACTGCGCAGGAGATATTATAGTGCACAAGTGTGTGCGCAAACACAGGTGCACTCTCTTTTCCTTAGCTCTCATAATCCGATGGGACGGCAATCCAACACGACCGGAAAGAGTTTAGGCGCAGGACCAACGGCTTAACGTGCTTTCCGAGGCACGGGAGTGTACACACTTCCACCTTCCAGACTCCGGGCTGCTACTGAGAATTTTCTGACAGAAAAAACCCAATAACTATTTATTGGCCCGACCTGGGAATTGAACCCAGGACCACCGGGTCTGCAGCCTAATATCTAGCCACTAGACCAACGAGGCAGTCATGAGTTAAGTAGTAGTATGTCGTATTATATTTGCATTAACTGTCCACACCTTCGCTCAGTAGGATAGCATTGCGTTCATTGTTATGTGATATCTTTACTAATATTATAAATGTGAAAGTAACACAGTTTGCCTGTTACGCTCTCATTGATAAATCACTGAAGCGATTATGAATGATGAAATTTAAATCGAAGCAAGCTTAAGCCCAAGAAAGGATATTTTAAGCATTATTTTTAATTTGACCCCACGCGAACAAAGTTTGTTAAATAAGGCAACATTACATAAATCATAAAAAATCGTGAAAATAAATTTTGTTGACTTGTAATTAAAACGATGAAAAAGAGTGACCGCTGGTTTTTAACTTCGATTGTCAGTGGAATGCGGGTGTAAATCTACCACCGGTTCGGAATTCAATATGTACCACGACGACTCAAAAGTGCCCTTATAAGCTTACATTAATAAAGAGTCATTTAATTTGATTTGACGGGTTCATTATATTGATAAAATATATTTTATATAACAAACATTGGAATGTTTGTAAACTTTAAATGCTAAAATATACACTAGGTATTATCCTTCAGGATCTCACAAAGCGAAATACACAAGATAAATATTCAAATCGATTTCTATTATGGCTTTAGAACCCTGCGAGTCGAAAGGCATAGTTCTAAGATGAATCGGTATCAACAAATTGTTCTGAATAATTCATCAAAGCAGCAAGCGCTGACAAATGAAATCTAATGAATAGGATATGAGATAGGAGCGAAAGGAAAACACGCAGATTCGAGGAACTTTCACGAGGTTTTTTGTCGCGTGACAATGGCTTTGTTAACAAAATTTACTAGCAGATGCTTATCATTTGAAAAAAAAAATGATATGGATATATAAGAATAAAGAAATTTCAAAATCAGTCGACAATTACCGAATCAAATTAAAAATAGACACAGTCGTACATTGAACTTCCGTTTTTCAAGTCGTTTAAAATTATGTTAATATTTCAACAACTCTTTAAAATCAAAATCTAAGTTTTTTTCTTTTAAGTAAGTTCATCCTAGCTCTGTTGGATCGTAATTTTAGATAATTAAATTAAAAATAACACTTTTATTGGTTCCGGATGTAGATTACGCTTTTTCATAATTCAATGGCATAATGTAATCAAATATATTTTAACGATAAAATACTCTATAATCAAATTTAAATTTGCACTTTTATATCAACATTTAAAGTCATTTGAAGTTAGTAAAATTTAATTTTAATACCTTAAATAAATAATCAAGATTTTCAACCATATTATTTATGAAATAGTTTCGAAATAAGTTAATGTATTACGCAAGTGGATTAGAAGCTAGAAGCAGACATCTAAGAGAAAACATTTCAACTTCAAACTTATTAATAATTTAGATTTCAATAAACGTAAATTTGATTCACTCTATTACTTTACGAGAAACTTAAGGGATTCCACTCGTCAACTTATAGGATACATAATTGTAAAGTCATGTTCTAGAAAGTTTATTGAGAATACTGAATTTGAGTAATTCGACAGGCACAAAGCTCTCGCGATCCTTTGAAATTGCTTTAGCGCTATTTATGCCTGTGTTACACTGATACTATATTAATATAAATATCTTAACAATCAATAGATTTTTAATACTTTAAAGTTTATTTTTCATTGAATATTATAATGAGTATTTGTATTACATGTTTAGATATCGAATCTTTGAAAGTAGTTTAATAATAAAAATAATAAAATAACTCTATATCAATAGAGTAAATAATATTAATAATTCAAATGTAAAATTAAATAGTCACTAAATCTAGCATGTTCGATTTTTAAAATGTTTAATCAAATCGTTTCATCAAAGTAACGCGATATCGCTTATCTCTTGATGGTATTGTATCTTTACCATGTACGCATATTATTATTGATGTACATTGTACGTATATACACTATATATACGTTACTTATATGTATTTTAATATAAGAGAGTGTCTATTTTGATTAATAAGAGACCGTTTGAAATTTCTTTACATATAATATAAGTATATGAAAGTTTTTCTTTGAATACTATGATGTTTAATGATATATAGACTTGTCATATGAAACATCTATTGGCGCATTTTAAGGGTAAGACCGACTCGTAGGCCGCGACGGCAAACAGTACGCTCTCTTATGCTCATGCACTCCATGGCGTGCGTTGCGCGTTTATTTAATATAATTCGTTGCTTTATATTTTTATTAAAATAATCTAATTTATTAATGGAACTCTTTGTTATCTACAATATTTACTTATTTTATTATTAATTAATAACCATAACACCAATTTCAATGTCGAATCAGCCGTACGTCCAATTTTTTTACTTAAACTTTTTTATTTAGTTTCAATTTTTAGAATAATTAATAGAAATGTTTTTTTTTTTAATATAAGAAGGATAGATTTTGGCACCCCGCTCTTTGTACCGGTAAGTATCATTTGAAATTAATATTTATTTATTGTTTTGAATTGTTATGTTTTATTTTTAGTATGAAACATTTCACAGAATTTTATAGGAAAGTATATTTTCAACACGAAACAGCTTAAGCACGGTAGCTTTATTTAAGAACAAAGAATAAATAACAATAATTATAATTTTTATACTTAACTCGAAATAATATCTCGAGCGTCAACTTCGCAGGAACATTACACCACTGACTTAAAATTATTAAAAAAAAAAAATCCACCGCAATATTAAATGAATTAAATAAATATTTTATTTGGAAGAAAAATATACTTTTTCTCTTAATTTTATTAAAGATCAATTTTACGAGGTATTTTGATATAAACATTTTGTAAGATCGATACTAGCAACATTTATTAATATTGACTACGACACGAAAACACTAACGAAGACATTTTTAAATTTCGAACTATAAATATTAATTTACATCATACAATATTCTGACATCCATCCATGTGCAAAATGTTCAAACACTATTCACCCGAGCGGTATTTAATAAAGTTTTTGAAAGGGCTACAGGCTCGTTAAACATGCTAGCCGCTCTATCCGATGCTATGCCAAAAAGATTCTAATTCGACGTACCGATACACTCACAGGGGACCACGGAACAAACACTGGCATCCGTCTGCTTTGTGGACATAGCCCATCCCGTTGCTATCCTTTGTATGAGGTAATCTCATTATCAAATTAAGGACTTTGAAACTTAAATTACAATTTAACTTGGTGGTCGGGATTTGTGCAAGTCTCTCAGGGTAGGTACCACTCACTCGTCACGTATTCTACCGCCAAACAGCATGATTTGGTATTGTTGTTTCAATTTGAAAGTTAAGTAAGCCGGTATGACTACAGGCATATGAGACATGACATAACATCTTAGTTCCCAAGGCTGGTGGCGCATTGGCGATGTAAGGATTAGTTAATATTTCTTACGGCGGCAATATTTAGGGGGCGGTGATGACCATTTAGTATCAGGTGGATTATTTTTTGACTAACAATTACATGGCTATCATTTTTATTTATAAAACAAATTATCCACATTTCGTTTTTGATTTGTTTGTTTTATAAATTTCAAATACGCAATTTATCCGATTCCGGTTTGAAGGGGAGTGAGCCAGTCTAATTACAGGCATAAGGGACATAACATCTTCATAAGCGATGGTTTTCATTTCTTACAATGCCAATGACTAAGGAAGTTGGTGACCACTTACCATCAGGTGGCCCGCCTATATGCTGGTCCGCCTTCTTTTCCTATAAAAAAAATCTAGCAATGATCTTAATTGCTCAATATATCAATTTTCTCTTCTTCATTATTTTAATGTTTTATGTGTCGGGTTTGATTAATTTCGAGTCAATATTATGATTACATGTCGAATATTCGATTTTTTATATGAAAAACAAACGTTCTAGGATATACACATCTACAAAAAGACGGGGTAGTGTATAATTTGAGCACAACTAAATCTTACAACTATTGTTTATTACAGACCTACAAAGGCCGAAGAAATTGAAACCTGAACGCATAGCGATAGCGTCATTTAATCGACCACTAATGCCATCTAGTTTTAATTTACACAAACTTGGATATAATACTAATATTAACAACAACATTATCAAGCAATATCGAATATAAAGATCAACACACGGTATTCTTACACGTATAGTTTCGACTTTCGTCTATTGAATATCGTCTTGTTTGTTAGTACCGGACGTTTCTACGCCTTAGGCAAGGATCCAATATAATAGAATACTTTAACGTTATTTGCAGTACATGGGTGCTTATACGTATAGCAGATCAGCCCCAGGCCAGTATTAATGTGAGGTACGGGTTTAAATCGTGTCGACACGAAGACAACTCCTTATTCGGATTAAGGCTAGACTTCGTTCCGTCAAGATCCCTATTTCTTTGATAGCATTGTTGTTTTAGTCCTGCGGCATTATTCCAAAGTGTATTTTGATAATTGTACTACAAATATGGGCTTAGTTTGGTTTTCAATGTAATTGAAACAGTTGTATCAACTACGTTAAGAATTATTGTGTCAACATTTAAAAATATATCCGTGAGAAGATTTTTAATTGATTTTAGTTTGACTTATAAGTATTTACTACTGAAAAAGTTAAACTTCGTGTGTACTTTGATTAATAAGAGTGTCAAATGTTTAACATACTATAACATATTAAAGCAAGCAATATAATACGGGTGGTACACTCTCTGAAGTAAAAATGATAATAAAAATGTTGTAAAGCTTTTTTTACAACGTAATCATGCAGCCCTGACTTCTGAAATAGTACTCGTATTAAACATAAGTCAGTCTTTCCATACAAACACATTATTTTTAAACATTTTTAACGGTGTCATATAACATTAATATCTGTGTTTGTGTGTGTAAAATACATGTATGCGTAAGTCATCAAAGTTAATTAATTAAATGATTTTGAAACGTGAGCGAAGTACAAAGTAATATATTACATACATTTTTATTATTAAAATTGCATTATTTATTATTAAATGTGAATTGTAATGACATAATAATAAATCTTTATTGAAATACTTTTTGTACATCCATTCATAGGTATCCTGGCACCCTTAACATTTTTAATAATAGTATAATCCAAGAATACTTAATTTACTATAACTAAAAGTAATTACTTAGAAACAAAAAGCACCATAATATGTAGAGACTTATTATTTATTTTTACCGCTAGTTGTGTTCGCTGTTTCAAAATTCGTGAAATTCAGCTTATGACTATAAGCTTCTTATTTCATTAAAATAATCTATAACTACTGAAATAATATATCATATCTTACTTTTCGATTAGCTGTCTAATGTTAAAATAATTATTAAAATCAATTCAGCAGTCCTTTATACTTTTAAGCACATATTAAATTCACGAGGAACCGAATCCTCTTTGTGACAATTGTTACTCTATTCAGAATAACGTTGAAAGCAAATAATAATTTGCAACTAGCATACATTCTAAAATAACGGCCCTCAATACGTCCTCATCCATGCGTTAACTGCAAATACTGCAATTAACGACGAACTTAACACAAGTAAGTAAAACAAAGGACAAATTATAGCTTTAATAACATGTACGCGTTGACATAAACGTGCTTTCTCGTTATAAACGATTGAGAAGTTCGAATACACAATTTAATGTTTGTTTTAGCCATTTAAGGCTTGATCACACTTGTCTGTGTACTGTTTTTAATGTTTAGTAAATAAACACTCATTTTCGTTATTCACATTGTATTTAATTGTACGTATTTGTGTGAAGTGGATCTCATACTGATTTATTATGCGTTGAAATCGTTTTTATCATAAGAATTGAATTATTTATATGAATATACGTGATGTGTATATTGTGTTTTTTTTTTATTATTATATAGATAGGCGGCAAGCATATGGGCCACCTGATGGTAAGTGGTCACTAAAGCCCATAGACAATGGCATTGTAAGAGATGTTAACCATCACTTACATCGCCAATGCGCCACCAACCTTGGGACCTAAGATGTTATGTCCCTTGTGCCTGTAATTACACTGGCTCACTCACCCTTCAAACCGGAACACAACAATACAAAGTATTGCTGTTTTGCGGTAGAATATCTGATGAGTGGGTGGTACCTACCCAGACGAGCTTGGACAAATCTCTACCAACGAGTAAATATGCACAACCCTTATCTATATATTATTGTATATAAATAAGGGATGTTTCGTATACATTAACTGATTATAGTATTTCAGTGTGAGTATTTTTTGTGGAAAAGTATTTCTTTTTTGTTTTCCGCAAGAATATTTAATAAACGCGAGTACATTGTTCTATTACACTAGCTCAATGGTCATTTACAAATAAATATCGCAAGCATTGCGTCATTCAAGCATCTGTGAATGGATTGATGTACAAAGGCCTTTCAAAAATAGATTTTATGTATTCAAAAAATAATTATTTCATAGATTTTTCTTTATTTATTTATCGTTTTTTTTTATCACTGGTATCTCTCACTTGTGTTAGGAGACACCCTTACGGCAACTTTGTAATGAGCTGGTAAAGCCGCTCGAGTAGTCCTACTAGCATTATACACTGTCCTACCGGTTGAGCTTTGTCGCTTACTTGTTTGATAATATTGTTACGCTTTCTCTACTGAGAAGTACCCTTTGTTGCATTTTATGCATAATAATAACAATGTTCATTATTATTAAGTTACATTTAATGCAAATGATATTAGAACAATTGAGAAATCTTTAAATGTTACCTGTTCTCAAAGAAGATTATCATCAGTAACATGCAGGTTTCCGCAAGCATATTCTTTCACTGCCAAGCACGGCGTGAATTATAAATACACATTTTGATTAAAATTCAAATATTTTAACCACTCGGCCATCTCGGCTTATGGCTAAATTACATTATATTACATTACACGATCACGTATACATAAATTTACTTTCAAAAATAAGTCATATTCACATATCATTATTATGATAACATAATTTTATCTAAAACAACAATATGCATAAATAATATATAAAAGTTCGTTACTAAGTTGAACCGCTGTGAAATGTAAAACAATTACTAATTTTATATGAAAATTAAGAGCCGAGATGGCCTAGTGGTTAGAACGCGTGAATCTTAACCGATGATCGTGGGTTCAAACCCGGGCAAGGACCACTGAATTTTCATGTGCTCAATTTGTGTTTATAATTCATCTCGTGCTTGACGGTAAAGGAAAACATCGTGAGGAAACCTGCATGACGTGTCTAATTTACTGAAATTCTGCCACGTGTATTCCATTAACCCGCATTGGAGCAGCGTGGTGGAATAGGCTCCAAACCTTCTCCTCAAAAAAAAAAGCCCAGCTGTGGGACATTCACAGATTGCTACTGAACTGTTATATTAAAATTATTAACCCTAAATTAATACTATCGACATAACGAATTTCGCCGTAGACGAAACCGTTTAATCTCAAAGCTATTTCCAAACGTCTCGTTGTGTTTCCGAATCTCGAAAACAATACTGTCATATTTCCTAATTCTGAACTGCTGCTGTGAAGGCCCTTATAAAATCAGGTATCGTTTTATAGGCTAGCCAGTTTACTCCTAACATTATATTACCATATATTATACCATAATTACTTTATTTTATCTCAACACATGTGTCATACAAAAACCGAAACAATTGGCATGTGCGAAAAGCACTTGAGTTTTTTTTAACGCACGTGTTTAAGATGTTCACACATGCCTTCCCTGAATATCGATTTGCAACCACTTAGTGTGTAATTTATAACTTCCTCTTAACTTTCTCAAGTGCATCTGTTGATAAATTTTGGACTATATAATTAATTAATAGGATTGATTTAGGGCAAAATAATAATTAAATTTACGTATTAGAAATTCGATACGTAAGTGGCTTATATTTACGCCACCTGCGACAAATTTATCAAAAAGAGATAGGAACAAAAAAGGAAAGTACGAAAAGCGACAAACGATTTCTTCTGGATAATATTTCGGTTAGGAAGTTTGAAAACGAATATTAGGTAGGTTTTGCTTTGTTTACTGATGGTAGCAATTTGTAAGTTCTCGTTAAGGTATGAACCATTCACTAATCAATGATGATGATGAATTTCTTCTCTTAGTCGTCCCGGCCTGGGGTTTGAACCCAATGCGTTAGAATCTTTTTTTTATAATATAGTTAGGCGGACGAGCATATAGGCCACCTGCTGGTAAGTGATCACCAACGCCCATAGACACTGGCATTGTAAGAAATGTTAGCCATCGCTTACATCGCCAATGCGCCACTAACCTTGGGAACTAAGATGTTATGTCCCTTGTGCCTGTAATTACACTGGCTCACTCACCCTACCAACCGGAACACAACAATACAAAGTACTGCTGTTTTGCGGTAGAATATCTGTTGAGTGGGTGGTACCTACCAAGACGAGCTTGGACAAAACTCTACCACCGAGTGTGGATTTGGCTCTATATATACTAGACCAATGAGACAGTCAATCAATAAATAATATAATAAGCATCGATACACCAACACATTTGCTATTTATTTAAACAAGTACAACATGAAAATGTGAAGCAGTCTAAATAATTGAATATCATTTATTTACTTACCACTTTACATTAGCATAGATAATCACTCATAGCCTCTCCGACATTCACAGGCACTTGTAAACATATTGAAACATTAAGACGCCCCCGGGACTGGAACAGGAAGCATCTCAAACAGCGATTCCGGGAATATTGTGTAATAATTACTTACACCGCACTTCTCTGTTCCGTTTTGGGTGCGGTTAATATGGAAAAGACTTTAGTTTGTTAAATAATATATTTCATGAAAAATACAAGTATATTAACGAGATTTTAATGTAACAGTTTTATGAATTCGTTTTAGAATTACATAACAATATTTATTGACATATTTAATAATTTAACTCGGTCCCAAACTTAACAAATTTTAGTATTCTATTTAAAAAAAGGAAAAGATAATTTATTATTTTATATTAAAATTAAAAAACATATAAATAGTTGAAATCCAATGCAAATTTAAATTTATTTACATTCGTTACTTACGCGTTGAAGTTTATTTCAACGAAAAAAGGCATAGAAAAATTCTAAACAAAAAAAAAATTGTCTCGTTTCATGTTTACTTATCCGTAACGTGTCGATAGATAGACGAGTATTTCTCCAGCCGTTTTAAGATGCCCATAATTCTATGCAAGTGTTTCACACGTAATAATCGGCTAACACGTTGTTATGCATGCATTCGCTGCATTCCCTAAGTGCTACTTCGGTAAATACATTTAAACCTTCCTAGTGCTTAACTAAATCTCTGCTTAGTCTAAGTATAATATGCAATGTGATGTTAGAACAATGTATTCTCTAATATAATTGCGATTTTGTTTGCATTCATTTGCATTTTATATTTAAGCCATAAATGATGAATGGTCTAAATAATAAAAAAATATCTTCACTATGATTCGAGCTATCTCAATACCAAGTATCATCAAAACCGGTTCACTAGTTTAATGAAAAATAAAGAATCTGGAAATCTTTTAATACGATTATTTTCAAACGACTTGTTGTCGTTTTGATCGCCTTGCTATATTTGAGATAGGTATCTTGTTATTGGGATTGCATTATGATGTTAGGTTGACATGATACTATGATGTTAGTTTTTGATGAAACAAAACATGATTGTAAGACTGATTAACAATAAAATCTCATATGAAAATTTAATTTATATCGACACAAATGAAGGTGCTCAAGTTTTTTAATTCTGAATAATAATAAAAATAACTAAAATAATATTATACTCACTTAAATAGTTATTTTTTATTTAAACATTTATATTGTTTAAAGTGTTATATGACATGTCATTTAAAATTTGTGGTGTGTAATACAAATTCCGCTGTGAATTAATGAAAGTCGGTCTGCGTTTAATAATTATTTTATATATTTACTGCATCTGTTCATTTCGTTTTGTTTCACATATTAAGTAATATTTTTACTGCCTCGTTGGTCTAGTGGTTAGATATAAGGCCGCAGACCCGGTGGTCCTGGGTTCAATTCCCATGTCGGGCCAATAAATAGTTATTGGGTTTTTCAGTCAGAAAATTCTCAGTAGCAGCCCGGAGTCTGGAAGTTGGAAGTGTGTTCATTCCCGTGCCTCGGAAAGCACGTTAAGCCGTTGGTCCTGCGCCTGAACTCTTTCCGGTCGTGTCGGATTGCCGTCCCATCGGATTATGAGAGCTAGGGAAGAGAGAGTGCACCTGTGTTTGCGCACACACTTGTGCACTTTAATATAAGGGTCCTCCAGACCGATTTCGGTCACGGCGGCCAATCTCAAGAGAGATTAGCCAACTGCGCAGGACATATTATAGTGCACAAGTGTGTGCGCAAACACAGGCGCACTCTCTTTTCCTTAGCTCTCATAATCCGATGGGACGGCAATCCGACACGACCGGAAAGAGTTCAGGCGCAGGACCAACGGCTTAACGTGCTTTCCGAGGCACGGGAGTGTACACACTTCCAACTTCCAGACTCCGGGTTGCTACTGAGAATTTTCTGACAGAAAAACCCAATAACTATTTATTGGCCCGACCTGGGAATTGAACCCAGGACCACCGGGTCTGCGGCCTTATATCTAGCCACTAGACCAACGAGGCACTTTAATATCTCCTGCGCAGTTGGCTAATCTCTCTTGAGATTGGTCGCCGTGGCCGAAATCGGTCTGGAGGATCTAAATATTTTTACAAAAAAAGTAATAATACCCTGTGAATGACCCACTTCTAGGCTAAGCCCTCTACATTACTCGAGAAGAAGTTTTGAAGAGATGTGGCAGATTTTCCGACACCTGAAAGGTATCTCACAATATTTTCATTTGCTTTAAAAACACAAATGAAGAATTGTGGTTACCATCTTCGGTTAACATGCGCATGTTCTAAGCACTATGCCATGTCGGATACAAAACTACATTTTTATCTTAAAAATAAATCATATGAAGTTATTTTGAATTGAAATTGATATCATTAAAATGAAGTGATCTATCATTAGAACAAAATTTAAAATAAAATATTGTTCATAGCTTGATATACCCATACAAATGGTATCAAGGTTTCGGGTTACGCTACATAAGTGGCCATTATTCATGGTAACCACACACTAAAAAAATACACCGAGAGAAAATCTGAATGGGCGCCCGTCTGTACGCTAGGGTGAGTCCCGAATCATAACACAAAAGAAAAATACGGTTATTTTACACCAGCGCGGTAGATTATATCTTTTATGTTCAAAATCAACAGGAAACATTCAAATGGGGCATGTAACCTACACTTATTATTGATGCCACAGCTACCAGAGGGTGCATAAATTTCAAAACGCAAACTTCGAAAGGGTTCGTTCAAACAAAACGAGAAGTAATTTGCTTTTTTAGTAATTGCTGATATCGGTTTTGTAGAGCTTCAATATTTTTTAAACCAAGAATTTTCATGTGCCAAATTTGTGTTTATAATTCATCTCGTGTTCAACGGCAAAGGAAAACATTGAGGAAACCTGCATGTGACTAATTTCACTGAAACTCTGCCATATGTGTATACAGCGTAGTAGGATATGCTTCGAACCATCTCCTTAGACGAAGAAGAGGTGCAGCTTAGAAATATGACTTTCGAAATTTCATTATTATTTTACATGCAGTTACTTTACTTTCCTAAATTTGTGGAAAGGGGATGGAATAGGTTCCATGCCTTCACGATATCGCAGCCTATCCGGTCCGTGCCCCAAAGGCACCTACTTTCCACAGCGCTAAAAAAGGCTTCATACAAGAAAGACTTTAGTCTTGTAGATATACGTTAATAACATTTGTTTAAATATACTACTTTCATAAAATTTACACTATTTAGTTAGCTAGTAGAATTTAGTGAGTCAAAAACCTACAGTAAAACTCCATTCCATTTGAAAAACCTGAAATCAATATAATATCATTATTATTAATAGATTGTTTTATAAATTTTCGGGACTATTAATTAATATTTATGTAATTCATTGAACTATTTCGATAGTGCCTTAAATTATTAGTGTAGATATAATTAAGTTTAGAGAAGGTATTATTAAAACATAATATTATCATGAACAACCGAACTAGGTAAGCAAACACCGTGAACTTTAGACCACAGTTTACATAACTATTGCTTAGCAAGATTCTTCATCGCTTTAAGGGGTTAAAGTGTTGTTGTTGTATATACATTTCAGTAATATTAATAGAGATTAAGCTTGGTATTATTTTTTAATAAAAAATCCATTAAAATTTCCTCATAGGAAAAATACATTTATATAAAAAATAATCTTGTTTTAAAACCTGCTGTTGGTTATATGTATAATTTGATATTTATTTATATACAATTTTACTGTTGGTATATTATTAGTTTAATTTTAAGTTCAACTAACTCAACTATGCGTACAGTTTTGAACTAGGTAAGGGTACCGCGATAACAGAGTTCACCAACGCACCTGGTCCATGAAGCTTAGGACTTGTTTCCATTACACCCTAAGGGATACAATGTCATCGGTACGTTAATATCCCAGCTTGACTAAAGTGAACCCTCCCTTATTAAGCCTGTATTATAGTCAGATTCCATTGACTATTAAATGTATTCCATCTTGTATTCATTCCAATTCTGATGGTTTCAAGATTTATTGTCGATTAAATGTTAAACCATCATGATATTATTATAAAGCTTCCGTCATGATAAAATGGAAACATATAATGTAGGCAGATGGTCTAACATCGCGCTTTGAAAAAATATATTTTTAAATTACCATTCCATACTAAAACAAATATAAATTTTACACTTTCACCTCTAAAATTGTTTATATCTCTGGTGAATTTTGCACGCCTCTATTAAACGAACGTTGTTGTTTAAGTAGGACCTACTTCTGTTTACACTTTTATTAGCTTGGGAATTTTTATTTGAAACGAAATCATGCAACCAGATGAATGGGACGCAAAAAATATTTGCATGAATTATTTCTGTTATTCGTTAAATAAGCTTATATTATTTTATTTTGAATTTAGATTATTCCAAATTTAAATTAAGTATTACAAGCTTATTCACTAAAAAGCTTAAGGATTAAAATAATTGTTCTATTAAAATTACGATTAGTTAATAGCCGTTCGGTATAAATTGAACTAGTTGAATAAAACTAATGCTTAGGTTTTAATATAATTTTGTTAGAATAAGTTTTTAATTTAATAATTGGCGAATCGTCTTAATAATCTGTTCGTAGTATTTAAGCCAAATGCATGAATATGGTTATGGGATTTTTTGCTAATTACTAAAAATATACAAAATGGTTAAAAATTAAATTATTAGTAGAAGTGTTTAGTAATACTAAACTAGTTGCTCTGAGCAGTTTCACGAGCGTCAGGCGCTGTTATTTTCAAAATAATTGCTCTCTTGGATTATTCCAAATTCCCAGCGAATAAATAAAAAAAAGACAATAATGATAATATTATACTGTACTCTAAAAATCAATCGATGATTATTTATTACATTATTTTTTTTTATTTTTTTTTCATTTATTTATTATTTATATTAATCAAAAACGTATTACATTTACATTATTATTGTAGTTACATGTATTTTTTTTTAAATAATTTAATATTGTTTTAAATGACGATTTAAATTTTGGCACAGGGAGATGTCACATCATTATCAAATTAATAAAATAACTTATTATATTGATTGAAAAAATTAAATAAAAGAACTCAAAATAATATCTGTAGAGCGTTTTACAAACGATATTAGTTCCATGATGTATGTACCATGCCACATGTTAAGTATTAGTGATACAGTAGGCTTAAGTCCGACAATCATAATATACGAGGCATAGGATTATCGAGGACTTACCGCTTTAGTTCTGTTGGTGGTCCGACACCCTTATATTTTTTGCGTGTGACATACGTTGAAGAGTCTTCGAGGGTGATACATCTGGTGGCATTCGCGTATACGTTTTGAAACGCTTAACTTAAAGTGCTACTTAAAAGCGTGCGATGTGCCATATTTGTCACATCGTTAAATTATGCGTTTTGTAGTAATAATAAAAATAGTCGATATATTTCGAAAACATTAATAATGTTATGTTAAATTTACGATATCGCTGTCAAACAAAAATTGATTCATCGGAAGTATAATTAAGTTAATTAAAAACAAACAATCATATATTTTAAATACTAATAACGTTATAAAATGTATCTCTTTATTCACCTATGCAAGCTCAAAAATTACTGGCGTTAAAAAAACATCAGGTTTATTATTAAGTACTAAATAATGCTCAAACTGAATAAGTCACCTTCGACCACACACACGGGCTTTGGTAGATAAATAAATCACTCCTTATACTGTCAATATGCCACCAATTATAGAATCTAAGATACTATGTATGCAAAGATGTAAATCACACGAAACATACGAAAATAAACAATAAAAATGGATTTAAACATGAAAGTTTATAAAACAAATCCTGTTTCATATTTAAAACAAAAGAAGCGTCATCTAATAAATTATAAATACTAAGCTAAATCGTTCAATATATAAAATAAATGAAGTAAAATACATTAAAGCTTAAAGAGGATATTAAAAAAGATCGTTATTCTAACATTTGTTGTCATTGCTACCCCAGGTTCATGTTCATTCATGATTTAAGGGTCGGTATTGTGTAAGCAGTGAAATTAGTTGAGAGGTGTCATATTATAATCACTCGAATCACACAATAACCGGATAAAACCGGTTTTTTATTTTATGAGACGAAAAGTGCCCGTATGTTGTATGTCGCACGTGCTCGTTTTTTATTATACTGTTCTGTATGGAACAAAAATAATTTATATTTATTTTACAGCCGTTGTATATTTCTTTTCCAAAGCAAACAGTATGTTTATATGTATATATTTTTATTGAAGATAAATCTTAGGGACCATTTCTGAGTATTTTGTATATTTTGTTGAAAAAACTTGCCAATAATAAGTAATTGAATCATTCACTTAGTCATTAATATATCTTAGAAATATCCTGATTTTTAGAAACAGAAATAGTTACATTAAGTTGTTATTTAAAGTAAATGAATCAAATTAAATTTGAATTGTATATGACAATATTTTATTTTTTGTTTCAGCCAATGTTCCAAGCCAAGCAACTTTGCCGCCAAGCAGCAATACTTGGTATTGTTGTGTTCCGGTTCGAAGGGTGAATGAACCAGTATAACTGCAGACTATCTTTGTTATTAAGGTTGGAGCTACATTGGCGACGTAAGGGATGGCCAATATTTCTTACAGTGCTATAATCTATAGGCAGTGGTCACCAAATGTTTATAATTCATCACTTCTGTCAGTTTTCCACCATTTTATCAAATTAAACAAAATAATATAATCCTATAAAGTCTTGGACATAATATTATAATATAATTTCATTTCGAACTTATAAAAGGCAACTTAGAAAGTAATACATTAATACAATTTATTTATTCCTTTTTAAGTTAGACTCAATGAACTAAAAAGACGTTAACGATATCAGACTGTACGCTAAAAATCAATGAGCCTCAACTAAAATGGCTAGACGCTGTAATCGCAAATTTTAATGGACAATATGTTTATACGACATTGTAGCATAAAAGTATAAAATTATCACATTTTTGTTGTTATTTACATTAAAAAAAAATCTAAATTGAAATATTTAAATTTAGAATTTGATAAAATAAAAAAATAAAATTATCGGCTAATCTCTCCAAAATTGTAATCTTACAAATAGTTTAAGTTCGGAAAAGTGCATACTTACCAGATGGCTTAAACTAATTTAATGTCTCTTTATACTTGAATGAGGAATTTTGCATGGATAATTTGCTTAAACACAGTTTACAAGTTAAACCGAGCAACGGTCAAGAGCCTTTAGCCGGCCGGCGGCCACCCAAAGCGCATTTTCTTAATTAAATCCCCTAAGTGCTTTAAGAGTCATTTCAGTGTCACTAGCACCCATATAAATTGCATGTGAGCAATTAGAAATGCAATTTCGGTGATGTAAAAGAATTTTAATAGAAGACCTTAGAAGTTAAAGTCGGAGTGTTTTAAGAATTTACGTTAGTGTTGACTTTAAAATTTTCTTATTAAAAATTTTAAACTACGATGCTACGAGAATTAGTTAATAGGGCTCGTTACTAAAAATATAGTGGGTAATGTATTGATAATAGTATAAATTAAATTTCATTCAAGTGCCATATAGTTTAACAATGCGATAAATAAGACATCATGAATCAATCTGCACGCAAGTAAAGTAAAAATTAACATCCTGAAAATGTCCCACCGCTCGGCTTACTTTATAGAAGGAGAGCTTGTTCTACCATACTAATGCGGCCTACTTTGGTAAATGACGTACATTTTAGCTCTCAAGATTTTTGGCGTATTGGCACGGTTATTGTTCACTCTTCGGGCTGGTGTCGTCCCCAATCCTAACACAAGCCTCACGCTTAATTGGAGGGACAAACAAGAATATTCATAGCATTGCAATTGGTTAAAAAAAAGTTAAGTTTATTTAAAATATTTTCCTCAAATTAATTTCAGCCAGCGATACAGTTGTTACATACTAGACAAATGGCGTTATAGCTCATATTCAACAAATAAATACTGGATTCAAACAAAAAAAAATATTTCTATTTTTTACAAACCAATAAAGATGTGATCGAATATCTTTATTTGAAGACCACTCATACTTAGATGGACGAGCAATTCTAAGCAGTTAATGAAAATCGGCTTGCCCGCTCTCTGCATATAGAGAGGCAATTTGCTGAAACGATCTGCCTTCGAACTAATACGAAATATTGCTGCAAGATACGCTTAACAGAGTAATATGAACTTTATTACGAACACATTAAGGCGTCTAAGTACACGGTTACCCGGCGCCTCTCCGTTACGTCCGATACTTAATGATTATGCAAATACAAAAGCCCTAGGAGTATTTAGGTTCAATATCTTCCGAGTGATAAATTGATAAAGCAAACATGCTCGTCTAAGACTATTAGTCGAACTATTTGCATCCATTATACGATAAATAGTTTAAGAGTTAACAAACAATATTCATATTGATATGAATGCAACAATAGCTAAACAGTTATAGTCTTTATATCGTTTTATTAGTGCAAAGTTACCAACTCTTCCATTTCTTCTAACTTAAATTACAAAGGATTATTGATAAATATTTATTTTACGTTTTACCTTTGAAATTTTTGGGTATTTTCTTGGAAAAGTATTTATAGCCTTTCATTGAGTAAGCTTCCCCTTTTACCAGAATCGAAATATTAAAAGTCGTATTTTTATCATTACTAGGAATTTGGAGATCGATGAATTAATTTTCTCAAAATGTTTGCACTTGTTTCTTGACATTATTACAAAACATGCAATTTGCTGAATAAACAAGTCTCAAAATTACTTCGAAGAAATTCAGGTTTCTTCATAGTATTTTTTATTACCACGGAGCATGAGATAAGTTTTTCTTTAACGAAATTCACAATATTATTTTTAAGTATCACTTTAAGAGATTTTTCTTAGATTTAAAATACATCAAGTGACATAAACACAACAAGGAACTTCAAAATTTCCACCTATTTGAGATTTTTTTTTTTTTGAATTGATATGAATTAGACCGCCTTTGAAGTATAAGCTATTCAACAAAAATATAATGAATAAAAATAACAGCCGCCACTCCTCACACCTTACTTTTAAAAGCCAATGCTCGAAACTATACGCAAGCTTTCAAAATGTATTAATCTGAATAAATACTGCACGCTCATTGGTCGAATATTATGTCATTATTTGCTTTCGACCAATGAGCATTCGTATTACGGGCTAATTAATTAATCAAACCTTAACCAGCGTTTTAGAATCGAGTTAAGTCTGTTAAAAATTAATATAATAGAAATGCTATAATAGTTTCAGAAGTCACTCAATTTATCAGAGATTAAGTTGAACGTTACTCGTTAAAACGCCGAAAGTTTACGGCTAGCTTGGCTTTACGTACACAATTTGGGTCGAATAACGAGCTTTTCATTTTTACCTTTAGAACGGGATTTTTCTGTAAAGCCTTTAAACCGGTTGAATGTTAGAAGTACAGAATGATGAAATTATATCACAAAAATGTAAAGAGAAAATTTACAAACTACTTTTCTAGCGTCCACATTTCAAACTGTTATTATAAAAGACGTAGTTTTTTTAATAGATTTCGGTAACATGTTTAATAGTTTAGAAATTTTTTCGCATTTTTCTAAAAATCATATCAGTATGTTAGCTGACAACGTATGACCGATATTTTTTTAAAGGATCCGACGGACTGAATCTGCTATCGGTATACTCTTTGCGAATTTGCACATTTCAATACACATCCGACAAAATTCCTTTTGTCGAGCGGTTGTGTTCGAATTTCAAAAAAATAT
Source organism: Nymphalis polychloros (assembly GCA_905220585.2). Taxonomy (NCBI): domain Eukaryota; kingdom Metazoa; phylum Arthropoda; class Insecta; order Lepidoptera; family Nymphalidae; genus Nymphalis; species Nymphalis polychloros. Next base: position 2,769,467 of record HG992253.1, read on the forward strand.
TATGCCATAAGAATATAAAACTGCGAGATTGAATTTGGGTGGTTTTCTGGTTTGTATTTTGTTTATCCATTCAGAAGTTTTATTGATACAATATTTCTATAATGGTAGTGTCACTTCAGTTACGCAAGTCTCCCACTGCGTTTAACCATAAAGTAAGATACTTATATTATCATAAAGATCATTATTTTAGAACTCAGTATCTGTTTATTTCATAATTTTAGAACGATAAACATTTACGACGAACATAATTTTTGATTTTCATTTACAATCCTTTTATAAAATCGAATGTTTTACGTTTTATATTGTCGCTATTATTTATCGGTTTATATTTATAGACTTGATTTCTTGGAATATAAATAGAGCAAGTTTCTCTTATTTTTCAATCTGATGCAATTTCTAATCGAATAATTGTGCCGGAGTAAAATGACATAATAAGTGAAGCAAAAATAACAAATTATATTCTCATGAACTAAGAAATGTCTGAGATCAACTTCTGATAAAAAAAAACATCCTAGAAAATGTATAAGGTACGCTTAATAAAAATACTCATAATTCTATTATTCTTTGATTTCTTGGTGAGTTATTTCTATCAAGCTGTACAAAAATGTATATGTATTGTTAAAATATATAGCTATATATATACGAAAATGATTTAAAAAAATAAAAGTGATTGAGATAAAGTATATTATTTAACATTAACGAAATACAATTAGGTAAAACTAATTTTATTTTTTCGTCATAACACAAGCTATAGTTACAATAATGTGTTCATTTAAAGTTTAATAAAACTAATAATAAATAGTTAGTGAAATAATAATAATATCCTGGAACATTATTCACACACGGCCATCTGATTCCAAACTAAGCAGAACTTGTACTATGGAAATCAGACAACTGATATACTACATATACTACTTTTCTTTTGTAAATATATACTTATATAGATAATACACCCAGACTCAAGACAAACAGATATGTTCATGCACACAAATGTCTGTCCTGGGTGGGAATCGAACCCACGACTTGTGGCGCGAAAGGCAGATATCTACCCACCACGCCAACGGGCTCGTCTTATGTATAAAATATATAAAGATAAATATATATTTTTTTAAAACACCTTTTTTATTAAAGATATAATAACATTTAAAACAATATGTTACATAATATATATAGTAGTATTTATGTATATGAAACTAAATTAAAACTTATAAGAAAACTTTATGACACAACCGCTGACAAAATTGTGTACAATTTATTATTTATATCTAGCAAAGTAAGCCTTCTATTTCCTAGGCTGGACATAAACCTTTTTGCTTAGATGGACACAGAGCCCCGCTGCTCCATAGTGGATTGACGGATATGCGTGTCTCTGTTTTTTTTACCTGCAAAAACAGAATTTTATACAAAGTGCTTTTGAAATTCATCAATGGTTTTAAAGATTCCTGTAAATATTATTATAATTTAAACTTAATAAAGCGTTTACTCGCAATACTTTTTTTAAATAAAAAAAAATGTTTATTTTTATTATAAAAAAAATTAAAGTTGTGGCTATAAATGTCCCAATGCCGGGCTAAGACCTCCTCTTCTTTTTGAGGAGAAAGATTTTTTTATTAAGTCTGTATAAGTTTTATGTTAAGATTTAAAAAGCCCTTTTCGATCTACATCAATAATTTATATTTGTCTCTCAAAATTCGAACGAGGAACTCACTACGTATCTCATTTGTAACTTGTTGATAACCGACATATATTCATCTAATATTTTGAATCGTAGGTATTACATAATTTGAATTACATAATATACATTTCTGACATTTCACGATCTCGTTCTAGGCTGAGTTTTGAGTATGTTTTTACATCTATAAACGTATATTTCCGTTTCAAAATAACATTTCCAAACGTGTATAATAAATTTTGTAACTTCAGTTGATAAGTTAACATTTTATTGAATAAAATAAGTATTATTCGAATATTATAGCAAAAGACCTATGACGTATACGTAAATTGATATCTCAAATACAAATCGGGAGCTAACAAATTCAACACCGTTACCTAAAGCGTTCTTAAGTAAACATTCCATCGTATCCGAAATAACTTTATAAATCATTTTCTCTATGGTAAGATTTTTTGTAATGAAATTTGTTAGTTTCGTGACAATCTGTTCCGCTATTTGCTTAGCGTCAGAAAACAGATGTTCGAACCACATTCATCATATTCAAATATATGAGTTTTTAAATGTAACAGCGCCGTCTGACGCGGTTATAATAACAACATTAAGAACTTTAATTAATTTTCTACGCATAAACTAATTAAATTTTAAATCATTTTATTAAAAATATTATTTATAAACTTTAATATTTTATAAATAATCTTATTAATACTTAATTTTTATTGTGTTATATAAATGCTAGTTTGGTTGTGTTTACGCCTACGCCTACTGCTTAAGTTATTTTAGCGCCAACCACTTTGTATTGCGTGTGTCCAGGCTTAAATGTTAGCCAGTATATCAGAGTCAATGTAAGAAACTTCTAAGATATAGATTACAGGAGTGTTGTGAATGTAATATAAGGATTGGTATACACTTCTTATAATGTTTGCTAACAGCTGAAATTGCAAAAACATTGTACAAACGTTAAATATTATATTGACTGCCTCGTTGGTCTAGTGGCTAGATATGAGGCCGCAGACCCGGTGGTCCTGGGTTCAATCCCAGATCGGGCCAAGTCTTTCCGATCGTATGAGAGCTAAGGAAAAGAGAGTCCACCTCTGTTTGCGCACAAACTTGTGCACTATAATATCTCTTGCGCAGTTGGCTAATCTCTCTTGAGATTGGCCGCCGTGGCCGAAATCGGTCTTATTATTATTATATATTATATTAAAATTACAAAAATATTACTTCCTTAACAATATCAATCTAATTCTCCCATTTTTTTTAATCTAACCCGTTAAAGACCTTCATAAATTAAGCATAAACTGACGTTAAATATTTGTGTCATTTGGTTAATTGTTTTTTTATTGTATAGGTAGGCGGACGAGTATATGGGCCTCCTGGTGGTAAGTGGTCACCAACGCACATAGACATTGGCATTGTAAGAAATGTTAGCCATCGCTTACATCGCCAATGCGCCCGCAACCTTGTTGTAACACAACAATACAAAGTACTGCTGTTTTGCGGTAGAATATCTGATGAGTGGGTACCCACCCAGACGAACTTGCACAAAGCTCTACCAACTAACACCTAGTAGTAGTGGATGCGATATGTATTAAAAGATCTTTTAAATATGCGATGTATATACATACAATCTACACGTTTCGATCGTGTGTTGGTGACCGAGTGTGTATCAATTTTGCTAATATCAAAGAGAACAAAACCTAGCGTAAACAAATTAATTACACTTAATTGTCTGGTCATATCATTATAGAGTGCAAATTATGTGTAATCAATACATTATAGCTTAATTGACAATGGTATTGGATGCTAATTGATAGACTGGCTAATTAAGACTAGATTGAAATCAAAATCAAAATCATCTCTGGTTACATATTTCTAGATATATAATTGCCAATTAGCACATATGTAATCGTCTATAAATGTAATCATGTTTATTTACGTTAATTTCTTTTTCTCTTACAAGGTTTTTAAGCATTTAATAAATTATTTTATTTACCTTGAGTAAATTATTATCGCTCCATGTACGATTATGATACTTTTATGTAACTCATTAAATTAAGTACATAGACAAATAGTAACAAATTAATTTTATTCACACAAGGTGTTGTCTAAATCTTAAATCTTATTATTTGTTTAAAATATTTCAACTTTGTTATTTGTTAATTTTAATTCTATTGTGCATTTTTCTTTCTTTTATTTTATTTTGTGCAACTCAAATGTTTTACAATAATGTTGGCAGGCGTAAGTAATAGTAACTGTATCACAGATTTACACTATAACAGTTGTCATCGCTCACATTTTGTTTCTGATAAAAAAAATATAGTTCGATTTATCCAATGGAATATTATCCTTATAAGAAAAGATAAATCGCGAACCATTGAAATTGTTAGTGTTTTAATTTAGTCGAATATGTCACTAGAGAATAATAAATCTTTGCTTTTCAATACTTTGTTTAAAGTTTTAATGAAGGTTGAACTATTGATGCGAAAACTATTTGATCACAGCTAACCTTAGTTGCAGACTTTGACTTAACTTATGATCAACATTTTGGAACTGACAAAAAATTTGTGCAATAACCCAGTGAGTATAACTTTTAGAAGTATCTCAATTTATCTCATATCTAGATATATTGAAGCTAAATATCAAAACATTATACAACTAATTTAACTTTAAAATTTGAAACGAGAGCTCCGTATCGTATTTGCTGCTATTGTATTGTAATACAAAAGCAAATAACGAGACTGGCGGACTTTTTGTTAAACTAAGTTCGATTACGCTCGCGTTGCTATCATGTTCGAAATGCTATTAGACGCTGACATTTGCTCCCTCGCTGTGCGGGCATCTAGAGAATCTCAAAATTACTCATTTGGTATTACAGTCACGAGCCCGCAATAGCTTCTACGCTGATTTTTACTTCTTTCCATTCCGATTGCAGTATTTCACCTGGTAATTTATCTTCATATTTCGCTGAATGTGCTGATCTGTATTCTTATAATTATGTAAGTGTTACTGCCGATTTCAGGACCATGACTCATTCACAAAGTTAATTCTCTAAATTCCTTCACGTCACATATCAGTTACTAATTAGTGTTTTTTATATTCTTATGCTAAATTTTATTATTAAATTTGTGCACTATAACAATCTTATTTCAAATTCTTTAGTTTTTCGTTTAAATTGCTTCGTCAAAAATATTCACTTGAAAGCTGTGTATTAAATTGTCGTTTATATTCTAATTGGTTACACGTCCCACGCATTCTTATATCACTTTTTCCAAAAAAATAATTGCATGGTGTGTTGACACTTTCACGCACATTAGAGCTACGAAGACGGTAAGGAATGAAAGTGGAGCATCAAATTAGCGTTGAAAATTGCCGGAACTGATACGTGATTTTACACATCGGTAGTGCTCATAGACGGAATATTACTGAAAAAGATTGATACAATTATCATACACAATGAATTTAACACAAATAATGTTTTTACTTATTTTACTGCATCCTTTTGTTCCCTTACCAAACATGGTGAAAGAATCAGTGAAAATGTATCTGTGAGAGACCGCTTTAAGTTGTAAGATTATGGCGTCTATTATATTTTATTGTGCAATAAAGAATAAATAAAAAGAAACAAAATATTTCCACAATTACATGATCGAAACGTTCATAAAAATCGATTAATATTAAAAAATGATAGCTCGATAAATGTTATTGGAAGACTATCAAGTGTCTATAAAGTTAATGTCATCAGAGTCAGTGATAAAATATTCCGTCTAGACTAAATCAGAGCAAGTCGAAACTTTTTAAAGCGCCCTCGAGACCAAATTTGTTAGGAACGTTGTGAGTGAATATCCAGCGAGAGAAAAAAGTACCGAAACAAATTGTTGGCAAACGAGAGAAGTGTCCAAGAGCGAAAATATGTTGATTGAATAAAGAAAAACTATTAAAAGTTTGCCTTAGAGATTCTGGTTCAAAGACGGACGAAATGGGTGCGATGCGTGGAACGGTGCAAGTTTCAACTTTAGTTAAAGAAAGACGCAATTATTGCTTCTTATTAACTTTGTTTCTAGTGTCTCATTCTTTTTCTTTTTTATTTGTTTAATACGATACTCCGAGAGAACATCTCGAGCTTGAAGTACCTACTTAAGTAAGTCTTAAGTAAGATAATAAAATTAAACCTAAATGTCTAATCCATAGTAAACGACGTCATTTAACATATTTTTTTGTAGATAACTGGCAACATTCATTACTTCTTTCTCTTACTGTTTCATTGCTTAGAATTATTTAAGAGTAGAATTGTTTTTTTTGTATTGGTTTAATTTTTTACAAATTTATTGCTCTTCTACCAATCAGTCGTTTGCTCATCTTGCGAAAGCATCGCTTGGATGTGTGAGTGTACGGGTACAAAATTATTATACTCAACATCTTAAATCCCATTGTTGATTTGAGGCATTGACCAGGGAGCCGGTCTCTTTTCGAGCCAGTAAGACAATGGCAATTTGCCTTCCTAAAATAAAAATAAAATGGATATACCACAAGAGCATTACATAAGTGGAATACGTACGTGGAACTTATCATTGCTCTTAAAGTTTTTTTTTGTTGAAGCAATATTACGAGCGAACTTAGTTACCCTCGCGCTTAAGATTCGGACAACTTTCTTAATACAAGCACGAGATTACAGTTTCCGTATGTTGGACGAGATATATGAATAATAATAAAAACGACAATCCTCCTTTATTTGTTGAGCCATAAATTGTACAGAAAATACTGCCTAGTTATTAATTCTGGTCGATAAACTCTCTGTATTGGTAATAATATCGACTAGCGCTTGAGATGGTCAAGTTATGTTTTATTATAAGTTTGGAGAGAAAATAGCATTATGGTCTCAAAGAGAGATATTTTTATTTTATTAATGTTTTATTATGATTATTGCCCAATTAATGATGAAAAACGTTTTAAAATTTATACGCTAAAGTAACTTACCTACTTCCCTCAAAAACACAATTGAATAAATCAATTTTATATAATACGTATATATATATTTATTTTTAATTAGGTTCCCATGTTTTTATTCATTTAATTAAATTTGAACAATTCTAAAAATTAACATTCATTTATAGCATATGCGTGTTCCAATTTCAAATGTGGCCAAGGATTATTTGCATACCGCTACCGTGAGTACATTCCGAATATTTCCCATTTCGAAAGTCTCCGAATAATTCATTCAGAAAAGGTTCTTTTTAATGGGCGTCCGACGTCAATTAAAATAGCGTCGCCGGTTTTTTTTTTTTCGCTTTACCTAAAAAGTGTTGGACGATGTGGGCTTTATATCTCTCCGCGCGATAGTCGCATTCTACAGGTGCTGTGTCTGCTGGTGGCCATTCGCGTCAAGCTCAAAAAGACTGTATTTTTTAAATACATATCGCATTCAACATTCAACCAAATGACACATATATTTAACGTCCATTTAGGCTTAATTTTCAAAGATCTTGGATGGGTTAGACAAAAAAAAGTGAGAATTAGAGTGATGGATTATCATAATAAACCATCTCGGAATCGGGTGCCGAAGATGAAATTTATTTTATGAAATGAGAACGAAATATTCTAGTTCATTTTTAGTTCTGTGGAACTTAAAATTTAGTTGGTAAATTATAGACAATTATGTATTTTCAGAAGGCTTACAATGTTATATTTTTAATGAAACGATTTCGCGTGTAATTTTTTTGTCGCTCTTTTAATATTTAGTTAACTACGAGACGAGCTTAGATCTTTCGAAGAACGTGGTATGGTACTTATATATATTTAATGGTATTTCTAAGTGTAAGTGGACTTTGTTCTTTTTTTTTTAAGAAGTAAATGTCTTAAACCTTAACTATTTCATTAACGTGTAATAAAAGGTATTAATTAACTATTTCTCGTTCAGCTCCCCTTACTCTTCAATAATTTCTACGATACTCGTAGCCCAGCTGTATTTGATTTCACTAGGGGTTCTAGTAAATTTGCATACGCGTATCCCTTAAAACCTATATTTAGACAATATATTATTAATCTTTAATTTACTTTATTAGCGCTTCCCCCTCTAGACGCGCTCCCCGAGGGATTTGTCGAGAGCGAAAATTTAAATTTCTATGACCCCTCCGCTACCTACAGCGTAGTTTTTTTTTAAACGGTGTATGTAAACAAAGTTAGCTAATGCTTGGGATTCTTGATATGAAAACAAAAACAATATCAGCTAGCATTTTGTATGATACATTATTTAAATTTTCGACACTAAACCAACGTTACTTAAATACTTTATATACATACATAATAATATATCGAAAAATAATATATAAAACCGCCATTATCATAACGATAAGCTTATAGTTAGACGTTCTTTATTTATACTTTATTGTACACCACAACAGATTTTTTTTTTACAAAAAATTAGACAGCCTCTATAATAGTAGCATACAATTTGGCGACCTTATCGCTACATAGCGATCTCTTCCAGGCAACCAACGGTGTAAGGAATAACCCATAGGATATGAGGTAGGTGGTGCAGTAATAACAAAACAAAATAACATTATAATAATAATCTATACCAAAACAAACTAATAGATACATGTCAATATAATATATAAATATATAAATTATATTATCAATAGATAGTAAAATTACAAGTATATTATGTATAATTTTCTTAATATTATTAAAAAAATTAAATTAAATGTCTCGCTGTTGGTTTCAATATATCCGGATTTGAATGTGGCAGAACAGCATCCCATTCATACAAACATACAGATTTGCTCATATTAGATACACAAATAAAACACTTGAAAATTTAGTAAAGCTTACCCGGATTACAACTTGCGATCTATGTTGTACAAATGAAACTAAACATTAACATCCGAAAATACATGTCGTTTTTAAAGCTTGTAATGACCAGTAATTGCCAGTTTACAAAAATATTTTTTTGTAATTGATATTGCGTACACTTTTGAAGTTATCAAACTACCTATTAGAAGTAGTAGTTATTAAAATCTTTATAATAAAACTCGATAAAAACCTCAATTCATAATTTATTATTAATAGAAAACATTTTCATTATAAAATATGTACAAAAGTTCGCTAAGTCTTTACCCTTTATGCAGTAAACAGGTTAACAACACAAGCTTTGCTTACGAAAACCCATCAACGTAAGAAAATGTTATCTTCGTTGTTTTCAAATGCAAATAACCCGAGGTAATGAGTAGTATGCAATTTAAAAGAGGCACTTGGAGAGTATTCCCTAAAAGATAGGAAGTAGGATTAAGAATGAATAGTCAAACACGGCTACAATACAATAGTCGCTGCATGAATTACTTAGTGGGATGTTGATGCAAATTGTAACATAGATTAATGAATATACAGAGAATATACCACTGAAATTCGATTGCGAAACATAATGAGGCTTGATACGTTTCATGTCATTTTGAACAACGATTTTGAAATAACGTATACAAAGCGAATTATAGTGATATTAATATCCCTTATTACATACCTATTTTGTTACGTAAGGCTTTGTCTTCTTCTTTCGAATGTCAAATTATGTATGTCAGAAAGAGAAATCGGTGTGATTTACTCGGTATACAACTTTTATTAGTAACGCCGTTGAGGCTGAACAGATTCAATACAACTTGGAATAAATGTAGATAATTTGAGACTTTATATATATATTCTTTATTGCACTAAAATATGTTACAATGATGGTACAGTAATATATGTACAGGCAAAGGTGGACTTATCTCTAAACTGCATTACATAAACAAAATATTTAGAAAAAAAAATAATACTTGACTTATTTAGGATCAAATCTATCTATTATACTACCTAAATTGGATAACATTTGTTACAAAATATAAATATTAGATTTTAGATATTTTTTTTTAACTTACGCCTTTTAACCATAATATGGGGTTTTCCAATAGGGACGCTTGAACTTTGACAGCTGATTGCGGCCATGTTGTTTGAGTGACAGCTGTCAAATGCAATGTGTTATATTCATTCCGTCCTCCCAAACCACCATGGCAGGTTACAGTGTCGAGCAGCACGTGCAAATCATAAAATTGTTTTATGAAAATGGGTCTTCAGTTCGAGCAACGTTCCGCGCACTTCGCCCGTTTTACGGTCGCGATGATCGTCCTGCCGAGTCGACTATCCGTCGATTGGTGGACAAATTCGAGTCAACCGGGTCAGTTAATAATCAGCCGGTTCCCGTGCGTCAACGTAACGCGAGATCTGCCGAGAATATCGCCGCTGTGCGCGACAGTGTCCTCGAAAACCCGCGGCAGTCAATTCCGCGTCGCGAACAGGGACTCGGCCTTTCGCAGACGACAACTTGGCGAATTTTGCGTTGTGACTTGAGCCTGCACCCGTACAAGATCCAGCTGACCCAAGAGCTCAAGGTTAATGACCATAGACAGCGCCGTGTGTTCGCTGACTGGGCATTAGAGCAGTTGGAAGTTGACGCCGATTTTGGCAAAAAAATCATCTTCAGCGACGAGGCGCATTTTTGGATGAATGGCTATGTCAACAAACAAAATTGCCGTATTTGGGACGAGACCAATCCACACGAGGTTCACCAAGTGGCAATGCACCCGCAGAAAGTGACTTTTTGGTGCGGATTTTGGGCCGGAGGCGTGATTGGTCCGTATTTTTTCGAAAACGATATTGGTGTGGCCGTCACCGTCAATGGTGAGCGATACCGGTCGATGATAACCAACTTCTTTTGACCTGAAATCGAGAATATGGATCTGGACAACATGTGGTTTCAACAGGACGGCGCTACGTGCCACACAGCACACGCTACGATGGAAGTTCTGCACGATCAAGCGCCCTTAATGGAAAACCCTATAGTACCTGAGGTAGCTAACATAGATTTTCTCTTCATAAAATTACGGGCAAATTAAATGATGATAAAGATTCTAATGAGTATTTGATTATTATAGAAATATACGTAATTCTGCAGTTAAGCTACAAATTCAAAAGGCAAGCCATTAAGTGACGTCCAAAGAAATGTTCGGGTTGTAATCAGCTAGCTGGCGGCGATTAAGACGTACAAACTTAAGTTGGCCCTGAGACAACGGCTTACACGAGGATGTACGAATAATATCGAAGTTAAATACGTCGTTATTTAACAAAAAGTCGTTTATGAAAGAATTCAAATTTCGAACCATTGTTAGTTTGATGGACGTTAATATAATTAAAAAATGTAAATGTAGTATATCTTAAATAAGTATTGTTTTTCTTGATTAAGCCCAATTCAATAAACGATGTGCGAAGGCATAAATTCGAACAAAAGAACCATTCATTTCAATCGACAGTAAATTTTATTAGAGAATAATATTAAATATCGTCATGAATTTGTGATTCTTTTTCAATAATAACAACATTTAATACATGAAATTGTGAATTGCTTAATTTTAATCCCGCTTTATCGCGAAACAACGAATGTAGAAATGTGCATAATACCATATCCAAATATTTGAAAATAGTTCACGTTTCTCGTATTTCCCCTCTTATTTACCGAAAACTTTTCCCTCGCAGCTAATTTATTTTCCAACTAAATCTCATAAAGTCTTGCGAGCCGTCCTCACGCGATCTCATTCAAACGTCGACTTTTTGATAACAGCATTATAACAAATGGCCAACGTTTACCGACCTTCCTAAATCAAGCTTTTCCCGAGATAGTTTACAATTTATAAGCTTCTAAGAAAATATTACCTTTTACTTTTAATAAAAAAATGTATTTTATAAAACTCGAAGCAACAGTAAATAATTTTTAAGCTAATGTTTTTAATGTATTATACCTATACATTAAAAATATTATTAATTATTATGTAAAAACGATATTAAATTCGTATGAATTACATTATAGATCTATTTCCTTTTACAAAACAGAGAAATCCCACATATTTTTCTACAGTCGAAATGAACTGTAAAACAAGTTCTAGTAACACGCGATTCCAGCCAAACTGAAAACTGTGGACCAACTTTATCATTCCAATAACAATTTATTTGAACATTCGATTCATTTGAAATTTCCCAACAAGTGCAATGGAAAATTCCGATGGAGCAAACCATTTAAATTAGGCCCGATAACTTGAAAACTGAATGAAAGGGGTTTAACCAGGAGTGCTCCAATTAATTTGCTGTTATTTTTCGACGTGAAAATTGGGTCGCTTGAAGTCGATCATAATACGTCATCGTAAAGAATACGATTAGTTTTATCCGGTTCACTGACAAGTTTATAAATTTCATATTTTTTATAAATGGTTTAAACTGGTTATAATACGAAATTTGTTTAAGTGACGCATGTTTCATAAGTAATAATTAAAATATCGTTAAAAGTTCTTACAAATCCACTAGTTAGCAGCATTGTTATTGCTAGAATTAGCAATCCGCAAGCAACTTCTTCGTCCCCATAAAAGGTAGACTAAAATGATTGATTAGTAGATTAATGTAAAAACATTTGTTCCAATTTACAATGGGTTGGATAATTACTTAAAACGGTGACAGTTTGTATAAAGAGTCTAAAATCTAAAATGGTGAAAACTTTAAGTGTTTTCCTTTAATTAATTTTATAGGAACGCACAATTTCGTTTCAACAAAGATTATACAAGCTATTACCGTAATAATTATGAGTAACACTTTCGTAAATAATTTTTGTTGATTTTGAAACGAAACAGTTTCTTACAAATAATACGTCACGCAATATACAGATAATAAATACTTTAACGAAATAAAGCTTTTTTGCTTATCATTGAAACAATTCTTATAGGAACTAATTAAATTTTTGTGCCTAAGGAGAATGATTAATACTAAAAAAAACATTCGAATTTTAATGTACTTATATAATAAATATTATTATTATATGTTTATTAGTGAGTTTGTTTTTTACTAATAATCTCGCGAATAGGTCGGTGTGCTGAAATTACATGACATTTAAATTTATTAAATCAATTCATTAAATTAAGTCATTCGTATACTCAAGTTCTGTTTATAGGTGCTAAAAGTCACTTCCGATCAATAAAATTGTTTAATTTATTTTTAAATATATTACCTGTCGACCTCATGTCGACGACCAACTGAATGAGGACAAAAAGGAGTTCCTTTAAAACTTTTTATGTGTTATGGTCGGATGGACAATAACTTAATGAGTTAGTCGGGCCTGTCGACAGCTCCATGACACCCTTATCTAAGGGCACACGCGATGTTTGTTCAGCCGTTAATACTTTATTTTAATGAAGGCTTCCTGAAAAAAAAATACACCCGAAAATACACCTAATCTTAACTCAACAGTTTGATTATGATAAAAAAATTGCTCGAATATAATAATTGTTTCTTTTTTATATGTAAATACTGAGACAAAAAATTAAGGAAATCGAAGATGCAATTTTATCAAAACATATAGTCATCCAACGTCTAAATGAAATATCATAATTTAAGGGTAGTTCACAACACAAACAGTGATTAACCTTTTGTTTAAAGTAGTATATTCATGGCCTTGCAAGTAACTCGACATTTATACCCAGGGACAATATACAACGACCTGTTATCAGCTTGATTTAAGCGTCGGCTATTTCTAAAACATTTAGTTCATAGAACTACCTTTAAAGTATGTGTTTGGTAGTTCTTGAATTTAAATTGCAATTATTTATCGCAGAATATACGAAAGAATATTCATTATTTTGATGTTAATAATGTCAAACATTATATACAATGTGTAAGAAAAACCCTGTTCGACCCGTGAAGTGGTTATTAGGTATCATGTGTCGGTACTATTTATGTAATAATTTTTAAAATATTAAGCAAAAAATTTAACTCGGATTTTTTTTTTTTAATTTAATGACGAAAATTATATTGCAAGACAGGCGCGGGTATTAGCGCTCGATAGCTCTTACCTATCGGGTAGCTACGACACGAGGTCATGACTTCAGTAGTCCACGTGTTTACCAATAACAGTGTCGTTAAATACAATAATTTTTTTCACCATTCTGTATAAAGAAATAAAGACTCACTTGTAACATAAAAATATTCGTCTCTGCAGAATTTTTTTGACAATAAATTCCATTCAAAAAGAGATTATGAAGATAATAAAAGAATATGTAGCAAGCAGGAGTAAGTATTTCTAGATTATAATATGTCGTAATTTAATTAACTAAAAATCAATAATTTATTTAATTTGTTGGTTTGAGTAACTACTGATTTTATTTTGATTTCGTATCGTATAACCGATACCTTACATATAAGCTCGTAAAATGACAATTAAGAAATGTTTACTTAAATAAGGTACATATTTAGAGTTTAATTTTTATAACTGACTTTATATTATCATATCGAATATACACTTTTTTTTTTTAAACTTTCGTACATATATTGTAAGTTATTCTATTTATAAATCTTTTCTTCTTTTAAATGTTATATTTTTAGAAAACAAACTCAAGCCGTCATCAAATACTATGTAAATTCATAACATCGCTTTTTTTTCTGGGAAAGCCGCAGAAAATGTAGGTTTTTAATTAAATGCAATGTAAACATGGAACCGCTACCACGTAAATTATAACGGAGGGTTGAGAATGAATCAACAAATAAAATTATAAACGAATAAAATGTGGAACATCTCATGAGACTATATTTTTTTCCTTTAATTATACTTTGAGTAAAACATAGTATTCCTAGAACGATTACCACACTATTCCGGCTTCTGATCTCTGTTCCATAGTCTGGAATTTCTCTCTAATTTAATTTTAAAATAGAATAGCGTAATTTTGTTAAAAATTTACGCCGATTTCATATCTTTTTTTTATTGTATAGGTAGGCGGATGACCATATGGACTACCTGATGGTAAGTGGTCATCTACGCCCATAGACATTGGCATTGTAAGAAATGTTAACCATCGCTTACATCGCCAATGTGCCACAAAATTTGGGAACTAAGATATTATGTCTCTTGTGCCTTTAATTACACTCACTCACCCTTTAAACCGGAACACAACAATAACCTACCCAGAGGAGTTTGCACAAAGCTCTACAACCAATCAAAACTTTTCAAAGTATTTAATCAATCTATAAATTAATTCACCACGATTATTCTTTCCACTAATAAGGCGTCGCATGTCATTAACGTCAAAACAACTAACTTTGCCTAAAAATGCAGATATTCAAATTAAGACCTCATTACATCATGCAGCGCACGCTAACTAAACATTTGAACGGTTTCAACTTGTATACTATACTATATACAAGAGATCGCTTCTTAGATTGTGAATCTCAAATTGTATAATGCTATTTATATTGTGGTGTGCAATAAAGAATATTATTATTATACTCTACTTGTACCTTCCTTGTAATCAAATGGTTTGTTAATAAAATAATAATAATCAATAAAATATTATTGAAGTAATAACTTCTTATGGGAGGGTAAACCGCTTCGTAACGTAACGCGTTACGGCGCCACTATTACCGACGTGGACTGCTTTACCTGAGAGTTACCAACCTAACGCCATCTAGCGTATACTGATAGTACTTATAATAATTTAGCAACTATCAAGTACTAATTTAAATTATATTTAATGTATTATAATTCATAATAAATATTATCACATCTATCGAGCGTCCCGAGACGCACACGTTTTCTTTATAGATTATTACATTTTTTTAAATTAAATAATAAATATACTATATCTAAATAGACAATTTACAAGTTTAATTAATTGGAACGCTGCTGTCACTTTTAAATGTCAACGAAGTCAACATAGATCCTGTAAAAACCTTATTAGTTAATCTTTTCCATCGACCATATAAAAGTAATAATTATATGCCTATATATATTTAATGTTGGAATTATCCTCATGTAACAAGGAATATTGTATGTCGGCAACAATAAAATTATTTCAGACCGTATGTATAAATAATATTAAAAAAAAATCTTGGCAACACGCCACAGATAAGTAAGACAAAACTAACTGAAGTCCGAAATGAGGTCTTTGCCCTGTTAAAAATAGGCTATTGCGGGGTAAATAAAAAACAATGAAATATTTAAATGTGCCTTGAAGTAGTTGTAAGGCTGTGTGCAGTACAACCATGTGACGGTTATCAACTCCGGTCACTTAGCATATCGCCGGCCGTTGTTGGTTTTTGTGAGCTAGGCGACAATATGTATGCCGCCTTAAAAAAGCATGCCATTCATTATTTTTAAACACGTAATGTTAAGTTGCTTATCTTTCTACGTATATTTAAGTTTTCTTTTAAAATATAATTCTTATTTCGGTTATTCGTAATAGAAAAATGCGATTCTTTTATTCATTGATCTCACGTATATACGAGGGTTGATTTACCGAATCAGCGAATTAGCTTGATTTCCGCTTGAAATTACGCTTGATACACCATTCCCTAAAGCTCCTATTCATGATCAAAAGGTCTTACAAAAAAAATCAGCTATAATTTTAAGTAATAGTATCGTTTGTGGACAGCCTTTGATTCCGTGTCGTGACTATAGCATTGCTAGTTACGAAGTAATGTCGCTAAAATATTTTTGATATTCTTGCAAATATTATTTATGTTCCGCAAATAATGATTGTAAGTGGTTATACAGCTTATGCACTATTTATGTATTATTTATAAGCTGCTTCTACTTATTTCACTTAGACGTTTATTATGGAAACATTAATTTAAGTAACTGTTAAGTAAGTAAGGCCTTTGTCCAGTACTATCGTATTTACAGGCTGTTACTTTACTTTTTTAAAGCTTAGCTTACAAGGCTGTAGATTCTGAGGTCTTTTTTTTTCCGCTGGAAAAACGCATTTTCGCCTTTCCCCCACATGAAGTGGGGGGGGGGGGTTGTGGGGCTCACCGGCACTGAATGCGCCGGACTACAGGGAACCCAATTTGCTCAGGCGCTTATTAAGGCGGGGAGAGAAGCTGCGCATAGCGCCTACACCTCCTCCCCGGTCGTCTTCGACGGATCGAATCAGCGGAGGCACTTTCCTCACGCTGCCGAGATTCTGAGGTCCTGGGTTCAAACACTGGATCAAACTATTCAAAATATATTGGGTTTTTTTTATCGAGAAATCGTCAGTAGCGGCTTGGATTCTTTGCCTTTGGTCCTGTGCTTAATAACTCATATGGAGTCGGTTAGTCTTTCAATCTAGCCGCGATGATTCAGTCACTAGGTCTTCAATTTATTGGATATTATAATTCATCATATATACACGTACGTACAGATTATAAGATTTTACGTATTTAAATACATATATAAATTACGTCATTGCGAAGTGTCTTGTCTATCACGGTTACTGTATGAAAACTACTGAAGGGCACATTAGTGGTATAAAATCATTATATACGAGGCATTTACCTTACGAGGTGTTGACGTGTGACATATTTGATATTTTCACTTTCCCAGTCACGTGACGTGAGGCCAAACGCTTACATAAACTAATATATTAACGCGTACTAAAAATACACGAATTATCAACTTCAAGTCCACTTACGAAGCCCTTGCGAATGGTTAGTTTGGTCAATTAAAATGAATTAGGTTAATGTATGTGGGTTTTGGACGCTAGCCCTCGTTTAGGATTCCGTTGACCTATTATGCGTGATTTATTTTAATTATGCTTTTCATATTTTTAAAGTAATCTATTTTTAAAAATTTTGCTTTTTTATTATTATTAGTAAATGAAACATTCCCTAAAAACTTCTTCATTGCTGGCGCTTTGTTTTCATAAAACCCTAACCACGAGCTGATATTTTTTTCACTATTATGCCTTAAATTATATTTGAGTATCAAATAACTTATCTCTTTCTACCTTTCCATGGGAAAATTTTAGTAAATAAACTCTTTTTTCATGTGTAACATCTATTGGGGTACCTTGGGGGTTAGACCGGCTTGTATGCCGTGACGTCAAACGGCATGACGCTCTCTTATGACGTTATCTCTCGCTCTTCACTGCCTTGTGTGTAAACGACGTGTATACTAAATACATAATTCGTTGCTATTCATATTAATCTATTGATTTTATTTAATTATAAATTATTTCTACGGTCATCAATTTCGAAGTTTCGCTGGCGAGTGTCCCGTACTGCACACATTTTATTATTATTACGCACTGTATCAAAATAGCGCCTAGTAACAATTACATGCTCGTTATATTAATACTGCTTACTGTTATTGTGCAATGTCACCAAGGTATCCATCATCGTTTATTTTATCAAAGAGCAATACTTTGTATCGCTCTGTTCCGTCAGTAGTTCAACATCTTAGTTGCCATTATTCGTGACGCATTATAATTCCTATAGAACCATTGACTATTCTGAGCTATAAATTGTCTATTTTTGATATTCTAGTTCAATAAACTTACCTCTTTGTAGCATTATTAAGTAATGTGATATATTATACTAAGACTAAATATTCTTGTACGGAACCCATCGTATATAAAATGACCAATACTCGTTTCTTGTATTTTCTTTTTCGTGCCAAGCTTTCTTCTTATCAGATGGCATTAATCACAATTTCCACCCCCAATTAAAAGTTCTATGGGCAAGCGTTTCGCGTTTGAATCTAGCCTTTGTGTTCCGTTTATTACACATTGCACTTTGTTTTGTTACTTTGCTTGTACTACAATGGGTTTAACGACGATCATAAACATGTGAGTATGAATATTATGACTCAAACCACATAATAACTTCTGTTTAATTTCACTATTCTATTTTGATCATTTTATAACTATTAAAGTTGGCTTTGATTTTTTTATTGATAAAACATTACTCATGTGAGTTGTACTTGTTCTTTCACTGTCGTCATTTGGACAGAGTTTGTCAATAATCAAATAGTCACGCAACGGATTTTAATACGGTTTTCTCTTATAGAAAGAGATAAATCTGGATGATTAATATATATTATAATTTTTAAATATTTTGTACGAAATGGCTGAACTATATCGGTGTTTTGTCAAAAAAACAGTTTTCGTACGCTTAGATGGAATTAATCTTAGGACATCAAGACAATGTACAGGTTTACAGAAAAATCTGCGATATCATATCTATCTTTTAAAGGTCCAATCCAACTTCTATTCTTATCTTTTAAATTTTGATAAAAAATGATGACTATTTATAAAGCTTTTTAACCGATGAATAAATAAACATATCTATTAATACTTTTAGTTATACGTTTTACTTCATAGTTGCTGACGTCATTTGTCAGAGTTTGTCAACAATCAAGAATCAAGTCCACAAATCATTCTTACACTTGACCACAGCGTTATCGTGTTGACGTGAAAAATTACTGTTTCCCAAAATATTGTCACAGTTTTTCCACGCTGAACGCCGGGGGGCGTTGTTGGCCATTAAAATGAAATGTTTACTACAACTGCCCTACTGCTACTACAATAACAGAGGGCGTTCACATCTAAATTTTGATCTAATTGTTTAAAAATGGTGCACGTTATTTATAGCCCGCTAACAGTAATTTATAAAGCGTCGACCTAATTGATGAATATTTTAACGCCGCTTAACACTTCATGTTGTATGAATAAAGTTTATATCGTTTCATTAAGTAATTACTTTCATGTAAAATAAAAATCATTTTCTCATAGGTAGTTACTTAAATAGTGTTAATTTATTTTATTTTGTTGATTTATGTACAAAATCTATTGTCGCATAATAGGTATATGCGGTGATGTGTATTTTAACTATATAATTAAAAAAAATACAGTAGTAATCGATATATATATTTTTTGTGGTAGGGTCTTCTGCAAGCCCATCTGTGTAGGTACCAGTCACTCTTCAGATATTCTATCGTCAAACAGCAACTTAGTAATCCTACGATGTTACATCCATGTGCCTGTAGATTCACACTTGACAGCTCTAACGAGACCAAAGTTGAGACAGTTTGCTTGTGTTTTGTTAAATATAGATTTTTTTTTTCTCTGGCGTACGTATTCTACACAACCCGATACGACAATAAAATATAATAAAAAGTATTAAAACCTTGATAAGCAAATATTATAGCTTTGTTTATGTTGTTTTAATAGGTGTGAACAAGTACAAAGGTTGTCGGTGTTAACGCAGCGGTGAATCAATTTATTGTGCAATTAAACTTTATTGTAAACGTTGCGAGAAAAAATCATTTCAATTTATATTTAGATTGTTTTAAATTAAATTTTATAAATGCGAAACGATTACAATACGTATACCGAAAAGTTATGTGACTGGAATTATTGGTTTTATTTGATTTGTGTTGTTATGCAATTTTATTATTGATATTACAAAATATAACGAGCAGGTTGGCGTGGATGGTAGATACTTGCTTTTCTCGCCGCATGGCGTGGGTTCGATTCCCACACAGGACAGAGATTTGTGTGCATGAACGTGTCTGTTTGCCCTGAGTCTGGGTGTAACTATCTATATAAGTATGTATTTACAAAAGAAAAGTAATATAAGTAGTATGCCAGTTGCCTGGTTTCCAAAGTCCGAGCTCTGCTTAGTTTGGGATCAGATGGCCTTGTGTGAATAATGTCCCAAGATATTATTATTATTATATAATAATGCTTATTCAAATTTCATTAGTGCTTGTAAGAGTTTTCTTGAATAAATTATATAATGATTTATTGTATTATAATAAAAGATTATAAGAAATATTATTAAATAGACATAAGAATAACTGGTTGAAAATTGCTTACTACTAATTATTATGAGAACGGTAATTACTTTGAGGTGTCATATTAAGCGTTACCTTAGTTTATATCTCAGACGATCAACAAACAGCCCTGCACAAAGATCCCCGATCAAAGATTTTCACGCTTATATTGTTACTTGAACCAGAATTATGCAAGTAGATGAGTGTTGTTAGTAATTATTATTACATATGAGATGGTCCAGTGGTAAGACACGTGAATCTTAACCGATGATCGTGGGTTCAAACCCGGACAAGCACCACTGAATTTCATGTGCTTAATTTGTGATTATAATTCATCTCGTGCTTGACGAGACATGTGTCAAATTTCACTGAAATTCTGTCACATGTGAATTCCACCAACCCGCACTGGAGCAGCGTGGTGGAATAAGCTCCAAACCTTCTTCTCACAAGAGGAGAAGAGGCCTTAGCCCAGCAGTGGGACATTCACAGGCTGTTACTTTACTTTTTTACTTTATGGTAATCTTTCATTAATAAATTCATTAAATTTTAAACATAGAAAATTTATTATTATGTATAATAGTCAAAAAGCCATGAACGAAACCTGATTTACATATTCAATATGATCACAGCAACGATAGAAACTGCAATGAAAAACACATTAAAAACAGTGATTTAAAATATTTTACTGTAAATCACAACGCAATAAGTTCAACGAACAATATTTTTAATAGCTCTGAAGTGTAAAATAAATAGTCGATTTTAATTAAGATGACAGTGTAGGTATAAAACGTCTGATTGCGCGGTTGGCGGACATTTTAATGGCTATCATATCTTCGGAGGTGGTGTGGGTACAGAGTATATGCTTACAGATCAAACCGCTTTAAGTATTAAGCATATTTTTTTTTGTATATGATTAAATGTATGGAGCACCGACTTAAAGATGACGAGAAAGGAGATGTGGATGGTAGAGAACTGAAAGGTTCGGCAACACCTTGGAAGAGGTTCTGGATTACGATTGACTGATGATGACAATGATTTTCAACTAACTAGCCAAATAGAATTTATGTTATACTCAAAACATATAATATCTTAATGAACCGTAAAATTTATTGTGAATAAACTGATTGTCGTCGTGTATGTTTTGGATATTTATTGGTGCAGTTAAGTAAAACGTCCATATTTGTTGCAGTTCCTGTAATTACAGACTCGTCGGCGTCTTATGATATTTAAAATTTAGAAATTAATTATTGAATACAACGAAAATGTTTGAAAAAAATAGTTTTTATATTATAAATTCGACATCGCAAGAAGAAATTATACTATATAATTATTTTATATTAATAGTAATAATATGGTAATGAGATATAATATCTCAAAAATACTAACAAACATGTCCAAGGTTTTTATATAAATAGGTGTTAATCAATGTATTGAACTTTTATCCCAGTAAGCTCTATCTCCTCTCAGTGAGCTACGCTGTGGATTGGGCTCGGTCGCTCATAAAAATGTTATGAGTTCATTTCCAGACGGCGCCTAGTGAACCCCTACGATAGAATGTGGTAAAATTTGACGTCGCGGATATGTCGGAGCGGAAGGGGTTTCGAAGTAAAATAAGATGGGATATATTTTGATGATAGTATTAAAATTAATGTAATTCCATAATGATATTGAATGAAAGGTCATTGACACTTTGAAAGCTTTTTAAAAGAATAAAAGAGCTCATTTAATATTAGATTCTAAATGTAAATAAGAAGTTAAAATGGCACAATTTTTTTCAATAGTAAAAATCTCTCGGTGGAATCAACTTTTAATCTGCGTTAAGGTATTCTCAAAAGACCCGTTTTCGTGCGCAACAAAATTATTTCAAAGTTTGTAACTTTGCGACTTCGTAAACACGATTCTCGAAGAATATAATCGAAAAGATTAACCCTAAGCAAATCCCTCATGTATGTAACTCCAGCGATTCTTCATGTGTCAAGGGGCAGATAAATATATTATATGTCCCTAAAAGCGTAAGAAATCCGTAGATTTGTAAACTTTCCCCTTTATGACGGGTGAAGCGCTTTGCCAATGTTTTCCGTCTGAGCGATATGAAAAACTTTATACACGTGCTTGCTGCTTGATATTAAATCTTATTACTGAGTTGTAAGATATAATTTTCAATGGGTTTATTTGTGAAGAAAGATTCATTTGCAATCTTCGTCAACAAACCGTTTAACATATCTTAGTTTATGTCCGCCGTCAAACAGCAAGTAAACTATTTATGATGTTATTAAACATAAATACACGTTTCTCTGATTGTTGTTTTGATAATATTAAACTTTTAATAAGCAGTAAACGCTTTATTGTTGCAATAACAGCGAATAATAACATTTTGTTTCATATATCTATTACCAATAAAATTATTTATAGCGCTAATAAGCCATTGTATCAAAACTATTTAACTCGAAACGAGAGCGACGAAGACTAAGACTCTTTAAATTACAGTTTGACATAAAATCAAAATATAAATGTAACTCTGTTTTTAATGATTTTTGAATGCTTAGATTGTGTATACCTTACTCATTACTATAATTATTTATTTAGTTAAATATTGAAAAATTGTTAGTTTCAATCTAATTATATTAGTAGTACTACATAATGTAGCAAAATTATCTTCGGATAGCATGGAATTTGTATATCAAAGGTTTGTTTATCTGTACGCCTCCTTTCAATGGAATGGACTTTATAAACACAGTTTATCTCAATAATAATTTGATATAAAATATACAGCATTTATATGATTCATTAATAATGCAATTCGATTCTTTGATAACGACATTTTCGGAAAAATTTAGTACCCTTTAAATCGAGTTCATTGCTACGGCAAGCAGCATCGATCGGGTATTGTATTTTGTTCGGTTAATTATCCGAGTGCTGCCTTAATCCGAGAAGTCACGTGATATGCACGTGCAAGGGGTATTATTAGAGCCTTAGAACATTAAATGGTTCAGAAGTGATATAAAAAATCGCTGTAAACGTTTGTAATTCTGCTCACAAATTCGTTTCGATAACGAAACGATGATCATGAATTATTCATTGCATTTCTATACAGCAATATTTTAAATTTTTTTAGATTGCATTTTTTCATCTTAACCTAACCCCTACTAAGAATTCCTAGCCTAATCTGGATGGTGTTCGGCCAGCCTATCCATGATGGTATCGTGTCTATTATGGAAAGTCACTTCATTGATAGCACTTCTATTTTTATTAACAGTCTGAGATTGAAGCATAACGTCGAATCTAGATTATACGATTGCTTCTAACTAATACCTCTTAGATTTAGTGGCTATACAGTCATTAATACGAGGCACTGAGCATAGCTTTAATGTTTACCACTTAATATCTGGATGTGATTATTCATACATATTACCGTTCGGAAATGTTTGTTGGTATTATATGAGTTAAACGAGTAGCAGCTTATATTGACTAGGTGGTGGTTTGTGCAAGCTCGTCTGGGTAGGTACCACCCAGTCATCAGATATTCTACCGCAACAGCAGTACTTAGTATTGTTGTGTTCTGGTTTGAATGGTGGACATTGGCGATATAAGCGATGGTTAACATCTCTTACAATGCCATTGTCTATGGGCGTTGGTGACCACTTACCATCAGGTGGCCCATATTCTCGTCCGCCTACCTATACAATAAAAAAAATATATATCTTCAAAATCACGTTGTATATACAAAAATTTAATTACAAACATATAGATAGTACATCATACAAAAAATGCATGCATTTCTTAATAAAAAATAGCGAATACGTAAAAACAATTGTGAAGAGCGTCTGAAAAGTACATTCATCCGAAATTTCATTTATGATACTCAAAATATAGTTACCGTTTCATAAATTGATGCTTTCACGGCGGCTCTACGAGAATTATAATGCAATTCAGATTAAACAAAGATTTGTATACAGCCAAGTGCGTCGGTCAGAGATTACTTAGAGCCCCCGGCATTGCTTTCATATCACCCCAAAATCGTACCATTATTTTCTAAGTACATTAGTGAGGGTTACAGATATGCCTAGAGCGGTTTGTTATGTCTTAGAGTTAAGCTGCTTGTTTACGTATACTCTGTAATTAATCGGAGAATAAAAAATAAAAAAAATATTTTATGTTTTTTGTCTGTAAAATAGTAATATACATAACTTTCATGAACTAATTAATTTAAAAGAAATTAAATTAAAGTAACGTTTTTGACTTTTCTAATCGGAATAAGTATATTTTAATGTAATAATCGATTTATTAAGTGTTTAATTATGTCCTCATTTTATAATTGTGAAATTTTAAAAAGGTTTTTCAACCTCATATTCGAAAAAGAATAAAATAGGTTCGTTAAAAAAAATTGCAAAAAAAAAGAAATCTAAGAAAGGAAAACAGAAAGTTATACCTGAAGTCATAATAGCCTTATTTTAACTTTGACGGAGCGCCATCTCGCGGCCAATTCCTATCCGCAAGCAGATATTATTTTAATGTGTAACTCCGGCTTCGGAACGGTTATAGTTAAAGTTGTCGACCAATTACTTGAATTGCAATTGCGTTCTCTTTGTCCAGTTTGTTTTCTTTGCAAACTGTGAACACGCTATGTGATTACATTATAGGTTACCACCAACAATAACCAGGACTCCCTCGTTTACAACCGTTATAATGTTTTAAGTGTGACATTATCTCAATAACATACACAGAAATTTTATTTATAGTATTTTTTTCTCATGTTCGAAGCAAAATTGTTTAGTTCACCATCATATACGGATGGATTTGAATTATAATAATTTTATTTATATAATTTAATTTACAATATACCAGTGTTCTACCAATGTAATGGGCAGATGTTTTCATATTATGGAGTAGATTTGGAGATTTAATTGACTCATTCTAGTATCGCCACGATGTTTTCTTTAACTTTATTATATACTGAAATTATTCCATACGTCGATCCACGAAATATAACATTACACGGATCATTACGCAATAACATACGTACAAGTATACTCGTATAGTTCAATATTGGTGCTCATCCATATTACATCATGAAATACTGTATAATATTTTACTTAAAAAGTATTTTATTACATTGTCAATAATAAAGGAATTTTATTGTTCTACCAAATATTATTTATACTTCCTTATTTATTTGTGCTGTTACTAACTTACACAGACTTCTGAGGCCCTGGTTTCTTTTCCAGTATCTTTTTTTATGTAGTTTCTCTATCAAGCATTTTTGATAGTAACAGCTTGGAGTTAAAAAGCTAGAAATGCTTAGACCCCAATGTATCTGCAATTAAGGCCGTTGTTCCTTCGCCTGAACTTTCTTCGATTATGTTAGATTGCTGTCCCGTTGGATTCTAACAGTGAGAAAATAAAAAGTGCACCTGTTTCAAAAGGGGAATTTTGAGGATTTAATGTGGTATATTATATAAATATATTAAAATACAAGTATAATCCTTGTATAGTATGATACAATCTCAATATGTTTGTTCTACTACTTTAATTTGTTCTACATTATTATTTTAATAAAAACCCCAATAAAAAATAATATTCAGGTAATTAGGAAAATAGGTAGAAGCCTCCACTCCTTTGTTGCCCTAAAGCCTCCAGCCCTCTAAATCTGGCTCTGTGCTTTAGCGTACACTTGTTGAAAATGGTCAACGTGACCGAAATCAGTCAGGATAATTATCTACAACATATATGTGTATATTGTGACCATAATCATCATCGTCATCAACACTTTTCGTCCACTGTTGGACATAGGTCTCTCCAATATCACGCCAGTGAGTTCGATCTTCGCTCTCGATTTCCATATTGTAATATGGTTCGTATTTTCAATACTTTTTCTTTTAGTAATTTCATTTAGTAAAGGGTCGTATAAAGGCTATGTACAACACATTGTGGATATAAAATTTAAGATACACAATGTACTCTATTGTAACCGTACTCTACGCGTTGACTCGCCTGATTGTAGAGACTAGAAAAGTAATGATTTCTTAGCATGAATATAAACTACAATAATAATATTTTTGTTAAAGTAAATTGGAGCAAAATTGTTTTAAGGTATCGTATAGCGCTTCCAGCAAACCATCACTACGGTAGCGAGGAACTAGAAAATACGATGGAAGAACAAATGACATCGACGTTCGACTATAAAGTAAACTAAATGCTTTTCATGCATTTTACACATTATTCCGCATTATGGGCAAATAAATGATAATGATTTGCAAATTAATTGATTGATGTACTGGTTTTGAGATCAGCTTGTAAAATGTTTCGGATGATGTTTTAGGACGATTTGTTAAACAATGCTGCGTCTTCTTCTTTATTATATCAAATTAATTATGACAGAAAGAGAGATCAGTATTTACCTTAACACCCGCTAAAAACGTTTTTAAATAACCTTAGTGTATAATATGTATTGAAATTAGTCTAAAAGAGTAACAACTGCTTATTTACGTGCCGGTTCTTTTCGGTCGAATTTGATTATTAGAATTACGAATTGATAATACCTTGTATGTTGCTCAGTTCGTTACATGACTAAGTATTAATAAACGCTTGTTAGCCTACTTGAAAAAAGGCATTTTATAAATTTCATTGAATACTGTATAATTTCAATTTAAAAGAGGTACTAAGAGTCTACTTAAGTATTCGTTGCTTAGTTATATTTTATTATATTATTGACAACAGATAGAGAAAATGAACCACCGAAAGCGTTATCAGTTTAAAAAAAAAAACGAATGGGTTTTACACAAAAACCCTACAGACTGCCGTAGATCATTACTAATCATACAATTTTTATCTTAAACAAACAGAATAAATAAAGTATTACGAGTATAAATCAGAACAATGTAAAAATATTTTGTTGATAAAATGTAAAAATGTGAGGATGTTTTGTCATATCAAGAAAAATGTATGCTTTTGCGTTTTTAATCAGACGAAACCATTGAAAATGTAATGTTATGTTAATATAATGTTATTGGCAAATTTTATTTTATTATTTATTCTAAATAATATTTTATTTACGTTTATATAATAGTATACCATTTTAATTTTAACACAACCTAAGCATTTAATTAATTAAATGTTATAGTATTCGACGTAACAAGCCCGCATTGGACTAGAAGTCGTTCGCAGTTGGCGAAGCGTTAAATGCTACATTTTCCGTGGCTATTTGCAATTCGATATCCAACTAAGCTGTGCGGGATTGAACTCTGCGAATTGCATGACTCTTATTTGATATTGTAATAATATTCATCCCTTTTAAATATAAAGTGGATTACTTTCACGGATTCAAGCGTTTACGCGGTTGTTTTGCTAACAAGCGGCTTGAATAACTCGTTTGGTTTTGTGAATACAAAAAATGTCAACATTGTCAAATTTCAGTGTATATTGCATGGATATGTTTTTATTCACAGTTTCGTATTTAATGCATAGCTTATAGCGTTTTCACATTTATAAAATGTACATGATACTTTGATTGATATGTAAATCGGAAAGGTTTTTTGATAAAAACGAAATATAGATGAAATTATTTTATTATTGTATTTTGTTCTTGCGTATTGCATTCGAATGTAGTCAGCCGTAGGTGCTTCGAGTTTACTTAGTTTTGTATTGAGGAGTTACGGAATATAAAAAAAAATCTTTGTCTGACATTTTTTCTGCTGGTCAGTACCACGATCACGTTAATCAATTGGATACATTATTAATGTATAAAAACTTTTAAAAACATTTTTTAAAGACAAACATAATAGCTCTCTACGCATAATATGGGAATACGAAATATGACGTGATTTAAAAAAAAAGAAGCAAATTGAATATTTAATTTGAAAAAATATTTAAAGTAAAGGACTTTTAGCAAAGAAAAGAACCAAACAACACAAAGTATTGAATTTTAATAAAACTACAATAGACTTTACTGACAAATATTTTTCTTCAAAGAGTAGCAAAAAAGAGTTATTAATCCTCAAGCTATAAGCCTTTTTTGTCGTTCGCATCAAAGAAAAAAAAAACAAAAATCACTTTTTATCTATAAATGGTTTTAAGTATATGACACACACAGCTCATAAATGCATAAAACGATGTGTTTTATTCGCAATAACGTACAAAATATGTTTGTATAGGAATATTTCAAAATTATAATAAAGTAATACTGTTATAGTATCAAAAATATATGAACTTCTTACTCATTATAGTATTAATTAAGATTATGTACATTTCATATGTATTATCATAATACGCAACTAGCAAAAGCCAGTCTTAAACCTAATAATTATGCGTTTTAATGTATTTTAATGGTTTAAACTGAATGCAAGGGGATTACGTTGGATACAGCCAGACATTTCTAGGCAAGATAAACAGCGGAGGCGTTTCCAGATTAGAGTTGAGGATGTAAGGTTTTGACTAGTTAAGACTTCCAGTACTAAACTTTAATATTGTTTGAGAGTTACGCGATTTTGCGTTATTTTATGTGATTAATTCGTCACTACATAATGTGTTCCATATTTGAACTCTATAATAGGTGATTTATATTATACGTACATATGTAATTTATCTTTAAAAGGGAACAAATCCTTTGTTTAACTTAGTAAAATTTACGGTTTAATTTTTTTATTATTATTTAGGCATTTTATTTATGATATAATCATAATTTTTAATTTTTGGATTCAAGTCACGGGGTCAGCTCAGTAAGCATTTAGCGAGTTTTCCAGTACGAAATTCTCAGTAGCCGCCTCAGTAAACACGTAACTCCGTTGGTCACGAATAGCGTAGGTCTATGTTGGAGTTGGTCGTGTCGGATTGCCATCCGATGTAGTTTTTAGAGCGAGAGAAAGCGTGCATCAGGGTATGTGCAAAAATATCTCCTACACTATGGCTCTGTTGAGAATCGCTACCGCGACTGATATCAATCAGGATGACATCATCAATTCTATAATACGAATATATTTTCTAAATTTTCAGTGACATTTTTTAAAGTTTTTTTCATGTTGTTTTTTTCTCTTTTTCCTTGTAAGATTCTTTTATGTTCCTTTTCATTTTTTTATACGTAGATCATATATAAGACAACGAACATGCCTGGGGGTTCATCGTTCTTCCCCATGCGTAAAGGCATTACTGTTTAACAATTTACAAAGCATTATGTGCTACAAATTAGTAGTTGATTATACAATAGATTGATATTTAGTATTATTGTCATTTTTGTCTGATTTCCATGGTCTCCTGACAATAGTAGAGATATCAGATGGTTAATTTTTTTTGTTTGTTTAATATTAATGGTTTGCATGTTTCCTTGGAAGTAGGGCTTTGTGCAAGCTATCTGAGTAGAAATCACTAACTTATCTCATATTTTAGCGTCAAACAGTTAGTATTTTTTTTAGCAAGAGCAGAAGGCTCACATGAAAGTGACTACCACCGCCCATGGACATCTGCAACACCCGAGGACTTGCAGGTGCGTTGCGGCCTTTGAGGAATGAGTACGCTCTATTCTTGAAGGTTTTCATGTTTTTTTATTTTATTATATAGGTAGGCGGACGTATATGTAGGATGGTAAGTGGTCACCAACGCTCATAGACATTGGCATTGTAAGAGTACCTTGCACAAAGCTCAACCACCAAGAAATGTCTTATCGGTTCGTAAAAATCGCCGGCGAAAGCTGGTTCCACAGAGTTGTTGTTCGAGGCAGGAAATACTTATTAATGTGATACAGTTTTAAGGTTGAATGAGCTATTGTATAGGCACAAGAGTCACCTTAGTTATGTTGGTGGCGCATTGGCGATGTTAGGAATTGATCATATTTCTCACAGTACCAAAGGATATGGGAAATGGTGACCATACCTTGCCACTAGGTGGCCTATTTGCTACTTACAATAATAGGCACAGATATCAAATGGCTTATTTTTTTAATATGAATAGCTTACATCTTCATAGATTTTCGCTTATGTGCCTTTTTTAGTTACTTTCGTTTTACATTAATTGACTTGCGAATTCAAAAGTTATAGTCACATAACATTTAAACATTACATATCTAAATAAAATTTCTACATTTTATATAATTTCATCGATTTTCATATATATTTTTTTTTCATTTGTATTATGTCTTATAAGTATAAGATATAGCTATTAAGTGTCTGATTTGTTGACTATTTTATCATTCTAGAATACGACTAATACTAATAGAAGAAGTAGCTTTAATTATATTATGTCATCATATATTTACCGAGACGGCCCAGTGGTAAGAACGCGTGAATCTTAACCGATGATCGCGGGTTCAAACCCGGGCAAGCACCACTGAATTTCATGTGCTTAATTTGTGATTATAATTCATCTCGTGCTTGACGGTGAAGAAAAACATCGTGACGAAAACCTGCATGTGTCAAATTTCACTGCAATTCTGTCACATGTGTATTCCACCAATCCTTGGAGCAGCGTGGTGGAATAAGCTCCAAAAACCTTATTCTCAAAAGAGGAGAAGAAGCCTTAGCCCAGCAGTGGGACATTCACGGGCTGTTACTTTACTTTTATCATATATTTACACATAAATATAAATGAACATTTGGTATAAATAGATCATATTATTTTATCTCAACTAGTCTGTCTAATACTTCATAAAATAGTTACGCAATAAGAACGAAGAAATTGTCGCAATTCGTAAAATACAATTTAGACCAAGTCCTCTTACAAAGAAGTCCTTAGTGTAGGGTGTCCATAAAATTTAATATCTAGAACTGTAGTCTGTATGTTTTTCAAATATTAAGTAGACAAAATAAATTTAACAAAACTTGGAATATATGCAAAAAAATGTATCTATATGCATCTAATATGCATCTAATATTTTCAATATTGGTTTTTCGATGTTTTTCATGGTAGGGCTTTGTGCAAGTTCGTGTAAGATGCAACCCATTCATCACACACTCTACCACCAAGCTGAAATAGTATTGTTGTGTTCCGATTTTAAGCATAAGTGATTCAACTACAGACACAAGGACCATACCGTCTTACATCCCAAACTTGGTGACGCATTGGTTGTGTAAAGGATGATTAATATGTTTTACAGTCAACGTGTATTAGTGGTGGTGATCCCCAGGAACTCATTTTGCCAGTTTGCCTATGGTGGACAAATGTCACTGTCATTTCCTTCAAAAATGTACATTTTGAACAATACAAATATTAAGAAATATCTATTTTTTTATTATCATGGTATTCCTACATGCAACTGCCCTAATGATATCTCAAGACGCGCTTAAGAGCTCATACATAACATTCTATGCGACGTTTTTAAAATTTAAGTCAACGTTAATGCATTCTGCCCTGTTTACTGTAAATACTTATTCAAATTTGTAGGCGACTCTACAATACGGTCCGGCCTTTGTGATACTTAAATATTAGCATAACACGAAGAGTATTTCAATGAACAAAGTAACCGGTATAAAATAAAATTTTACGGTTTAGCCTTATATTGAAAAAGAGAGGTCGTGTTAGATCATAATAAAATGACTACGTGTCTTGTGGTTCACGTTATGGGAACCGAATATTTAATGTTGAAATTTAAGCCGGTATCATTTTTTGGTTGAAATTTTTATATAATACAAGCTTCTTTCTATCTGCGATTTTGTTTCTGACATGCTTAATATGCGGAATGTTTGAGATACATTTTGTGAGATTTTTCTGTTTTTGATGGGATTTGTGACTATTAGGTTTTATTTCGCATATTATAGTAATGAACTGTTAGAATTATCTTATTTATTAAAAAAAAATCTTAAAATTCATTAATTATTATAATTGTTAACAAATAAACTGTTTTTTAATAATGATATATTTTATGTCTTTTTTAGTAAATTTGTCGGCGGGAGTGATAGTACTGTCTCCATAGAGAGTAGGTGATACAGGGTTCATTGCGTAGGTGATGAAAATGATAGTGTACACTTCGTATAACATACTTTATTCTCTTTTGAACACAATAAACACACTTAAAAGTAAACTTGGGAAACCGACAGTTTCGCTTTGGAGAAGTGAACTGGTCGGCGTTCCCAATCGTAATGTGCCGTTTCAATTCCTCACTTTCCAAGACGATTCTGTCCTCGTGCCGCCTTTACAATAACAAGTGACGTCACGGTATTTACCCCTTCTCTAGTACTATGATACTCAAATGAGCATCTTAATATTAAACGATATCGCTATCCCCGACAAATTTATTTATTTTATTTTATTTATTTTTGTTGTTATAAATATTTTAAACAATGACATTTAGTGATTATGTTTAAATGTTGGCCTATCCTTCCTATCCTATAATATTGCTCTTTCTTATTTAATTTGTTATTTTAATAAAATTTTATTCTTCTTCATCTTCTTTCTTTTATTATGTGTCTCTAATGATTATTAGTTAAGTTTTATTAATATCTGTTACTATCTGAACAATAAAAAATATTAATAAACATCAGTAATCTGTTATATTTTTTTTTTGTAATTTGGCATTCATGTAAATAAATGTTGTATATACTTTGATAAAAATTTATTATTATTTGAAATAATAAACTGTTTGTTTTATTAATGAATGAATAAATAATTTTGCGTGTAGGTTTGTTACTGTCGTTTCGTTTTCAGCAGAGTAAAATAATGCTTCCCCCTTTATCCGGGGCTATCGAACTTAGCTCTACAACTTAGTACTTAAACATAACGTATAGTGGCAGGAATCTTTCAAGCAAAAGCATTCCTACGGTGGGCAGTTGACCCGTCTGCTAAATCTCGCTTTGTAAAATAAGACAATCCGTTGATTCCAAATAACTGGAAAATTTTAAAGGCAAGTTAAAGATGCTGTTTATTGTTTTTTTTTTATAGCTTAGGATGGCGGACATGCATATGTGTCACCTGATGGTAAGCGGTCACCAACGCCTATAGACATTGGCATTGTAAGAGATGTTAACCATCGCTTACATCGCCAATGCGCCACTAACCTTGGGAACTAAGAAGTTATGTTCCTTGTGCCTGTAATTACACTGACTCACTCACCCTTTTAAAAGGAACACAACAGTACCAAATACTATTGTTTTGCGATAGAATATCATTATTATTATATTATTCATTTTAGTTCGCACTAACAAGATATACATAAAATATATCCTACAAATTCAACACAATACCTTGGCTACTATATATTCATTATGTTTAATATATAAATCTATTTCATAATGTAGTTCTAAATGAATATAAATCGTATTGTGATACACTGTATGATATTTTATTATTGTCCTAAGAAAATCAGCTTAGGAAATACCATGTAAATAGACACAAAAGCCTCACCCACGTCTAGTCGTATCCAGGCTTAAAATTATTATCATTCCTGACAACGAAATTGTATTAATATATTTTAAGAGAGTACGATTTCGTATTTTATTCATTCAATTAGCTCGTTATGTATTTCTTTTTGCTTTTGGCGTTATATTAATATAGATGGTTTTTAAAGTTCTCAAAGGTTTGACCTTTGCAAAAAAATTCATTCAATTTATTTATATAATCGTCAAAATTCTGACGATTATAATTTATATAGAGTAAATATATGGAAATTAAAACGCTTAGAAATATTTAATTAAGCTCTTTATCATTTCCAAAAGTACACATTGTAAATCAATAATCACACTTTATTTCTTTATTCACTTTATTCATTCATTTTATTTATATAATCGTCAAAATTCTGACGATTATAATTTATATAGAGTAAATATATGGAAATTAAAACGTTTAGAAATATTTAATTAAGCTCTTTATCATTTCCAAAAGTACACATTGTAAATCAATAATCACACTTTATTTCTTTATTCACTTTATTCATTCATTTTATTTATATAATCGTCAAAATTCTGACGATTATAATTTATATAGAGTAAATATATGGAAATTAAAACGTTTAGAAATATTTAATTAAGCCCTTTATCATTTCCAAAAGTACACATCAATCAAATCATCATCAAAAAGTACAAAATCAATAATCACACTTTATTATTACAAATTAAAATAAATCTATACAATAATTCATTCACGTGGATCATCTCTTACATTGGCATTGTAAGAGATGATAACCATCGCTTACATCGCCAATGCGCCAACCAACCTTGGGAACTAAGATGTTATGTCCCTTGTGCCTGTAATTACACTGGCTCATTCACCCTTCAAACCGGAACACAACAATACCAAGTACTGCTGTTTTGCGGTAGAATATCTGATGAGTGGGTGGTACCTACCCAGACGAGCTTGCATAAAGCTCTACCAAAGAGTAATAATATTGTTAAATCCGATTTTGACTTAGATATGACTAGTTAAAAAAACATTAAGTGTGGCTAATTCATTAGGCTTTAAATTTAATTTGTTACAGCGTGTGATTTGAGTAAGTTTATATATCTTATTCAAGTACTTTGATTTTTTGTTCTTTTATAGTCTTATTTAGGTATTGTAAAATATTTTTAAGGGAGATCCGTTATCTGCTTTATTTTAGTATATAGTGCTTCTTCTTTTCTATAAGACCTCGGCCCAGCAGCTTCTACAGACTGTTACTTTTCTTTATCTTTTATTGTGTGATGTTTAACAATGTCACTGAATGAAAACATTCGAGTTTAATAAATCAAAAAGCTACTTGAAATTAATAAACATTATCCTTAGTCCGAATAATGATTTTCATAATAAACTGAGCTTCGTTCAACTCTAAATACTTTATTTTGTTCTTCATTCCTCGCGGGTATTTCTGAACCGTTATTGAAACGAATTGTTTTCTAAAGATTTAATATTAAAACAGTCGAGCTGTTGGTCTTTACTTCGAGTTAATTTCAATCGATTATATTGTTTGAGTTTTTAAATCCTTAAATGGTACAAATTATGTTATCGTCGTCTGGTTATTCATTTACTTCCTTTTATAAATATAGGTAGGCGGACGAGCAAATGAGCCACATTGGCATGGTAAGAAATGTTAAGCATCGCTTACATCGCCAATGCGCCACCAACTTTGGGAACTAAGATAATATGTCCCTTATGCCTCGAGATTAATTATGAACACGACAATGAAACATCAAAATTTAGTGAATCCTTGGGTTTGAACCTCCAATATCTAATCTTATCACTATGTTATCTCGGCTCTACTCACAAAGTAACAGCTAGTAAATGTCCCACCTCTGGGCTAAGAACTCTGATTTTGAAATAGTAGATCTATACACATGCGAAGTGTGTATACAAGCGAGGGAAGAAAAATGAAAAAGTAGCTTGTTTTTTTTTTAAACTAAGTGATTTCCATAAAAAGAAAATGATGTATCTGAAAATACTCGCGAAAAATTTAAATCTTTTATTGGAGTTAGTTAGTATTCCATACCTTACTTCATTTCGCATTCGAAGCAGCTTGAAGAAAACCAGGCGGCGAACTCCAATTGGAAAAACATTTTCCACGTCCTCTCGACAAACTTCTTAATACTTTTGTATTGAATTTTAATTGAGGCAAAACTTTTTATACAACTCTTTAATTCAATTACTTTATTTTACAGTTTATCGTCTATTTTGTAGTTATTTTCGAACAAATATTTGTTGGGAGTAAGTAAGAAGTCAAACGATATGCGTTTGCAACTAAATCGAAATATAATAATATTCAAGTCTATGGTCATTAAGAGCTTCAAGTTTTACTCAATATATTCGAATAACTTTCTAAGGTAACTGGTATGTTGGGTGAATATCAGAACAAATCTGAAAAAGCTTAGATACTGTTGTGTCAGAATTTTACATGATAATTTTCTCACAATATTATGTCCAGATTTGAACCCGCAATCTTAAGTCAAAAGTCACGTGGTCTAGCCACATAACATCTTGGCTGTTAATTATGTGCTGGAGATTGTTTCGCTTTTCATTATTTATACGTCAAAACTATATTTTCAACGAAGCTATTCAAAAAGGTGTTTGCATCGAAGTTATTAAAAATATATAAAAGTAAATAAAAAAGATTGAAACAACACAAGGTGAGCGAGCACCACCTCATTATTGGCTAGAAAATATATTTCAAAATTCTATTTGTATGAACAAGGTGTTGTTATTTTAGGTACAAAAACTAAACGTCAATACGTCAATTTCAGTGCCGTGGTTTGTTATTTCAATTAACGAAGTCTCTGATGAAAATTTTCTAAAACATACGTCTTTTATAGGAATTTTTAATTTCACCACCGGTCGTGTAGTCCATGGACTTGTTTTTTGCTGAGCGAAAACTATTAAGTTCGCTAGAAAAAATTCAAGGCACGTGTGCTATGTTTCATTTTAAATGGCCGCGATATTTTCCTAAATAAATTTCCTAATTTATAAATCACAACTTAACTGGTACTTTGAATACACATGTTTAGTTAAAACTACCTAAATTAAGAGATTGATTGTCATAAATTTAATTTATCAATAAAAATACATACAGCATTCTTAAATCTAATATATTATCTGTCACCAAAACTTTTTATTAATTACATTATTTTCAAATTCTACTTGATTATAACAAAAGAGAAAGAATACTTTTTAAAATTCATTATATTTCTTTACCGATTGACTTGTACATTCGTTTTTATAAAAATTACAGTGGATATGCAAAATACTGAAATGGCAAAAGTTTACATCGTGGTCAGGCATTGGCCGGTCTCATTTCGAGCGCCCGATAGGGTTTGACAATGCACATGAAAATTATTCTACGAAGACCATTTCAGAGCGGAAAGTTTAATGGGATCCGCCGGCTCAAGTTTGGCGATCCTTGCAACAATTATTTTGGTTCTTGTTTATCGTAGTTCCTGTTTTGACCATAGAATTCAGTGAATATTTATGGGAATACACAGATTTATTTAACAATTTGCATTATCGTATAAGGACTAATGTGATGTTAGGTGAAGTTTAAATTTATATATACGGTCTTTTTGATTAACTTTTAGCGTGTATTTTGTTTATAAGATTTTGTCATCATTCCTTTTATTTGTACAGATAGTCAGACTGACAAATGGGCCACCTGTAGCTATGTGGTCACCACCGTCCATAGATATTGACAATGTAAAAGTCAATATCTATGGACATAATGTTCATCGTCCCTTATATTAGTATGTGGTACCCAGACGGGCTTGCACAAATCCATCAATTAAAAGACTCGAAATAAGTCACATGCTTGTTCAATTAATGACTCCCTATACGTCGTAGGTAAAACCCATATTGCTCATATAAAGTGTCGAATTATTTTCTTTCAATTTGCTTTTATATTACTTTTTATTACCTACATTTACTTGGTGGTAGAGCTTTGTGCAAGCTCATCTGGGTAGGTACCACCCAATCATCAGATATTCTACCGTAAAACAGCAGTACTTGGTATTGTTGTGTTCCGGTTTGAAGGGTGAGGGAGCCAGTGTAATTACAGGCACAAGGAACATAACATCTTAGTTCCCAAGGTTGGTGGCATATTAACGATGTAAGCGATGGTGCTAATGTCTATGGGCGTTGATGACCACTTACCATCAGGTGGCCTATATGATCGTTCACCTACCTATGCTATAAAAAAAAACATAAAACAATTTACAATTAATATATGAGATGAGAGTTTAATTGATAGCATATTTTCTATGTAATAATATTTGTTTTATAGTAACTTCCTGAATTGAACACAAACTATTTGTGCCATTTTTAATTAAATCATGCAAGCATTTTAAAATGAGCTTTTAAATTTAATTTATTTCCAAGCGTTACGGTATTTTCATGCTTGTATCTTTTATCTTAATTTCTCTCGTTGTTTTAATAGGATGATGAGAAAACTCTAGGAATATACTAATGAAATATTTTACAAACAAAGTACGTTTATCCCAAAAATCCAATATTACGAAATTAAGTTTTTAATTAATTTTCTTTTGGAATTCACGGCAGACGGTTTTCCTTGCCCTAGGCTATCCTGCTATAATATTGAGTTCGACGTCGTTTTTGTAAACCGGAAATTGATTAAGGCCAATATTTGACAATGCTACGCATGTTTCTTTTAATAATGTTAGAGTATCGGCATCCAAACAAATATTTTAATATTATTTGTCACTCATAATAAAATATATTTAATATTTAAATCGATTAGTCTGAGTTATATTGACTCGTCATATTATATTTGACATACGACCTTGTGGTCCCAATGTTGTCATCGAAGAGATACTCTTCTGAATTCAATACATTCGATGATATTGTGTAAAGTTTATCCGAATTATACCCAGTAAGTAAGAAAGAGTTATTGAGAAAAATATACGTACATAAAGAACATTCGAGATAGCTCAAAAATAAATATTTGATATAAACCAAAGATAAATTATATTGAATAATTTTGATTGTTGTGCAGTTATTTACATCGTTGGTCTAGTGGCTGGATATAAGGCCGCAGACCCGGTGGTCCTGGGTTCAATTCCGAGGTCGGGCCAATAAATAGTTATTGGGTTTTTCTGTCAGAAAATTCTCAGTAGCAGCCCGGAGTCTGGAAGTTAAAAGTGTGTACACTCCCGTGCCTCGGAAAGCACGTTAAGCCGTTGGTCCTGCGCCTGAACTCTTTCCGGTCGTGTCGGATTGCCGTCCCATCGGATTATGAGAGCTAAGGAAAAGAGAGTGCACCTGTGTTTGCGCACACACTTGTGCACTATAATATCTCCTGCGCAGTTGGCTAATCTCTCTTGAGATTGGCCGCCGTGGCCGAAATCGGTTTGGAGGACCTTATGCCTTATTATTTACATCGGACACATTACAGTATTATCTGACTTTGGTAAAGGCAATGCCCACTTATTAATCTATACCAATAAATTGTGAAGTTGTTTAATGAAATAAGTCCATACCTACCCAGTAGTGAGAGAAAGGACGAGCTGGAACATAACTTATTTCAATAATCTTAAGCGACTTATCTACTTATATAATACCAATGTTACAAACACTAAATTATATTTTTAATCATATAATATAATAATTTCGTTTTTTTTTTTTTTTTTTCATAAAATTGGTTTGGCATGTGGTCTTTATGGTAAGTGACCGTCACCACACACATTCGCGTTGTAAGAAATGTTAACCATTCCTTAAATAGCCAATGTGAAACCAACCTTTGGAGTTTGTTATTACTGCACCACCTACCTCAAATCCTATGGATTATTCCTTACACCGTTGATTGCCTGAAAGAGATCGCTATGTAGCGATAAGGTCGCCAAAATCGTATGCTATTATTATTTAGGCTATCTAAGTTTTTGTTAAAAAAACCGTTGTGGTGTATAATAAAGTATAAATAAAAAAAAAAAAGAAAATACAATGTCATGACCCTTGTGTCTGTATTTTAACTGGATCACTCGGCATTTAAGCCGGAACATAATAATACCAAGTATTATTAAAATATCTGATGAGTGGATAATTCCCACAGACTTGCACAAAGCCCTTTATTATACTCCTATTTATTTACATTTTCTTTTAATATTTAGATTCCCGTCTACTATTTACAACGCAGAGCTTCAGTTGCTTAGCTTAGCTTTATTGCTTAATCCTGTTTTCTTTTTACTTACGTTTCATTTTATCTTTTTATATCTTGTATGCAAAGTATGATGTTTCACAAAATCTAATATCTTCTTAAAAAATGTGAAACTTTTTTGTACAATTACACTTTTACCGCTTACCTGTCCTCGTTCAAACTCATACAGAGGAAGTGCGCTAAATTACATATTGTTCTGTAATATATTGTAATGAAATGTGGGTACGGTTGTGTTTGGTGAAGCGAGAAATTGCTTAATCAGTCAGCTGTAGCATGCGTTGATGATTAGTCAGATATCGATATGAAATTGAGGGTAAAATTTTTGCTCCATATGCAAAATCGCCGAAACAATAGCAGTTTATTGGACAAAAACACGTAAATGACCGGCCGTGTGTAAACGGTTCGGACAAATGGGGGAATTATGGTAAAATTGTACGGCCGTTTTAATTACGGCGATGATACACATTTGTTTTTGTAATGGGTTTATATTTTTGTCAAGTTGCTGTTTTTTAATTACCATTAAAATTGAATATTGATTTATAATTTGTTGAAATATTTTGATGTTATTATTATTATACAAGACGTACACAATTGAGCGACGGTCTTTAATTGAACCAGTTCATTAAAGTAACATTGTATATGTCCCACTGTTGGGATAAGGACTGAGGAGAAATCTTGGAAAATATTCCACCAATATATTTTTGTATCTATCTACGTTAGTTTTTATATTATTTATAGGAATGCATAAAAGCGAATATCACCTTCACAGACGGAAATTTGTTTGAGATACTATCATATCAATTTTGCGTACGTTAAGAAATGTAAAATTATTAATAAGTATGTATGTGAAATCAATCTCGACAAAGCACACACTTGTGCACTATAACATGTCTGCTGGCTAATCTCTCTTAGATAGGCCGCCGTGGCCGAAATCGGTCAGGAGGACACCACATTAGATGATATATTTTCTTCTCATCTCATAAAACTATTCCAGAAAACTTTTATATAATTGAATGATACAATTATGTACTTAAAATATTAACATAACTATTTGTTGGTTTGTTAAATAGCGCTTAAACAACATCCACGTTATTTTGTCCAACCCTTCGCACTTCTAAGATTTATGACGCGTGAACTTCGCGCCAAATGACCCTTGACAGATTCCCGTGGAGTCAGTGAAATAAATGAAAACAAAATGCATAGCTAAGGCAAATACGTTATTAATATAACAGCAAAATATATATTGCAGTCACTATATATTTATATGACGACTAACATACCTATAAAATAATTCACAGTTTTGTATTCAGCAACATCCTTTAATTTCTAAATTATTCGAATTTGGTACAGTTGAAAGAAATGTTGAAAAATGACATACAAAAATAATCAATATATTTCATTTACTGTACGAATACAAACTTAAATAGTAATGCAGTTGATACATATCGTATTATGTAATCAAAAATAGACGCTAGCATGTACACTCTTTTAACTGATTTTTTTTTCTATTATATTTCTCTAACGTCTATCAGTTTCTTAATAACTTATTGCCATCAATTAGATACAACAATATTAAATAAATTACTCATAAAATAGGGAATCGTAAGAAATAACATTTTATTATTTTCTTAGTTATAAAGTTAAATTGGAGCTTAAAATCTCGGGTGATACGTGCAATACTTAGACCGTGACAAATACAATGAAATCCTAAACAAATATTTGTCACAGTTCACCGAATAACTCTTTAATGTATAAAAATAATTCAAACGTTTGTTTATGACGTATTAGATTTCGCTAAATTATTTAATCTTTTAAAATGTATTAAGGAGTCCAAGAAATATATGATATCGTGTACCTCAAATTACTTTAAAATTTAATATTAGAAATGGGACAGAATTTAATACATTGGAAATTTTTACTTTACTTTAAAACGATATATATTTAAACATATCACATATTGAAACCAAGTTGCTAATCTACTTGAAAGCTGTTCGCAATCACGCGACGTACACGGCTCGTTTCCTTTTAAACAGAAGACCCCTATCTTATACAAACCTACGTAGTAACTAAGTAGAGATAGTGAAGTCAGAGAATTAAATTAAAAAAAAGAATACTATATTTTTTTGTATCTCAACTTTTATTAGGCTTAAATATACAATTTCTAACAAAAGGTAATATGTATACAGCTTTAAAACTAAAAAAAAAAAAATCATGCGTGGATTGTTTATTATTTTCTATCTTCACAGGAATTATGAAATATAATTATAAAAAGCATTCAGGAACTCAGCACCATTTCGTTCTATCCACAAATGCAGCCTTATTTTATTTATCATTCATTGAATGGAATAAAACTTTAGTGTAGAATTTCACATTAGAGCATGCAAATTGGAGTGCGATACCATTATTTGCTCACAAAGTTAAATAGCTCTCACCGGCTTCTCGGAAAAATCAGGATGAAAAAGTTTTGCATCCAGCTATAAGGAGTAATATACAAAGCTATTATTGGTTCAATTGTTTTTTTTTTTAATTTCTAAATTATGCAACAATAAAATATGTATTACTCATAAATAATAATAATATACTGTGACATTATTCAAACAAAGCCATCTGAATCCATACTAAGCAGAGCTTGCACTATGGAAACCAGACTATTGATATACTTATCATACATATACTACTTTTCTTTTGTAAATTTATATAGATAATAAAGGTGTCTATTTAAACAACTTCCAACCCTTCTTCTTTAAAGATAAAGGGGATTTGAATATTAGATACTTGCTCTTTATATAAATTGAGTTCAAATCGATGAAATCAAAAGTTTTTGAAGTGAAACTTCTTATCCGACGATTCTATAATAAC
This sequence comes from Nymphalis polychloros, assembly GCA_905220585.2. Classification (NCBI taxonomy): domain Eukaryota; kingdom Metazoa; phylum Arthropoda; class Insecta; order Lepidoptera; family Nymphalidae; genus Nymphalis; species Nymphalis polychloros. The sequence goes on from HG992253.1 coordinate 2,812,184, forward strand.
CCAGACTCAGAATAAACAGACATGTTCATGCACACAAATGTCTGTCCTGGGTGGGAATCGAACCCACGACCTGTGGCGTGAAAGGCAAGTATCTTACCAATCACGCCAACCGTCTCGTCTGATAAATATATTTTGTTGGTTTTGGAATGAATTTTACTTCGAAGTAAATCAGCCAGTTAATAATTTTTATAACTAAAAAATATTATTCACATATCAATTTTAGTGCCAAAAATTTGTTTGATTTTTTGTCGCTTATATATTAAAATGGTATGGTAATGGTTGATGGAATGCTGGTCTTAATCTCATATGGAATCGAAGCAGACGCGTAGGGTTCGTTGGGTAATGGGAATGAGTGAATGAGTGAATGAGATCTTTTGAAGTCGACCCCCTGATCTATTGACGTATCTACTTTTCCAACACCGTTACTTACTTTTGATTGAAATCTCATGAACTTATTTTTATCAGATAATTATAATGAAAAGTATTCTTAATATTGATTTGGACAGTTTGTCTTTTCCGAACCGATATGACATTGCAACCTTCAAGAAAAGAGCGTACTCTTTCCTCAAAGGCCGGCAACGCACCTGCAAGTCCTCGGATGTTGCGGATGTCCATGGGCGGTGGTAGTCACTTTCCATCAGGTGAGCCTCCTGCTCGTTTGCCTCTTCTTACATAAAAAAAAAAAAAATCTTTATCATTGAAGCAATGGACAAGAGTGAGTAATGAGTTATTTGTACGGTAGGCTTACATTTAATTTAATCCTGTAAAATAAAGATTCAAAAGTGCTTTTAAAATCCCACTTGAATAAAGGATACTCTGCTTTTTTTTAAGTAGGTGGAATGGAAATAGGGCACGGCCGCTGATATTGGCACTGAAAGAAAAAATACCCATCCCCCATATCATCAATGCGCCACCAATCGTTAGCTACACTGGCTCACTCATCTACAATTCGGAACATAAAGGTGCAAAGTTTTGCTGTTAGGCTGTAAAATATTTGAGTAGATAGTATCAACCCAGGTTGTACAAAACACTACCACAGCTTATTTATAATTATAAAATTGATAATACTTATATAAAATTTCATCTTATTGAAGTCGTACAATATTTTATTTTGTAGGTATAATCATTAAGCCGTAGTGAAGGTGTCTATTTAAACAACTTCCAACCCTTCTTCTTTAAAGATAAAGGGGCTTTGAATATTAGATACTTGCTCTTTATATAAATTGAGTTCAAATCGATGAAATCAAAAGTTTTTGAAGTGAAACTTCTTATCCGACCATTCTATAATAATCGATAGATGGAAGAGAATTGAGAGTAAAATTTTAAGGACGCGTCATTTTATACATATTTCATAATATGACTGCCTCGTTGGTCTAGTGGCTACATGTAAAGCCGCAGACAAGGTGGTCCTGAGTTCAATTCCCAGGTCGGGCCAATAAAATGTTATTGAGATTTTGGAACATGGAAGTGTGTACACTTCCTTGCCTCGGAAAGCATGTAAAGCCGTTGGTCCTGCGCCTGAACTCTTTTCGGTCGTGTCGGATTGCCGTCCAATCGGGTTATGAGAGTACGGTAATAAAAAGTACACCTGTGTTTGCACACACACTTGAGCACTATAATATCTCCTGAGCAGTTGGCTTAATGTCTCTTGAGATTGGCCGCTGTGGCAGAAATCGGTCTGGAGGACTATATTATATATATTTCGTTACATGAAAGAGAAGAAAAATATGATTTAGAAAGAAAGATAAAGAAAGCTATATATTCCATAAAAAAAAAAACATATCTATCGCATGCACGCGTCATATATATTTTTTTTTAATCTACTTAATTTATTTTCAAGCCGAGCATTATTTACGAGTTCATATAATCACAGTTATATTACGATGTCTTATATCACATGTATTATCACACAGTCTTTTGCGATGTTTTATGAAAAAAATAGCTGCTTTTACAATGGGGCAATAACAGCGTATTGCATTATCTGACCTGATTTTCGCATGACGTGAGCACTATTCCTAGATGCTCATACTAAAGCCTTTAAGTAATAAACTAGCTGTAATAATGTAGAACACTCTCTAACTCATAGAACACAAAAGTACGGTGAAAATGACGCAAATACTTATTACGTCATCGTATTTAAAAAATAACTTAAATAGTGTAATATCTTTGTGTTGTCCATTAATTACAAATGCAGGTACATATTCATTTAAAAATAAAGAATAAACACAAAATAAGCTTTTGACCAACTATTAAATGAATCATTTTTTTTTTTTATATATAGTATTTTTTTAAACTGAAACAAATAAGCGATCGTTTGTTTAATTACGTCTACGAAATACCGTCGAAGATTCGGAATTCAACAAAGGCAAATTCGCCTAGGGATGAAAATTGATACGGTCGTATCTACTTTAATAATAACATCAAAATTTTATTAAAATAACTTTAGATTTCATCTAATAATGAAATATTTCGTCCGAAACAAACATTATTTCTAAGCAATGACGATGTCATATCTGACACTACCGGAAAGAGTTCAGGTGCTGGATCAAAGGCTTTACTAGAGGCGTACTACTTTTACCTGAGGCTTAACTCAGAAAGGATGTAAAGCCTAAAAAATTTTTTTCGACAGAAAATCTCAATAATTTATTATCGGCCTACCCTGGGGTTGGATCATGGGACCGGGATCTGAAGCATTTTTAATCACAAGACCAATGAGAGAGTCAATATCAAGAAATATTGCGCACTTAACAAGTTTTATCACACATGATTTTATTGCAATAAGTAGTGCTAATTAGCCTGTGAGATAAATGAATATTCATTCATACAAGGCCATCTGATCCCAAATTAAGCAGAGCTCTTACTATGGAAACCAGACAACTGATATACTACATATACTACTTTTCTTATGTTAATACATACATATATAGATAATTACAGCCAGACTCAGGACAAATAGACATTTTCATGCACACAAATGTCTGTCCTGGATGAGAATCGAACCCACGGCCACGACCTGCGGCGCGAAAGGCAAGTATCTTACCAACCACGCCAACCGGCTCGTCAATTATTATAATAATTGCGCTAAAATTCGATTTAGACTTTATGAAAACGTCGTTATCATAATTATACTTCTAATTTTCTTATCGATAGTGCTATTGGAATGATACAAGCAGTGTTCGTTTTGCCACTTCCACAAAGACTAATCTTAGTACATAGCCTCATGACATCACTCACATAAATCTCGGTCCGCTTGCAACGATACTGAAGTCACGTTGTCTATGTCTTTACTGAATAATTGTTATTAAGATTAATGCTTGTTGTCACAAAAGGTTTAATACGTATTTATTGGCGATTGTAATTAAAATTAACAACTATGATACGACTACAACGCTGCAATCGAAGAAATATGGTGTCATAAACATTATTATGTATTATATAATAATAATAATTTATTAATTTATATATATTTTTGTTACGTATGTTTTATTAATTTGAGTATAGTATTTTCGTTTGTTTAATACAAATTAGATAATACAAACTGTACAATGTTACCGCGGTAATTAATTCGGATAAAATTACTCTGATTTCGTAGAACAACTTGGATATACTGGAACTAACATAATCAATGACAAAATATAATGTGAGAATCGCATTCTCGCATTATCTTATGAAATAATAAGGCTCACGTACATATTTAATACGTATTTAATATTTATTAATATATTAGTATTTTATGAAAAACACTATATCTTTATTAAAAGTAAAAAAAGAGTATTGTAATGAACAAGTAATGTTTTTCTTCATCTATTAATCCCTAGATCCGAAAAGCCACGTATTTAATCTACTGGACCATTGCGTCTCAAAGAACTACAATAAAAAAAATCCTTTTTTTATAATACGCAGCAAATAAGCTTAATACCCGCAAAGAAGCTAACATTATATGGCTCATTATTTAACGCCTTCATAACGAGTCGAGGCGTATAATAACACTATTAGTTACGTATTGTTAGTTATATTCAGTGTTCAAGGCATAGTCGGCTGTAATGTGAAGCTACGGCGGCTGTATTACTTGAAGCTGGCAACAATCTGTGCTAACTAACGTGGAGGAAGTTTTACTTAAAAATGAGTTTTCTTATGAAATAAACAGGCGGATGATAAGTGATCACCGCTGCACATAAAGATCGGAATTGTAAGAAATATTAACCATTCCTTACATTACCAATGCCCCAATAAACTTGGGAACTAAGATGTTACAACGCTTGTGCCTGTAATTACACTGGCTTACTCACGCTTCAAACTGGAACACATCTAAGTATTGCTGTTTAGCGGTCAAAAATCTGATGAGTACGTGACAATGTAAGAAATATTAGTCATTCCTTACATGAGTGGGTAGTACCTACAGAGACTGGCCTGCACGAATTCTTTTTTTTTTTACCGGTATAAGCTAGCTCTTGGCTGTTATCACACCTGATGGAAAGTGATGATACAGCCTAAGGTGGAGCGCGCTTGCCTAAAAGGTGCCTATTCACTCTAGACTTGAAGGTACCCATATTGTAGGTGGTGGGGAATACGGAGGTTGGAAGGGTATTCCAGATCTTAGCGGTGCATATCAGAAACGAGGAAGAAAATAGTTTCGTACGTGTTTTAAGTACGTCAACTACGTACGGGTGCAGATCTTTTCGATGCCTCGAAGTTCTGTGGTAAAAAGGTGAAGGGGGAACCAAATTAAACAGTTCCTGAGCACACTCTCCGAAATATATCTTGTAGAATACCGACAGACAGGCAACCTTACGACGGTATTCCAAGCTCTGGAGTTTTTTATTGGCCAATGTCTGGTTGCCAATGAGCCTTCTAGCACGACGATCCACTGAATCCAAAGCATCAAGCTGATACTTAGCAGAGCCATCCCATAAATGGCTGCAGTACTCCATGCACGATCTTACTTGGGCTTTATATAAGGTTAGAAGCTGTGCCGGTGTGAAGTACTGTTTGACGTTATTGCTGAGGATGCCAAGTTTTTTGCTAGCAGTTTTAGCTTTGGATTCAATATATTGCCCAAAGTTGAGTTTGGATGTTAAAGTAAAGCCTAGAAGCTCAATATTGTCAGTGATGGGTACAAGTACACCCCGGAAAGTCGGAGTCAGGGGGAATGGACTCCTCTTAGCGGTTAACAAACACGCTTGAGTCTTGGTAGGATTAAATTTGACTTGGTTATCGTCGCCCCAATTTCAAACCACCAAGTAAAGTTAAAAAAAGAAAATTATCAATTCGACATGATTTATTTATTTTTCGAGTATATTCCTCGATAACTTTGACGATTATGAATCTATGTTAATAATTTTTTTGTTATTCGATCGGTAATAAGTCGAGGATAGTCCCTATAAAATAAAAAAAAAACAGCAAAAACGTTTGTGTAAATGAATATTATATTTAAGTCGATTTAAATTGATCGATAAATTTATAAAAAAGATACATACTGATAATAAAATATAAAAAGTCGATTTCATAGTAACTTAGCTTTCTTAAGCGGCTGCATCTACGCTGTAAATATCAAACTCTGGCTCGGTTTGTGACAATATTATGAACATCATAAATAATGCCTTTTCAGAACAAGTTAAGAGTGTTATATAACTAAAAGAGTATTTATGATTTTATTAATTATTACTTAGCGCCCTACTGTTGTGAGGGGCAGGCATTAGGTACCCTATGTCCTTTTCTGTATCCCTGACAAAGTGGGTGTAAAATTTCCTTATAATAATATAGTATCTATCAGCTTAAATTACTTGTGTTTTTTTTAATGTGTTCTGAAAAATAATAAATTTTGATAGTAATTTGAATTGTTCATAAGATCTAAAAAACTGCTGCTGTTAATAAATTAGTGCGATATAATTGTATGCACAAAAAAACCCTTTGATCGTTTTTTATGGTGGAATGGTGTACATGTGAAGCGGGTCTAATTCTAGGATTAAGTACTAACATAGTTTAAGCATTCGTTACTAATCTATTTAATTTTAATTATTTATTTTAATTTATTTGTTATTATTTTTTAATTTTATTTGAATTTAATGTTAATTTTAATTTAATATGGATTGCTTAATCTGAAATAAAGTATTATTATTATTATTATTTATCAGTTATATTATGAGAATTATAATAAAATAATAATATCCTGGAATATTATTCACACACGGCCATCTGATCCCAAGCTAAGCAGAGCTTGTACTATGGAAACAAGACAACTGATATACTTACATATATTACTTTTCTTTTGTAAATACATACTTATATAGATAATTACACCCAGACTCAGGACAAACAGACATGTTCATGCATACAAATGTCTGTCCTGGGTGGGAATCGAACCCACGACCTGTGGCGTGAAAGGCAAGTGTCTCTTACCAACCACGCCAACCGGCTCGTCTAATTTCAATTATTATTATTTTACCCAACCAAACCAAATTCTTCTGCCTCGTTTTCTCCTGTATATGTAATGTTTGTATAATCAGTATGTAAATGAAAAAGTTATTTTTAACAAAAATCCTAAATAGATACAAAAAAATAATAGTTATAAGAGTATTGCGCTTTAACTGCATTTATTTAGTATTATACCTGCTTCACGCGGTTTCACACTTATAATGACTGACACTATGTCATGGTGAGATACTATATGTATGTAACAAGCTTTTGAGATACATAAGTCATCTAACTATTAATGGTAGTAAAAGGAGAATTAGTAGTAATTGATCTAAAAAACAAACACATTTCACATATTAGTAAGTAAATAATTTATATATCCATATTTAATAACAATATTATTATATTACAATTCATTACCAGCAGCTAGTTACAATAAAACACATTTTGTTTTATTGTATCTAGCTACTGGGACGCTTTGATCCATCAGACAGCTGACATAACGATATTAAAATAATTGAATCAACCGAAACGATTTCGTCTTTGATAACGTAATTATCAAACAAAATTATTGTTTCGTCACGAACCCTGTTTCATTTCACTTTGTTATTCCATAATTACAATTATATGGCGACAAAGAATTTTAATAATCAGTATTATATTTTTTGCTTCAATGTAACAAATGATTCATAATATATTTGTGTGTCTGTGTCTATGTGTGTGTATGTGTGGGCTTAAGTAATTAATTATGGTTAAGAAAAGAAGTTGAGAGCTACAGCACATAATTAATCATATAGAGCTGATTATGTTATATAATAACGAAGCTAAATTAAAAAAGCTATACTTGGTGGTATGCTAATAGCTTACAGTGGTTGGTACCATCAGATATTTTACCACCAAACAGCAATATACTATTGTTATCTTCTGGTTTGAAGAGTGAGTGAGCCAGTGGTGACTACAGGCACAAGATAAATAGCAACTTAGTTCTCATTGGCGATGGTGACCACTTACTATCAGGTGGTACAATTGAAAAAAAAAACAGAACAAAAAATATAGCTATCCTTTCTTATTTCTACATAATATAGAAAGAAATAGATTTAAAAAAATTACGAGTCTGTTTCGAAACATATATGTATGTATTGTAATATTATTATTATATAGAAAAGTAGTTACTTAAATTATAGAATACTCCAATGATCACTGCGTAGAAATAACAATAAGCTTTAACACAAATAATAAGCAAAAACCGCTTGTATTTTGAATACGTCATGGACTTGGAACTAGTCATGTAATTGGAAGTATTTCTTTCCATCAAGAAATACATTGTTTAGATCCTTGTACTGATTCCTACATAAATCTGTCACGTGAAATTCAAGTTAATTGGCGAAGAGATGTCAGACAGCATGAAATTAAACATGACAAAATTGTTCTGACACAAAGAGAAATTACAGTTTCCAGATACTTACCCTAATTATAGCGAACGATAATACAAATGTAAATTGAATTTACGAATCAGCTTTATTGGTATTACTAGTTCACGTTAACGGTTTTTCTAAGATCATGGTTTTCTTTTCTCAAAACTTTACTTGAAAATTATATTTTTGAAAAAAGAATGATCCAATCATTTTCTATGTAAGGACAATATTTTCTTTTAATTATTATTTATTACATCTCATTTTGGAGCCAATATATAATTACATTCACGAAACTTAGCTCCCAAGCTTGGTAGTGCATTGGTGATAAGGAATGGTTATAATATTTCTTAGAGTGCCAAAGTCTCGTGGTGAAGAGTGTCCTCTTAGTATCAGGCGGACCAATGCCAATATGGTAGCCTATTTCAAATAATAATACAAGAATAGGACAACATCTATATTATGATGTATGTATATGTAATAGATATGCTTACACAATCATAATTATTATGAATAGTTAAAATTTTTTGATAAATTTTATACGAACTATGAAGTTATTAATATTATTATCGAAGCAAGTTAAATAAAAATTTAATGCTATGTTCTATCAATTACTCATATTAAAAGTTTCAAAATGCTTAATCAAGTACATATATTATAGAGTAGCTAAAACGATGTAAGTTACGAAACGACTATTTTTCTATCCATTGGTGTAGATTTTTTCTACACGGTATTTGTATAGATTTAACAAAACGATCATTACATTTGACATTTAACGCTGAATATATAGAAAGAAACCGAAATGACAAGCCCCATTTTTATAAATCGGAATAAAAAGTAATTTATTACTTTTTAATTTGTGGCATATTATAATTACTTTATATTATTAAGTATTTTTCAGATTATATAAGGCTATAATAATTATAAAGAAAGGTTTGATTACATTTCTAGATAGATTCCTTACAACAACACGAGTAACCCGTAATGCAGGTTCATCGATCAGGCCAGCAAGAGTTTTTATTAACAAACGCGTTCCGATAAGACCGATCAAGCAACTTGTCACTTTTTAGCAAAAGAATCAACATTACCTACGCTGTGTGAACAACAAATTTATAACACAAAATTTATATTAGTTTAAAACATTGGAAATAGATTTTTATTTATTTATGGGGTAAATTGAATAGCTGATGAAAAATGGGCGCTACCACATAATATTATATACCGAGGAATTATAAGAAATATAAACAACGGCTTCGTCAATGTGTATCAAGAAATCTAAGTTGTAATGTCCTTTGAGCCTGTTAAGCATTGACTCATTCGTCCTAAGCGATGCCTACTCAGACTTATACCAAGCCCTACCACCAATTCTACCACCCGTAAAGAATGTGAATAGTTCCTTAAATATAGTAACCATACATAACAGTGGCTTAAGCTGATTGTTAATAACTTAATGTGAAATAATTAATTAATTCCGAAAAACGTCTTGAGGATTAAAAGAGAAAATTTAATTCTGAAAGGCTGTGGTGAATAATTGAATCTATTTCAGACGAGTGGTCGACAATCTTACAATTAATGCTGTAGATTCGTACATTGCAGCAACGCTTTTGATCTGATTATCCATTCAAAGTACAAAACTTGCATAAAACTAAATGAAACAGCCGCAATCTCTCGCAATCGTTACAGTTTTAAAACAGATTTTAAAATTAGGTCTATCGTACTATATCGTCATATATCGTACATTATATTCATTTAGAAGTCACTATTCACTGTATGCACATTTTAAATTACAATAAATATATTGTGCAATATTGTCGATTATTAGTATAATTATATAACAATATATAATTATACTAATAATCGATTTCGTTTAATGATGTTGAATATTGCGTTGTCCAGTTTAAGTTCAATAAATATTTTCATGCCTTCAACACATCGTTTAAGTAATTACAATACGCTCTCATTATAATCAGAAGTCCACGGTACAGTGCAGTATTAGATAAAATCTATCTACATAAATAAAAAATAATCTTTGTCTGATTGTCCGGTGTGCGTTCCTAAACCGTTCATCTGATTTCATTTAAGTTGTAGGTTCCAAACTTTTACAAAAAATACTTTAATTTCTATCTTTGTACTTCAATATTAATATAAGCAACAATGATATAATTGAGCCAATGAAATTACAGGCATAAGGGACATAACATCTTAGCTCCCAAGGTTGGTGGCGCATTGACGATGTAAACAATGGTTAACATCTCTTACAATGCTAATGTCTATGGGTGTTGGTGACCACTTACCATCAGGTGGCCCATATGAAAGCAGGCCATTCGCTGCCATAAAAAAAAAATCACCTAGCAATGCATACCGCAGCTTTGTTTACGAAATATAAAAAGATATTAGTACGTTATACGTGCAAGCTGTCACCATATTAATTTGACTTAATGTGTATGTATGATGTGTGTGATGTGATCTTCGTAAAATATAATTTTACTAAATCATTTACTAGTGCCTCTTTATTACAAAACGCTGAAACTATAAGACAATGAAGTTGTCCTTGTCTTATAGTTTCAGCTAGTCAGTCAGTTAAGATTATCCCTTAAGTTTTTTTTTTTTTTTTATATTACCCGGGTGAGCAAATGACTCTACTCCACCTGATGGTAAGTGGTAGTAGAGTCCAAACGCGACGACGGCTAGTGCAGTCAGGACGAATGACTTGCTCTAGCCGCCCCCGCCTTGCCGGCCCGCAAGATGCCTCTTCACGCCTCGTTTGAAGGAACCCAGGTCATAAGAGGAAATATTACGTCATATTTTACTTTAAATAACAAACGGAATTAATATTACGACAACAAGTAAATTAAATGATTGAAACGAGTCCAATAAAATATTTACGTAAATATTACATTCAGAAACTTCCAATAAAACAATTTGTCTTACACGATAATACTGTTTGAAAACATTTAAGCCGATGAATAAAATAATCTCTCGCTTTCCGAACAAGATTTCTGAGTTTCGATTCGATTTGTTCCTTTACGAGATTGTAACTTTATACTCAGGCGCCGCAGTGGCACATTTTCAAGCTGTTTTGTAGATATCACCACGCCGCCTGTCATAATGACAAAGTGCTTACGAAGCGGTGTCTTTATTTATTTTAGCCTGTCCTTTGGATTAAGTATCATCCCAAATGTATTTAAACATACAAAAAATAATGCAAGCTAAGGAATTAAGGAACATGTCAGAAAATAATATAATAACGAATTTATTATTTTGAATGGTTTTCTAATTTTTAAGATGAATATAATTAAAAACCGAAATTTAATATTATTATTTCATTAATTACAAGTAATAATAATCATAGTATGTCGATTACAAATCAAATAAATTATTCGTTTCATATTGTTCCTTCTGTAACAATGAATTGCCTGACTTAGAAATTATTTACTTAGGCTCTATTTTATTGTTTATTTTGTATAGAGCATTAGGGAGCAAAGAGTAGGGTTAGGATAATCAATGTGGTGGGCGGTCCATAAGGGGATTTCTAGATTTATAAAGCATTGTTCTTCGTCCCTTTTCCTGTATGTACTATAAATAGAATACTCTGTAATTCAAGTATAGACACATCACGTTTATTCGTAGTATATCTTGAAAATAAGAATATTTTTACTTTATTGTGCATTTTTAAATATGACAACGATTTAGTTAAGAATTCTACGCCGATTTTAAGAGGAATAAAACTTTTTTGATATAAGAATAGCAGTGCTAGCATTCCGAGCGATATTTGCGGTCGTTTTTATCACTAACGAGACCGACTCTCGGAAGTTATAACACTTTGTAACGCTTTGGAATTGGGTTATATTTTAATTAATTTATTAAAATTAAAATTATTATAAGATTGACGTCATCTCGTTTTTAAAGTTATTTTATTATGGACAATAATATCGTCATATCCGTCAAACGAACACGATTCTTTCTCGTTTCTACAAAAGTTGCGTAAATACACTTTAGTATAAAATTAAATTTAAAACTTTAGTATAAATGTAAATTTTTGAAATCTATCAAATAGTATTTGTATTAGAACATAAAGGTTTCCATTAGAGGTCATGCACCACTGACTGTTTATGTACTTAATTATATATATCATATATATATAATTCATCTCGTAGCCGGCGGTAAATCATAAAAATACATATAGTAGAATAGCTGTGCCCGCGGTTTCACCCGCGTATAATTAATAAAAATCAGCCTAGAACCTTCTACTGACTATACAACACAAAAATAATTTCTAAATTCGAACCAGTAGTTCCTGAGATTAGCCGGATCAAACAAACAAACTCTTCAGCTTTATATATTATTATAGTATAGATAAGCAATTGTGCTTGTTTTATTTGGTAAATTAATATTCTAGTTATTATTTTATTAAACTTTGTGGACGCTTCCACTATAATTTATTTGTACACTTTCAATTAAAACGAAAATTTTCGAACAATTCAATATATTTCAACCCGATAAATCTATAACGTATAGTTCACACACGGTTTTGTGATTGAAACCATTTCTGGCTTCGATTGTTACCTAAAACTCACTCGCATATCGAATTTAATCGCCCAAAGCGCCAGTGCGAATAATAGCTGCGACAAATTTTCCATTCCGTCGAGCATTTTCCTATGAATGCACCAACACAATCGATGCTATTGCCAACAAAATTGTGCACTATTAAGTGACATTCTAAATGTAGGGATCCACGCGATGATTTCGAGATAGCTACTTCGACTCAACCCTTTGCGCGTTCCATCTCCTACTTAAACGTGTTTAAGCGAATACGATTCTTATTCACTTGTAGTTAAGTGTATTTTAAAATGATCATCGTATCTTTAAATAACCTTACGGTATAGACAAGTGATGAAGTGTAACTGTTACACATCTGCCTTTCGTCGATTGATTCGTAATGATGATTGCCGCGTGCGGTTGGAAGACATGTCCGCGGAAAGATGTGGCGTGTGGTATCAATGTTCTGACGTTAATAATACAGCAACCGTATCGAAGCAAGGATAACTTATTATTGACAGTATAATACCAGGATTTGATGTATCGGTTAAGGAGAAACCTGGCATTTATCTTCGGTAGCAGTTAAAAAGCGGTTGATTTTTAATGTTGTAATTTGCTATTAAGCAGTTTCTTAGTTCGCGTGATGGAACGTAAATGTTTGTGGAATTTTTATCTTAAGCCTCTTGGACATAAAGTATAAATTAAAAATTTAAATGTTGTTTTGATGGGAAGTACTTTGGTTGTGTGTAGTTTTATTTTTTAATTTTTAAAATTGTATTTTTAGTAACATTCAACTGTTTCCGCGCATTTTTTAATACAGTACAAGTGATACCAACACTTTAAGATACTTAAATTGAAATTGTTACTAACACGAAACAAAAGATGTATTAATTATTAGTTTATTTCATACTGTTCTATGTGAATTATAGTAATTTTGTGTGAAAAGATAATTAGTTGATGTTAACACGATCATGTTATGTTTATGACGAAAATCATTCAACATTTGCCATTTCAACGTACATAATGAGTATTTGAATCATACATATAAAATATTTGCACTCGGTGGTAGAGCTTTGTGCAAGCTCGTCTGGGTAGGTACCACCCACTCATCAGATATTCTACCGCAAAACAGCAGTACTTTGTATTGTTGTGTTCCGGTTTGAAGGGTGAGTGAGCCAGTGTAATTACAGGCACAAGGGACATAACATCTTAGTTCCCAAGGTTGGTGGCGCATTGGCAATGTAAGTGATGGTTAACATTTTTTACAACGCCATTGTCTATGGGCGTTGGTGACCACTTACCATCAGGTGGCCCATACGCTCGTCCGCCAATCAATATAATAAAAAAAAAAAAAAAAATTATTAGGTAGCATCGTTTGTTTAAAAAAGGATTTAAATAGTTCCAAATTAATTTAGAAGAATAATAAAACTCTTTAACATGCAAATGTGAAAAGATAATGGATGAAAATAAATTGTCTTATCTAAAAGCCTCTTTGAAACAATGTATCATTCGATATCGAATTGCGAAGCGAATAGTGAAATCGCATTAAACAGCACAGTTTAAATCAATTTTTCAATTCTTTCCCATTCCATTTTTAAATCTCAGCCGATTTATAGAATACGTGGCGATGAACATCTTTTGTTCTTAATTTTAAAAAAATGAGACTTCCATTTTAAATTAAAGTTAAATATAAAATTGGTTTGTATTACTTGTACCTAACTATGATTATAGTTAAATTCCTAATACTAATGTTGCCAACAACAAAATTGCTAAATAGTATTACTTGTCTATAATAACTTTATAAATGATAATAACACTATTTGTTAAGATCCGTCATATCCTCAAACATTTCCTTTAATTAAAAGCAAAGCTATGAACGCTCGGATTATTTCCCAAACGTGGTTCCAATCAGCCTCATCAAGAGTTTTACGACTGTCTGTCTGTCTCTCATAAACGCTCAAAAACGCCGCCTCGCTCTGATTGATAACACGTGTAGCCTTGGCTTTCATTTCACATATGATTTAACAAAATATAATATTATTAGATAAGATTATTTAGTATATAGTTATTCTGAGAATATTAATAATTTACAGAAAGCAATGTACGGATTTTAATAATGTTAGTTGCTTAGTGGAATGTTTCACTTTAATTACATTATTCATACTGTTATTACTATTTTGTATTTTTCAGATAAATAATATATAATGTAATATTAAATAACAAGGATATTTTGTACGAGATTATATAGATGCTAAAAGAGCTTCGAGTTAGTGTTCCTTGATTTTCATACAGGATACATAAAGTAAATTGTATATGATTATTGTGTATGTACGTATATGATCATGTGAGCTAATGAGTTTCTTGGCGTTTAGATTCTCGGTAGAATCTTAATTTTGAAACCGTCGTAACTCTACATACAAACCTAATTGAATTATTATTATTATTATTGATTATTATACTGGCAGTGGGTTCAATTATGCACCGACACATACATAATTATTACACTTATATTTATGAATAAGGTTCATAAAACAACACAAAGAAATTACGCTATTTTATTATTAACAGAATAATAGACTTATTTATATCCAATTTTCCCGTTGCGAATCTAGCAAAAACAAATAGCATTAAATCTTTACGTCGGAGAAGGCAGGTGAAATTCACAACATAAGGCCTTAGAAAGGCTTACCAAATATTTACAAGTGCCTCAAGTGGCTTAAAACAAATTCTCCAATAATCTTGGCTCGACTTTCTGCTTGCTATTGTTTGCTCCGAATTTTGCTACTACCTCCTCTTTCAGGGTTACGTGTCAAATGATTAAAACGTTAATATGTTATTTTCTATTTACTCAGCTTTTTAACTATTTTGGGGCAATGGAAGGTTTTATAATTGTTTTTTTTAATGTTGAGTGATATTATAATAAATAAATATATTTTCTAATACAATTGTTGATTTTAAGTGCTATTTTGTATAAAATAAATATTCGATAAAATAATATACTCGTATATATATATATATATAAAATAATACAACCAATGTGTTGTTGTATTATTTTATATCTAAACTAGATAAATAAATATATTTATCTCAAAAACAGAGTTCTACGTGATATTTATTATTTCTGAATAATATAAATTTGAAACGAATTGTAAAATTGTATAAATATCTCTTTATAAATAATTGTAAACCGCTCTATAAATTTACATATAACAAAAAATAGCTTGATCGCAATATTTGAAATTATTATATTTAAAAAAAAACCGTAAGTTTTTTTTTAGTTCAGTGTAATTTGTTAATCAATATTCTTAGATAACAGAATGGCTTGAGAAAGCGTTGAATCGGTACTAAATTTTATCGTTATAGTGATGTGTTTTCATCGTCGCTGCTATAGATCGGTAACGATTTTAGTTAATACACTCTACGGGACCATAATCGTTAAATCTCGATATGCTTCAACAGTTTCTGTATTTTTGTGGAACGCCACTATGTTCTTGTTTGATTTTGCTAAACATAAAGCGTTCGCAAACATTTAATGCTCGTATCGTGTTACGGGATGTCTTTTGTTGTTGGCGTTTATGGAGAATTTATGGAAACAAAATGCAGTAAATAATACTTCGGCTACAAATAAGACGAAAAACGTTTTAAGCGTTAATATAGCAATTTATAAATATTTGAATTTTAATTTGATGTGTATTCAATTTAATTTAATTCGTTTAAGAGCCGCGACGACTCAATGGATAGAACATATAATTTAATTGTTTGTGGATTCAACTATAGATAATCGCCACAGATTTTTGTGCTAATTTGTATATATTAGTTGTATGCTCATTGCTGGAAGAAAGAAAACATCTTGGTGCAGGGTCTCCTATGTGCCGGATAAGACGTATATCCACCGTTGGTTAACTTGGTGGTAGGGGTTTGTGCAAGCTCATTTGGGTAGGTAGGTAGGTAGGCAAAACAGCAGTACATTGTATTGTTGTGTTCCAGTTTGAAGGATGAGGGAGCCAGTGTATTTACAGGCATGACATCTTAGTTCCCAAGGTTGGTGGCGCATTGGCGATGTAACCGATGGTTAACATTTCTTACAATGCCATTGTCTATGGTCGTTGGTGACCACTTACCATAAGGTTGCCCATATGCTATATTCGTCCGCCTACCTATAAAAAAATACCATAGCGTGGTGGAATACCTTTAATAAGGGAGAAAGGTCTGTGTCCAGCAGAGGCAGATCAACCGGCTGTTACTTTGCTATATTATATATTAAGGACTTGTATATAAACAGCCAAGCGTTAATACGCTCGCCTAATTATACAATATATAATAATGTTGTATAATACGAGTTTTGTTATGAACATTAGATACTCTGAAAATTAATATTAAAATCTTTTTTATTTCTCACAATACATACACTTTTAATATGAAGAGTTTAATTAGCATTCACACAGTAATTTTCGTGTGAAGGGTTTTTGTGTAAACAGACAAAGGGGGGATTCCAATTTTAAAATATGCTTTCGGTTTATCCTTTGCTAATAATGTGACAGTAAATAAATATGGTTAATAATATTCATATCTTTATATATATATATGTAGTCTGATAAATTATAATATGTAATTAAATACGATATAGCAAATTTCATAGATTGATACAATTGCTTAATAGCATAGCTATCTATAAATAAATGACCAAGTCAGTCCTGGAGTTATGTCTTAGGCTACAAGGAGCGAGTCGAGGTGAAATGTATCAAGTAATCTCTATCCAAGCTTGACTTTTATTTCAGAATTTAAATAGAAGAATATATCTGACAAATACAAAAACATTTCATCGTAACTAATTTCAATAATTATCTTATTACTATATATTGGTATTGCGTTATCCTAAAGTTGTTAACATAAACAAGAAAATAAATAAAAAAATCTCGCTGTGATGATTTTGACAGCGCACACCGTCGAGTGTTTACATCGTCGCCAAAGAGTCATTAGTCGTCGCTACAAATGCGCGCACGCATCTGGCGGACGCATACACATCTTCCTACAAACGTATGTTTGCACGAAACATAATTGTTTTGTACCGTATCATCAAGCAATAGAGTTCAAATTACAATAAAAAATCTAATTTTAAAAATGATACATTTTTGCTAGGATAGTATGTGAAATGATTGAATTACAAAGCGGTAATATAAGGTGTCCGGAACGAAATTCATGTTAGTGTTTTGATGAAAAATTTATTATAAAACTATTGCAAGATCCTTAAATTATTCGAAGACAGTTTAAACAAACAAACAAACTCCTCATCTTTTTTATTAATATTAGAAAAAAACACTAGCTAAAAAAATATCCTCTTAAATTTGAAGTCTGAAGAATGTTTATACATTTTCAAAATTCATGGATTGTACAAGCCTTGCCGATATGCTTGATAGCCGAGATAGCTTAGTGATTAGAACGCGTGAATCTTAACCGATAATTGTGGGTTCAAACCCGGGCAAGCACCGCTGAATTTAAATGTGTTTTATTTATATTTATAATTCATCTCGTGCTTGGCGGTGAAGGGAAACATCGTAAGGAAACCTGCATGCGTAGACTATTTAAAAAAGACCGTTTTCAGTATGTTTTTTTACTTGAACTACTTTGAGTGCAGAAACATAGAACTCTCAAAGAAATTTTAAAAAATACCGTTTTAAAATCACAATGTAAGTGACAAAGAGCAAGCCGACGGCAGAAGTATCAAACGTAATAAATAATTCCAACGCCTCGACAAATGAGGTCATATGTTTCTCCTTTAAGTTTTTTCTTTCGACTTCCCGCGGGATCATATGTCTTCTATTTCCGTTGCGATGTATCGAACGATTTGCTTCTTTAAAATTTAGAATGTTCGCTGTTTAGTATATTGTGCCTCTGGGGGTCATTAAAGTGGGACAGATGTCAACTTTGTCGCACATCTGGAATGTGTAACTGAGACAAAAAAATTGATTTTGATATATTACGTTCCCAATGAGAACACAATCAGCTGGAACTTAATAATTAGCAGTTCCAAATTTAAATTAAAACAAATAAAATATTTAAGACAAATAAAATATTTTAATTTGTTGTTAAATTAAAATATTTTGGCCAGATTATCAAGATTATTTGCAGCAAAATTTTAATGAATTCCGTAATAGCTGTGAAGACTTAAAGGAGTGATATTTCAAAATGAATAACAACATTTATAAGACACTAATGATTCAAAGTATAACAATACAACGACGAGACCCAGTTTTCAAACAAACGACTGTTTATCTGTTTACTTATCCTTTGTACGCTGACCTATTTGAATCATGTTTAAAGTAAATAGGAGTTCGCCCTCAAAACCGCATTAGAACAAGTGCTTTTTGCAGTACGATTGCCCGGAACAATCAAAGTTCACCTTGAGATCGTTTTACGAGATTTCGCTCGGTACGGTGTAATAAACACTTTGGCAACAAGTGTTTTGTTAGAGGGATCTTGGTCTGAAGACAAGGTAAGGTATAAAATAAAGAAAGGAAACCTTATATGACGAAAATATCCACTTTAAAGTTGAGATATAAAGAAGTTGTGTGTAGGAGACTGGTCTAATTTATTACTACTTATTACCCGTGTCTCATCCGAGATGGCCCAGTAGTAAGACAGATGAATCTTAACCGATGATCGTGGGTTTAAACCCGGGTAAGCAACACTGCATTTCATGTGTTTAATTTGTGATTATAATGCATCTCGTGCGTGACGGTATAGGAAAACATCGTGAGGAAACTTGCATGTGTATAATTTCACTGAAATTCTTTCTAATGCCACATGGGTATTCCACTAACCCACTTTGGAGCAGCGAGGTAGAATAAGCTCCAAACCTTCTCTTCAAAAAAGGAGAGGATGCCTTAGCCCAGCAGTGGGACATTCACAGGCTGTTACTGTACCCTTGTCTATTTTTGCGCGACTTAGCACTTTTACTTTGCTTAGTAAATTAGTTATTTGGCATTTTATATTTATTTAATTAGACCTTAATAATTACATATGTATGGATAGTTGGATGCATAGTGTGCAAAGATTTGCAGTTAATTCCACTATGCTGCTCGAATGCAAGTTGGATGCATACGTGTAAAATTTTCATCCGACACATGCAGGCTTCCTCACGATATTATTGTTACCATTGCAGTGTGTTAGTTGCATGAAAATTATCCGCATATCTAACGAGAACTCTCAATGGAAATATGATTACTGATGAGATGGTTCCCTGGCACCATGCGGGATGTTTAAATGCCTCTTGTTATATGTTAAATTCCCTGAATCATACGACAGCCACAAGTTGAAATGGAGTACGCTAGCCGGACTGCTCTATAACTGTGTAGTAAAGAAATAGAGTACTAATTTTGATATGCTTAAAACACTAATACTAAAGAGCACGCCTAAAACAAGCAAAATTTCAGATTTCATTAAAAAAAAAAATAACAACAATTTTGTTTTATACATACCCTTAAGAATGAGTGTTGCAATACAATTTTTACTATTACCCATCCAAATATATTGAACAGTAAATATATATATAAGTGCATTTCTCACTATAGATAAGTGTCTTAAAATCATCACAATGATACATAGATGTGTTCACGTTTCAATAAAGTTATTCGTATTTATTTTGCTCAATTCTATATAACAATATAAATATTTCATATATGAATAACTCAAGTCTATATTGTATAAAAAAATATTAGAAATAATAACGCGTTGTGATGCTAGTGAATTCTATGAACGAACCCAAAATGCTACTAAGTATTCATTGATCATATAACATAGTAATGCTTAGGTATATATTTTTGAGACCTTCAAGTCTCTCTATAAAGTTTGGTATGAGTATCTATTGTATTGTTTCTATTGTATTCTGTATTGTTTTGTTAGCGTGCGCCAGATTCGTCAGAATTGCCAGCGTCCAGGTCGAAGACTGTTACTATTATTCTTTTCTAACTTTTTACGTAGTTTAAATTTATCGTCTAACTGTTACGTTCAACTAGAGTATTTGAGATTAACACAAGCTGACCATTTAATAAAAGGTAAAAAGGCAGTATTTGTGATTTCGTAATAAGTTATATTATAAATTAATAAAAATATTAATACGAAGATATAAATTCAAACTAAGTTTTGCCTTAAAAAATAATTTTAATGGTATAAAAATCAAAACGACTGTAATAATTTTAACATTTTCATCGTCATATGAATCATTTCACGAAATTTCAATAGTAATAAAGCCGGCGTGTCAACATGAAGGCAGTTTCAATTACATAGTTAGGCTATGATCGATGTTCGTTGAATATCTCACGTCAAAACAAGTAATAACAAGTGATACTTGACAGAATTACGATCCCCGCTGAGCGATATGTTTATTGTAGCACTCATATGGGTACTATAGCAAATTGCAGCTATGAACGTTGCGAGAAAATTAATATATAGTCATACCATAAATAGAGCATGCGGACTAAAAGGGAAATGTAACGAAGAATTGTGACTCGTACCACAAAATTACTAACAGAGTTCCTAGCAGGTACATTTTCAAGGATCGCGCGTCAAGAGTTAGTTGCTGTTCTCGTGTGTTTTGATATAAATCCGGAGATAACATTTTTGGATTGTCCTTCCAAGCATTTTAGGTGAGAAATCATTTATTTGGCGCCTAATGTCTAACGTCATTATACATATAATATTAAAGCATAATAACATTAAATATATATCTTGTGCCCTAAACTAACTCACATCATTAAAACCAAAATGAAGAAATACAAAGATCTTTTGTCTTAGATAGAGATCGATTGGATTAAACATACTATTTGTTCAACTTCTTATTGAACTAAGCAATTGATTTCTGGATGATTCATGCTACCTATACCAAGAATATTTTCGCCAACACTTTTATGCCTACATGACTCATAACATTAATAACAAAAAACGCTTATTAAAATATTTTTAATAATCTAATCAATATAATTAGTTTTGATGAAACCACATGTAGTAAAATGAAATGTCGCCAGCGGTTTTAACAATCGAAATAGGACTCATCTGAAAAAGAAACAAAAACTAACCAGAGACCAGGAAACAACAGCAAGGATAGTCTGTGAGAATTACGATAAAAACTCGACAGTTTGATCGTAAAGAATAATAAATAAAATGTCTGACATGCAATATTACAAATAACAATTACAATCTTCGTTTCGCTTTATCATTACCGTTTTTTTCAGCCAAATATTCGGTGTATTCGAAAATTTTATAAATAAATCATCGACATATGAACTGAATCCAAAATTAACTCAAATATGCCAAAAAAACTGTAACAGCAAGTCAATATGTGTATCGAATATGTATTATAGGATGAAGTTATATAATCAAAAGGATTTCGAGACAAATAGTCAAACACGCTACGTCAAACACAGCAGTGAACATCAGCACAGTGTGTCAATTTATTGCAATTTAAAATTCACCGACGACTTTCGAATTTGACGTTGCAGAATAGACAAGGAAGATCAATAATTTAAAAGACAAAAGCTTTACATGAGCTAGAGTCGCTTCAAAAGTCGTTCTATCTGGGGCAGTGTATTAGCTTGGATTACGACGTACCGTCTTTACAGCCGTTTTATGTGAAAGAATGTGATATTCAAATTGTTTTTAGGGAAAATTTCGTGCGTTAAAATATTTATTTACTTCCACTTTCAGGTAATTTTTTACTGGCAAACTACGTATGTTTTATGATTTCTGTTTTATGTACATCTATCGTGTATTTTAGACATTTGTCTTATACTGTTTATAGCTCATATTTTAAGGATAAACATAATATTTTTGCGTTTACGATATCTTTTTTTTTTTAATAAGGCAAATGTTTTTTTTAATTTGATCTTAACGACTCAAAATATCGCTTTTCGAAAATTTGCACACGAGAATTTTAAAATGGAGATCGCACGATAGGTTGACTTTATACATAAGCTCCGAGTATCTTTATAGTTCTGGAAATTGTGGTAAAGAAATACCACTTCTTAAAAATAATCTTGGTTTTAATGTATCGATGTCTTAGTATGGAAAACTCTGGCAAATCTAGATAACAATTACTAATTCCTCCAATACAGCGTAAACTTGAATTACATCAGTTTTTGAGATTTAGGATCAATTTTATAAATAAAGAGTGTCGTATAATTTTTAGTTCATCAAATTCGTTTAAACTAAAACACTAACATTTATATCAATTTGTCGTGAATATGATGTATGAACACTTTTTAATTAAAAGCAACGTTATTTAGTAATAGAAAACTGTAATTAGCTAAGAGTCTATGTATATTTCACTGTCACCAGTTCATGAGCATCTCCCTAGTATTTATTGTTCTACTCAGTTCCTAATTACCTTCATAAGGTACAAAGATATATTTTACAAGCATATTTCACAAAGCCTTAATTAGTTTAATATTTCGTATAAGTCTTGCAAGTATTTCATAATATTTGAAATATGAATGTACGTAATTATTGAAAAATATATTTATGTGACCGATTAAAATTCGAAATAATATTTTTTTTTTAAATATTTGTTTCATTAATTTTCATAATTTTAATGAACGTACGAGTACGTTCACAATATATGTAATTTTAAATAAATTGACGTAACAATATAAATATACTTCTTAAGTTTTTCACGATCATCTAAACTACGGAAATGATTTTTCTTTTTCAGTCGAAATGGCCGTTGAAATATAAAATACTGTGTAAAACAAGGAGCTCTCTATAGTTTTATGAGTACTTCGTTCTGGCAAGAATCGAGGCGAGAATAAATAAAAGAATAATAAAAACCTCTTCCATGTAGCATTTAAAGTCACTGAAGCCAGAGAAATTATGAATATTACAACTGGTCGGACGGTCGAATGCCAAACTTGAAACTGGAACTAAAATTAATAACATGTAACATAATTACGTTTTATAGTGATAGACTAGCTCTCTGCTCGCAGCTTTGTTCGTATGAAAAACATTGTTCTTTGAAATTAAGATTTGAAGTTCTAGAATATTCTACTTTAAGAGCAATGAATTTAGTTTTTTTTATCTTATTTCCGAAGAAATCGGCCATCTGATGGTAAAATACTCCTTACACCGTCAACGCGCTACCAAAGATGTAAAACATTTGATACCTTGTACCTGTCATCGTGTTAATTAGATTGGCTAACCTCTTTTCGAACAGAAATGAAGCATACAGAGATATTTAATGCTAGAATAATTGGTGCGTGCGTGGTACTCCCTTAGACACAACACACTGATAAATTGCGTCTTTGAATATTCGTATATTTATTATACTTTAAAAACTGACCGGAGTTTTAAAATTTCCACACGAATTTGTTACCACCTTCGTTTTCTGTTCATCGGTGTTTCATTCAGAAATTACTTTTCATAAATTATATAATTTCAAGATTATTTTTTCAGTCTTTTTAATGATTTTAGCTGGACAATGATAAAACAGATAAGTAGGACTTTGGAATAAATTCAGGATATGAGCCGTGCTTCATTAAAATCCATGCAATCGGGTCTGTGTAATACGTGCCTAGAAAGACAATAATACTAATCAATTTTTGTCCTTCATATATCTCAACAAAAAAAATTACCGTGATTAATACAAATTTATTTATTATTTATAGAATTCATAATACTATTATTATGTATAGATATATTTATCTTTCAAAACAATAAAAATAATTAATTTCTATTTAAAGTTTTTAATGACAGAAGGTCATTACCCCTCCTTTGATCGTTTGAATTATGTGTTTAAACAAAGACAGAAATCAGTTTTACAAAGTGCTCAAACAAATGACTCGTTTCGGTGCTAGATGGTTGTAAAAACTACATAAAAAGAACAGTTTATTTTGCTTGTTATGTTCAACGTTTTCAACATTTATGTTTTACTTTATTTCTAAAACTGTACGCTCGACAGCTTCTTGTAAAGTCGCCAACTGACGAATAAACTTTGTTTATAAACTGTTTCGTAACAACTAATGGTTCATTTTGTCAAATATCTAACTTACTATTTTATTTTACTGTAAAATTAATCACCGCAATGAATCAACTCGAACTAAATTATGTGATAAATCGCATAACAGATCTTTACGTCTTCTCGATCGTTGATTATTATGTATAATGTGAGGTGAAAATATGATGCTATTTTACTATAATAAATTTTAAATAATAAATATTATCTACCGTCGTCGTTAAAACTTCGTCACTTATTTAATTTATCTTAATATACTTAAGAAATGACGTGTATAAATTGATACTCATTTGTATTTGTTAATTATAATTTCATCTTATATATTAAAGTTAATGTTTGTTTATGTTCGCATATGTATTCACGCATAATTCATCGAATTAAGATGAAAATATAAAGTAATATTTACGAACAACGTAATAACTAGTTTATGTCTGCGGATTAGACCACGCGTGAGGGGAGGGCGGGAAAATATAGGAAACATGAATGACATTAATTAAATTATGTTAATGTTTGTAAAACACTTACGCAATTGTCTGTGCGTAATGTTGTCCGTCTTTAATATAAATCATTTGCAAGGATTTAAACTGAGTCAAACCAAATTTAAATATACTTTGTTCGAGTAAACTCATAAAGGCATAATTTAGGCACAATTTTAATTAATTATATTCATATAATCTAGTATTTAGTAATGTGAATTATTTATCAATGTGTTTTATATATCAGATACAAAATTATTAATAGACCAAGTTAACACAAGGGCCTAAATATTATATTTGTACAGTAATGACTATAATAATTTAATATTAATTGGTCTTAGTTCTACGACTAAGACAGGCTACAGCAATGTTTTACAATTACGGGATTCGTACCTTCAGGGATACATAAAGTTCTCTTGAGGGCTACAACTGACATGATACACTAAAATGGTTTTTATAATTGGACATTTAAACTCATGAAGCAATATTTAGGCTTTTTTAAAAGCAAAGGATAAGATGTTATGTTTGTTTGACAAACGAAGAAATTTTAAAATTAATTTAATTTCATCTCGGTTGAGCGAATGTGATAAAAATCCCTAAAGATTGTTTTTTGTGTGGAAACTAATTTGAAGGTAGATTCTTTGAAAAACCTTCGTTAGTACCAGAATTAAGAGCCACAAACAAAATTTAAAGCAAAGATCATAATCATGCATCATTGAGTATACTGATTTTTCATTAAATTAATGTTGTACTCAACAGAAATATTACTAACAAATTTGTATGTGTGGAATGGTATGAATCAGTAAATCCACTTTAGGGCAGCGTAAAATAAAGTCCAATACTTTTAAAGGTTCAGTCGATGTAATTTTTGGAATTGGAAAGCCGACTGATTCATGGGCCACCTGATGATTATGGTCACCATTGCCCCAGACTAACGCTGCAAGGAATATTAACCATTCCAAACCTTGACGAAGTAAGTCAATGCGCCACCGATCTTGGAAAGTGTACTTACACTTGTAAATTCACGGACTATGTAGTCTCTTTCAAGTTAATTATTATATATTAATTCGATTACAAAAATCACAAGAAACATATAATATCACTAGATTAGCGCATCAACTGATTGTACGAGAGCGTTGGACAAATAACCGCCTTACGAAGATATAAAAGGTGGTTATTTCCGTTTGTAAACACAAGTATACTTTCATGGAATATTTGAGGTTACTTTGGGAGATCACTGCGGACACGGCTATAAAATCCCATGAAAAAGGTACATAAACAGACGAAGCAGTAAAATATACGAAATTTCAAAATACTTTAGTGACAGAGAAGTTTAGATCCAGATTCATTATAGGGATTATATAAACCAAAACATTGTACCTCGAAAATCGACCACGATTCCGTACATTTCTTTATATCCAAACTCCCATAAAGGCGACAAATTTGTGAATATCTATCAGTAAAAAAATAAGTAATATTGATTCTTATTCTAATAAATATAAGAACTATAATAAAGTTTCAATGACCATCGTACAAGACTCCATAAATTAAGGTTCATTAAAACTTTGCGACCAAGACAAACAAGTTATATTTATACAAAAATGAACTTTAAGTTGGTTTACATAAGGTAAAATATACAATAACAATTTAAATTCACACGATTTCCACCAGTTAGTATCTTTTTCAAGCCGTCCACACGGTTATTTTAAACTCTGAAGTGTCATTAAAATAAACATATACTTAAAGTTGAATTTCGTTTTATTTGAAACAACTGTTGATTTAATGCCTTTCTTCACAGTTTACGCATGTTTGCAATTCATTTGCATTTGTGTCGGAAAGTAGCTTTTTACCTTTACTTGTTTCCCTTACATAAAGTGGTGAGTGGGGCTTGCCGGAATACCCACCAAAAAAACCAGCGGTACCAAATCCGTCTGCTGGGAGGCGCCACGAGTTTCCCATATATTTCTTATAAAAGTTTAAATAATGACGGGCATAGAAACATTCTGTCAAATAATATATCATCAAGCGAGAGAGTAGCGGATAAGTTCTCTCTTCGGAGCTAATTCGACACCTTAGGTTAGGATCATTCCCCAACTTGTACGTACGCGGATAGAATCATTGTGATACACGTACCTTCAATGGACGCCTGGAATCAAGGTGGTGTAGTTATTATCTAGGCTTGGAGAAATTTGTACGCAGTGACCAAGTCGAATAATTCTGCGGAACATGCCAATAAACGATAAAACGCACAGAGTGCCAACATCTCACCGAAGGTTTAAAAATTTTAAGACTTTTTCGTTCATATGGGATCTTCAGTTATACGAACTACAAGATTTTGGAGTACATATGATGTCTTCCTGACAGATTTATGAGAAACTAGCCAATTGCACTGGACCAATTTATAGTCCAAATCTGTATATGTCAAGAAAGGTGCACTAAGAAGAAAGATAGGATACACCTTCCAACAGATTTACGTGAATTTCAAGCCACCAGAGATTGAACGATTTCAAGATTACAGACTGCTAATGAATGAATCTCGAAAAATCCAATCATTCTTCATTAATGGCCCGACCTGGAATATGAAGACGCTACTGAATCAAAGAGGCATTTAAATGCCTCTATAGGCAAGCGCCAGTCCAGAGGTGAGATGTAGTAGGTGAGTGTAGATTCAAAGATCAAGTCCGACCACATAAATGGTCACCCCTTTGTCTCTAAAAAGCGCGGTGTTCCGGTTTGAAGTACGGTCGCTATATTTAGGACTTTGAGCATTTTCAAGCCAATTTGGTTTTGACTTCCAAATGGTTCCGGAATCGGACATAGACCTTTATTTATTTAGTGACAAAATTAAAGATTTACATCATAAGAATATATTAAATTTTGAAGACAAATTATATCAATTTTTTTGGTCTATAATTTCATATTTTTAATTGATATATATATATTTATTTTATTTTTAAATTTTAATTATGGTGAATAATCATTTGTTTGCTTTTTTATTGTAATAAACAATGTTTTGTAAATATGGTAATGATTTTTACTATTTTTATTTAACTTACTAGTAGAAATGTACAACACGATACGAACACGTACGAACAAGTCTTTCCATATATTACTGTAAAGTAAACATCATAATAAAATATTTGCCCTTTAGCCTTTAACATAATGGAAAATTAACAAGCGTAAACTAAAACACATAAAACATTGTTGCATCGCCTGAAGGTTCTCGTATTGTAAATTCCATCTGTCAAGTTGTATACACCTGCACGTCGTGATGTCTTCATTTAAATACAATTTAGCGGATTCAATTTGATTCAAAGATGAATAAATTATATTGAAACAAACTCATTCTTCTCATTATTAAACGGATTTATTTATTATATTAACAAAATATATACATTGGGTTGCACACTCACCGTAGGACTGGTCCACAAATTTAAAGTCGCTCAGCGAGCAATGGAACGCGCGATGCTTGGGGTTTCTCTGGCAGATAGAATCCGGAATGAGGACATTCGCCAGAGAACTAAAGTCACCGACATCGCGCGTAGAATTAGCTCGCTGAAATGGAAGTGGGCTGGTCATGTCTCCAGGCGTCTTGATGGCCGAT
Organism: Nymphalis polychloros; assembly: GCA_905220585.2. Taxonomy (NCBI): domain Eukaryota; kingdom Metazoa; phylum Arthropoda; class Insecta; order Lepidoptera; family Nymphalidae; genus Nymphalis; species Nymphalis polychloros. The sequence goes on from HG992253.1 coordinate 2,840,630, forward strand.
GGAGCCGACACGTGTTAGAGTGGAGACCACGCTTAGGCAAACGTAGTGTAGGGCGCCCTGTGGTGAGGTGGACCGACGATTTAAAAAAGGTGGCAGGTACGGGATGGATGCGGGCTGCCCAAGATCGGGATAGTGTTCTTTGGGGGAGGCTTTCGTCCAGCAGTGGACGGTGATAAGCTGAAGAGATACATTGGGTTGTTGGATTTACAAACCATAGATCTTGATATATATGTATTTTTTATTTTATTATGAGCATTATTGAACACTATTGCAGATATTTTTCATATTAATGCATTTGCTGCATTGTCTTATCGCATACTTATATTGGTTGGTTGACTGCCTCGTTGGTCTAGTGGCTAGATATTAGGCTGCAGACCCGGTGGTACTGGGTTAAATTCCCAGGTCGGGCCAATAAATAGTAATTGGGTTTTTCTGTCACAAAATTCTCAGTAGCAGCCCGGAGTCTGGAAGCTGGAAGTGTGTACACTCCCGTGCTTCGGAAAGCACGTTAAGCCGTTGGTCCTGCGCCTGAGTTCTTTCCGGTCGTATCGGATTGCCGTCCCATCGGATTATGAGAGCTAAGGAAAAGAGAGTGCACCTATGCTTGCACACACACTTGTGCACTATAATATCTCCTGCGCAGTTGGATAATCTCTCTTGAGATTGGCCGCCGTGGCCGAAATCGGTCTGGAGGACCTTATTGGTTTGTTACAGTATAATATGACCCTTCTCCCGGAAATACATCCTTTTATTATGTATCCCTTCATTGTCCAATACCAAAATTATTATAAACACTAATTAAGTAAAAGTGAGTTATGCTTGCCCGGTTTTCAAATCTAAATTTTTTCTTAAATTCGACACGTTCTATCTGCTGGCTCATCTCAGTCTAATACTTACCGGCGATAAAGTAAGTGTTTTATTCAATTGTATTAATACGGTATATAAATTATTTCAGATAAAATTTGACCTAAATCATATCTAAAAATTAAGCGTGAAAAACTTTTTAATTTTCCTTTTATCGCTTTCAACAGCGCCTAACTTGTAGAAACTTTTATTTTGTTCTCGAAACTTCGGGATCTTGTGTGCTCTTGACACGACATGTTTCTCGCTTTTTCGCGTGAAAAAAAAATTAGAGACGGCCATCACTACGTAATTGAAGTGTCAAAAGTTATCTGATTTTACTTGCAAAACGCGTGGCGATATGAAATTTTTCGCGCAAGCGAGATCGTTTTGTGGAAAAAAGAGAATTCGATATGAGGAGAGTGTCTGTGCAATCAGCATCCGGCCTACATTCCATTCGATATTATTATGCATGTGAACATTCTAGTGGGCGTTAATTTCAGTATTTTACTATGGAATAACCGGCGCCCACTATTTCCATTAATTCTAACTTAACCGTTTCATTAGAATTTTTATAACGTTATCAAATTATACGGAAACAATTCGAAAAATTATGTTAATTATATTATTTATCACTATATAGAAGATTAAATAAACTATATTTAACCTATTTTAATGCTTTGCCACAATTACTATAGTACAATTCCATAGAGATTGCTCAAAAATATAATAATTATTAAATACATTTTCAAGACAAAATATTACATTATAATGGTTGGAAAAAAAGTATTTTTAGATTGCGCAAATTCTATTGAATTCGACTATTAACATAAACAGTACTCGCGGTTTCCGAGTAGCGCACCTAATTAAGGCAAAAAAATGAACAACGCTAAGCATTCAAATAGACGTAACGATGTCATTACCAATACCCTAATAAGGCGGACTTGTTTCAACATGTATCAGTTAATAACGCTAAGAGGAAGCCTACTATGTTTGGCGTGTGAACTCGTGCAAGTAACTCGCCTTGTTCACTTGCCAAAATGAATTAATTGAGCACGCTAGTTTTGTGCTTTGGGTCGTACAACATATGTACGTTATATCATTAAAAAGTGCCATCTATTACAGAATTTCATTTGTATAAAGTATTATTAACAATAAATAAAGTAAAGTAATTCGTAAAAATAAGTAGGCTTTTATGTGAATTACTAATTGGCGCGCTTTAGAGGTAAGACCGACTCGGATACCGTGACGGTATACAGCATGACGCTATCTTATGACGTCATACCTTCTGTCCGACTCCACTTTTTACTCTATTATATCGTGGCGTGGCGCGTATACTAATATAATAACAAATAGGAAAATATATTTATAAATATAATTCTAAATAACTATCTAGTTGGATTTATATTTAAATAGAATATGAATTATATAAACATCTTAATAAAATTCGATTTGATTTCCTTTGAAATAATCAATGAATACATTCTTACTTATTCATGTATTTGGAGATGCATGCTAGAGCCGAATATATTGTACACTACTACCTCCATAAATTACCAACCGCCTGGAGACTTGACAAAATGCAAAGTATCCGTACTACCGACGAGGGAATAGGCAAAGAAAAAGCCTTCATCAAGAATGCATGCAACTCCGCATCGAGTTATGAGATGACTGTTGACTTAGCTCGTGAACCGAGGCTGTAAGTACGCCGTGTTCCGAGTTTTTGTTACGACTTGATAAATACGGATAAAGTTATTTGTTTCGCAATAAAAACTTCATTCCGACAAATCTATAAAAATATATAATAATAAAATACTTAATTCCATTCGAAGTTTTCAATTTAATTAATTAATAACACTAAATGGTTTAGCGCAAGGGACTAATAATATTGCCATTTATTTTGAACGTTCCAATTTAGTCTTTATCGAAACGAAATAAACATAAATTTCTACAGCTTTGTACCGTTAATAACTAAAAGAGCATTGAGTAAATGTATGATATGATAGAATATTAATTAAATATTAATAATTAAGTATGTGTAATAAGTAAATGAGAAATAAATTCCGTTTCAGATTAATGCGTAGGTAATGTTATATCAAAGAGACTACATAAAACTCGAATGATGTAGTGCTGGGAAATATTTCGACTATAAAATTGACAAATAATTACATCAATAATATATCAAGCTGATAAAAGAAATGATCATAACATAAAGATAAATAATATAAACTTTATTATTGATTAGTATGCAAATTATTTTTGTATTTTTTTTCAAGTAGAGTTAAAGTTAGAGATTAAATATTTTTTCTTAAGATTATAATGGGAGTCGTCAGAAATTTAAAAACAGAAATATACCATACGGTCTATAAACGTAGATAATGAAAACTACAAAATGTCTAAAATTATTAAAAAAACGATCTTCATTAAAATTTCATGTACAAATATTTTGTTAAAATCACAATTTTGAAAACTACATATTTAAAATGTCTACTCACATATCCGCATGAGAAGACATTCATAGATATTTTTCTTTTATAGTTATTAATATATCTAGAAATAATACAAAATATCTAAACTTAATACTATTGAAGGACTTTCTAAATACTAGATTAAACATAGTGTAACTTTACTTTTTTTAAACACATTTTTATATAAGTAAATAAAAATCTGAAATAAACTGCCCGAATATACGCATCAAATAAAAAATATAACAATGTCCAATACCAATTAAATCGGGATGGGGACATACGGAACCCAACGCAAATAGAATCATAAAAATCGGTTCACAAACAAAAGAGTTAAACCCGAACAAACATAAAAAAATACATATGATTTATGTTGATAAACCTCCACTTTTAAGCCAGTTAAAACAAACAGCACGAAGGTGAATGACAACAGAATATTTAATCATGTACAAGTCGATTGAATATACAATTCAAAAATTCTATTACGAACGAAACCGTCCCATCACTCAGGTTGGACGGTACGCGTAATTTTCGCTCCATTGTGCAGGTACAGTAATAATGTAGGGGTGCAAATATTAGCTCAGACCCAGACAGACTGAATGAAATGAAGAACGAAACGATTATATGAACTAAATTTATACTTTAGTAAATATTTTTTTGTCTCAATCTTGACTTCTGTTTTATAACTTTGTGACCTTTCAAGAAATCGTAAAGCAGCGAGATGTTTCATTTTAAAATGAGAAGATTTTATTACATTATATTACATTAAATATCTAGAATTATCAGAGATCATTATTATATTTAGTCCAAATAGTAAAAATGTATTAATAATTTGTGTGTTTTTGTAGTGGGTTTACTTGTTTTTCAAAGTACACATGTGCAACTGCCAAAACTTCAGGCATGTACGGAGAATTTGTGAGGGAAAAATCTAAAACCTTTTTTATTGCCATAGAATATTGAATCTAGTTCCTAGAAATCAAGTTATAAGCTAAACACTAAACCAAACGAGACTGTTGCACTGTCAGTCTAGTGATGTATGCATTTTATATAATGTAAAGTATATAATTGATTATATAAAAAATGCTCATATTAAAACATAAAACATTTTAACTAAGCTTAAATAGATTCCCAAAAATTTTTTATTGGTATAAATCGATGCGATTAATCACAATTTTTGTCTTGATTGACATATTAAGAACAATCGATTCATCGTGATCGAGCAATAACTTACTAAGTAATCAATAAATAATGAATTGATTACTTGATTATTTACTTTGTACCTATCTGAGTAGTTTCCACTCATCATATATACGGATAAATATCAATGCCTAATAATATTACGTCCCAGGTGGGTTGTGTTACAGAGTGACATAGCATTTTAGTTCCCATAATTGGTGGCGCACTGACGATGTGATGGATGGTCAATGTTTCTTACAATACTAATGTCTATAGGAGATGGTAACCAATACTTTAAAATGTTGGGAAATCAGTGAAATAACTATCGATAATATTGTTGTTGTGTTCCGGTTTGAAGATTGAGTGAGCCAGTGTAATTACAGGCACAAGGAACATAACATCTTAGTTCCCAAGGTTGGTGGCGCATTGGCAAAGTAAGCAATGGTTAACATAAGAAATGTTAACAATCGCATCGACAATGCCATTGTCTATGGGCGTTGGTGACCACTTACCATCAGGTGGTCCATATGCTCGTCCGCCTACATATACAATAAAAAAATATATTAATTGAATTTAAGTGTAGGTACAAATAAATATCAACGTGCATATCTTTCATTATTTTAATCTGAAGAATTCCAGTCAGTATGTTTAATTGCTACGAATAAACAAAGCAAAAACTTATTTTCATTATAAAAATAAAGAGATTGTTTCTGTCAATTTGTCACGGAGAAACGGAGGCTGCAGCGAATGAAATCATACTTGCACAGCATCAACAAGCGCAGAATAAACAATACCGGATTGCATCCGAGATGACATCACATTAAACATTGCGAACGTTTTTCCGCGACCCATCAGGAATAAAATTGTACTGCATTTTCTGTATTTTTTTTTTACTTTACGCATTTATAATTATTATATTATTAGCTATGTATCCAAAAGTTAGCAAAATTTCATAATGCGGGAAATACGCGGGTGAAATAAATTATATTTATGATATCATGCAAATTAGCCGCACTATCACAATTTTCGCGGACGAAGTCGCGGTCGAATAATGTATTTTACCTACCTTTTGACTCTTTTGTTGTTCTAGTAGCCGATCATACATAGGTAATGAAAACGTTTCAATCAAACAATTTTGCATTTGTAATATTAGTTAGGATTATTAAAAATACTATTTAACCCAAGATATCTCAGTGAAAAGAATGCATAGATCTACTTAATTACTGTGGGTTTTATTGAAAACGATGTGATGAAATATTTACGTCATACCTATACAATTCTGACACAAGGTCGGCAACGCACCTGTAAGCCTTCTGTGTTGCAGGTGTCCATGGGCGGTGGTAGTCACTATCCATCAAGTGAGCCTCCTGCTCGTTTGCCTCTCTCTACCATCCAAAAATATACATCCACCAAGGTCCAGTGGAGACGTGATGAAAAAACTCTAAAAACTCTTTTAACCTGGAGGAGTCTTTTGCCCATCTTTTTTTTTTCGCTGGGTCTTTTGCCCATCTGTGGGACAGCTGGTTGTTACTTATTAAATAGAGATAATTTCAATGAAATAAATATAATTAATAGCACTAACTATTAATAATCTATAAAACATCTATAAAATTGTATGACATTTCATCATAATTTTATCTTAATTATAATTTTAATATAATTCAAAATGAATTAGTTCAGTCAATAGAGTATATTTCAAATGACAGCGTAATTATTACTTTATAATTAACAACCTATTTTAATAAGCTCGATGAAATGAGAATCATTTTTAAAATAATTCTAATTACAAAGTCAGAAACTTCTAAAGATATAAAGAAAGATTTATTTCTAAATTTCAAGATATATTCAAGAATACAAATTTCTCTCAGTGATAAACAATTTGGGCACACAATATATTATTTGAATAACTCAAACATTACTACAAAATAAAACAAAATTTCTTACCGTCTAAATCTACCTTTTTATATGAAAGCTCCAAAATTGTTGTTGAAAATATTCTCTTTTCAGTTTATTTAATACAAAGACAAGCTAAAATATAAAATATGGGCTCATTATTCCAAACTTTAAGAACCTCATAGTAAATCCCAGTAGAACGCGAAAGGTAAAAGTTAAATTTTTCAACGTAGATATTATCGAAACAATTTTTCCTTTTTACGTTTTGCGACGGCGTTGAAAACAATATTTTATTAACTAAGTTCAGAACCACGAGTATATTGAGATAATTAAATAGCAATTTTGTTGCTCATTTTAGGGGGCAATTTGAACACGATATAGCAACTTATCGACTGCTGGTCTTATAAATTAAACAGAATATTTTGTTTGCTTGTTGTGTTCAAGCAATACTGTTTCCGTATACCCGTTTTACTAGATGGTAGGGCTTTATAGAAGCCCGTCTGGGTTACCACCCACTCATCAGATATTTTTGATTTTGATTTTTTTGATTCATAATTAATATTAGTGACCGTAATAATTTCTAGTGACCGTATTACACTGTCTCATTCATTCTTTTTAAAGGAACATAGTACAATAATAGCAGTTATATATTTACAAAGTATTCACTTGATCGATAAAATAATACAATATCTCATTAGAAATTTATGTTATAATTAAATATTTATGCTAGAAACTCTATATAATAATGGTTATATTGACTTATATATAAAAATACATAAGAGTATATAACACGTGTCAATTAATCCTTTGGTAGCAGGAATGATGGTTCATTCCAGAGGATCGGAATAGCGATACAACTTGGAATTACTGCTAGCGATCTTGCCAACATTCCACGCGATCATTATTTGTAAAGTAGCTATTTGTAATTTTGATATGTAGGCTTAAGTCCTCAATACACAAGTCCTCAAACATTGGTGAAATTAGTATATTATTTATTTAGTTATTTGTAAAATCACACTAACATCATATACAGGCTGTAACAAAATACCTACCCTACCCGATAGGTAAGAACTATTGAGCGCTGTCGCCCACGCCTGTGTCGCCATGTAATTTTCGTTATTTAAGTAAATATTTTTTTGGGGTAATTTTTTTTCTTAGAATTTTTAAAAAAGATTTCTTAAATAGAACCGACTAACGAACGATACCTGATAACCAGTTCACGGGTCGGACAGGGTTTTTGTTACATCCTGTATACAAAGTATTTACAAATGAACTTATAAAACCATTAATAGATTCCACTTATATATTTAACATATAGCACTCCAAGTTCATAAATGTTAAATAAATAAAGTAATTATGTTAAAAATAAAATTATAAATTAATGTCATTATTATAATTGGAATCAGTAAAAAATAAATTAGAGATATGATAATCATAATTAAAATATTTCAATGTTCTAAGAAATATCCGGTTCAAGAACAACGAAAAGATACATTACGACACAGAATCTATTTTCATATAAATATGAAATAGTTGTTATTTATAAAATTAACAACCAGCGAACAAGTTTATAGACATAGTTCAGTCAAGAATTTAACAAGACTTGTTTTAATGTTATTTTGGCTCATTTCCAACAAGGTCCCTTTTAGATGATTGATGATAACACCTCATTGGACCGCGTTTCATTGAGAAGGCTTTTTGTTGTGTTTGATCAACCGATGGTCTACTTGATTGGCTACCTTCAATGTTAATTTTTAAACAAGACACCATTGTATATCGAATAGTCTATGTCAATACATACTGCGTTAAAGACTGACGAACAAATATATTATATGAATTCGATAATTATAATTTACATTAAAACCTTAAATAAATACAAATAAAAATTAAAAATATTTACTATACAAATCGTGACCGCGTGGAATGGTGGCAAGAATGCTAGCAGCATTTCCCCTTTGAATCGCAATTCCGATTCTCTGGGCGAAAAATGAACCAGCCCTCCTATCACCAGCAGAGGCAATAAGACGGGGTGTAATATTTTGGATGATTTTTTTTGCACTATTACTCCAAGGTCCGATTCGATTGATTTGTTATAGCATACGAATTATTTACAGTAAAGCCTTAAGTATGTACAAATAAAAATTAAACATAAACGTTGGTAAGAATGTCACCAGCTCTTATCTTTTTGACTTGCAATTCCGATCCTCGAGGCGAAAAATTACCCTCCAGTCACCAGCACAGGCAATAAGACGAGATATTATATTATTAATAAAAGTATTTTTATCACTCCAAGTTCCAAGTGTTTCAACAGTAAATTGTATAAAGAAATAATTTGTTATAAGGGAGGATTATTTGCAACGTTTTTATATCCCAGAAAACACACAGAAATGTTCAATGATATTTCATGGTAACTCGAGAATGAAACAATCAAACGGTTCAAATTGTAAGCAATTATTGCTTAAAATAAATATAGAATGCGAAATATTAAGAGCATGTATAAATAATAGTCTGGTAGATATTTAAAAAATCAATATTGCTATATTGTACAAATTTTAATTTTAATTAGTACCTTAATATTATTAAAGTTCAAAATATTATTAGTTTATTCAAAAGATTAATAATCTTTAGAATAAACTATAATACATATTAATCATTTAAACGACATTTAAATCTTTATTAATTTAATAAATGCAAAAGTAACTGTCTATCTATTTTACTCGGTGGTAGAGCTTTGTGCAAGCTCGTCTGGGTAAGTACCACCCACTCATCAGATATTCTACAGCAAAACAGCAGTACTTTGTATTATTGTGTTCCAGTTTGAAGGGTGAGTGAGCCAGTGTAATTACAGGCACAAGGGACATAACATCTTACTTCCCAAGATTGGTGGCGCATTGGCGATGTAAGCGATAGTTAACATTTCTTACAATGCCATTGTCTATGGGCGTTGGTGACAAACCTAACCTATACAATAAAAATAAATTAAGCTTTCACGATTGACCCACTCAACCGAATTTGATGAAATTTGAAAAGAAACAAGCTTGAACATCAAAGAATAACATAGGTGTCTTTTCGTACCTAATATTCACCTAATACACAAGCAACGCCGCGGGCGAAAACTAGTTAAATCACTAAAGAAATGTATTCATTTTTATACGACAGTGTATCTCAAGAATCTTCAAGTGCCAGTAATACGCATGTCAATAAATCATACTTCTAAGAAAGAGAAGCGAATGACGAAAAATTGTTCATCGCAATTTACGCTACTGCTGTATTACTTGACTATAAAAGACAGGTCAATGAACCGATACATTGTTATTGAAACACGATTTTTATTGACACTTAACCATACAATTGAATTCCGAAGCGTTTACCATTTATTATGACGTCAAAATGTAATGTTATTATAGAAGTGTAAATTGTTAGATAATAGAAATATTTTTCTCTTAGAATCTGAAAGGAAACAACTAGTAAAGTATATAAATAGAACAATCTTTACTCTTAGTAAAATCTAGTAATAACTACTCTTTCCTTTATCCAATGATAAGCTAGAGTTATCATTATAGCTGTAAATTAAATCACTAAATTCATGTTATCTTTTAAACAATCAAATATTTACCTATAGTAAAGGTTAGTTACCTATATTTCGACCTATGTGAATTAGCAAACTGTGCAGTACAGATTATAGCGCACAGGAGGAGAACAGACACGGTTATTCTCATTACTACAGCAATTTAACTCTAGATTGCACGACGTGATTTTGTAGCAATTCCTTCATGAATATATTCTTGGCGGAATGTATCGAACGCCTCTCGATAAATAGCAATAAACGACATAAGATAAAAAAAATAATTAAAACTACTCATTGTGTTTTTATATTATATTTTCAATACAATCTATAATCAGAACGATTCGTAAATTTACACTTAATTGAATCCTGTTATTTTATTTTATTTTTAAATTAATAATAATATATAACTATATATAATATATAAATTTTTATTGATAAATAATTTAATTCTTATAATTAGATCAATAAAAAGTTTAAGCTTGCCGGCCAAATTACGTGTTTATATACCTAAACCACAAGTACTTGCATTGTTTCTATTTAGCATTGATCATTTCGATTGCACATTTTATTTTATTTTATTTATTTCATCTATTTCGTCTTAATGTCAATCTTATTTATTTAACAATACTACTATTACTATTGCAACCGTTTAGTAGGACTTGTTCAACGGTTAGTTAATAATATGTTTAATTAGTTGTTTTTTTTTCTCTTGTTTTAAACTCAATTAATATGTACCTGTTTCTTTTGTTATATATATATATAGTTATAGCTCTAAATAAGCACAGATGGGCATTAATGTCAAACCTCTGTGGTTTTTATAATGCTCTTATTTTGTTTAATTGTTAGTCTATATGTATTTGGATAATAATAAATAAATAAAATAAAACTATATCATTTTGCTACGATGTTCGCGTATGACATAAACAGAAACGAATTCAATCAAACGGAACCATACTTTTACAGCTGTCACAAATCTTTATAAACATTGGAACGAACCAAAAACCAATAAAAATAGTCTCTCAAAATCAATACTAAATAATAGGAGACCGTTCCGAAAAGTTAGCTTTGGAAACTGGGAGCTTGCTAGCTGTTTGATTGATTGCAACACTAACACAGATTTTTTATTCCATCAGAATATTTGCCTGCCATCATTGCTTTTGTTGCTTTAGAAAATATCCCGAACGAACGAATGCATTTGGTGAGTAGACGTCAGGTTCCATATTAGTATTTTTTTCGTTTGAACTTAGTTTTTATTGATAAATAATTTATTAGTTATACATGGATTCCTTAATAATAAAAGCATAATAAAAATCCACTCACTTAATAGTTATTTATTCGTGGATACATTATCCTAATAAATTGGGAAGCTTTTACGAGTATCTTGTATTTTTCTTTTATATGACTTAGATTTTTCTTTAATATTCTTGTTTTCATTCGACATTGTTCGTATTGACGTTATATAATACTATTTATTACATATTCAATAAAAATAATAAATAAATTATTAAAACAAATATTACAATGCTCTATGTACATATCTACTTTCTATAGGGTCATAAAAGTATAAATTTACATTAAATTAATAAGTATAAGTTATATCTTCTTCGATGGATATCGATGGATTCGATGGAAGGGCTGATGATATCACCAATGTAACAGGGAGCGACTGGCTAACAGTAAGCAAGGACAGAGAGACGTGGAAAAAACTGGAGGAGGCCTTTACCCAAAAAGGGGTCCATATTTCACACAATGAAGACTAACCATACTAATAATAAATTAAGAAAACCTACTAACAAAATACTAATTTCACTTGAAGTGCTGCATTGAAATATGGAATAAATGGCTTTATTATGATTATTATTATTATTATATCTTCTTCGTACTTAGTTGTAAAGATGAGCTGAGATGGGTCGTTGGTTTGACAGCGTGAATTGTTCCTGAACATTGAGGGATCAAGCTCGCACAAGCACCATTATGTTTTCATCTATTGTTATCTTATATGTTGTCAAACGTACATATATTTTGATATGTATCGAAATTATTAATGTCATATTCCAAAAAGAGTGTTAAGCGAGGTGTGCTTATAATTTTCCTGACTCACCTTCTAAGGAAAAATATAGTGTTAATTTTAAGTGATAGAGCATCTAAAGTTACTATGTAGCCTAAAATAAAAAAAATAGAAGCTAATAAGTGGTAACAAAATTCTATGCTATTAACATTATAAAATCAGATTGTTCATAAGCGTATTTTGTTAAGAATAAAACAAATAATAGTAAAAGTTTAATTGATAATATATACATACACATATATATATTATAGTAATAACCTAACCTTGTAACACTAACAAACAATTTTTATCTAATCTTCCCAAGGTGTTGTGTAAACAATTGTCACATAAAATGAGATCACTTTTGCATCACCGTCTAAGAATCTCTTCATTCCGTCGACGGGGCAATTAAGAAATTTATTGTAACGGCTCTTTCTAGGGCACCCATTATACTAATGATCACTAATTTTGGTATCACGATTCTTAACAGAATACAATCTTAACAATGTTCAATACGAAAATAGAATACACTTAAGCAGCGTCTCGTATTTTATAGTAGAAGGACGTATTTTAATGATGAAATATATTTTTCGAATTCATTTATTCAAATTACCCATTGAACTGTATTCATTTAATGCACTTTTGTTTTGTTTTATAATTAATTGGCTAGATTCCAATTATTGTTAAGGCTTGGTAAACGCTTTTGTTTGCAAATATGTTTTACCAATCGCCATTATTGGTGAGTTAGTCATTTCTAGTTTCAAGTCCTAATCATTGATATAAATATAAAATGATATTCCACCACATATAACATTTTCATTTTCAATAACATTAACTATGTTCTCTTGATATTGTGTCTGTATGTTCATTTTGTGTGTATATCTTCTGAGCTTGGCTAGCCCAGAACACAAAATTCACATGCATACATCATTTCTTCACGTGCTTTTCAATGGACGGGAGTGTAAACATTATTAATTTTGCACCAACTTTCCAATTACTCCAGGCTGCTACTGACAATGTATTTATAGAAAATCCTAATATTTTCTTGGCCCGGCCCAGGATTTGAACCCGGTCTACAGTTCGGGATCTACCTTATAAGCTAGCCACTAAAAAAACGATGTAATCAAACTTATATATTAATATATAACACAATGTAGCGATTGAGTTTTAACTACAATGCCTCATTCCTTAAAACACTTATTAAGTAATACAAAAAATTCAGAGCAGAAATAAAAAAAATATATACATTTATATCCATAGGCATTATTAAAATCGATTCTGGTATCGAGTGCGTTCACATCAAGCGAACCCTCAGAGAGAAACAGCAACGTTAAAGATGATTTGTTTAAAATTCTGCGACCAAGAGTTGCGTGATGAATATCGCGGCCGTATATTGGAATAATGATCCCGCCTTGCACTGCATTCAATGGCATTTTGCATACAATATGGTAGATGGATTTATATTAAAATATGGCGAACGTCAGTGCCGGTTGCTAACAATAAATTATTCATTGCACACAGTCAATTTTCGTTCAAGATAAACAGTCGACTATATCAAATTCACGGACGCATTGTAACATGGTCTCATAAATATTCAGATTACATATTATTGTTCTCGGTTTGTCGGTAATTAGATCGCCCACGAAAGGAAGCTGCGATTTAATCACTTAGTAGCGACAAAGTTGGTAATAAATTAGATGCAGGGTACTAGTGCTACACGCCCGCTCCATTCTGTGTATACGTTACTCATTAGCGTAGCGTCGCATTATCTGGAGATTATGAAAACAAGAAATGTGAGTAGCATGATTATAACATAAATAATATTATATTTCTGTAATAAAAAGACTCATTATGCGACTTTCATAATCTATGAAAATCTAAATACGGTTTAAATATTCAGTACCGTTTTATAAGATAAATGTTTAAATGTATGTTGTATTTATTAACGAGAAAAAGTAAAAATCCTTCAATTTCCCACTACTGGGCAAAGTGAGGGCGCTTTTTTATTAGAAAGTTTAATACTTATTTTATCACGCTGCTCCTGTATGAGATGGTGGATAGTTAGCAGAGTTTCATCCTCACGAAGTTTTCTTTATCACTGAGCGCGAGATGAATAATTATAAGCACAAATAAGAGCCGAGATGGTTCAGCGGATGAACGCATGGATTTTAACCGAAGGTCACCACATCAAATCTAGCCAAGCACAAAGTGGTTTCATATGCTTACTTTGTGAATAAAAGAAATAAATTAAAAATATTTTTCTATTAATAATAAATCAGTAACTAAATACAATAATTGCCAGTAAAGATAAACTAATATAAATTAATAAAACACTGTAAAAAACTTCAAAATCATATTTTTACCAAGTTGATATAATCTTTAATAAAATTAAAACTTACTTGTCATTACATATTCACATATTTCAACAGCGACACATCTCGTTTAAATAATAATGAACACAACAAACATCGCTCGATCTTTCGTTATTTCTCATTCGAATAACAAACAAGATTGGCTCCAAATTTGTGCCTGTCAATATTCGATAGTTACATAAAACAAATGCATGACGTATAGCAAGTTTTATAGGCTGTCCACATGACGGATGCTGAGCATGACCTCACTATGTATGTATATCTTCGACCAATAAATCAAATGGGAACGATCAAAACTGACAAGACGATCTTACACTATAACCTCTCCACTAAAGATTTTTTTTTCTTCGAACGGTAAGTGTTTGCCGCGAATGAATAGCAATAAAAACTTTATTATTATAGCTTTCATAGAAATGAAACGGTGTGATCAGATGAAAGAGTTACGATCGGATGTACAGACTTCGTTTAGTGGTTAGTGATATAAAAGTAATAATACTTGAATGTTTTTAGTTTATGATAAAGCATTTCGTTGTAAAAGTTAATTTGCTTTTATGTGTAAATAAATTAAAGATTTGTGTTCGTGTCTCACGTATAAATTGCGTTTTGTACTATTCTAGTGGCTATTAGATATAACTTTCTATGGTCCTAGATTCAAATCCTGGATCTGACCTGAAAAAAGTTTTTTGTTTTACTTGTCAAAAAATTGACGATTTTAGTAAGTTAGTTAATAGGTTTTGCGGTATTTTCATTAGTAAATGTCTGTAAGCAGTTAAGTCTAACTCTCTTTAGGTGCGTTTCATGCGATGATTCATTAGAAGTATAAATCACCATTTTCCTTAAATATAAGGAAGCCAACTCACGGAAACAATATCGATATTTTCAAAACAACAATTATCGTTTATATTAATGATAATATTATGACAAGATCTATTAATAGTAATATTATAACTAATCGTTACAAAATATACAAGAACAAATGAGCCAGAGCAATAGGATATCCATTAAAATTTATTGCATATCAGGAATAACGAAGTCATGTTTCACGTTAGGAAAATCTTTTTGCCGGCATTCCAGGTACAAGAATAAATTGTAAACTAACAAATTGGTTCGCGGGCTGAGCAGTGATAGATAGCGCCGCGACGTGTGCTCGAAACAAAGGCCAAAGTGTTGGTTGCAATCACACTGCCTATTCAACTACGCGGAGAGTAACGAAGATGTATGGACGTGGTGAGGAATTTATGAGGCAATTCAAAATTTGAGACAATAACTTTTGGGAAGTCATTTGAAATTATTAGTTCTGCTTTACATTTCAGTTCGTTATTGTTAATATTAGAAATAATTGTATATAATATGTTCTTTAATTGGTAATTAAGAAGAGCTATGACTGCAGCGATAAGTTCTCATTCACTTTGTAATTTGAAATCGCTTCAAATCTTAAGAGCATCTCAGACCGACCCGTACCGTTGGATTAACCTTCGTGCGGTGCGGGGCTGTCCGTGGTCGTCGGCCGTACATGAGAAACCATCTTTAGATCCCATTTCTAGGATCAGATAAAGGTGTGATAAAGTTTCCAGGATCAGATAAAAGAGGTGATAATTTTTTCTTACGATCTCGGGCGACGATATCGTCATGCCATCAGGTGGCACTTTTTCTCATCTATCATAATTAAATAAATCTTTTAGTGATGATAAGTCAAATTATTAGCTATTACATCTGTGTTTGAAGAGAGGAGTGACTATGATCATATCCGTTTTAAGCCGACACACTTGCGTAAACAGCATGAACACACGAATGAAATTCATTCAGCCAATTAGGCATAGCCAGTGTTGCAACCAATCATCGTTTGACACAAGTCAAATTGGAGTTTGAGCGATTCGATTTGATTGGTATAAATCGAGGTCATCGATTGATTTATCAGTCTATTCCTTAACTATCATTATCGATTACAATCAGAGAACAGTGATTGTCGAATAACTGTTGATTACGTCACATCTACACGTAGGTTACGATGAAAATTTTACGCGATTGTCACACAAGCAGGGAGCGAATATATATTTTTACTAGGCGTACCCTTATCTCTCGATAGATTTAATAAATTAGGCGTTAGGTTCATCTGTGATACAGGATAGCTGATTAAGGAATATAGAAAAGTAAAATAACAGACTACCGATAGTCCCAATACTGAGCTCTTCCTAGGGAAATTATTGGGGGTTAATTCCACTACACTGCTCCAATCTGAGTTGAGGGATACATTTGTGGCAATATTTTATTTAATCGAATAAAGAAAAATAAAATATTTTATTGAAAAATGCCAGCTCATCAGGAAGCTTTCTACACCGAGTGGGAGATAAATTGTAAAACAAAATTAATCGGTATCTTCTCTCGTTTTGAGTCTGCAATTTTCAGTTAAGAAATTTTGAAAGATTAATTTTCGTTTTTGTAACATATCAAACAAATACAAAATAAATAAAATTAATTTAACCATGTCATATCCGATATTTCTACCACTGAATTATTATACTAAAGTCAGAAAACACAACGATCAATCATGGTGCCATCTTTTATTATTGTGTTCTGCGAAAGCTGGGAGGTTATTTACGTAAAATTGATAGTCAGGGGGTAACTCCTGACCTTACACTTGGTCGTAATGGTAACTGCCTTTATGAATCTAATGGGCGAAGAAATGATCGGCTGCATGTAATCTGTTTATTCTATTGCGGCATATTAACGATAAAAAGAAGTCTGCGTAACTCATAATCAGAAAGAAGAGCTGATTTGTATTGAATGGTTTTTTTTTTTTTTGTAGACAGAAAGTAATTATACAATTAAGCGAATGCATTTAATACATATATTAATATAAATTGATTTTTCAATTTTGCAATTTTAGTTGTTTACAGTATAATTATGTATATCGTTATTATACAAGCATAAACTTTCTAAATAAAAAATGTCAAAATTAATCAATTTTAAATAGTGACGGTACCCTAAAAGAGAGTCCTTGGGAGAGTTGTGCACAGTGTGTGTGCAAACATAATATATGCACGCATGTCCCCTAATCTCATTTACTGACGGCGTGACGGCTTTCCGACAAGACTTATTTTTAGGCACCAGACTAGCTACGTAGTTTGTACACTAAATGATATCCATTGCATTAACTAAATTATTTTAAAATATTTAGCGTTAGACAACTACTATATAATATGTCAAAAAAGAATATTAAATGGTAAATATTTAAATAAATGGCCCCGTGAGATACTTCAATATTTTCTTTACGATGCGATTTCACAAGGGAGCGATGTAAAGACAGTAAATGAATTAAGCTCCTTAAATTCACAAATAAGATTACAAAATACTCTCACAGTTAGAATTTTTATAAGCCCTTCGCCTTTTTTATAATTTATTTAGCAATAACATTTTTGTGACGATTTTTTTTATTTATAAGTTAGTTTTATTTCACATTAAAATTAATAAATTATGTGACTGTATTGTTTTATCAAAAGCTCAATGAACATTTGACTTCCTATGGATAATGTGATGATGCCAGAGTAAGCAATGATTACAGTTTCTTACAGTACAAATTTGGGCTGTGATTATCAGTCAAAATCAGATTTCAGTTTGTCTGTTCAACCGATGTACGCTTTATAAATCGTTATTTATTAAAGTATCATGACTTTTACAAATTGTTTGTCAAATAACTACCGTCTTTTAGATATATGGTTTATACCCAAACTCGGGTATAAATTAGTTAGTAGTAATTTCATATGTTTTATTAATGCGTATACATTGGCCTACAACGTAGTTTTTGTACTTATATGAAGATATCATTGAAACGAACTAATAAATAATCGTTTTAAACATTTTATATGATTGAGCATTCAACTCACCATATAAATAACAGTAATTTTTTTAAATCGTTCCAAATAATATCTACTCCACTTACGTAATCAAGACCGTGTTCTCGTTCCGATAACAATTAACGAGCAACTCGCTCACGGTACTTCGTATAAGATTATCGACTATTAAATTTAATACAACAAACTGTTTCATGAGGGCGGCATCAAAACGAGTCATAAATCAAGGGACAAAACGATTGAGATTAACAAACTCGTGGTCAGTATCATTACTTGTAATGAATGAAGATAAGGCATTTGCGTCGAGGCATATTAATGTATGTCGCGACGAGTCGTAATCAATTTATATCAATATTGCCAATGGACCGCTCTGTACTTGTTAGCAAGTATTAATGTGAATTTTAAAGTCAGGGCTGATAGAACAAACTATATATTTTTATTATAATTCAATTGATATCAGAAAAAATATTAAATAAATAATATTGAAGTTCATGTAAAAATAAAAATAAATTGTGATTTAAATTAGCTTAAAATGAAAAGGAAAAAAAAATAGGCAAAGGTATCTTTCCTCTTGAAGAGAAGCATGAAGCAGAATTCATCCAGCGCATGTATATGTATTTTCTCATCATGTTAACGTAACTAATTCCATTTTTCCAACGGCTCTAGCTGCTATTATACGCCACAACAAAGCCAGAGATATAACAAACATGCATACAACAAATATAATATGACGTATATTATATGTTGTTGTAGTATATTGTTGTTGTTTATTACAACAAATATAATATGTATATTATATTTGTTGTAATACATATACATTAAGAACACACACACATACACACACACACACATATAAACCTCCGTGTAAAAACCGTGTGCGTTTTTTATTTCAATAAATTGACTAATTTGTTGTACCTTGAGATGGTAATCAAAATTATATTAGAAAGTCAATGCCACTGCAATTATTTGTTTCGATTGCATTTAATCTGATAAGAATTGTATTGCTCCCTTCATAATTTTATCAACTATGAGTCACACTTACGAAACAGTTCGTTTATCTATGACGCGAGTAACTATATAATAAGCTTGTACAGCTTAATATAGAATTTGTGAAGTACGAGTTTTATTAAAAAAATTGAGACGTAAATATCAAAAGATTATCGGCAGTGCTATTCAATGATACTCAGTTACCACTAAGTATCCCACTCGTGATATATTGAAAACCTGTTTAATTGATACGCTATTTTGATGTTTGTGTTGTTTAAATATTATAATCAATATCGCATATCAATTTCGAACATAATACGTTTGTATACTGAGTTGATTGTCAAGTCTGATCTTACAGAGTATCCTTAAAATTGAGAATACAAGGAGCAAGCCCTTTTTGTGACATTTATATCTCTTTGACGGTTACACTAGCTTACTCGCTACCTTAGACAAATGGACGGAAAGAGACATAGGACCTAGAATCTCACACAATGTTCTGTTCTGGTAGTTGGAGCGACAAATAAAACTGCAACAATTTAATATATTTTAAATATCGAACCCATGGAACTAATATAGAAGATAAACCTTTTTTTTTTTTTAATTTATACAGGCTGTTACTTAAATTAAGTAACAAATAATGAAGATATCTTGTAACACGGAATGAAAGTTGTATGCGAGTATTTATTATGAAATACCAATATTTGTTATATGGACAACCCTATATATCATCTATTCGAATTAAGGCTGAACATGTGTGGCATCTGCCTATATGCAGCGGGCGGGCCATCGTAAATACTCGTATCAACTTTAACAGGACATGTGAATATACTAACCTGTTAACAGTGTTTGGATAGATTTTTTTAATACTTAGTTACTGAAAGAATATCGAAATTACAAATATCTTACTCAAATAATCATCATAAAATTTTGCATACGTGTTGTCAGAGGTAATAAGGACATAGAATACCTAATACGTACCGCTGCATTAGAATCCCTCATACGCGGGCAAAGCCGCGTGCGAAGACTAATTATTAATAATATTAATAATTATATAAATCAATTTATAATAATAGAATTCTCTATACGTTTGGAATGTTTTTTGATTATTTCTATAAAATATTATAAAGATATGTATGTTGGCTTTCAAGCATGATTTAAAAAAAAATCGGTTTTGAAATAAGTTATGTACATTATATTTAGTTAAAAACTACTCATTTTAAAGCTTTTCTTAAGAAGATTATTTACCGGTTGTTTGGTATTGATATTGATTTGACATTCGTGAGAAGAAGACAGCAATGTTTAATTAATCGCTCGTTAAGCAGCGTTTATAAGTAAGACAGTTTATTTGTTTATTTTTGTTTCATCTGGATGAATCGACATTCTAAATTGTCTAATGTCTAAATTATTTTTGCATTTACGTTCAACTTAATCTATAACATTCTTAAAAGCACTCTTGATTATAAAATGGCGATTCAAAATAAAAGAAAATATGTTAACACCGCAGACTTGTTACAAGCAAACTTCTTTTTTAGAAGTCTTTTCTGGAGCCTTTTTTTGGATCTTGTGGTGTAGACTATAGTGTAAATCTATCCTAAAAATAACCTTACATAGTATTCAAAACTGGTTTCATTCAAATGTCGTTATTATTACATCATCGTAAAGCTACAACTCGAAATAATATCGTGTTCACTAACCGCGATAATTAAATGGAAAAGTGACCAGATACATTATTTAGTTCTGACCTGGTCTTCTAAGAGTCATTTGTCTGCCGCGCACATTTGAGATGAGGAAAAACCATTAATTACTATCGAGACAATCGATTCAATGGAACTAAAAATAGGAGACTCATTGTTCCGAATATTTCAAATTAAAAAAATGTCGAAGAATTAAAGGTTTTTAGTCGTAAATCAGGCCGAGATATCTCCATGGATAAAATAGTAAAATCTTAATCAAAAGGATTGGATTCGAATCCGGATGCTGAGGTTTTTATAACAACCCGCAGGACAGCGGCGAAATAAATCACCGAAAAAGTAATTGATATTACTTAGGAACGAACTGTTAATTTATTGATCATAAATATTATACAAAAAAAAAATTGATACGTTTTTTTTAATATTTTGCGCCGGAAACTTAAGCACACGTGACAAGAGACAAAGTTTGCGTTAGAACAGTTTCATTTTTAATCATTACACACTGAAACGGTGCTCTCCAATTTAATATTACAATTATCCTTAAATCACAAACAACCCTTTATATTGTTCCGCTGAGTTTCTTTCGTCTTTATTTTTACAGATCTGAGGTGGTTATTTCCAAAGAGGTAGTACTTTTTAATAAAAAAAGGACTGTTGGAAGTTGCGGACTGATGGGCCATCTAATGGTAAGTGAACCACCGCCCAAAAATGTTGGCACGGAAAATAAATATCAAAATTCATTGCGCCACCAACCTTGAGAATTAAGAAGTTTTTGTTTTACATATTATAGGTTAGTGGACTATCATATGCACCACCTGATGGTAAGTGGTCACCAACGCCCATAGGCAGTGGTTTGTACATTTCTTAAAAAAAACAACATCACTACTGCGCCACCAACCTTGGGAACTAAGATGTTATGTCCCTTGTTTCTGTAATTAGTCTGGCTCACTCACCCTTCAAACCGGAACACAACAATACCAAGTACTGCTTTTTTGCGCTAGAATATCTGTCCATCGTGCCTGTCGTTCACTACATACTCAATCAACAATACATAGTATTGCTGTTTGACGATAGAATGTATGCATAAAGACCTACCAGCAAAAAAATAGATTTTTGAGGATAATTAATTAAGGTTAACTATATTGAATAAAGATTTTAATTTTGGTAAATTAACAAAATACTTTCTCGTCTACTAGTAAACGATTGATTTGCCAACATTATTGACCATTTATTTATACGAAACGTAATAACCGATAATTGTTCATACAAACAAGTAGTCTCGTGCACATCCCATTTATAAAATAAAAGAAAGTTAACGTTCATCTGAAATTCTTCGAACTTTCTATCAAAATTATGATTGCTATCAAGTAATAAAGATAAATTGTTCGTTTTAGGCAATAACGACTTCTCTCAAGATTATAAACGGATGTTCTGTTAGTTTGCAAGATATCATTTTACTTTCAAGTGATATCAGTCTTTACGTTATTGTTAAATTATATTTTATATCAAATAAGCTTTTTAAATCATGTATTGATTTTGATTACTTCGATTTTTTGTGACGTCAACAGAATAACTTATAACTTATGATACAAATAAATATTTTTTATTATTATAAATATAAAACAACGATTTTATTATTTACAATAAAAAGTAAATGTCCCACTCCTGGACTCAAGAGGTCTCCTTTTGAGAAAAAGATTTGGAGATTTTTCTACCACGCCGCTCCAATGTTAACCAACATTAGATGATCTCAAGATGTTTTCTTTTACCAGTCAAATACGAGATGAATTTTATAATCAATTGGATCTGAACCCGCAATCTTCGGGTAAGATTCACGTGTTCTAACCACTGGGCCTTCACGGCTGTACTAAAAAACAAATAAATGTTTTTATTGCTAAAATTATCTACTCGTCCATTCCAACCCATTGATTAACATTGATTTATTCAATCATATTATTATCTCAATTTTGACAAGCAAATATAGTCTCTATTGCCTAAGAAATAAAGTATAAGCACACTGTCTAAAGGCATTGAAAGCTATTTTGATTGATCGTAGACGGTATCTGTATATGGTATGTAGAATATTAAACAACGATGACTAAACGGTAATAAACAAGTACATACGTAAAAAAACACGACTAACGAATCAGTAGAAAAGTCGGCCACTATAATGTAATATATTGCTGGGGTAATATAGTTCTTACAGTGATAATAATAAGAGTCAGGTATGCTTAAGAGACGTGGTCAGCATTGTTAAACAGCGATTTGTAAGATTAATCTTCACAATGTCGACATTTCATATGCCTGTGTTCATGTAATTTTGGTTACGCCTCTTTATCATAGTTTGTTTTGCTAATTCACTTTTATTAATTTGAATTCTTAGTATCGTACAACGCGAAGCATTCGAGTAACTCATATAATTATGTGCATGTTACAATATACTTCCACAGAAAAAAATAATTAACATAATTTAAAAAAAACTTTATTATTTATATATAAATAAATAATCCATAATAATTTTTCCGAGATGGCCCAGTGGTAAGAGGGCGTGAATCTTAACCGACGATCATGAGTTCAAACCCAGGCAAGCACTACTTAATTTCATGTGGTAAAATTGTGATTTATAATTCATTTCGTATTTGACGGTGAAGGAAAGCTTCATGCGGAAACCTGGATGTGTCAAATTTCACTAAAACTCCATCAACCAGCATTGGAGTAGCGTGGTGGAATAAGCTCAAAAATCTTCTCCTCAAAAATAGAAAAAGAGGCCTAAGCCCAGCAGTGGGACATTCACAGGCTGCTGCTGTACTGTACTGTAATAATTCTGTCATTATACGTAGCTTTTTTTCTTCCTGCTTGTTTCGCTAAGCCACTGAACTGTTTTTGATATACTAATTTAGTTAGAAGTAAGCTTTAGTTAAATTAAATAAAAATAACCCTAAGAAAAAGTGTAGGCTTTTTCATTTTATTCACACCTGGCACTTTTAAATATTTTTTATGCTAACAACTGTTCTGTGTATTACGAATTTAGAAAATATTGGGACGGTTTCTGATAGAACTTTCTACATGATATATTCTAACGCTTCTCCATACACTTTATCTTGTGTCAAGCCAGAACTGAGGTATAGCTTGACCTCCTAAGAGTACAATATCCTATACTTCACAGATGTCAAATAAAATTGCTTGAATTTATCATCGTTTCGCACGCAAACGAAAACAAATACCCGATTATCGAAAAGTAATCAACGAAATAACGATGACCATTATAAGGATGATAGATACATTCAATAAATTATCGTTGTAGTTAATATATTTAGTAATAAAATAAAACATTAAGGAAACCTGAATGAGTCGAAAAAAGTTCTTAAGCTTTTAACATACCCAGAGCAGAAATATCTATCAGTGAGAAAAGAATAAATGGTAATTGCAGATCATGAGGCTAGGAGCTCGAATACCGGGTCAGACAAATAAAAGTTATTGTCAAAAAGTTTCTTGTCAAAAAATTATTAAAAAAGTTAAATAGTCATAAGTAACGTGATCTATGATAATGATTTCCTCCTTACCGATTTCGACCAAGGCGGCCAATTTCAAAGGAAATTAGCTTGCAATTAGCTATCAATCAGTCGATTAGTCGTAAAAATACAAAGTGCAATACGTTACTCTTGATCTTTCAACGGCTGTGTCTCATAGCCATATTTCTATCTTTTCCCTCATAAGGCATACGTTTTTATATGTATGTACTTATGCACCCGCCCCGGCTTCGTAAGGATAATTTAAGAATGTAAAAAGAAAGTTTAAATTGAAGAATAAACGTACAAAGAAAAATGTTTGTCTTTTTGTGCTATATAGAACAACTTACCAAAGTTTCATCATAAACTGAATGGATGAATGAATTAGGAACGCATAATGAACAAGCATTCATTTTTATTATTATAGAAGTCTCAGTGAACAAAAACGAACACCAACTGATAATAATATTTAAATTCTAATTGGATTTCATATTCGTTCCCAACTTACTTCTGACTCAAGCAAACGTCTGGCGTTGTTGTCGTTAGTACAAATCAGTAAACGCATCTGATCACTAATTTGTCTCAGTGTTCACGTTAGTCACATCGTTTTAGTTCTTTTTTTTTTCAGCTCAAGCACCCACGCTTCCAAGATATCAGCTCATCTCTTCGTGTTTGTATAACAAGCGACGTGTCCGAATATTTTGTACGTTTTTATCTGTGGAATATCATTCGTTGGCATATACGGGATGCGCCTTTGTATTGTTCCAAACACTAATTAGATGAAAGCTTTAATAATAATATTGATTTAAAGTTACTAATCTTTTTATTTCTACTAAGCTATGAAACTAAAAAAAATGTAATTTACACAGAAATATCCGACTAATAAATAAGGTTTTCTTCTACAAAGCTTATTCTTAAGTGTTTTGTTATTTTCACGCT
Organism: Nymphalis polychloros; assembly: GCA_905220585.2. Lineage (NCBI taxonomy): Eukaryota > Metazoa > Arthropoda > Insecta > Lepidoptera > Nymphalidae > Nymphalis > Nymphalis polychloros. The sequence continues at coordinate 2,865,968 of HG992253.1, forward strand.
CTAGAAACGTAGTTTTCTTTTATTTAATCAAACAATAAAGTAAGGACAATACACTTTTAAATAAACTGGTAATATAATTTATATTTAATATACATTTTTGTTAAAAAACATGAAACTTGATTTTTTACTAAAACAAAAATACTAATAATTATTTGAAACCAAACCTCTAGTTTGAGTTTAAAATGACAATTATTTAATCACCCATTAATTACGTTAAATACTTTAGTCGTTATTTAATTTCCAAATTCTAATTGTTATATTTAAACATTAACTGTTCACTACACTTTGATGGGTATAAATTAAACGACAAATAAATAAATGATTGCGTTAGTTTTAGTATCAACAGGGTATTGAATGCAAATTAGTGTAATTAATTTATGAAGCATAGATAAATAGATTTAGGTGGAATGTCCACACTAAACTAACAACAATGAAAGGATGATTTTAATAAGATTAAAATAATTGTACGCGTCCCAGAGGATTGACTAGGGCTGGTCAAGTGCCGGGAACGAAACATATTAGTTCCTTTCTTATTTTTATCCCGTTCATCTAAAATATGTTTTAATTTTAAAAACTGATGCTGCTTCGTTGTTTATGCGTTCACGTATCGTTCATCCGATTTACTTGAATCTTTGTACAGTTTTTGGTACTCGCGTGAAGGTTTCTGGCTTAGCATCAATTTACGATAGGTTGCCCACGAGTCGTATCAGATAATTGCTTACAGCTCATGCCCAGAATAGGTAGGCCATTGTAGTTTATAGGTTAATATTAATCTATAGCCAGAGTAACTACAGGCACAAGAGACATAACATCTAAGTTCCCAAAGTTGGTGGCGCATTGACGATGTAAGGCATGGTTAATATTTCTTACGGCGCTAATATCAATGGTCGGTTGTGGCCAGTTACCATCAGGTGGGCCATTTGCCTGTCCTCATAAAAAAAGCTATCATCATAATTACAATAATACAAGAACATATTACAAATACTGATAATATTTTCAATTTAAATTCATAACACTATTATTAATTAATAAAGTCAAGATTTATATATAATCATCGTAGTAGTGAGAATATATTTTCAAACATGTGAATGCGATGTAACAGAAGAACGTATCACGAATCATGTTGAGCAGCGATTTGACCATGTACACGTCAATCATTATATACTGATTATATCACAGGGCATAGAAATATGATCAGTACAATTATGCTTATTTATTGTGATTCATTAAAATACTAAGATAATAGCTAAGTAGACAGTAACAGTAAAATTTTCACTGCTGACAGTAGGTTTCTATTGATTAATCCAACACATTGCTCCTCTGTTAATTGGTTCATACGTGTAGCAGAACTACATCTGATCCATATATGTATATATTATTTTCTCGGTGGTAGAGCTTTGTGCAAGCTCGTCTGGGTAGGTACCACCCACTCATCAGATATTCTACCGCAAAACAGCAGTACTTTGTATTGTTGTGTTCCGGTTTGAAGGGTGAGTGAGCCAGTGTAATTACAGGCACAAGGGACATAACATCTTAGTTCCCAAGGTTGGTGGCGCATTGGCAATGTAAGTGATGGTTAACATTTCTTACATGCCATTGTCTATGGGCGTTGGTGACCACTTACCATCAGGTGGCCCATATGTTCGTCCGCCAACCTATACAATAAAAAATAAAAAAAATAAAAAATATATTACTAAGATATTTTTTCCAGGTCGCTGAAATATTCTCATTACTTAATGTACGAGTGTTAATCATAAGGCTATTTCAACTGGTGGTAAGGGCTTTGAGCAAACTCGAATAGGTACCACAAACTCATCTCATATTCTACCAAACAGCAATGCTTAGTATTGTTACGTTCCGGTTTGAAGGGTGAGTGAGGTATTGTAATAATAGGCACAAGGACATAACAACTTAGTTCCCAAGGTTGGTGGCGAATTGAGGATGTGAGAGATGAAATTTACTAAAAAAAAAAAGTGGTTCTAATGTCTATGGGCGGTGATGACCTCTTTTCTTCAGGTGGAACAACTGCCAGTCTTGCTATTAATATAAGTTATTAAATAAAAAGAATTAAAATTGTTTACAGTCACACTCACAGAATACATAGATATTATAAGATCAACTCAATATAAAAGTTACTCTATGAAAATGGACTAGATAATGCTTAGAAATCGTCTATTCGTGTTTAAGGCAAGAATTATTTAATGACCTAATTTTCTCTGAAACTCTATCCACGTTAATTCATTCCCTTTAAATAACGTAATTAATATTTATATACAGAAAAGGGTTTCCGAGTAAAACCAAAAATAAAAAGCAATATGAGATGTTCCCATTTAAATATTCAAAAAATTTGAAACTTCTTAAAAATGAGAGCTACAAATAGTTCAAATACGTTTTATATACCATGTAGCTATGATACGATACCTAATATAGCAAAATTACTTAAATAAAACAAATGCTTTAATATATAATTAATAATAAGGTATTTAAAGGGAAATGTTAAATGTGATTAGAATTAAAATTAACTAAACATTGGTAATTATGTAAGTGAATGTAAGCAGGATGTACAGATAACAGAGGACAGATTCGACGTCATGCATAATGCAGAACTAATGCACTTGTTAATTACGTCCTCGGGCGCCAATTGATTACCAATCTGCGCTATTTCATCTCTATTTAATTACCTTGACTTATTACAGCGATTTCTAGTTAATTGAATAATGGTATAACATTAATATCACCTAATCGATTACTTGTTTATTAATTAATGGTATTAAAGGTGACTCATATTAAAAGGAGTCAACTTCACCTAAACAGGCATTGTTACATGTAGGTAGTCCTCTAGGTCAACGGCCTTAGCCACTCTATTGTCTGATAGAGATCATAGCGGAGGAGTATGAATTGAGACAAAAACACAATGCGCCATACGGGATACAATTTAGCAGATTTTTAGCCCAGTTAAAATGACCACACAGAGAGAATGTAATAATGTTAAACATATAAGGCATGAAGACTACGAAATAAGGGCCTATTATATAGAACCACGACACATATCAATGAATCATACAGCACACAGTAGTGACATTTACAAAACGGACAATGGCAAGTATTTTAATGCACAACAAACATTTGTATCGTAAAACGACTAAAATGTACACAAGAAATTTTCACGAGATACATTTTGTGTAAGGTAAGGATAAAGTTTTTATTGTTAACAAGCGGAGTCTCGTCCAGCGACGATGATATCTCAGCGTATGAATGATGACTTCGTGCGAAGCCTCAAGAAGTTGGATGCAGCGATAGACATGAATCCGAGAGACACGGCACGAATATGGAAATGCGTTTTGGTTGATAGATATCCTATTCGAAGGGAACATTTAAAAGCAATATGATACGAAACCGTTTCCAAGTACCGAAAAAATTATCGAAATAACTTCAAAATATTTTGAGTTAACATAAAAAATTAACCTCTTTCATTTTATTTTATAACGCTACTTATAATATATAAATCGATTAATATTAACATAATAATGAAGAACTTGTTCTATGTGTACATAATTCACTAATCTGTTGACGTTTTTACACGTAACATTAAATTTAATGATAATATCATTAACACGGAATTTTTTCACATTCACAGACATTATTTTTCATTATGCTATATCAGACAGCGTAGGTGTGTATAACATGTTTTTATCATGCTAATCATAATTTTATAAAGTTAAATTAAAAGCATTTCTTATTATAAGCTGTTTGAATTGAACAAGACTGCTTAGATATTTAGCTCTTATCGAGAACACTAATGAATACAAAATATTTATTTCTCGGTTTCATAAGAAGCTTTTATGACCGTTTAAACGCTTTTTACTTATATTATAAAATATAGAAGCGTCAACTTACACAAGACTATTTATTTATTTAGATTTTTGTCACTCGAAAAACAAATACATTTTTTTTGCATAAAATTCAATAACGTCAATATACTTGAGTTCGTTGTTTAAAAAAAATCATATATTTAATTTAATTTAGGCTATGCGTAGCTATCAACTGCTAGAAAGTTTAAAGTTAAGAAGTAAGTATACAGATAAATAAATTATGAATAAATGTATAAAGATTTAAGTCGACCTTTTTTGGCACCTTTTACAGTAATATATAAAGAGATTTTTTTTTTAATTGAAAGTTGTACAAAATAAGGACTCGTTCACAATATAAATGTATGTACATATTATATAAATTTAAGTAAATGGAGGAGCAACTTGTATATTATTTCATTAAGCAACAAAAAAACTAAACATAATAAAATATGTATATATTAATAATAATAAAATAGCTTATACTTCTTCCCGTAGTTGACTCTATGGACGAAGGAACATTTACGAAGATAAGGGGTCGACGTTTTTAGCACAAAGCGTTTTCTGTTTAGGTCCCTCACTCTCAGGTTATTTGACTCAGAACGTGCCATGGGAGTACCTGTTCGCCGGGGCCTTTATCGGGAAGCAAGCAATATTTCGTCCCGATTATCTCTTAAAACGCCTTTAAGTTCAGTGTTGCCACTCTCAAAAGATACGTCTTATTTTACAAATAGCAATCATGCTTTTAAACTTTGACAAGCCGAATATGTGTTTGAGATAATGTTGCAAACAAGAAAAAAAAGGCGAAGTGTGATTTCTCGTACTAAATGTTCCGTTCAGTAGTATGAGAATAATAAAAAATGCATTGGGATTTTATAATATAATTCTTGATTATTTTTATAATATAATTCCATTTGTGCTTAAAAGTTTTAAGGGCTAATGCTTGAAAAAGCTTTATATGTTAATAGTTATATAAATTGTTGCATTGATTTAACAAACTGATTTTTAGATTTTTTTATAGCATTGGTAGGCGGACGAGCATATGGGCCACCTAATGGTAAGTGGTCACCAACACCCATAGACATTGGCATTGTAAGAAATGTTAACCATCGCTTCCATCGCCAATGCGCCACCAACCTTGGGAACAAAGATGTTATGTCACACTGGCTCACTCACCCTTCAAACTGGAACACAACAATACCAAGTACTACTGTTTTGCGGTAGAATATCTGATGAGTGGGTGGTACCTACCCAGACGAGCTTGCACAGAGCTCTACCACCAAGTAGAATTATTTTTTTAATCATTGTACACGTACTTGAAGACTTGAGGCTCTTCCATAGAAAAATAGCTAATAATATTACATTGACAAAATATATTAATAATACAACATATTGAGCAAAATAAAAAATAAAGTTAAGAAATAGACTGAATGTTTCACCGTAGGGCTAAGGTATCCTCTCCCATTGCGGACAAGGTTTGGAGCTGGCGTGTTGGTGGATACTCTTATGGCAGAATTTCATCGAAAGTAGACACATGCACGATATGAATCTTAAAAACAAATTAAGCACATGAAAATTAAGTAGCACTTGCCTCGGCTTGAACCGACGATCATCGGTTTGATTCACGCGATCTAACCACTAGGCGACTCTAAATGCAAACCTGAAAAATAAAATTGCATACATTCCAAATAATCAAATGACACAGTCTTGTTGCAGACATAATGATCGATGTCGAAGAAATCTCCTATTAAAAATAACACCATTAGCTCTTACTTCAAAGCAAACTTCACTGTTTCAGATACCGCATAATGAATTAGGATTGTGGCCAACTTTACAACTTTGTCGTAAAGCAATAAAGCAATTCGAGAATACGTCTTCATGATGAAAGTATTTCATCGTAAAGTCCATTAGCTGTGGTGTTGACAGCAATAAACTAAAACTAAAAAAAAAAAACTATTGTTTAAGTAAATTTATGGTGGCTGGAACGTAATTTTGGGTACGAATACATTTTCTAAAAACTAGAAACCTTATTTTATTACCCTTCATAGATTTCTAAAGATTCTATGGTCGATTTGTAAATTGTTTAAAACGCAATTTCTTTTATTTGCCTTGTACAGACAGTATTTGGTACTTCTCAAATTAGGAATCCCTTTTATCGAGACGAAACTCGAAAAAATATTATTTTAATAAAGCTTTTCAGAAATGTCCGTTATTTAAGGTATTACTAATATACCTATAATATATTTTATTTGGAGGCGGTCCGTAAACCGATGCTTCAAAATTCTGCTGTATTTTTTTATTATAAAGACAACACATACAGACGATGAATTTAACGTATCTTTAATCTTATCTCAGTTTAATAATATACTTAACAAATAGATTCACTTACTATTACAACAAAAATAGTTTCAGATCTGTACGGAACCAAATATAACAACTGTAACATCAATGGGACCATTCTTTTTTGTCGATGGTAAAGTAAAAGAATTTTAACAGTTCCGAATGGGTCGTAAAATGTCATGGTTATGGTCAATACAATTGTTTCAATACTTTCTGGTTACAATTCGGGTGCCAGATTCGTATCGCATTGTTTGTTTCTTAGTTTCGCTGTTGAACTGTTTCAATTACTAAGCTTCCGGATATCTTGATTCGTTCCAGTTTGACAACACAAAGTTTTGGGTAGAAGGCACAATGTACCATTGCCGAATTTATTTGACTAAATGTGGTATTCTCGTCATAATATTATATATAATAATATTTGGGACTAATAATTAAATCTAAGACATTCGTATCTATGTTTTTAAATTGTATGTTCGTATATTTTTTTAATGTATCATGAGAAATACTTTATTTGTATGTGTAACTAGCTGTGCCCCACGGTTTCACCCGCGTATGATTAATAAAAATATAATAAACAAAAATAAGCCTAGAGCCTTCCTCGATAAAAGGACTATCCAACACAAAAACAATTTTTAAATTCGAATCAGTAGTTCCTGAGATTAGCCGGATCAAACAAACAAACTCTTCAGCTTTATATATTAGTGTAGATGGTTTTGATGATATCATTTCCATCTATCAGTTACCATCACATTAAAACTCAGCAATAAGAATTAAACTGTTTTATAAATAAGTTGTGTATGACAATTATATTCGTAATAAAATATTAATAATATTATTAATGGTTGTTGTGTTTATATACTTATTAGTGTTTTTTTTTCTAATAACTAATTTGTAATACAAAATAAAAGTAAAAAAAATAATAATAAAAGCGTTTGACCATCTTCAAAACGAGTCTTTTGCTATTTTAATTTTGGAATAATTAATGTGATTGGTACAATGTTTGACAATTAGTCTCACATCCGACATCTTAACGAAATGTAAAAATATCTATACTAATATTATAAATGTCAAAATAATTATGTCTGTCCCATGGTAAATCAATGAACCGATGTTGATCAAATTTGGCATGAAGCTAGCTTGAACGTAAAGGACTTTTCTTTATTTAAGAGAGGGGGGACTATTTGTTTAAATATGGCGTTCTTTTGGGAAGACCTTTACGATTTTTCGAACTCAGGAGATAAGTTGTAATATTGTGTATATTACAAGTAAATATTGTTCGTCACGGGCACGTGAGATGTTTACATTCAATATTGACTCGGAATATCAATAGACTGGTCTCCGATATGACCTTGTACTGCTTTTCTTAGAACCCCTGGCCGTATCTTCTCGCATTGAATACACGAACGTTAGGGGTCAGAGTTAGGTTAGATTAGTTTGCATGTGATATTTTTTTCATTACATTTAAGAGGTTTTAAGCGCACGCAAAGAAATATATTATAATATATGCATTTTAAAATCATTTTTTTTTGTAATTAATCTACTTTTACAAATAAATAAAATTGAAAAGTCTGTCTGATTTCAAAATAACTGCCTCTTATTAAGTTAACATTTTTATTTTTTTGCTTTAGCTGCTCCCTAGTAATTTAATTATTTTGTATCGTGTATATACTTTATTTTATGAACTTTAATATGGCAGATTTTGAAGGATTTTCGTTACAAGCTAAATTCCACGCTGACGAAGCCGCGTTTTTTCTAGTCTTTAAATAAAGGTCATTACACAAATATAATTGTACGGTTTCTTTTATATAGTTAAATTGGCGATATTCTAAGATTATTAGAATTGTAATGTCACTATTCCAAAATATTTTTCTGTGATTTTATAGATATAAAAATTTTAAGTAGGTACCATAAAATTAAATACATAATAATAATAATAATAATAATATCCTGGGACATTATTCACACACGGCCATCCGATCCCAAGCTAAGCAGAGATTGTACTATGGAAACCAGACAACTGATATATAGATAATTACACCCAGACTCAAGGCAAGCAGATATGTTCATGCACACAAATGTTTGTCCTGGGTGGGAATCGAACCCACGACCTGCGGCGCGAAAGGCAGACATCTACCAACCACGCCAACCGACTTTTCAAATAATATAACTAACACTTAGCGTATAATATTAATCTTATTTATGAATTAATTGTTATTATAAAACATAGCTACGATAAATAATGCAAGTACAACGGCGTCGTACAACTATTCATCGGACGCGATTACAACGTTTTAAAATAAAACGTTTTTGGCGCAAAAGGATGTTTAATTTTAGTAACATTGCTTTTACTTTACTGGAAATATTCTTGTTTTACACAGCTGCCAGGGACAGCATGTATGAGAGTTTTAAATGTTTGATTAGATTTTATTGACATATATTGTATGGTTACTTTTTAGTTCGTTCGTTTTTTGGGAAGGCAATCGTGTTTTTAAATAGCAATATTATTTACTCATATAAAAATATAAGATCTAGTGTAGTTTTCCTTAAATATGGAGCCGTCTCCCACGGTAGATGCAATTCGACACGCACGTGTCATGGCATCCGATGACTTTTGGTGACTCACGATAGCTCAGGCTCTTCTCAATGGACGTGTTTTTTAAGCTAACTAGCTTTTGTAGGCTTAATTTTTTTTATATTGAATACATAATTCAATTACGTCACTCAATAACAAAAACATTTAATATTAGTAATTTCATGTTTCAATTCCTTATAATATTTTGTGTTTTTTTTTTTTTAGTCGACGACGTGTCTGCGTCCTTTAATGATATAATTGGTTGAGTAGTTAAGACGTGAAAGCGTAACAAAGAAACAAACAAACAAACAAACAACGTTATATATATTATAATAAATACGAAGTATTCCAAGCTATCATTTAGTCTATATTTCATCAAAATTAGTTCATTCTATCAAAAGTTATTACAACTTAAAATTAGCATACATACCTTTGTTGTCCACTATTTTAAGCTTATATATATACATACATTCATAAAAATTAATAAAATTAAATTATTTATCTGTGATTGCAAACTAACTGTCTCTTTGTAAGTTAATATGGCTTTTTGCTAGTTACCAAAACCAAAACAATAATTTTTTTGTTTTTGTCTGTCTGATTGTTCGGGGAAACCTTCAGAACAGCTAATATTGTTCATAGAGCTTAAGTTACGTATAAGAATTTTAAGGATATAATTTATTTAGTTAGTAATTCACATATGCAATTTGTAAAACATGAACAACGACCACTATTAAAATTAAATAACATCTAACGATTTTTAATTTGAATTTATATAGAATACATTTTGAAATTATATCATATTGTATTAAACATTGTGAAACCTTTTTGCGGCGAATAAAATCAATAATAATATGCAATATATTTTAGCTTACGTATAATCTTAAGATTATTTAGTCAATTTAGTTAAGTTATACTAAATAAAAAAATTAAGAAGTACAAGGACTTTTTTTTAGTTTCCGACTCCATAATAAGACATTAAAATGATTTTATTATTTACCATCTGTTACTCCGCTAAGTAGTCCTTACAATGGGATTGTAGACCGCAATTCCTTTATTATATCATTTTTATTTATCTCGGATCTGTCAATCAAAGCATTCAATCGGTGTCCGCCCTCTCGTCGGAGTTTATCGAATACGTATTTCCTTTTCCTGCCGTATCCTAAGAAATGTTAGTTTATCTTTTATTTCTATTTATGTGCCATTATTTTTGGACAGCATTTAATAGTTTTGAAAATTTTTCTTTTTTTTTTCTTTTAAGGATTTACTTTTATTTTGTCGTAAAATTTTAATACAGTTTCTGACTTATTATTTAGGTATTCATATAAATTTTATTTATTTATCAATGGGTTCCTTATTAGATTGCTTAATATCGCTTATAACTAGTAACACAAAGTTGTAAATTTAACAGTAAGTGATAATCGTCATTTTGTAAGGCCAGAGTGGAGTGGAGTTTACTAAAATTTATTATTTATTTTAAAGTTTTTATTTTTTGTTCAGATTTGAAAGAAAACTAGTTTCGTCTTGTGAACTTATTGATTTACGTATTTGGTATTGTGTACTGGTAAAATATTAAAGAATTAAAAATTATATTTTTCAATGGAGGTCAGTTTATAACAATTGAAAAACTTTTACAAGACAGTAAGTGCTTAAAGTGGCTGCCCGACCTCCTATGAGATGTAACTCGAGTAGTGTTCATTGAATCACGCAGGCGTAAGTCTTCTACTCTGCATAACCAATATTTTTAAACGTTTAAAAACAGGCATGCCATCTGTTATAAGCCGATGCAGTACGGGTCCCACCGATGGATACAAAGACCTCTCACGTCCCGCGCTCTCTCCCCTCTTAGACACCCATGCGGCTTTCGTTCGTTCAAACTTACGTAGGTCAGTTACCGCCCGACCGCAGGGGAGCATGGCTGCGTCAAAACTTTTGCCGCGATCGCGCAGTTTCTGTTTACATGCGCTGTAATACGTAGTTTGATAATAAAAACAAATAAATATTTATTGACTTTTAAGTGACAAAAACTATTTAAACAATCATAAAAGTGATATTAAGTGACAAATGAACGGTGTTAATGTGAAAATATGACCAAGAACTTATTTGGAATGATTTCGTTTAAAGTTTGGATGTGTTTGGTTGCGGTGGCCGGTGCGCGCGCACGCTCCGCGCCGCCCGCCCCTGTCGGCTGTCAATGGGACTATTCGGACGCAAAGTTGAGTGAATCTAACTTTCTCACGTGTAATATCAAAACCATTGGTTCAGCAGACTTCTTATTTAAAAACATAACCACGGCGCAGGCGTATAACGTCAACAAGTTGAAACTGACTTGTACTGATTTACTTTTCTTTGAAAGTTCTCTACACATGAATACAGGAAGTTTTTTGGGACAGTTACGAAAATTGGAAGACCTGCGCATTGAATACTGCAAAATACGTTATGTTCCGGCAACCGTTTTATCGCCGCTACGTGATTTAACGAGTCTGACTCTTAGGTCATACAATACAGATTGGCCTGCCATGACAATGGAATTTCATGCTGAGAGTTTTCGTGGATTAATGGAACTTCGATCATTGGACTTAGGTGATAATAATATTTATATGCTACCATCTGAAGTATTTTGCCCGCTTTTTAGTTTAGAGTCATTAAATTTGACAAACAACAGAATACAAGATATTTCCGACATTGGATTCTCAGACTGGGGCAAAGGGCCTATCGCACCTGGCAAATCATGTAATACAGGATTGAAAATGCTTGATTTATCACATAACAATATCTTAAGACTCCCTGATAATGGTCTCTCAAGCCTAAGATCTTTAGAAGTCTTGAAAATTCATAATAATTTAATTAATGAAATTGGAGACCGAGCATTCGTCGGGTTAAATTCATTGAAAATTTTAAACTTATCTGGGAACAAATTAGTTGCAGTCCCTCCAGAACTGTTTCAATCTTCTCGTGTTATCAAGGAAATATCATTAGCGAATAACTCATTAGCTGTATTAGCACCTGGATTATTAGAAGGACTTGATCAGCTGGAAAAATTAGATTTATCTAGAAATCGCCTCACAAATGATTGGGTCAACAGAGACACGTTCTCTGGATTGATTCGTTTAATTATTTTGAATTTATCATACAACGCTCTCGCTCGCTTAGACCCTAAGTCATTTCAAGATTTGAATAATCTACAGGTATTGAATTTAGATAACAACGCCATCGAAGTGATTAGCAATGGAGCGTTTGCTGAGTTAAAAAATCTGCATCAACTTTCAATATCTGACAATAAAATAAAAGTATTGAATGAAAATGTATTCTCAAATTTGTTTGTGCTCAGTCAATTGTATTTAGATAACAATGAAATATCTACAATACATGAACGTTCCTTTGAAAATATTACATATCTGCAGGATTTGGGCCTAAATGGAAACAGCCTTAATATGATTCCAAACGGCATTAAGAGATTACGATTTTTAAAATCTCTTGACATAGGAAAGAATAACATTACGAAAATTACTAATACTTCTTTTGAAGGCCTAGAAGAATTATATGGACTGCGACTTGTCGATAATCATATAAGAAGCATACCAAAAGATACATTTAGTACTCTACCATCTTTACAAGTCTTAAATATAGCTTCTAATAAAATAGATATAATAGAACAAGATGCATTTAACTCGAACCCAACGTTAAAAGCTATTCGTCTTGATGGAAATAGACTAACAGACATTCGAGGTGTTTTTAACAAATTAAATACTTTAGGTTGGTTAAATATATCTGACAACAAACTTATATACTTTGATTACAGTTATATGCCAGAGAGTCTTGAATGGTTAGATATTCATATGAATAACATAACAAAACTAGATAACGAGCAGAACGTGCAACAAAACATCCGAATGCTCGACGTTAGCTATAATGCCTTAGAAAACGTCGATGAAAGGTCGATACCGGATTCAATAGAGATCCTTTTCTTAAATAACAACAAAATTCACACCATTCATCCAGGTACATTTATACAAAAAAGAAATTTAGAAAAAGTGGTTATTACGGACAATAAACTGAGAACCGTTGAACTATCAGCGTTTACGTTGCCTCACATTCCGAAACATCGATCGTTACCAAAATTTTTTATCGGAAATAATCCGTTTGTATGTAACTGTCATATGATTTGGCTTCAAAAAATAAATATTTGGAATCACATGAGACAGTATCCACGATTCGTAGATTTGGACTCGATTACTTGCGAAGTCGTTAGCAACAAGTACGGTGGGAAAGCGAATTTAATGGATGTTCCTGAAACACAGTTCCTTTGTTCCTATGAAACTCATTGTTCTTCAAGTTGTTTCTGTTGTGACTTCGAAGCTTGCGATTGTAAAATGACGTGCCCCGAGGGTTGTTCCTGTTTTCATGATAGTAATTGGAATTCTAATGTTATTGACTGTTCAAATGTTGGATACACGGAAGTTCCAGAAAAAATACCAATGGATGCTACTGAACTTTACCTCGATGGTAATGATTTTGGTGCCTTAGGCAGTCACTTATTTATTGGAAAGAAAAAATTACACAAACTATACCTAAACAATAGCAATATTGCTTCAATGGATAATGATACTTTAAATGGATTGCATGCGCTTAATGTTCTACATCTTGAAAATAATCATTTGACGGAACTATTTGGAGGAGAGTTTTCTCAAACAAAACATTTGCGAGAGTTATATATAAATGATAACCTCTTGACAAGTGTTGCTAATAAAACATTTGAAAACTTATCTTCCTTGCGTGTTGCTCATCTACAAGGAAACAAAATATTGGACCTCGATAAGAAGTTGGCTCATATCGTTAACCTAGAAAATGTGAATGTACGGGGCAATACTTTCACTTGTTCCTGTGATAACTTAATGTCCCTACAAAATTGGTTTAAGAAGCACTATGAAGATCCATCAGAAATGTTGTGTTCAGCAGAAAACAATTTGATTTTAAATATAACAGTGTTTGATGTGATGGATAAGTGTCGTGACTCTGGTGTTATGGACAATACTATACCTACTGAAAATCAACCTTATCAATATGATGAAATAAGTACTATTAAGTTAAATTTTGTACCTCTTCTAGCTGTTGTATTAATAAGTGTCATTCTTATTTTATTATTCGGTACTTTAGCTTATTCCTTTAGACAAAACGTGAGGTTATGGGCGCATTCTAAATATGGAGTCAGGCTATTTAAAAGTGCTTCAATACAAGAAAGTGAACTTGATAGGGATAGATTGTACGATGGATATGCTGTATACAGTTTATTAGATGATGATTTCGTTTCTAAAGTAGTTGCGCCTGAAATGGAACACTTTGGTTACACAATGTGTTTTCACTATAGAGACTTACAACATGCACCCGAAAATTATTTATCAGAGCAAATTACGAATGCTGCTGAATCTTCAAAGAGGCTTTTAGTTTTTGTTTCTTTTAATTTCTTACAAAACGAATGGTCTAAAATTTCGTTTAAAGAAGCAATAAAACATGTCATCACTTCAATTCACCCTTCTTTAAGACGGCATAGAGTTGTTTTCATTTTAACAACAGATGTAAGCGCTTTAAATTTAGACTTAGACTTTCAAAACTATTTAAAAAATTGTAATGTATTACTATGGGGAGAGAGAAAGTTTTGGGAAAAAATGAGATTTCTTATGCCTGATATTTCTAATTTGCATTGGAATAAGGATACTATTAATTATACCCATGGTGTATGTCCTAATGGCAGACGGCATCCCTCTCGGTATACGGCTTCGCCCACAGCGCCAGAGCATTGGTATAAATACGACGCAATTCCTCCCCAAACACCAACCACTGCCAATGTTGGTATTAACATAGAAGACGACACATCAATGTTAACAAACACGACATTGACGAGTCAAATACAAGAAGGTGACAATCCACATCATAGTTACATTTCAATTGATACACAAAATTACGAACAACCGTACTCAGGTCGACCTAGGCCACCTAATACGTTACGAAAACATCCCAGCCACCACACCCCATCAATACTCGATGAGCAAGGTTATTTACAACCCCGATCTTCAGTACATGATTGCTTACCTCAAACCCATTCGGCCGTACACAGATAACATGTTACAAAACTCAAATGTCGTTATCACCTAAAGATATTTCTTAATGGAACAGTACATTCCAAGCCCATGTGTAGAATAGGCTACGTTTTAGTTGCCCATGCCTTATAGATACGTGATAATTTTACAATATTTCGGTTGATATATTCGGCCAAATAACTAATTCGTTCCTCGTAGATATCATAGGGCATAGATGGTTATATAATAAAGAGACTGTATTGTTAAACTATCGCATACGTATCGGAATTAAAAAATAGCCTTATTGTTCAGAATTGATTAAATTTGATTAATGTAACAGATTTATTAGCGCTAAGTTCAAAGGAGTTGTCCTTTAAGACTGATAAAATTTAATTGTATAGTTTTATAAATTGCCAGTATATGAAGCGAATGGACTTTTAAGTATTTTGGTATAGTATATTATCTCATTGTTACCAAATATATTGTAAATATGTGTAAGGTAAGCATTATGTAAAATATATTGATATCTGTATAGTTTCCTAGTCATTAATTAAGTTTGAATAATGTTGATATTTCTCGATAGATAAAGTGCTACATAGTCAATAACATCATTAACTTAGTCATAGCTGGTATTATTATTCCTCCTAGTGAGATAATGGATTGTCAAATTGCCTAAATTGTATTTGATAAGATGATTTTGTTTATATAAAATGTTGTTATTGACTTTGGAGCCAAATATACCTAATATAATCAAATCTCGACTGTTAAACGTGCTGATAAATTAAAAAATAAATAAAATTATCTGAATCTAAAATATCTTTCATTGAAATCCTTATAGAATAAATAATTAATGAACAACTGAGCTATAAAGGAATTAATTTAAATTGGTATTATCTTGTATTGCCTAATTTATTATATTATTTATTATTCTAGTATATATTATAATATTAAATCAATTATTCATTTTTAATTACGAATTGATTTACTTTAACACAAATTAAAAAGTCATTCTAAAAAGTTTTAAAGTTATTTGTTTTAAGCTATAATTTTACCGACAAAGAAAAAGCTATTTTAATAAAATCCAAATAGCGTGTTCATATATAAGCTCCGTTGTCTTTCGGCCTCGGATATTGAGAAATGGAGAATATGAAAAAGGTTCAAAAAACGATTCGCCGACAATCACACTGAACTATAATGATGGACCCTAGCCAGGTAGTCGCCCCTAAGTAATATTTCAACCGTCACGGATATACCAAAGCAGCCATAAAAGAGATTTACAATAGCTTTAGTGTATTCGAAACTAGTTATGGTATTTGACCTTCTGTCATATAATGTCCGAAGTTATTGATTTTTTGTAATAGATTTCGAAGTGTCAGCTTCGACGCGAGCGACATATGGTGTGACATACTTTGAATGACCGCCGACCGGCCAGTTTAGTTTTTTCAATACCAAAAAGTATTTTCTGTAACAACTGTCACTTTGTTAAACATATGAGTAAAATTAAAAAAAAAAGTTTATTTAAAATTAAGCTCTGTAGCCGTGCGTGTTATTTAATTATATTTAACTTTAACTGAGATCGCTCAGTGGATTGATCTCTTGGATCTTAAATGATGGTCGCGGGCTTAAGCCTGCGAATGTTAATAATTAATCTCATGCTCGGCGATTAGGTAATCAACATGAATAACATCATATATCGCTTGAAATTCAGCTATTTGTATAGGAGCCTTGTGCAATAACGTCGTGGGATAAATTCCAATCTTGAATGACATGATTTATATATTATTATATTTTTTTACTATGTACTTTTACACACAAAACGTTGTAGTTTATTAAATCACAAAAACCTACGTATACCTACCCATACCCATTTCTTTAGTACTTAGTAATAATAATTATGTATCCGAAATTCAATATTGTCTATCAGTATATCGATGAAATATCTTTCAATTCTATTAGATAATATCTAATAGATTACCAAAACTATATCTCGTTTGTGGATACCTGCTATCAATATCCGGGAATATCCGACCTATCTCGGGATTTCACGGTTAAACGCACCATTGGCTCTCTCGATCATCCCAAATGTCCCGACTATAGATAAGAAATTGACCGCAGATAACAAAATGAAAACGTTTCATATTACCTTTGTTGAGTATTTGTACTTATATAAGTTATAAAAACCAGTTACTGATAAGTCTCTGTAGTCTTTACTGTAATCGAATCAAAGCAATTCATCGTTTGAGTTATTTAGATAAATACTCAGCTACTTGGTTGAGAAACTACTTAATTTATTTCTTAATAAGTAATACATGAACTCACTTTACAAGCAATGATAGGACGAAAGATTAATGTTAAAAAAACAATTTTTATAAGGATATAAATAAATATATTTAGTAAATAACGAATTAGGTCAGTAATCACAATGTATGAAAATGAGATCATTGATAAAATACAGTGCAATTGTAATATCATTAGTAAAATCATTTAATGTAACGGCTTTTACGGTTAATCATCCTAATACATGAACAATTAATGATCTATTATTCTATATGCTTCAATTAAATAACTTAAGTAATATATATACAAAGTAATATTACTTAACAAGATTATTGTTTTAAAATTGTCTAATTTAAAGTTAATTTAAGTTTTGCACGTATTACAAAACTTTTGAAATACAATTATTTTAAACGGACAAAACGTGCGTACTAAATTATAATAGACACGTGGGTAATATACTTAATTGATTTCGAAATATTTTAATATAAATAAAAATACTACGTTCAAGTGTAAATATTCTAGTGACAAGGTTTTTTACAATCACACATTTTTTCTTATTTTACTTTAATATATTCTTATTAAGTAATAAAAGATTAACTGATTTGCCTAGTCTTTGCCGGATGTATGTTTATTGAGATAGTACAATTACGTTTTTAAATATTTATCGTGTAGATTGTGAAGTCACGATTACTTCATGTAATACATTCGCTAAACTATACTTCGGTAATAATTGTAATAATTTCGACCTTATATCTGTGTAATTTAGCACGTCTCTATTATATAACTCTTTGTATTCGCTTTGAAGTATTATTATGTTACGATTATTTGCATAATATTCGGACCAAAAATATTGAATCATTCTTTCTGTATGTTTAAAATTAAGTTCGACTTT
Source organism: Nymphalis polychloros (assembly GCA_905220585.2). NCBI lineage: Eukaryota > Metazoa > Arthropoda > Insecta > Lepidoptera > Nymphalidae > Nymphalis > Nymphalis polychloros. Next base: position 2,883,971 of record HG992253.1, read on the forward strand.
TTTTATTTATCTAAACATCGTACACAACAAAGGAATGACTGATCGCAGTACAAGCTCGTATCAAATCAGATAGCATATTTATGTGGCATTTGATCGACGTCTGATATCCAAGGCCACCATTTCTGTTTTCAATAATAACGAAATTTATTTGGTCGGTCAATTCATACCACCCGCTGGTTAGGCATGGCGTTTCACACTTCGAGTTGTTCGAGCAGGCACAAAGGTCACGTCCTCTCACTCAAAACTCGACCGGGAGCGTTTTGGTCGGAATTGGTTCGTGACAACTGAGAGATACTTATCGTGATTTTCTTGGCAATTCCGATGCACTGCTCAGTTGTTAGTAGGGGTAATGGGAGCATGAGAACGCGGGCGGACTTGCAACTAACCAAATTATTATTAGACAAATATAGAAGTGTGTTTTCGGAGCAATCATTGTGTTGAAACTGTTCAATTATCTTTTCGATTTGAATCGAACAATTGACGCTTAGCTTACAATGAAATGTCTCGATTATAAAATAATGGTACTTTCTTTTCAAACAAATAAATTATAAAAAATCATAACTTTTTATTTATTGTCGAGTTTTCGTAAAAAGGGTTTCATTAATGAATAAAATAATCTTAGTTCATGTTTTTATTAGTTTAAATTACAGACAAATATACATTTTTACTGTTTTATTATACGAACAACGATCGATTCACTTGAAATTATGAAGGACTCTTTTATTAAAACATAACTAAGATTATAAACAAAGAGCATCTTTGTATCGAAGATGTTCTTAAATCAGCAAATATCTTTAGTTTATTTTAACAAAATTTAATTTTAATACAATGAATCTTACAGTTTAATATAAAAAAAATTGATTTGAAGTAATTTAAAAACATACATTTTCAAACGGCTGATTTTAAAGTTAATATAATATCAACGAAATTGTATGTTCCTTATAATTCACGTCATAATACCTTTAATAAAAAACTAAGTGATCCTTTCACTTTGTAAAATATCAGAAATATCTACGATGAAAAAAATATAAATCAAGTTATGGGAATTCAGTATCGGATAAGTCACATCGAAAATACTGTCACGAAGACACAAAAAAAACGTTGTACTGAGAAATTACGAGATGATTTCATTATCGATGTCCCGGCCAGTGGGCATGACTGACTTTTATATTTGAATGAAACTTTTTATACAGTAAACCACTTGCATTCCAATGAACTACCAGTTTGTTTACTTAAAGAGAAAACCTCTGTTTCTAGAAATACACACCGTAAGTCTATGATCTCAGCTTTCATCGTTAATATTGAAAACGGTTTTCGTATCAAAGCAGTCAGATATTCTGAATTGATTTGTTTATTTGCAAATATATGAAGCAAGATTATTAGATATAGTTTAGTTAAACAGGAAATAGATCGTATGATGCAATTTGCGAAATTTTGATTGAGGTAGATATTTCGGTATATTTAAATGAAGTTATACAATTTCGCTATTTCAAATAGCATACGAATTGGTTTTAGAGTGACAATATTAAAATTGATCGACGGACATTTTATATGTATATTATAACAGCAATTGCGAATATTTTATTATTCATGACCGGAATAATTCGGTAACACTTCTATATATAATTTAAATTAAATTTGCCATCGTAGAAATGATTTGGCGTAGTTATATTTTTATTTAGCAAAGTATAATTATATTTTTTTAAATAAATATACAATAAAAACCTTGGATTTTCTTCATTATACATATATTACTACAAACTAATCTGTGATTAGTAAATTTCTCAACTTGAGTCAATAAATAATAATGTAAGTAACTTACATACTGAAAACTCACAATTTTTTTTAACATTAATTGTAAGTAACATTTTATGTATTTCAAATTATGTGTACCTTTTTAAAAAAAAAAGTAACGACTTACGAGATCCAATGCATAAAAGTCGAAAGCTATGAAAATCAAGTTTTAACAAGTCGTGAGTTTTATAAATCGCGCGCCCTATTATGTGCAGTGGAATATTTTTAAAGAGTTTCTCTTACACTTGACATATTTTCCATAATATAATCAGTAAACAATTTTTCGTTCGCTTTTTTTCAATAATAAATTGTTGTGTGAAAAACGAAATTGATATGGGAATATATTCATAAAAACTATAGTGAAAACTTAGTATACATCAATTATAACTTTGCTAATTACTAATTAATTACTAATGTATTAATTATAAACAAAAATTAATCCATACTCAAGAGTAGATGCTTCTACTTTGAAAAAAGATTGACTGTCTTCATTTTTTTTTTTTTTTTTTTATTGTATAGGTTGGCGGACGAGCATATGGGCCACCTGATGGTAAGTGGTCACCAACGCCCATAGACAATGGCATTGTAAGAAATGTTAACCATCACTTACATTGCCAATGCGCCACCAACCTTGGGAACTAAGATGTTATGTCCCTTGTGCCTGTAATTACACTGGCTCACTCACCCTTCAAACCGGAACACAACAATACAAAGTACTGCTGTTTTGCGGTAGAATATCTGATGAGTGGGTGGTACCTACCCAGACGAGCTTGCACAAAGCTCTACCACCAAGTAACAAGTCTTCAAACAAGTAACTGAGCAAATACCATACAAAACATCCAAATTATCATCACACAGATTCCAACAGTTACGACAATGGTTAAGATCCATCACACAGTTCGATTATTATTAGTAAGTTTTACTTATCAATTAAAGTGTGAATCATAACTTCATAACACCATGTATTATAATAAGATAAAATCTTGAAACGGAAATATTTTTTCCGCATGCAAAAATGCATCATCTTTTCTCTGGCATTTCTTCCCAAGGTTATTTTTTGCCACATAATTATAGAGCGCCAGACACCGATACAAAGTGGGGTGGGAATAAATAAAACAAGACGAATACCTCGTTGCTATTAAAATTTTTAGCATTCGTCATCTTTCCAAAGAAAATAAGGATCCATTAGCAAGTTTCGTTGAATCAATGGTACTCAAAAAAACAATACTATAATTTCGCTGACTCATGACGTTCCTTGATTTGTAAGCTGCCAGCCATCAATGTCTTGGGTTTTAAAATAATCGCTATTCGTGAGTATTTTCTTCTAGATTTTATTGTGAGAAAAATATTAAAGATTGATTTTTAAATCAAACCCACTGCTTCAGACAATAAACATCATAAATATTTATGACTCTGTATATGTCTTACGTAATGTTGTTATTTTCTGAAAATACATATTAAAAAAATCACCGTATCAGGCATTTTAACTAACATAATATCTTATGCTAAAGCGATGTTTGAATTAAATAATAAAAACTATAAAATACTTCATAATTTGTTATTTAAAATCAAAATTTTAAGCAAGCGACCTCAAACTCTAGTCTATTCCATCCTCACTTTGACATTGAATTGATGCCATATCATTGGTTGAGAGCTGGCGTTTGGACTGTCGGCGAAGTTATTATTGGAACGTTGGAAGTAAAATTAAAGTGCAATGAAATTAAATTGTATATTATAATTATGTAATTAATCAAGAACTGTTTGTAGTGAATAATAAAGCAAAGCTATTAAGCTAATGTAAATCTAAGATTTTATCTTTACTCCGTCTTCTATTGGAATAGTCTAAAAAAGACCGGTTTTAATTATAACAATTTTATTACTAGAATTCAATTTGTTTCCAACATCCAGTGTGCACGCTCTCTTCTTGATTTAGAATTTAGAATTACCCCACTTGGGGTTCTACTTAAGTTTTCATATTCAGCTGATACATTAAAATAGTAATTATTATAAAGTTGATTATGGTTCTCATCTGACATGTTTTATATACTTACCTTGACGCGGACCGACTCCAATTAACTGATTAAAGCAAACAAAGCGAAAGGTAAGCTTAAATAATTAATAATGATTAATACTATACAACTTAACACAGTGATTGCTTATTTTCCTCATTTTATTTATTAAACATAAAATAGTTACTACATACCATTCTATAAAATATATTTTAGAGATCTACAAATCTCACAGACTAATTTTTCGTATAACAGTCATAGTACTGGCAGTGATTCTTTGTAAAGCGCCCGGACTTACAATTTTTCTCGTTGACTACTATGACATAACAAGCTACTCGTATATCTAAAAAAAACATGTTAAATAATACAAATCTGATATATTTGATTAAACAATAAACGATTATACGAAAGTTTCGTAACAATCACATTTGGAGCTTTTGTTCTGTGAAGCCTAAAAGAAAAAATAGCATTTTACAACATAAATAAGATTAAAAATATATCTTAGGGAACAAATCTTAATTTTAATAACATGAAGTCGGTAGTATACTTTATGTAATAAGTTAATTATATTTTACGTATATTTACAACTAATTAATAGAAAAAACAAAAGTGTTTCCTTTATCAAATACTAGTATGATATTAAGTTAGTTTGAAATAATAGTTAATCATACGTTTATGTGTTGCTCTATTTTTATTTATTGCAATTTCGACTTCAACGTATATAATAACGTGAAAATTATTAGCTATCAGCCCGTAGCGATGAGAGGAATGTTTATCGTTCGATCGATAATAGTAGCACATAAAAAACCAACAAATTGAGATCAGTTGAAAATAGCTCCAGCATTAAATTATGATTTATGATTCATTTCTCGATGTAAGGTAACTTAACTTTGTATTAACTTAAATTGAAACACGAAGGAGTGTTACTGATCTGCTCATTTAAAAATAAGATTAATCACAAACATAATTTAAAGGAACGAATTATTTAAAATCGATATTCCATTTTCAAACGGACTTTAATCATTTGAGAAGCTGTCAAAGCCCAACCCATTCACATTTTAGTTTCGATAAAAAAGAAAATTGCCGTGCGAACGGTACTTGTTGAAATTTCTATGCGACTTGCGATTAATTTGATACAGCGCCATCTTTCGTAACAGTTAAGAACTTTTATCACTCGAACAAGAACCTCACGGCACGTGTTCACACAAATAAAACAGATTTTCTTGATTAAATTCTTACTCGGTTCATTTTAATGAGTAGAGATTCAAATTACAGATATTAGTAAAAAACTGGTTACGCAACATTTATCACTTAAATATATTCAGTTCGATCTAATTTAAATATTTTTAAATCAACATTGAAAATGTACAATTTACGATCACTTACCCAAATACGTAACATAGCATGTTATCTATGTCGTCATACATAGTATATCAGTGAGGCAATTAAAAAATGTAGTTTGTTTTGCTGCTAATACAAACGTCGGCGGCATAAAAGGGCCTGTAACAACGCAGGTGCGCCCACCTTCTTTGTTAACATTCAATAATTAACAGTAATGCGAGGTGCTAAAAGAAACCGACAAACATTATTGCCCATTGCCAATTTATAACTCGAGTGTGAACGTATTTTTGATTTTAATAATGGATGTAAGTAAATTGTTGGTATGCCTAAGGCTATTAGAATCGGTAGTACTGTGCGTTCATTAAAATCGTGCTTTCGTGTTTAATTATTTAATAAGAGCTTGATACCCGTGACTTTATTATCTTGGACCAGAAATAGAAAAAAAAAATTGTACGCTTAGGAGCATCACGTTATTATTACTCACTTAACCACATTCTCGAATTTTCAAAAAGTCAGTCTTGTGATATTATTTTATTAGTTATTTATAGTAAAATAATAATTATGTCTACTACAGACCCGAAGTCATTTAAAAAAAAAAACTTTCAAAATAGAAAATAATCTATTAAATATGTATAAAACATACAACTTCTAAATTCAAAGTCCATCAAATAAGTAAATTGTCATTCGTCCAAAATTTTATTCCCTTTGAAATGTGACAAATATAAACTAACTATTTCTTAACAATGAAATACATAAAGATATCGTTTCGTTGTCCATATAAAATCGTTCAAGAGACCCTTTGCATTATAAAGCTTCACTAACTACAAAACCTACATAATAAAATACCCTTTAAAGACCGAGCTATAAATTGTCCTTAATGGCAGAAATATTATTCAAAATAACCTTAAAAAGTTCCCTTTTAAACCTTTATGACATAAATATTTCGTTTAAAAAATGCGCCCTTTGGACAAGATCCGATCTATAGTTTGTGTTGGGAAAGAAATAAAACTGCCATCGGCCTAGTGGGTGCCCAGTTTTTTAATAAGCGCTGAGCGTTTTTTTTTTACTTTTATTAATTCCAGAATGACAGATGAAGATGACCGAGCCGCGTCATAGTGTCTAAGCTGCGATCAACAAAATGAATCACAAAAATCAAAATGAGAAACAGTTTGTTACGTCACTTTTTATATTATACCATGTCGACTTTGTCAAAAATATTTTTTATGAATGTATCTTGGTAGCGTTTTATTTTGATATATTTTATCCTGTAACTATGTTTAAAAAGGGGTTTTATAATTCTTTAATAACTGATCTATGACATGATTATTCTTATAAAACACCGTTTTTATATACGAATAGTTATATTATACTAGCGCTCTGCCCGCGGCTTCAACCGTTCAGGCGCAGGACCAACGGCTTTACGTGCTTTCCGAGGCACGGGAGTATTCACACTTCGAACTTCCAGACTCCGGGCTGCCACTAAGAATTTTTAGACAGAAAAACCCAATAACTCTTTACTGGCCTGACCTGGGATTTGATCCTTGGGGTCTGCGGCCTTATATCTAGCCACAAGACCAACGAGGCAGTCATTATTATTATTCTAATTGTTAATGAAAAATATATGTTTAAATAAAATTTCAAACGCTTAGTATCTCAATACTGCTCAAAAGTGTAGGTATAAAACTTTTTTAAAAAACTATTCCATCTGCGCGACACTACCAAAGTTAAAAAGTTTTAAAAGGCCTTTTAAAAGACTTTATTCTACATATGAACATGTGTAGGAAAAAATCTAGATGAGATCATTTTTTATTACTCTTACAATACCAACACCAAACAAATATTGATTTTACTAAGTAATTCCATAGTCTTTTGTCTGGGTGTATTTTGTTCTTATTTTATCGCCCCGTCTGACCCTGTGTTTTGTATGGACGTCAGCGGGCTATCAGATCTCGAAGCTCGATCTCGTCTAGTGATAGTTGAAAGAATAGAAATCAAATACAACGTTAATATTTGCTTAGAAATATTATAACATTATATACCTATGTATATTGCTTTTAGTTCGTTATTTTAAATGATCTATGTATTTTATAATTGTATATTTTGCAATTGAGAAATGACATTTTTAAACGTGTAGTTTAGGTAAAGTAACAGGCTACAAATATTTCATTGCTAAACAAAGGTCTTCTCTCGAGAAAAAGTTTTCGAGCCTATTCCACCACGCTGCTCCAATACGGGTTAGTAGTACGGGAATATCAGTGAAACTCGTCACATACAAGTTTCCTTACAATGTTTTTCTTCAACTTTGCTTACGAGATAAAGTCTAAGTATAAATTAATCACATGAAAATAAATGTCACGTACTCTAACCACTGGGTTACCTCAGCTCCAGCTCTCGAAAGATTATCTATTTTCATTTATATATATGCGTATATAAAAGTAGTGGTACAAAGTATATACGAATTATATGCTCAACATGTATATAGGAAGGTAGGTAACGTATAACATTATGAATATGAATAAATATAATGGATACGAAAATGAAAAATCAATTAACAAAATTTTGATACGTTAAAAATATTAATCTTAGGTGGAATAAAAAAAGACATTCGATATCGAATTCACAATACTTCAAGAAAATCAATTAATCACTGCCATCATATCGAATTTAGATTTGGTAGGGCAGATGCTACTGAGATGAAAAGACATTCATTAATAAAAAAATCCCATCCTTTATAATAAACAAACAAGGTGTTAATATTGAAGATAGGAATCAAAAAAATAACTCGCCCCCTTATAAAATATTGATATTTTATAGTCACATCACAGGCTGTGTAATGCAGGCAGCTCTTGGTATGGCTTTGGCATACCAGATTACCACATCAAGTATTCTCTTTCTAAATATAACACATTGGAAAATCAACTCTCTACCGGATGAAATTGGGTTGCAAATCATTTGTCATCGTTATGTTAAATGAGTGCAGGTGCCATCGCATCGGTATTATCTTAACTATCCCATCTTCAAATATTAAACTTTTACTTTTATAGCACTTCAAAAAGCGAGTTGTATCAACGGACACCCAATAAAGTCACGGAAAGAGTGTCGTTTAAGTTTTTCTTAATTTATCATATCGATGGAAATAAATAATTTGATTAAATCCACGCTGATAAACTGATATCTCACGTTATAACTTATCTATACTACTATATTATAAATCTGACTACCTCGTTGGTCTAGTGGCTAGATATAAGGCCGCAGACCCGGTGGTCCTGGGTTCAATTCCCGGGTCGGGCCAATAAATCGTTATTGGGTTTTTCTGTTAGAAAATTCTCAGTCGCAGCCCGGAGTCTGGAAGTTGGAAGTGTGTACACTCCCGTGCCTCGGAAAGCACGTTAAGCCGTTGATCCTGCGCCTGAACTCTTTCCGGTCGTGTCGGATTGCCGTCCCATCGGATTATGTGAGCTAAGGAAAAGAGAGTGCACTTGTGTTTGCGCACACACTTGTGCACTATAATATCTCCTGCGCAGTTGACTAATCTCTCTTGAGATTGGCCGCTGTGGCCTAAATCGGTCTGGAGGACCTTAATTATAAATCTATTGACTCTGTCTGTACATTTTTTTTTCACCTAATTTTATGATAAATAATTGTTTTATGATGCAGTGATTCACATTATACTATTTTATTCATTTTTATCTATCTGTCTGTCTGTATGTCTTCCTATAACTCAAGAACGGCTTGACTAATCTTGATGAAAATTGGTACCCAGAAAGAACATGTGATGGCGCAAATGTTAGGCCATATAAGATCGGTGAACCATACGGTATCTTATGAAAATTCATTTCAAATTGTTAATTAAGTAATTCTTTACCAGTAGCCCTATGTGTGTGTGTTGGCGTGCGTGTGAGTGTGTGTGTGTGTGTGTGTGTGTGTGTGTGTAGCCGCGGGGCACAGCTAGTTAAATAATAGTTTCATCGCTTCAATTTAAGTTTACTATACATACAAATAAACATACACTATATTCAAAATTATTATGTATACATATTTGTTTTATGCTAACGCTAGTCTATAAACTTAATACGGAAATTTGTATCACTATTATATATTCTCTATTTATCTTAGACTATTAAACTTCCAATACTACTAACAAAAAAATAAATATAAAATTAAAATATTAATCTTTAATTATTTCTTTGTTTCATGCCATGTTTCAATATTAATTTTTAATAATATTTTGTTATAATTTAAGATTATTACGAGTACACAATTAATATATCGTATGAAAATATGTGGTCGTAATTGGCTTAAAAATTGCTTCTTTATCGGTTGATATTGTACGACGCCAGCGGCAAAATGTGTCCATCGGCGTAATGAACTCATTGCATGACCCATTCAAATATTAGCTTTCATTATAACGTTAGTATTGTGAAACAATGGCGAATTCGTGTTTTAATACAGGTTACTTGTTACTTATAAGTCGTGACCACAACAATTATGTTCACTGCCACGTATAAATTAAAAATGAGAATTAAAATGAAATTAAATTTAGAACAAGGGTTTCATATTTGTGTACCTATGTATCTGACACGGTGCTTTTTTCATTGCAAAAAAGTAGGATGATGGTAGGGGGCTGCTGCCCATAGACACTAAGTAAGAATCGATTCTTAGAAATATTAAAAATTCCTTACATCGTCAATTTTTGAGTAATGCTTAGCACCATCCAGAATCAAGCGATTTCGCTATGCTGTATCCCCATATAGAAAGGAGGTAAATTGGTAATGTCTTATTCCAGTCATGTCAATTTTATCAAACTATAAGAGTGAGTGAAAAGACAGTACACTTGTGTGCGCATTAACCCTTATTTGGCCGTTGTAAAGTAAAAAGGATATGTCGGACAACCGGAGTTAGACCCGTATCTATTCATATCTTTCTAGGACGAATTGTAACCTATTTTCTATACAAAATGATAAGGTTCGCATTAAATTATTCAAATTTATTGTGTTATACGTTAGTTTCTTTCAGCAAGTAAGTCGAATTTTTTAAAGATTTTCCGCCTCATTTAAAATACTGGCTTGAGTCATTTTAAAAGTTAACCTCTAGATAACTAGAGGAAAAAGGCTCTGAGCACTCTTTGCACTATGTATTTCGGTGCTAGGATGCGTTTGTATCTATTGACCTGAAATATATTTCTTACTTTTTGTTAATTAACTATTATTTATGGTACTTATAATACATATATTGTTCTGAACTTCATAATTATGTTAATCAATAATATAAAATTCATATCCAAATTGATTTATTCTACTAATTCACTAAGATTTGTGATTATAGATGGAATAGTAACATAAACATTTAACACTAACGTGGGCTTTAATAAAAAAAATCTCAAAATTAAACGATTCCACGAAATAGCTCTATTAAAAATTTAATTGATTTCTTTAGAATTCTTAAAATCATTTTAGTTATACTTTATATCAATTAATAACCCTCATTCCTTAATATAGTAAGGCTTAAGAGTTAGTTTGTGTTTTTTCAATGCGCTGATTACAGGATACACCAGAGCGATTTGATATATTTTTTTTACATTATATAGCTCATTTACATAGCTAGCTGATAGGTACCAATTTGTATGCTAATTTTCATGATGGTCGGTTGAATCAAGAGGTGACAGCGTCACAAACAATTAAACAAACTCACTTTTACATTCACTATATTAGTTCGAAAGGTTCTAGACTATACAATACCAAACCCACGAAGGCGGAGCAGTAATATTTAACGTGGGTGAAACCGCCGCAGCTATTAAATAAACAAAAACGAAACAAATTGTACGAAATGATGTTCGACCACCAACGGTTGTGGGAGGATTGTTCTTGTCAATCACGAAGGTATCCAGTTTTAATAATAGAGTTAGATTTAACAGACTAAATGAAATAAGGTGTAGTATTTAGTATACGTAAATAAGTATTAAGTGATGTTTCACATTTAATATAAATGTATTATTTGACGTTATTTTTCAACCAAATATCTTCGAAATTTATAAAATCGGTCGCCCTGACTGACAATCAACGCAAAGTCATAGCTGCAGAATCTAAAAAACTTATATTTTAACCATAGGCTTAAGCATCCATTAAGAAAAGATTTTTTGGAAATTTCATCTTTAAGGGGCCAAATATAGGAGTCCTAGCTTTGCGTGAATTGTATCTTTAATTCTCGTCGAGCAGCTAGTATTTAATATTTTGAAACAAAACAGCTGATTTCATGCATATACAACAAACAAGTATTAAGAAATCCCAAACGCATAGTGAATTATTTCAACAAAATCAATGAATCGTTTATATTAGACCATTACCAGTATTTATCTATAACTATATCATAACATGAAACCATTGTTTAACTCCTATTGAAGATAAATAATCAACTTACGAAGACAGCCAATGCGCTTCAGTTTACCTTAACCGAGGACATAAATTCAAACTCATCCTTGTCAAGGAGTTCAGTTTTATGGTATAAATAGGGTCGTGCCCCGAAACTGAGATAGTTAAAAGGTTTAGCCGGAGCCTCGTGAGAACAAGACCACTTCAAGCTAATGCACCTATCCCGGTACGAACAAATAGTAAGAGCAATAGTCTTGTCACGAATCGATATCGTTGTTTAGGTTAGTGGTTCGGTTAATTTCGTTTTGAAGTTTAGTTCGTGTTTTCATCATTTCATCACATCATTTCATCGTGTTTGTAAAGAAAACACGATGAAATGATGTGTCATTTTTTTATAATGCTTTTTTCAAATACTGATAACTTTTTTAAATTGGTTATCTAATTCAGTTAGGTCAGTTAATCCGTTGACATGTCTTGTACACACGCATATGTAAATCGGAGGGAAGACCTTGAACATTTGCATAATGCATGTACATTGTGATGTAGAGCTTACCCACACACGCTCAACATATGACACAGACGATCGCTCGGACATGTCGTCTAGTTTACAAATAAATTGTATAAATTAAGTACCGATTCTTGTATAAAAGTCACAGCAATTCGCATTTTAATTTTTGACCTTTCACATTTCAGACAAACGTAAAGTAAAATAGACAAAGAACTATGCTTTCCATCGGACAGCTATTACTCGGCAAGCAGCGTGTGTAGTCGAGCTGCTCTCAAGGATTCTCGGGGAAAACACAATGTCGTGTGCCTTTTGACATCTGTTCGCTTACAACGGAAACTTTGTTTCTTTATCTGTTCGTTTTTACTTTATCTTATACTGATACTGTCCTATAAAAGATTCAAAGTGAATAAAATTTAAAATTCGAAGCTAAAATACCAACAATTTTTTTGACAACATTTTATTTTTGTGTAAAAGGTCATATTCGAATACTTTGAGAATTGTTTAAATGATTTTATACATTTAGATGTAGCTTAGATATAAATTTAATAATAAAAATAAACAATACCTGTATCTATTAAACTGTCTGATACAAATGAGTGTCATTCGATCCAGTAGGCTCGCGAGCTTCTAAACAAAAATTGTTTTGTTGCCTTGTCTAACCAAAGACAACTAAAAGAGACACACTGTCTACTAGGAATTTTGTAAGCTTTGATAATGTACAATCTTCAGTCTGACTGCGAGAGATTGTTTTTTTTTTTTTTTTTAGTAAAAGGAATATTGTTTTATTATTTTTGGACAAACATCCAAATAGTTCGATGGCTTCTGTATATACTTGCAGATTTATGGTTTCTAAATAAAACGAAATTACACTTTTAAAGACATTATAATATTCAGTTTGGTACTTAAATATTTAAAATCCATTACTTTAAGAGTAAAAAATATTTTAAATACAGAACAATATCTCTAAATCTTTACTTTTAATTTTTCAGTCATTATTTGTGTTTTATTATAAATATAAATATCGGCTTAGCTTAGCTTCTGTTCAACCACTTACCTTAGTGTGAGGTCGTGGCTGCCACGATATCGTTTGAACTTGAATGTCAGAGCGATTTGATACGTCACGTCACATGTGACGCGCCGCTTCCTTTCTGTTAACTGTTATTAACTTATGTAATAACAGAGGATTTGTTCCGTCGATATTATTTTCATATCATTTCTGAAAGTTTAATTAAATACGAGTTAAAGCTTGTCACTGAGACATTAATACATACGCATTTAAACAGACAATGAATTGTAATCGCCTTTGATATTATCAAAATCATATTATCTTTTGTAATATGACACGTTTTGAAAATGATGACTAATTTTGCGCAATATTTTAATACACAGATATGATTCAAGATAAATTCGGAAACCGATCAATGCAAACGTTAAAACCGACCGCAATTCAACTGTCCGAAAAAAAAATATTGATGGACGACAAAAAAGAGATCCATCTGCAAGGTACAATGCAATGAACCTGTAATAAAAATTAATACCCATTCAGACTCGCCTTTGGCAGAGAACGCAGTGGTTCATCAAAACTGCGCTTAGTACAGTTGGTAATAAACGCTAAAATGCATCAATTTGTCAGTTTAAATAAAGACTTCGAATGAGCGGAATTTAATATTCGTATTTGAACCGAGTCCGCGGGCCGAGTGGGCGTTGTTTGTGCTTCACCGGAAAGATTTATATTACATCCACTTTCGTATGCGAGTGATCTGAAATTGTCCGACTATAAGAGACCCGATGTATTGTGGCCCACGCCCATGCAATCGTAACGACTATTCAATAATCCTGAATGAACGATTGCTTTTTGATATTATAATTCGGGCGGACGATCATCAACGTTTTGCATGAGATTAAAAAAAACGTTTGTAAAGCGATACCTGCCGGTGTTCAAAGCGATAATGCAAGGTAGGCTTAATGTGAGACGATATTGCCTCGATTGCTATGGGAATACCTGTTAATTAAAAGGAAATTTATAATCTTAGGTCATTTGACTGATTTGTGTTTATATAATAATATTATATTGAACTAATAATTAAACTTATTTTTGTAATAATCACCCAAGATGGCTCAAAGGATACATCACAGGGATTTTGAACGAAGATCGCGAGTTCAAATTTTGGTAAAAGCTTTTGATATTTCATCTGCAAAAAAAAAACATCTTGAGATATCCTGCATGTGAAATTTTGGAACAAACGCACTTGAGAAGCGTGGTGGTATTAGTTTCTCAGAGGAGAGGCGATATTTGTCCAGCAAATTTATATTCAACTTTATTTCATATAATGTATATCCGAATGGTTCTGATAAATTTGAATTCATATTTAAGCATAAGAAAACAATTAAAAATGTTTCGAATTTATTAATAACGAAAATCTAACGGTGTAGTGGTAATGTTTTTTGTAAGTCTATTTAATTATTTCTCTAAATATTTGTGATAAGCTTACGTACTTACGCGATTCTATAGCAATAGTAGCCAGTGATTATTGCGATGGTTCGTGTTTGTAATACATTGAAAACCGTGAATATTATTCAAAATAAATAATTTGTTTAACAAAAATTAAACCAAAATTATTTGAGTAACTGATTATTATCGAAATTTATGTCAGTACAAGTAAGTGTAAAAAAATATATAACCATTGTGTATTCAAAACATGTTAGAGGTCTTTTAAAATCACTAAACAAACATTGAATTGAATATTAAAGATAGATGAAACGATAGTTTTAAAACGACATATACCCTTAAAAAACTAAGCCAACCCTTTGCTTGTCGGACATTAAATCTTCATACACTTGACGGGGACAAAAAATAGACATGTGGATCGGAGCCATTGTGTAATTTAAAATAAGACCAGACCTGGGAGTTTCTGGTTGAACAATAACGCATTTTAATAAATTTCATTAAGATTGACAGACCTGATTAAGATTTACTGAACCCTTCCTGTTCTATAATATATCTAAAACTACTAAATTGCCTCGTTACTCCACGGACTAGCTTATGAGGCAGATCCCTTTGGTTGAAATCCAAGGTGAGACGGTTAAATTTATTGGATCTTAAAAAAATCTCAGCAACAGACAAAGCTAAGAAGTTCGCATTTTTGAACTCTGCTTTGTAAGATTGTGGCATTTTTGAACTATAATAACTCTACATTACACGTAGGTATCTTTATCAATATAAGAAACCATTTGCACGCACTTATCATAACCTACGCAGTTGGTTAGTCTACATTGAAAATGGCGACCGTGATCGAAATCGTTCAAGAAACTATCACCTCTAACTGCTTTTTTCCCCAGATTGACTAAAACGATAATTATAATACTATTCTACTTAGTTAAAATTACTTTTATATTTTTACATATTGTGTCTGAATTTAGTAGGATATTCTTAATTAATTAATTTTGGTCTTATTTATTTTAGTCATGTATGTACCACTTAATTTATGGCATCTATTTTTGCGATCGAAATAAATATATAAATCATCATTATTATAAACGAGAGCAACAAATATTATAAATAGACTTATTACTGTGGAAAAAAATAACGAAAAGCAAAGATGTTAAATAAATGAAGATTACCTTATAAATAAGCTGTTCTCTCGCTATTACTTGCAAATTATGTCTCTAATAGAACTCCTACATCGAAATGGATAGCTTTGCGGTAATTGTTTGTTAAAGTCCGCGCGAAGATTATTTCTACTCCGCTGAATAACAAAAGAGCGTTGCGGTGTTTTAAAAGCGGATTAAATAAGGAGGTAGCCGTATCATCGCCGCTAAGAGCGTACTTAAGTTTACTGAAAGTGTGTCGACTTAAGACGCTTAAACTATGACTTCGTTTTAAAAGGGTTGTGCTTTTTGTTAAATCACGTTTAAAACTCCTTGATCGCAAGCCGATGTGATATTACTTCAGATTTTTTTTTTCTCTATTACATCGTTTTTCAACGTGGGGGTTCTTCAAGGCAGCATTTAGTTCCGATTCTCTACCTACGGTTTAATTAGTGGCTTACTGCCATATTAGCTGTACAGTGTTTTACCTCTTCCACAAACTAGCATTTATTGTACTGTTCAAAAAAAAGTAATGAAACATTTATTTAGTTTAACAAGGCAGCAAAAAATACGAGCCGTGAATTAACTATGGGATACCTCTGTTCGTGGGGGCATTTATCATTTTTGCTATTAAAATGGAACAACAATACCTTGAACCCCGAAGGAGCCGGCGGGCCTATCACAATAGCAAATGATACCTCGGGGTCCGAACGACCTCAATGTGCCTTAATTAACTGGCGGCTACTTATGTTGGAATAATGATCTCCAGACTGAATTATTTACGTCTACATATAATGAAAAACATGTGCCTAAATTACCGACGCATAAAATTTAATGAATTATCCAAATGATCTAAAATGTACCATTTTGAAAAGGTATAATTTTAGTAACATTATTGTTGTATTGTTTTGTTAATTAGTCAAAATAATTATCGTTCGTATTATTTTGTAACCTACACACTTCGTTAAAATATAATATGTATCATAACTACTTTTACGTAAAAGTATCATTCGTCTATTGTAAGAAGAATTAGAAATATAGACGGATTACAAAAGCTTGTAACCATATTTTTACCTGCACCTATAACAAATGACCATTTATACCGTAAAAAGTCCATTGTTAACGGTAGAAAAGATAAAGTATTTATGTCTTTTACGTAAACGAACTTTTCTGGGTCAGTATGACAGGTGCTGCAAACAGGTGTAAGGAGTATTTTTTAATGATACACTAGTCTCAAAGATGTATTTTCATAGTTATAGAGTTTGTTTAAGGTCGGTCACGGTGTTTCGTGTAAACAAATGCATCGCTCGAGGCGGTTTGGCCAACAAAAGTTTAGCTGACGTCATTAAATTGTCCGATTTTAGATTAGTTTTTTAGGGATGAATTTGGGGTCTTGTGAAATTCTTTAATATCATGTTTGCCTTCGGGACTTGAGAATGGGCGCTCACAAAGGTTCGGCGAAGATAAAAGCGATAATTATTTTATCGCAGGAGTTCCTTGTTTGTTTCTCTAATAGCTACTTTAATGGACGTCAGAGAGGTTGTGTCGGAATAACAATGCGGGTAAAACGCATATATTATAGCTGGCTATCTTTTACATAATTGCCCACATGTCTTGTGGTAAAAACACTTGAACATTGAACGTAGAAAATGGGTTTAAGCTCCGACTAGCACCACTGAGTTTTCAGATACTTTTTGTTCATAATTCCTTTTGTACTCGGTGTAATGAAACTCAATAAATAAAACTCTGCCACAGTGACCTACATATTCATGTGAATATATGTGATATAATTTATCTAGTGCTCTACAAAAGAAAACATCCCAATTCCTACGTACTATGTATATACGAGTCGGATGATTCTGATCCATTTGTAACTCGAATTGGGGTATGCTCTATCTGGGTATGTTGAAATAAGTTCCCTCCCACACCTTCTTCTCAAGAGATACGACAACTTTTACGTTTTTATTTTTATAATACTCGTATATGTCTTTAAAAACTTACAAATTTTTAAAGTGATCGTTTCTTAAATTTTTGCTTGGTTTAAAAATTACCATTGAATGGAGATAGATACATACATAATATCGTCACTCAAACGTTTTGTATTTTCATAAGCTCTCTGTAACTTATTAAATCACATTGTAAGCATTCTTACTTTTAATTCTAATATATCTTTTAATGAAATATATAGTTTATAGTTCTTATATGTATTTATTATTTAATGCCAATTGATTTAATTTATCCAGAAATTCAGTAATTATTATATTTTCAGTCATCTAAACGTACTTCGTTAAGGACACACATTTGCATACGGTACTTCCTATAAAGTTTCCATGTTAAAGCATCATGACATGTAAACTGTTTTGCATTCAAGTACATGTCAGCGTTATTGTCCAGTATTGTACGCATAAACATATTTAATTCGATAGACATAAAACCCTAACTTCTGAATTGCATGATCCTTAAAACATATAACATAAAAGCTATAATTCGTTAACAATGTTTTCTAGTGACGGCTTTTAAATTTGTAGTTATAGGCCGCTATTCGCATTGTATCGCATCGATATTTTGTATGCACATTTAAATGCGACCATCTATGTCGGTGACCGTCGGGGACCTCGACATGGTATAGAAATTTTGCAAATTGGGTTTTTTATGTGCATTGTTCAACATGTGTTACATTTTATAGTTGTAATAAAATCGAAATCAGCAATACATATTTTATACACGCTTTTTTTTTTCTTTTTAAAAAGGTGAACGAACTTTGTGGTATACATAAACTTATCTATGAATTTTATACTTACGGTTGGATCGCCATTGCTCTGACCGAGCAGATGTCAATGTGCCAATAATTGCTGCGAATGAAGCTGTGTTCGAATATTAGTATAAGTCTTGATCGAATTTTGGTTACAGCGGCCAATCTTAATGACTAAAGAATTTCGCAAGAGCTTTCCACAAGTATATGCGCAAACACAGAGTGCTCTTTATTTCCTCAGTTACGTATAGAAAAAAAAAACATACAGACGAATTGATAACCTCCTCCTTTTTTGAAGTCGGTTAAAAAGACAATTTGTTACCAGAGAAAGTTGCAACTGATTTCATGTTAGGATGAATGCATGAAAAATTATACCATGATCTTGGGGTATCTAGTTTTATAAGCTAGCCATTGTAACAAAGAGACAAAACGATAGAATGAATACCAGCGGTATTTATTCCATCGATTTTTTTTTTTTTTTTTTTTTTAAGTTATAATAATTTATCAAACGACAAAATGAATTTAAATACCAAGATCTCATGACATTAAGAAGTAATTCCTTATTATGTCTTGATTACGACAAACTTGTTACGTTGTGCACACAAAAAACGATAACTAGAAACTGGTCTTCAGTTTGCGGCATTAAATAATATCATTAAAAATATATATAATATTTTTGTTTAATTGTAAGCACCTACTCCGTTTGAGCAAAACATACTAATTTACATTGATAATAGCGTGCTTAGTTAATTAGCTATTGTATATAAGCTCAGTCGCTTGCGGTTATTACGATCGATAAATGAACTGTGGGCAATTTGTTGTTACCCGTTGCAAGAACAAAGTGATTGACCTGATACTTTGCCGGTTCGCGTGTGATGTTACCGAGAAAGGGCCGAGCAGGTTGCGCAAAGCGGAATTGTATAAAAATTACCGTGGAAAGATATTTTATACGTTTATTCATTTCTGTTTTTAAATATACGAAACTTGATAATTCTGTTTGTCTGTATGTTTTACATAAAAATTTGTTTTACATAAAAATCATTCCCATAATTATAATATAGCTAATTTTATGATATCGAAGTGTTTCTATAAATTGAAATTCTTAAAAGACCTTAATAGAATCGGAATCTGTGTCAATTTATTAATTAACACAATATGTTTGTAATATTTCAATACAAAAATTCTAGTAGAATTCTTCTTCTTCTTCAAGTGCCTCTCCGATTAGCGAAGGTTGGCAGTCAGCTTTGAAAACTCCCTCTTGTTCTTCGCGAGGTGGAAAAGCTCAGCGGCACTCGCGATTCCCGTGTATTCTCGGATGTTGCGCAGCCAAGACTTTTTCCTGCGACCAACAGCTCTCCTCCCGGCAGCCTTTCCCATCAGAATGTGTTGCAAAGATGATATCCGTCATGCCTAAGCACGTGTCCGAGATATGCAACTCTGCTCTACTTGGCAGTCTTCAAAAGTGGCAACTTTTGGTTGACGCGTCGCAGAACCTCTACGTTCGAGATCCTCTGAGTCTAAGTAGAAGTCTAGTTAAAGGATATTTAACAGGATTTGTTTCATAAAATAAATCAAGCTCCCTTAACATAAACTAATGAAATTCATATCATATATTTATATGATATATTTGTAATAAAATTATTTTTGTTAATATTAATTCTAAGTTTCCAGAACTTCTTAGTCATGTGTAAATAGAAAGACCCTTATAAGTGAGTTTATCTTGTTGTACATGGTCCATATTACACTTGTCTTGTTTGATATGCTAATCAAATATTCTGATAAGCTGTTATTAAGTTTATTATAATGACCTTTATAATACAAACAGACAGAATACAAGCGAAATAAGTAAATATAGATAACTTCAATCAATATATTTTGTTAGTAAGTTGTTCTTAATTTAAATATTCACCCTTACTGATATAACGTTGTATAATCCCCTGTGTAATCCTTTGTCTTCTTCATTCCAATATTAAATTCCTGATGACAGATAAAGAGGAAACAGTGTGCCAGTTATGTCTATTGAATTTCCTATTTGTATACCTGTTCATTATAGTCTAATACTAATATTTCAAAGTGATTTATTTTTTACGTAATTTCTGGCCCAGAGAGCTGATTCTAAAAATATATTTAAGGCTTTGGTAATGTTATTCTAAAATATATAATTTATAAAGGATTATTTATCAAAATTGTAAACGAATTCGCGATTCGTTATTTCGATACGTTCAAAGACCAATATTTTAATAAGTCTTATAATTAAAAATACCGTTTTGTTCAAAAATAATAATTTACCGGTTGCATGGAGCTGATACATTTTTATCCTTAGTTAACACTACCTACAGGGAAAGTATTAGTATAAGTATAAAAAATACAATATTTATATTATATAGTTTGTGAAGTTTTTGAATTTATAATATTATTAACAGAATATCATTATGTTTAATCAATGATAGGACTTATTCTACTGCTACTAGTTTAGGGTAAAAAATATAACCGTGTGGTGTCGTGGCACACCAGATATGAACAAAGTTCCTAATTATAAAAATATTAATTTCAAGTTCTACTCGAGGTATAAAGAAAATAATTATTCGGATATACATTTATTATTATGATTTTTTTATCGATAAAAAAAAAAAAAACTACTTTACAAAATTATCTTATCTTTATTTTGTATACAATGATTTATAAAAGATATATATAATAATAATATAAAAAGAAACAGCTATTTACATGAATAATAATAATTAAGACTAATCATATTCTATCATAGAAACTATAGCTTTAAATATATTAAATAACAGTAACTAGACACTGTGTAGCCATCAAACATAGACTATACATAAAAATCTTACGCTTTTTTTAACGCTACGAACGTTTTTTGGCGGCTAGGGTACTCCGCAACGCCCCATAAGGAACTTCGTTCCAAAAATGAAAAAAAAATGTTATATTAACCGTCACATATTTTTTTATAAGACATTACGGATAATAATAATCCGCGTAATCTTTATCCTTAGTACAGCCTCAGAACGCCAGTCAAGTGAATTAATTTACGAACCACGAGTACATTGAAGATTTACCCACCAACACGGTGACCTCCCACTTACATAGTACTACCATAGGCAATTTATATTTTATTGGATGCGAGTTGATTTTGTTCCAAGCTAATTACCGTTTTATGCTGCAATTTGTTTTAAAACAAACTAATATATTTAACGTGATGTAGTTTTACAACGCGTACTTAAGATTTTATTTCTTGTAAGTATTTTTAAACTTATGTTATTTTAAAAGAGATAGTAATTTTTTATTCAGTTCGAATTTCAAATATCAAAAGTTTATTTACGAAAATCGCTCAAAATCTCTATGTTATTTTGACAAGGACTAACTGACATGCTTAAGCCAATAATAGCCGTTGATGCGTTGTGTTGTTGGAGACGCAAAGTTTTGCAGATTTCAATAAAAGATATTCCTTAATTTAAAAAAAAAAGACTATTAAACAAATTAATCGAAAATCTTAGTAACTTATATATTTGCTAATCCACAACAATTAGCATTTATATAAAATACAATCAAATTTATATTTCCTTCATGAAATTCAACAAAATACTTAACGTTTTTTTATAGTTTATATATAATATTATATTAAGTAATATACTTTATTTATTAATGTTATTTTATACGAAATATTTCAATATATTACATGGCAATAATTATTATCACTTTCAATTGAATGGTTCGTAATAAAGATTTAGCATTTAATTAAAATTACTTTTTAAATCGCTAACCTTTTAGGTAAGTTTAAAACTATTTGTACATATAAAATCGCGGATATAACAGGCAAAAGTCACTTGACTAATAAAAGCAATTTGCAACGCCAACCGCATTGTATCGATTCTTAAGGAAAATTCATTTTTAAAATGTCCTAGTTTTGCAACTGTTGCTAATAAGCGACATCGATACTCCACTATACTTGCTCAAATACATATATGACTAAGAATTATGTAACCATAACAGTCTTGCCGCATTAATATTATATATTTGAATAATTGTGTTTTAAATATTGATATCATTCTAAATAATAATGTTCCATTTGACAATTGTTAATTATTGTATTCTATGTAAAAATAATTTCGGGCAAAAATTTACAAAAACGTTTAGTGTTTCGTATAAATTGGAAGACCCTGTTCGACTCACATACATCCAGCGATTGGAATCCACTCCCGCGAACGTGACGAAACATTTTAAAAGCTAAATTAGCTCCACAAGCGCAAAAGATATTTAATGTGTGTACGGAATTTAAATATAGAACCGGGTGACGCCATATTCTGCTGTTGCTTGTTGGTAAACCAATTAGTTGTCACCGAGATTCTAAGCGAGAAAGTCCCTTTGATCGCAACTAAAACCGAAGCGGTATTAACAAGCAGTATGACAGATATATCGCACCTAACAAAGAATGCCTTTGTGTTTTTATATTTTTTGAGCGAAGATAAAGATGTTCGTTTCTGGAAGCCCTTATTAATGTCTTGCTCGGTTTGGCGGATGTATAATAATGTTCTCAGAAGATTAACATAACGAGGATGATGAATTGACATTCATATAATTATTTATAGGTGTTTTAATATCGCAATCACTTTTAAAAAGTGTATCTTCATGTTCCCCATGATTTAGCAAGTGCGGTCATCGTACTTGATGCTCAACGAATTTCGATTGAAACAATGCAATGTTTTCACGGTAAATTTTGAAAGCCACGATTCTAATATAGTTGTACTGTCAACCGGAACATAGCCAACGCCTATAACCAACAATGAAAGACTTTAAATCCAATTTAAATTTGAACTAAATTTGTATTTACACAATAATATAAGGTTGCATAACATTTATTACAAACGAAATATTTTTGGGTATAACCATAACGATAGAAGTAGCAACGTTTTTATTGCGAAAAAAATTTGAAGGTAAGAAAAATGACAAATGTATAAGTGTCAAGATCACATGGACATTGATAGACCCAACAATGATACCACATGAATACTTTTTAATGCGCCAAAGATACGACCAAAGTTTATTGTGTAAAATTTTACAATAGACTTTTTTTGCGTGAGACTTAATATCTTGAGAGCTCATCTCCTTTGAAGATTTCACATAAACTGCGTTTATATGAAGTCGTATCTGTGTGGGGACAAAGAACTGTTGTCCGAGTTATGATGACAGCTGCCGAGTTCTCGAACCAGTGAATCTAACCTACCGTGAAACATGCACGCGAACTAACAAAAAGCCCGTTAGATACAACAATTCGATTTTCATTTAAATCGCTATTTGGTATTTATCATGATGGACTGACGCCACACCTACCGTTACAGCACGTTACAGCGGATGAGATTTCGATATTTGCAGTCTTTTGTCAATAGATTACTGGTGCTTCTTTCGTATCAAGAGGCACCGCAAGCTTCGCACTTTATGCCGTTTCGCTTCATCGATCACACCCACGGTTTCAATAACTTCACAAATACCATAACATTTTAAATTATTGCAATAGTCGTGGGAAATTATAATATATTCCGATACTTTAATGCTTTTATCTTTTTATAATCATTGTATTCACATTTTAAAACGGGCTGACAATAGCACAGTTAAGAGTAAAGTTATTTATATTTTTAAATTCGATTTTAATTGAAATATTTGCTGTCAAATGTCATCATGCATTTATCAAGACAGCAAACATTAAGTATCTTATATTGATCAAAGATAAAAAATCTTTAGCTGTTTTAATTTCAAGCATTTCGTTGTAGATATATATTTCATTATGAAAAATGTAATGTTTTTAATTTATTTGTATTATTAATGTACAATATTCTATGAAGTTAAGCTTAAAATATTTTCTTATTTTTTTTATATAACAGTCCCCATTGCACCATCTGTCCGTCATCAATCATTCGTTTGTAGAACGAACCTCTTTTTTATTTCGTAACATTTTTATACACAACTTATATAATTCACATATTAATTACAAATCCAACCAAAACTAACTAAACTTTGAAGAACTTTAGCAATTTTTACTAACAAGATTAAATTTAACATTACCGCTGTTTCAAGATTGGATTTCTACGGGAATGTAAGGAGCAAGAAATTTAGTTGTTAATATTTTCAAACCATTCAATTACATATCATTTAAACTGTATCTCCTTCAACGTATATATTTGTTAAAATGAAAGAATACTGACTCCACCGGTGTATAAAAAAACTTGCTTATTAATAGTAACAGTAACAGCCCACAACAACAGTGAATGTCCCACTGCTGGGCAAAGGTCCTCTTTTGAGGAGAAGATTTGGAACTTAATCCACCACGCTGCTTATCCTACCAATGCGGGTTGGTGGAATACACATGTGGTAGAATTTCAGTGAAATTAAACACATGTAGGTTTCCTCACGATGTTTTCCTTCACCGTCAAGCACGAGATGAATTGTAATCACAAATTCAGGACATTAAATCAGCTGTGATTGCCCGGGTTTGAACCCACGATCATCGGTTAAGAGTCACGCGTTCTTGCCACTGGGCCATATCGATATCTTAATTTAATTTTTTAAATTTATGATGGGATTTTATTGTAGAATATAATTCCTTGCTATATGAAAGAACGATACAAGCAGCACCGTTTATAAAACAAAACAAACAAGTTAGTTATAATAGGATTCATTTTTCAGTCTTTCATAAATTAAAGTTTGAATTTAATATAAATGTTAAAAATATATTAAAATTAAATAGAAATATGAAAAAATGATAGAGAGATTTGTAAACCTCTTAATTTTAAAACACTATATTTGTTATCAAATATGAAAAAATAAGAACTGTAATCTTTGCATGTTTGTTTAATCTATTTCCCGGAATCAAGGTTTCCTCTGTACTTATGACTTGCTATCTTCTAAATAAAATGACTATTTAAATCACATGACATATTTTATTAGTAATTTAAATAAAATCTGTTCTGTTTACATAATTCCGTTTCGTCTGATTAGAGATAAGACGAATTAATTATGCATGTCCAGTAATATTTATATACATTCCAAAATAGTAATTAATCCAATTTCGAAACTGGCTCACCAGCTGACTTGAATGTTAGCATATTATTTCGGTGCGTATCAGAATATGTATATGTTATCACGTAACATGTGTTGCAGGTGTATTTCCTAGGAATTGAAGTGTTTATCGTAATGAAATTATCTAGAAATCACTATTTATTTGCTGATTCGAGACTGACCAGTGGCTAGAACCAAAGAGTCTTAACTGAATATTATGGTTTCGACGCATTGGATATTGTTACTTTTAGGTATTGTGATATTTGATATCTGACTAATATAAAGCAATTATATTTACTGGATCTTAACCTGAGTCTAATGCAAGATTGGCAGCACATTGACGCTCATAGAAATAGTTCTTCTTACAATGCTAAATTCTATAGGCGGTGGTGATTGCTTATCATCAGATCTCTTTCCGCAAAATTATTACACGAGCCAGTTGCGAAGTACACCTCTTGTATGAGCCGGAATAAAGATTACTAACTCTTCCAATAAATTTCTTGGATGTAATTGAGAAGAAAATACACATAATTAAACAGAACGGTCTCTGTGTGACAAGGATATGCGCATTCGAAAGTCCGATAATGATCTGTATTCAAGTTACACAGCCAATTGTTCGTATATTTTTTTGTTTGACAAAGTTCTATACAATAAAATATTCGATTGCGTTTTACTTGTATAATATTGTCGATGTTTTTCTGTCACAGTAACAGATACCGAGCACAAAAGATAAATTGCGCATTGATATCCGATATACCTGATGTTTTTCATACGGTGCTATTATTTCGCTGAATATTATGTGAACACAAAAGTTTTAGATTTCTGATTACGAGACAGACTTAGAAATAGTACATTACCTTTTGTGTGTATAGCAATCATTGGAATGAATATGTTTAATTGATGCGAAGTAATAAATATCGTGTATGAATTTAAAGATACAAAAGCAAAGGGTATTGTATTATAATATTTTTAATACCATTTTTTGTTACTGAAAGCAAAAAAAATTAATTTTCGTATAGTGAGTGTCACAACGCAATACAAAGAAACTATTACCCATTGTAATTTCTAAAATTTCAGTTTCTTACTAAGCCATTTTTGTGTACCGAGTGCACATGTAAAATGTTAAACTAGCTGTGCCCGCGGTTTCACCCGCATATAATTAATAAAAATATTATGAATAAAAATCAGCCTATAACCTTCCTCGATAAAAGGACTATACAACACAAAAAAAAAAAAATTTGAACCAATAGTTCCTGAGATTAGTCGGATCAAATATACAAACTCTTCAGCTTTATATATTAGTATAGATAAGGCAGTCATATAAGGCCGTCACATGGAGGATGGATAGATCTTTGTTACTCTTTCACCCAAAAGTACTGAACGGATTTTTATGAAATATGCAAAAGAGATTGCTGACTCGACACGTAGGCTACCTAACATTTGGCTCTTTCCTTCACACATGAGCGTATCTACAGGTGGTATCATTGGTACAAAGAAGTTAAATATCGTACACAAACGTTCGAACTTGCAGCATATTTAAATGCACGTTTGTTAAAATAGACGAACAGATCTCTTTGTTCGCGAATTTTCTTTGAAATACGATCTTTACGAAGCATCGATATTGTTTAAAAGCCCATGGGGCAATGACAATGCACTCCGGTAGTACCTTCATTATATTCCACGGAAGCTAGACAAGTAGCGAACGGTTACCTCATTGTACGAACCACTATTTACTTCAACCATTTGTTTTCTTTCAAACATAATAGGGTTACTTAACCTAACATCCCTTTGAATGGTAAAGAAACAGTAGCAAAATATTATTTATTTTGTTAAAAGAACTTTAAATGGAGTCATGTGGGCTCGAACATAATTTATGATTCTAGACCACCAAATGAATTGGGTTATTGTTTAAAATTGGAAAGCTGATTCCTGTTAAATGAATTTTAAAATGGAAGTTGTTAAGACCGTTTCTTATTTATTTCTTGAGAACGACTTGACAATTGTTAGTTTCAATTGTTATGCAAAATGGTAACCGATATTGGAAGCTTATTTTGTTAATTTAGGTGATTTATAGTTCTTTTTTTTTTAGTTTGTTAATCTCTCAATCATGCTTTGCCAGATCTACATGTTATTTTTTTTCTTGTTAGCTCACCAAGAAAATTTTTATACGGGTATTTAATTATGGATTTAATTTAATGAAAAATATTTATTTTATGTCACTTATTTACACGACCACTCACTTAAAATCATATCTAAACTCAACATTACAATGTAAATTTGCGAATTTTTTTTAAATTTTATTTTTCGAATTTTATTTTTTTTAGGTTTTATTTTATTATGTATTTGTATTTGTATACAGTCAGTGATACCGCGCCAATTTGGTTCACGCGGAACTTAATACTTAAGATTATTGTATTGTATTATTTCCACGAACGTTACGTAAATCGTTAAATTATATCACTGTTTTGTAATGAGCATTGTCTAAATTCAATTTTCCTCCAGCTCGCAGAAGCGTATGCCATATGTAGTAATTATGCCCAATGAACCTCATTTGCATACCGTAGTACTAAACACAAGCTACAAATTATCAATTTCCATATAAATCGTACTAATGAAGCCCAGATGTGTCTTAGAGCTAACAGGGAACACCTTTCTAATGAATATTTTGTACCTAACATAAGTGACGAAATCTAGACACGTCTATATCTCTTTTAATGAAAATGTACAATGAAAAAGAGATGCATCTCTTTTTGTCATCAATGCTTCATACATGAAAAAGCCGAGATGGCCCAGTGTTAAGAACGCGTGAATCCTAACCGATGATCGTGGGTTCAAACCCGAGCAAACACCATTGAATTTCATGTACTTAATTTGTGATTATAATTCATCTCGTGCTTGACGGTAAAGGAAAACATGTGTATTCCACCAACCCACATTGGAGCAGCGTGGTGGAACAAGCTACAAACCTTCTCCTCAAAAAATGAGAAGAGGCCTTAGCCCAGCAGTGGGACATTCACAGGCTGTTACTGTTACTGTTTACTGTTGTTACTGTATTTCATACATTGCAGAAGTCTCTATCTCTCTTCCTGATCAACTTTAACTAAAGTAGTCATTCTCAAGTGTCACTATCCAATTGCGTAAGACATATTATAGTACACAAGTATTTATGCAAACACAAGTGTACTCTCCATTCCTTTCGCATAATTATCTCGATGGGTCTACAATCTGACACAATCCGAAAGAAATCACGTGCAGGACCAAGGACTTTATGTGCTTTCCAAAGCAGCACTGTCAACTTCCGAGCCGTAGCTAGGAATTTGTAGACGTAAAAAAAATCTTTAATGTTCCGACCCGGAGATCGAACTTAAAATATCGATATCTGCGGTGTTATAAGCTAGCCACTATATCAACAAGACGGTGGGGTAATTAAAGGTTTAGATAAAATTACATTAAGAACTACAATATAACTTAATGTTATTCAAATTGAAAACAAATAAAGTATTAAATGCATTTAAGTACTATTCGTTTTTAAATCAATATAAATTCCTTTAACTAAAGAAGTCGTAAGGGTATAAAATACGATTAGATAACATATTTTAACAACCCAACCTACACGGATTGATTGGCAATCTCTTTAATAATTGTTTAAGTTTAAGTGATTTAAAGATTATGTACCGCCTACACACATACATAAAACTCCGGCTAATTAAACTTCAAACTACTGTTAATTAATATTAAAGCCAGATACAATACTTGGACATTATAATCTTTATTGGTCACATTAGAATCGACAGGCTTTCAACGAGAAAGTCCGCTTCCAATGAAGCAATTATATAAATGTCAGTAATTAAAATCAATGGAGAGCCGCGTGAAATGTGAACGAGCATCACTGCATTTTATTGCTGTGAGAAACAATAAATGTGATTATAAACTATCGATTAATTAAGTTGTTGATTATATAACGTTTAATAAGTAGCGTTGATTTATAATTTGAATTTATTCAAATAAAAATATTTAAAAAGGCACACTTTATTAACTAAGCAAAGATAGTAATATTTTAAGCCACATCAAATAATTTTAGCTTAGAAAATTTTGAATAAGGAATGAGTTCAAATATTATTTTAATGTAAATTTAAAAATAGATTCAACTAATTTCGATTGAATTGATTTTGCTTATTATCTTATACTATATTTGAAACTTAAAACCATTTCACATCAACACATACGTATTTAATACATTCATCAAAATAAAAACCGCAAATGGGAACATTTTTAAGGTAATTATTTTGACTACAACAAAGACTGCTAACAGAGATAAGAGAAATATAAATGATATTTTTATATTCATTATTTTAATTAGAGTTATGTGATTAACAATACACGGCTTTACTTGTATGTATTAGCTAAAAAATGCTGCATCTTCTTCTTTCGAATATCCAATCAATGATGAGAGAAAGAGACGAGTCAATGTTTAACTAATCATCAACATACATAATTTTCAATTTCAGATATATTTTTTTCTTTGAACTTTTTATCTTTGTTGAATTACGCTACACTTCCTGGCAAAGGCCATTTCCACGAAGCGAGTAAATTTGGCTATAACCATAATCATTTATAAAATTGAGGATATTTTTATCAAATTCCAAGGAATTCAGATTGACGTAATTTTTGATAAGAAAGAATAAAATTACTCAGACTTTATACGCTTTAAATGTAATTTCTTTGAATTTAGATTATTCTTATCGGTGTTAAAAATTAAAATGACATACTGTTGAGTTGCTAAACACAGAAACCACAAACATTCATAAAATTATATATAATAATAAAGTCTCTGTCTGTCTGAATTCTTGATTTCATAGTTGAATTTATTTTTATTTTAGCTATTTACAATTAGCTAAAACATTTAAGGAAGGATATGAATAGTTTGTTTCCTAAAACACACCCCAAAAAAATATACTGGCGACTTTTATTCGACATTTGCTCACAAACTGATATTGTAAAAAAAAAAAAAAACATAACACTTTTCTTTAAGTGTCAGTAATCACCGCCTTACCGTCAATGCACCAACAACCATGAAATCTGATGACAGTCGTTATGTCCCTCGTGTCTGTAATTATTACACTAACTCACTAACCATCAAAACCGGAATACTTAAACACAAATTATTGCTGTTTAGTGGTAAAATTAATGTTGAATTGTAACCAAAGTTTTAAAAGCAGTAACAATAATTATAGATAAGAATAAATTATTATTTTTAATATATGCAACTTAAAATATACACAATTTGCGTGTATGTACATTTAATATACTAACAAAGGAAAGTTAATTTAACTCCGGCTCCGTCTGCAAATGGTTGGTTGCGCAACACACAAAAACTATAAAGAGTATGTTGATACAGTTTTTATTTTAATGTAATTCTTGAACTCAGATAACACTTCTTTGTTTCATTACAATCAATTTTACATATTGTAATTCATTTTGATTAAAATATAACATTGAATTTCTTAGAAATAAAATCGAGTCGAAGATTCCGCTTACAGAACTCGTCTAAAATACATTAAGTACGTCACAGTTCATAGTTAATGCTATATTACCTGCGGAAACATTTGAAACAAGCTACTCACCCCAGTTTAGCGTGGGCAGAATAAAGGTCTCAAATTATTTTACCGTAATACATAAAACTAATAGTTTAATGTATTACCAACTCTCAATCGGCTTTTCCGATCTTTAACAATCATCGTCAATAGTTCAGCCAAATGTTATTATTATTATGTCCGGTATTTATGTTTAATAAGATACTATTATTTAATCAAGGAAATCATATTTACGATTCAATATATACAAACGCAATATATATATGTATGTATGATTAAACTACACATCAGATGGTTTTATTCTAAAACAATATAACACGGCTACAAAGCTAGGACTATAAGTACAAGGAGTTAGGATTGATTTTTATGCAGCATTTATATTTTTTTTTTATATGTGATTGACATAACCTTGCAGTATAAATAGGTAGAAAAGAGTAATTACAGAGTTTCTTGCCAAATCTTCTCGTAGAATTCTACATTTCTAAACAGTGATAATATTATAATAATGTTAACTGACGCTTCAAGTGATTGCGAAATTCAACTCAAATTAAGTGTATTTTGATTTTAAAAAGCGATGATAGTAAAAAATGTTTGTTTAATTTTATTTGGCCAAATTATACGTTTCAACACCAACAATGTTCCAAGATTGTACTCATGGCTATTTTGCAGAGTAACGTTTATAGCTTATAATGGAGCTATTCGTTCAGTAAATATACAAATTACATACGATTAAACTTTATTGTCTATGAGAGTTAAAATGTTATTTTATAAGTGCACGAACAAACGAACTGATAACATCTGTGTGGACCGTTTAATGACCGACCGTTGTATATTATATACGCCATATATATTTTTTAAAACATTATCTGGGAATATTTATTTTACGATCAAGAAGCATTGTTTCAATTTAACTAAATTATTTTTAGGTTATTCGGATTGAGTTTCTAAGCGATTAAAGCCCATACGAAAAATTATAAGCAGACTTGTAAAAATTAAGAGCCACATTCATTTGAAGCATTGTCGTTGTAGCGTTTAATATCATTTGAGATTGAAACCAATTATATGACAATAATAAAATTGATTTATTAACTATTTAAAAGAAATCAAAAGTTTATTAAGCCTTTAAATGAAGCCTTAAGTTGGAAGTAACCATATTTCAACGTTCGTCTTCTGGTCAAAGTTCTTGTATTCGATTAAGAGGAAGGTTTGCTGCTTATTCCATCACGGTAATCAATCGTATTTGCGTAGAAGTTCATCCAACACATGTTGACTATATGATGAAATTATAATAACAAAGAAAATTTAAACTCACTTTTTTTTGACCGGATTTGACCGGACCGAACCCATAAGTTTATTGTATTATTACGAAATTGTTAAATATCATAATTACTTATCACTAATTCAATATCAAATAATAATATTAAAGTAATACATTATAACTTTATACGTGACTACGATTTGTATTTCGAATTTGAAGAGCGATTATTTAGAAGGCATCAGGTTGGCTCATTGATTTCTCAAACGCCATCGAAGGGTGCCCGAGGAAATCGTATAACGCACCGTTTACCCCCAGATTTGAACAAATCGAATTCCAATTAGTGTAATTTTTCGATGGTATTTCATAATAAACTTGAGTTCCCCCAGCGTCACGTGACAGTTTATGTGAATCAATTTTATTAAAGTTGATTTAGAAAAATAATCAATTGTTTTTTTTAAGAGAAAAAATCTTTACTATATTAATATTAATATAATTAATAAATGGAATTTATTTGTCAAGGAAGTTCATAATTGATATAAATAATGAAAAAACTTTTAAGTAAAATCGTTTAAAAGGAATGTATAGATAAAAATGGAAAATTCAAACTAAAATTCTTCTAAATAAAAACTCTTAAAGAGTACCGTGAGCCCGCATAGCCAGTTTTTTTTTATAAATATTTACTCAGCTAGCTTCAGTAAAATAAGACTAGAATTTCATTCTATCACGGGGGGTTGACTAAAGATAATAGTGCTGTAGGCAGACGTTGGATATAGAAATGTAATCCGATGATCCGTCTTATCCAGTTGCCTCGCTAAAGCCCTACACGCCTAGAATTCAGAATGTTTTATCTAAAATACTTTATTATTTGTAGGCAATGATACTTTTTATTCCTACCTTACGTATTGTCTAGTTTCTATAGATATTCAATTTGTCTATCTTACGTATTTCGACATTAACGAATTTTAGTTTTCTATTTTTTATTTTCGTTTATTAACTTCTTAATACTAGACTTTCAAAATAAGCGATGTACTCAAAATCCTTCGAATCAGAAACCTATTAACTTATAATTATATTGCTTCTCATATACGAACAATTTGAATAATTAAAAAAAAAAATTCTGATAAAACGTTTGCTGAGATAAATGAAATAATTACCAAGCAAAAAAAAACAGTATGACAATTAATAATTTCGAGTGGATATCAATCCCATATGATACATCAAATGATATCATCATTGTCGAGCCAGATGGTTATCAAGTTATTGGCAATAAAATGATTCGAAAATAAATGTTCAAGTATTGCTTTTAATAAGTATTGTATTGAACGATAGTTACCAAATTGAGTTGAATGGCCAAAATACCGTCATATTATATAAGGTAATCATGACGATCAACACAATAATAATGGAATAGTTACTATCAAAGGCTTACGTAACGTAAGCTATCAATTTCACTTAAGTCAGCTAGTTCCCAAACTCTTCTCAGCAAACATTGCACGAGTTTAAACAGTAATGTCTTAATAACTGTAGTTTATCTCAATATTCGGTATGCGTTGTGGGAGTTTTAATTAAGTGAATTGCTTTATCTGCAGTCAGAGACAATAGGAGCATGATGGGGAGAATTTTATTAACACGTACCATGATCTTTATCAGTATACGGGTGGGCGCTCATTTACTTAACAAATAAAATTGATTTGTTTGATTTTAATCTTCTGGTCTATTTGTGGTTATTGGATTACTTGATGTTGGACAAAGGACAGTCTTGTCGCAGTCTAATATATAAAATGAGGCTTTGAATTGAATTACCAAAATAGTAAATTACACCTATTAAATTCTGCTGTTATATAATAAGCTGTCTATGATTGGAGTAATCCTTAAAATTTCGTTTAATTATTTTATATTCTGTATTTAAATATCAATAATAAATATCAAGTTTATTAGTAATTAATGATTATTATTGAGGTTATGTAATGAAATAAACCAACCTAGTTTGAAGGAAAGTAAAGTAACAGCCTGTGAATGTCCCACTGCTGGGCTTCTCCTCACCTTTTTTTAAGGTGGAGGTTATGTCACCACGTTGCTCTAATGCGGATTGGTGACATACACATGTGGCAGAATTCCATTGAAATAAGACACAACCAAGTTTCCTCACAATGTTTTCCTTCAACGTCAAGTTCGAGATGAAGTATAAACACTAATTAACCACATACAAATTCAATAGTGCTTGCCCGGGTTTGATCTCACGATCATCGAATTAAGATTCACGCGTTCTAACCTCTGAGTCATCTCGGATTATTAAGATATGCTTATGACAGATGCGTTTTAGTTTTCTGTTTGAAAATATTATCCATCCAACCAACGGTCGCGATTTCAAATTTGTGAAAGTATAATAATGAACCTGTGATGTATATCCGTCACTTCATAGTTTTATTTGGTAATAGAGCTTTGTACAAGCCCGTCTAGGTAGGTACCACAAACTCATCGTATATTCTATCACCAAGCGGCAATGCTTAGTATTGTTGTGTTTCAGTTTAAAGGGTGAGTGAACTAAAGGCACAAGGCACTTAACATCTTAGTTCCAAAGTTGGCGCTTTGGCAAGGCTGGCTTTGGTAAGGATTAGTTCATATTTCTTACAATGCCAATGTGTATGGGCGATGGGCACTGAACATAAAATACCCTACTAGCCAGTCTATCTACCTAATACAATAAAATAATAATAATAATAAAAGCTATTTACTGGCATGTTCTTGTGATTGAGAAGATATAATTAGTTTATAATATCAGCGCTAACAAACAAACAACTACAATAAAGATAATATTTATCGATCGATAACACTAAATCCTGGCAAGGCTGTCTACTATCTGCTTCCAACGAATACTAAAATATTTCGGAAACGTCACTCGCAGAAAACCTGAAAGCCTGGAAAAGCTTATGATAGTTGGTCAGGTCAAAGGGAAAAGACCACCAGGTCGCTCACCTACCCGTTGGTCAGACCAAATAAAAACGCTCACTGGCCTGCCAATACCTAAAGCCATTAATACCGCCGAAGACAGAAACACGTGGAAGAGCATAGTGCAACGAGCGATCTAAGCAACAACTATCAACTCTTCATACTAAACACGACCTTCAGTAATGAAGATGCCGGCTAAGAAGAACATTAAATCCAAAAAAAGCGGTCTTTAGATAGAGTTGCGTTGACTTTATTAACTCTAAAGTATTAAAACATTAATGATTAACATATTACATTAATAAATTTACTAACGAAGAAGATATAGATCAAGTTGTTATTTAAATGAAAGTTGAACGACTTATACTTAATATTTAATAGCTACGGTAACAGAGCTATAAATAGAAACGCTTGAAATATCTTGCTTTAGTTCGGTTAAACAGATTTACCAACTATTAATTCACTCAAATTTTTAAACTTTTGTATAAAGTGAAAGTTAGTAGACTAAATGCCCAATGTTGGGACTTCTCTCCTTCTGAGGAACTTATTCCATGGAATAGGTTCCAAAACATTCTCCTTAGTTTTATGAGCCTGACAGTATTTCTTTCGACACACGAAGATCTTGTGATGTTTTATTTCAACGCCGAGTTACATAAACACAAATTAAGCCTATAGAAATTCAGTGGTGCTTACCCGAATCCAATATGGTGGATTGCTTTAATAAGCACAAAAAATAAATATAGCGCTGCGGTCGTATTCGTTTATTTAATTTTTAAATTTTATGTAACAAGAATTATTTATATTAAATAATTTCTGAAATATATACAAAAATAATGCCAATTTAATTGTAAATAGTTGACTATGTTTGCTGGTTCTTCTCGGTAAAATATACATTCATCATTGATAGCTTTACACTCAATTCAATCCTGTATCGTAACGAATCAAAAGTTAAAAAATAAATACAGAAATCCAATAAATATTGCTACAGTTTTAAACTGAAAAATATAATTCATTTTGGTATTCTCATTAATGCCAATTGATTTCTTACGTGTCTATCACGTTTAGTTTGTCATATTAATATTTTACGAATCTTTGGTCGATGTTTAATTACAGTTCAAACTTCCACAATTTGTATGTTCTACATTCTCATAGGTACTAATAAACTGCGCATAGCTGTGTAATGCTTTTTTCTTCTGTAGAATGAAAAATAATTCATACCAGAAAGAGAAAGAGATACCGATGTGTTTCTATTCGTCCGTTCGTTTGAATTGAGGATTTAATTAATTATATAATTTAATTCAAATCTGAAATAACTGTGGAATGGTGAAAATAATACTATATAGAAAATTGTTTTTATGGGCCAAAAATATGTATGATGCTTCAGATATTTCTTTATTAATTGTCACAACGATTCCCTCCTCAGAATTTCTCGTCTCATGCAGCACTGTACGTTACGGAGTGTTCTCTCGTCAGGGTCAAGCTCGCTCGAGATTCTCGACCCTGCTGTTTATACTTGGTAGTTTTATTAATAGATGTTTATAATTCTTCACTATAATTGTTTTAGTTTTACCTAAAAAGTAATCGAATTATATTGTTAATTACGTTTATATATATTTATATTTGTATGTCATTATGTAACATACCGACGGTCCATTTAATGACAAATGTAAATAAATTTTAAGTTCTCGAACACAATTTAATTTATGTCCATCTGGTAAAATTTTACGGCGAAACCATAGAATATGATCAATAATTCGTTAATTAAAGTTTCAAGTTACATTTGTTTTAAAGTTATATAAAAACCACGTATGTGTGCATATAAGTGTGTGTGTTAATGATAAATATTGTCTCAATTAAAACCAAAATCAGCGTTGATAATTTTTTATTTATTTAATTTAATGCTAATGACTCAGATCTAACACTAGTTTCTTGAATATTATTTTCTCCTACATGTAAACTTATCACGCACTTTGCAATGGACTTTTACTGTATTTGATTATAGTTTCAGAGACTAAAAGTATTTCTCATAATTATCACTGTACGTTGTCAGTTAGGACATCGCTTTTGATACATATTTCTTATTAAAAAATGGCCTAATTTGGCCTGGAGTGCGATTTGGTCTTTTAAACCAAAATTTGTCTAAAACTTAATGCAGTACAATAGTGTAGTGATATTAACATCAATTTTATTTGAGGTATACAAATAAAAATAAACGTTTATAAACCAACAATATTATTCACTTTCAAATTTGAAAGAAATCAATGCCAGATCTGAGAAAAACAGAATAAAGTAAATAGCAATAAGTAATTGCGGTCAGATGTCTCTGTGTAATAGCATCGTTTCAAATAAAGATACTGTAATAAGTACATACAAGTCATGGCAATACGCCAAGAAAACGTTGGAAAGAAGACCAAGAAAAATAGACAAAAACTATCAAAATTTATTATGATTAAATCAATCAAAAATATTATTACAAACGCAATAAATCGTATGCAATATAAATTTGGGCATTTGACATACAAAATTCAATAAAGTATGGAGTTAACATTAAAACACGAAGTATTCGTTCAGGGGGAGAATGTACTATCAAGAAAGTAGTTACAAGCAGTGTTATCTACACATGCGGATGGAAGGGTTGCGTATAAATGGAAGCCACTTCAAAGTGAGTGGTATGATGTTTCCGACAAAGTAAACACTTATTTTTACATCGGCGTTTTTACGAGAACACTTCTTTGTGATCTCAGTTTTAGTTTACATTGGTTAACAGTTCCTACGCAAATCCTTCCGGTGTGAATGTGCTTTTGATATCAAATTGTTTTTAGATATTTCATAAAATTTTGTTCCAACGTATTCACAGACTACTTTAACAAATAAATTTAATTTACTTAGTGGTAGGACTTTGTGCAAGCTCGTCTGGGTTGGTACCACCCACTCATCAGATATTCTGCTGCAAAACTGCAGTACATTGTATTGTATTGTAAGCGATGGTTAACATTTCTTACAATGCCAATGTCTATGGGCGTTGGTGACCACTTACATTTTGAATTTCATACGTTGAAATTGACCTATTTTTCTATGTATAATTTATTTATTTATTCGGACATGCAATATTTGTATATAAAATATATCTATACATTCCTTACATCCACTTAAACTAAGAAACATTAGAGAACACATCATTCCTCACCACAATAAAAATTAATAAAATTGATTTAAAGTTAATTTAACAATAAGTATAGCTAACTGAAGATTACAACATTTAAGATATGTAGGTAACAAGAGTATTTACGTTACCTGAAAAGTATAATATAAAATGGCATAGAAAAGGATCATAAATGGACATTTACTCATGATACAAGTATCAATGGAATTATAAATATCTCGTTTCAATAAACAACTCCATTCGAAATCATTAAATATAAATAAATTACACAGGTACGAAAAGTCGAAATACTATATGAATAAAAAAAATTTGACCATTAAATTTCGAATAATAATCAACTCTAGGCTTTTTGCTCCAATCGAAACACCCACCCCTATTAAAAACCTCTTAATATTCCGATTCATTGTACATCTCTTATGTGAATGATATTTTAACTTTTTATGTACACCCCGAACAATACTTATTTTCGTTCATAAGAAGTTTATTTAACCATTGTTGAAGTTCCATTTATCTCTTTAATTTATGGGCCAGCGTCGCGAATAGTGGACATATTTGTGCAGAACTGGGACGTTTACACGTACCTCGTTGTATTGTATGATTTTTTTTGGTCCATATACTCTTGACTACCTCTTCGATTCGACAGAGGGTTATGTTCGACCATTGTTTGTGGATTCGTTATGCGGAAAGAAATTATGTACGGTCTTGCGGTGAAATAAAGCGTTCACCGATTTTGAATGATTCGTTCCTAACTGGGTGCTAACTCGTTAAGAAAGACCACCGAAATTGTTAAAAGAAATTGTTGTTATGTAACCTTTTTATATAATAAATAAACAATATTTGAAATTGGTAATTTAAATAAAGTTATATTTTATATTATATAATAAGAGATAGAATATCTTTTTGCAAAAAATATTTTGTTGCAATTTTATTTATCTTATATAAATCGTTTAAAAATAACATTTTTTTTAATTTATTGGCGATAATACCTTTATTATTTAATTAAAATAATTCACGACACATAAATATAGTAACATATACAGACGGAATTTAAAAGAAAGCGTGGACTTTAAAACCAAAAGTATTGAAAGAGTATACAAAGAAGAAAAGACTCAAATTCTAGGATGTGATGAATAAACTTGCATTAAAAAAAATCTCATAACGAACTGATTCATTATTCAAAGCTTTTGTATATAAAGCTTCTCCCTCGAGAATAGCCACTGCGGCCGAAATCGGTCAGGAAGATATTATTACGTCACCGAAATTGCTACCCAATAAATGTGGAATGAGAATTAAATAATTATAGCCAATTGTTCAGTTTCACGTTCTAAGTTCAATAGCACAACAATAATTCAAGAATATCATTTTGAGAATAACATAAATTCTTATACGAGTTGTTGATGTGATGATTTATTTAAAACCTTAAACTAGCCATTATAAAATTTATGTGAGTTTTTGCTTGAATCCGTAAGATAATAACAAACGGTAATAACTAATATGTAATTTGTCTAATTCATAATCGGCTTGCTACATGTTGTATATATCCCCCCCCCCCATACAATTAATATAAATAATATTCTGTCTTCTTCTTTCAAACGTCATATTCACGATGACAGAAGGAGATATCTGTGTTTCACTAAACTCGAGACAAAGTTTCAAAAAGTAAGGCCAAATATTATTTGCTACATATAATATTCTGTATTGTATACATGAATTCAGGTCAGATTGGCTAAGAATCTGATAAGCTAGCTCATTTAATTTTGCAACATCGTCCATGCTTGTATCAAGTTTAACTAGTTATTTCTAAGTAAGTAATTCTGTATAAACTACATAGTATAAAGCAACGTTTGCCTTTGCGGACAAAATTGTATGGAATAAGTTATTACTCAACCAGTTCAATTTTCAGTTCCAAGGAGACCCGGAATTGAAAGAAAACAGAATGGATATTCTTGGAAGCGTTAAGAACTCCAGGAATGATATTGTTTTATGGAAAGGCATTTTAATGAATACCACTATATTAACAGAACTGTGATTATTAACTGATAATTGATTATATGAACAAACAAATGGTACTCCTATTGCTACGACCTCCTGCTGTACAAATCATGATCGCCTGGAATGGTAGTAATAATTCTAACAGTATTTCCACTATAAATCGCAATTACGATACTCTGGGTAAAAAATTAACCTTCTGTTACAAAGGCATTAAGTCAAGTTGTTATATTTTTAATGAAAGTTAAACTTAGGTCTACAAAAGTAACTTACATAATGTTATTCGTTATTTTTCGGTCACAGCGGCCAATCTCAAGAGAGATTAGCCAACTGCGCAGGAGATATTATAGTGGACAAGTGTGTGCGCAAACACAGGTGCACTCTCTTTTCCTTAGCTCTCATAATCCGATAGGACGGCGATCCGACACGACCGGAAAGAGTTCAGGCGCAGGACCAACGGCTTACACGGCACACTTCCAACGAGGCTAGTGTTTTTTTAATAATATAATACACATAATAAGAACAGATAGCTCTTAACCAATGTCAGTCCAGATGTCATGTCCACTCCGATATATATATATTATAATATAGGTAGGAGGACGAGCATATGGGCCACCTGATGATAAGTGGTCACCAACGCCCACAGACGGTGGCCCTGTAAGAGATGTTAACCATCGCTTACATCGCCAATGCGCCACCAACCTTGGGAACTAAGATGTTATGTCCTTTGTGCCTGTAATTACACTGGCTCACTCACCCTTCAAACCGGAACACAACAATACTAAGTACTGCTATTTTGCGGTGGAATATCTGATGAGTGGGTGATACCTACCCAGACGAGCTTGCACAAAGCTCTACCACCAAGTAAATATGTTAATAGTTCACATTAATATGGTCAGCGCTAAAAGTAAACATCGTGAATCGGACACCTGCATGTTTTGAATGAAATTCTTCTACATGTACAATGTATGTGTATCCATCATACTCAAAGTACAGCAGTATTGTGAAAGACGTTCCAAGATTTATCCTTAACGTGAAGACCCCAGCAGTGGTATATTTACAAGCTGTTACCTACTTGCTGTAAACTTATATGTATAAGCGATAACTTGCAATAACTATAACATTTATTTTATACGAAACATAATATTTATAATGGCAACTAAATTTTATTTTAAAAATGTTCAAATAAACGTCTTAATTTTTCGTGCGTGTCATAAACGAATTAATTAGTGCCCAAAAACGCTTTTAAAATTTAACGGCACCATCATTTATTTAATCTCCAATCAAATGAACAAACATCAAAAGCCCATAGGCTTATCGTATCGACATCGCTTACGCAAACGTCTGGACATTAGGCTAGGTCCACACAAGTGTAATATAGACGAATATCAATATAGTAGCTTATCTATCAAATTGATGTAGTTAATGATTGTATTGAATATATTTTTAAATATTAGGTCCTTACATATGAAATTGGCAATTTGTACGGGAGGAATATAAAGTCAATTTTTTTTTGTAAAATATATTTATTTAATCAAAGTATGCACCGTTGTTATCTATGCACTTTTGCCATCTCATAGGTAGTTCATTGATCCCTTTACTAAAAAAACCATGAGGGCGAGAATCAATAAACTTTTTGAAGGCGGTTTGGGCTGCCGCATCGGAGTTGAATTTTTTTCCTTGTAAGAAGTTATCCAAATTCCGGAAAAAATGGTAATCTGTTGGAGCAAGGTCCGGGGAGTACGGTGGATGCCACAGACATTCCAATTGTAGCTCATCTAACTTAGTGGTTGTTTGTTGTGCAGTGTGTGATCTTGCGTTGTCGTGAAGCAGCAGTGGCCTAGAGCGATTAACCAATCTCGGTTGTTTAGCAGCTAGTTCTTAATTCATGGTTTGCAGTTGCTGACAATCTGCCGTAATCGTTTGGCCAGATTTTAGAAAGCTGTAGTGAAAACACCGGTGCTAGTCCACCAAACATTCACAAATAACTTTTTCTGAGTCAATTTTCGTTTAGGGCAGGATTTAGCTGGGTTTCCAGGGTTCAGCCATTGCAACGAGCGCTTCCATTATTTCAAACTATGTCAAACAATGTGTGTATTCAACTTAGTTTTTTGACAAATATAAGCACATGAATATGGTTTGTAAAAATATTTGAATTTACAAATCATCTTGAACTCATTATAATGAAACTCTGTAAAGCACGTAAAATCGTATGTTCTGCGCCTGAACTCATTCCAGGCGCGTCGAAATTTCTGTCCCGTCAGATTATAAGAGTGAAGCAATACACAGTGCACTTGTGTTTTTGCACTCACATGTGCTCTATAATATTTTCCGCGCAGTTAGACAGTTTCGCTTGAGAATACCAACTGATGCCTGAAGTCTGAAGAACATGATCATCATTAAAAGTAACAAATCAGATTATTTTAATCACATTATTCACCTTTTAATAAGAGAAATACGCAAAAAATTTTACAACTACCTATTAGAGTATTGAAATTAAAGTCATTAACAATGGAAACGGTTTCCCATAAACCAGTACAAGCTACAGCGACAAGCCTCCGATAAACATAAGTACATAAATAGTACGTGTGTAATTTAGCGATTAATTAAAACTTATACAGCCGTGACTCGAGTAATTACCGGGAGATTTGTGTTATGTTTAGTGCATTCGGTTTTATTAGTTCAATTTTATTTGCAGTACAGATGTACTCAACCTTGTAATCTCGTTAATCAAATGCTTTAGAATTGTATACGGCACTCATTCTCTTGTAGGTACTGATTTCAACGATTATATATATGATATATATATATCTTATAGATTCGGTTACGACGGTAATTCTTAATGGAGACTGGCCAACTGCGTAAGAAATGTTATAGTACTCAATGTGTTAGCCGGAATATTCTCTTCACCGGAAGAATCCTTCTAGGAATTTGGGGCTCACAGAATATGGCCAACGGTCATTTCACGTCAAATATTCTTATTTAATTCGAAAATAGAATTTTATAAAAAAAAAAAACATAAAAAGAATAACAACCGTTATTATTAAATAAGATTTCATAATAACAACTGTTATTATTAAATAAGATTACTGATTTTTTTATAGATTTTGTTAATTTATAGAGTTCAAAATTTGAGAACCTCTGGCACAGCGTGCGCTGTAAGTGGGTGAATTACTCGAATATGGACGTAAAATATTATCGCTGTTTTGTGGAACATGAAAATGAAAAATCAATCAACATTTGTTAAGCAAAAATTGTATGGACATAATTGAATTGGTTAATGCTTAATTTATGGTTAAATTTAACGCACTCATCTTAAGAGATTTCAAAAGATAACTTATATTATCAACCTAAAGCTTAAGCGGAATGAACGCAAATTATCGTTACGTATCTATATTGATTTTAAGCATATGAGTGCCCAAAAACCGTACTATGTTTGAAGGGGACTCATCAATCAATTAATATTATATACAATTGAATCGTTAAACCAAAAATTGCCTACATACAGTAATCATTTTAAGCTTAAAAAAATTACGGTAAATGTCGTTCAATATATTTTTCACATATTAATTATCTATACTAATATTTCAAATGCGAAAGCCTGTGTCTGTTACGCTTTCAAGTCTAAACCACTGAACCGATTTTGATGAAATTTGGTTTGAAGCAAGCTTGATTCCCAAGGGCAGACATAGGCTATGAGCTATACGGCGAGTATTAGATAAAAAAGTAGTCTGTGTCCTCATCAACTAACACGCGGCTGAAGCTGCGGGCGAATACTAGTTATCAATACATAAAAAATAACTATAAATTGTTTATAAGGTTTATACAAACTATATCATAAATTTTTTATGTATTTCATTATTTATAACTATATCATGTTCTTAATAAATACCATTTACGGAGAAAAAGAATAGTTAGCTTATATTTAGTTCAATTCAATTAGGATCCAAGAACCAATAAACGCGTCAATAGTGCAAAGATTAGGAAGCCAGCTTAGGCTATTATCGTCCTCACTCCTAGCAAAATTTACACTTATTTTAAGAGATAAATATTAATATTTAAAAAAAAAAACATTTTCAATCAATTAATACATATTACTTAACATTTAGTTTTTATATAATGAACGTGAACATATACGAATAATTCTTAAAACTAAAAAAATGTAATTTCTGAGAACAACTAAGCAATTTATAAAATCCAATGACATTTGTATAACAAATGGGAAATAAATTCTATCTGTCTCTTTATTACCTCGT
Source organism: Nymphalis polychloros (assembly GCA_905220585.2). Lineage (NCBI taxonomy): Eukaryota > Metazoa > Arthropoda > Insecta > Lepidoptera > Nymphalidae > Nymphalis > Nymphalis polychloros. Next base: position 2,928,605 of record HG992253.1, read on the forward strand.
CACGACTATAGAACTAAAGCTATAGTAATGAATCTTTGTATAGAGATAGCCTGCGAGTTGGATTTGAAGGTAAACTAAGACAGATGCATATAAAAGTCACAAGGAAGCGCTGGTATTAAAATAATTACAGAAGTAAATGCACTAACTTGTAATTGAGATACAAACATATTTCTATCTCGCTTTAACTAACATCACGAAATTGTTGAAATATGAAATAGAAAATAAAATATAATTGAGGCATTTAAAGAGAGCTATTCCAACAAGGCGATGTCGTGACTCGTTCACTGCTTAGGTTCGTTCTTCTCTTTATATGCACATGATGCGTGGGTGTAAATTATTATTTCAACTTGAACTTGTATACAACGGTGTAAACGTACTATAGAAACTATTCGGCCGCAATTCATTTATTTCTCATGTAAATTTTATAGAAAATATATGTAAATTATCTTTATTACATTACGCTTCATAGCAATATACAGCGGCATAAATATGTATCCCGCATACGAAGATCTTTACACGAACGAATGGAATCTCTTTGTTAAATTGTAAAATTGTGAAGTTGTGTAATTTAGATATTAATGGATTTATTTATGTATATTTTATTCGACATTTGAAGACGGAGTTTATTATACGAATATTAACATATACACACATATTGTATATGTATGTATATAAACATAGCGAGAATATTAAGAATAAGACATTATCTTGTTTGTTTGATCTGTATGCTGCTCGTATCTTCCCCAGACAAAATTTGCACAAAGAACAACAGATTAAATAAATACGTAAAATTTGTTCGAGTTCTTCTATTCGAGGCTAAATACATATTTCTTATATATTGTATAAAGCTTGCGATTTATCTATTAAAATATTATTAAGTATATTTTAAATTTAGAACAAAATAAAAATAAAAACACAAATCAAATATTATACGATCCTTTCTCGTTCACAGTATTACTCACTTGATTTCCTTTAAAAGGCGTTACACCCCACAAGATTGATGTGTCCAGCCCCCTACAAATTACATAAAGCAATTTTAGGCACAATCTTAGCAACGGGTACGTAGTTGCTAAGGAATCTCACCCACGGTAAGTTTTGACCTACGATTTAAACAAGGAATAATGTTTAGCGGATACGGCATTATTTTAAATGTAATTACAGTATCACATGAGAATAATTACATATTGATTGTTGTTTATTGCGTATTTTCTTATTTTGTCAACTAATATACGTTTGGAATATTTTATTTTTTAAATTGTCACAATTATCTGTTCAGTTGTTTTTCATTATTATTGCTATTGTTTTGTCTGTTGGACTATTAAAATAAAATACAAAATATATTTAAATGATACACTGATCTTAATTACTTAAGCTGAATGCTTTTGATTTCTGAGTATATTTTTTTATTCTAAGCTAGATATTTATGCCCCCTAAATTATATTGCACACGCATCGCGTCCTACCCTCCGGAATGCCCCTAAAGGGAATCATTCCCTTTGATTCCTCTTCCGTCTTGTTCAATTAAGAGGCGTCTCTTACTGCTTGTACAGTCACCAACGTAAATACATAAGATACAAAGTGGTAAGAATTACAATTTTTTAAATTTTATCGTATTAGAGAGGCAGAGTTATACTTGGTGAAAAATTGCCTTTCCATGACTACAATAAAGAGAAGCAGGGGAAGACCTCAAACTACTTGGATGACAAATGGCCGAAAGGTCATGAAATGCCTCGACCTCGCCTGAGGCCTCACCTGATGAGGACGCGAACACACGATCTTCGTGGCGTCGCATGATAAGGAAAGCTGACCCCGCGTAACGGGAAAGGTGAGGACAAAGAAAGAAGAAAGAAAGTATTAGATTACTGGCAAATGGGCCATCTGATGGTATGTGGTCATCACCACGCATCAACATCAGTATTTTTAGAAATATTAAGCATACCTGTATTTCAATAATAAACATCGCTAATACACCACCAACCTTCAACGCACCTGCAAGCAAAGGCCTGGAAAGGCCGGCAACGTACCTGCAAGTCCTCAGATGTTGCAGATGTCCATGGGCGGTATTAGTCACTTTCCATCAGGTGAGCCTCCTGCTCGTTTGCCCCCTTTTACATAAAAAAAACCTTGGTAACTAAGATGTTATGTCCCTAGTAACTATAGTAACACTGGCTCACTCACCCTTCAAACTGGAACACAACAATATTAAGCATTGCTATGAATGACCTTTAAAATCCTGCAGATACTCCAATAGACCATTTGATGCTAAGTAGTCACCACTGTCGATATTGACTATAAAAAATATCATATACATATGTATATAAAGTCCAACTGGAAGTAAAGAATTACTTATATAAGAATATATAGAATTCAAATCTTTACAAAATATACCGTTGAATATGATAATGCTGTAAGTGAGTGTTACAATCAAATATCAGGCGTCCTTTACTTCGAACCTTCTTCGTCTTAATCTGCTATCTGCAAATGTTTGCTAAATGCTGATTTCCTTACGATTTATGTTTATATATCGAACGAGAATTTATTTAAAGACCAGTTCATTAAAAAATTCTACGAATGAAACGTGTATACGTGGATCCAACGGTTCTCTCATCAGACATCTTGACACCATAAACAATCGAGTGTTATTAAAATAAAGAGAGATAACTGAAATGATTTAAATATACAAATATGTATTTGTAATAAAATTAATTGAACCTTTAATTTTAAATATATACCACAACCTTATTACATACTGATTAATATTTCATTGTATACATAGACGAAGAAAAATAATATGAAAAACTATAGACTATGTAATTAAAAAAGCATGCAAATCACTCTTATCACTGGAGTAGTAATCTGTTCAAAATTATTTATATATATCATTATCAAATATTTATATATATATGTGTGTGTGTGTGTGTGTGTGCGTGTGTGTGTGTGTGTGTGTGTGTGTGTGTATATCCTCGTATATTCATTTCATTTACTTGACTTTAATATAATATTTTGTCTCATTTTTATACATGTTGCGTTTGACTGTACCTAGTGACAGCTAGATGCCCTGAAGGGCTCTAGATCTAATTACAATTTTCATATTTTTAAGCTATTAAACTTTTTGAGTGCAATTAACTTTGTCTATCTTCACATTCGTTTGACTTTGAAATATGCCTCTTAACTATTTATGAAGCAACAGATTTACCAAAGCGTAAAATGTGCGTAAAAGCTTTTAATTTTAACGTATTTCTTTTTTCAAAAGAGGAAGAACCTAATCATAATATTTTTTAATTAACATTGAAAAAAAAAAACGCTATCTATGGTTCAGTATAAATTATTTTATCAATAGTCGAGATGACTCAAATATTAGATAATTGAATTTTAGTGTTTTCAATTAATATCGTTTTCAGTAAAAATCAGCCACATTGTATCCACCAACACGCATTTCGGCAGGGTCGTGAAATAACCTCCAAACGCGGAGAGCGTTCAAGAGAAGAACAAGCGTCAAGTATTACAAGGGGGAACATTTAAAGTAGTTTTACGTTTTGTAGATTTGAAATCTTAACCGATGATCGTGGGTTCAAACCCGGGCAGGCGCCACTGAATTTTCATGTGCTTAATTTGTTTTCATAATTCATCTCGTGCTTGATGGTGAAGGAAAACATCGTGAGGAAACCTTCATGTGTCAAATTTCAATCAAATTCTGCCACATGTGTATTCTACCAACCCGCATTGGAGCAGCGTGGTGGAATAACGCTCCAAGCCTCCAAACCTTCCAAGCTCCAAGCCTTCTCCTCAAAAAAAAAAAAAGGAGAAGAGGCCTAAGCTCAGCAGTGGGACATTCACAGGCTGTTACTTTACTTAGATTTGAAAAGGACCATATAATGAATAGAGACTAAAAATACTTAAGCATTGCTCATCTGTAAACCGGCACGAATATGAAAATTAAGCCGAGGTTGTTATATCAATAACATTGTGAGTATTTAAGTTAAACATAATTTGAAAAGCATATATTTATTGCCATCTAAACATTTTGTTAGCTTGGCACCCGTTGTGAGTTGACACGGCCGTCGCAGGTGCGAATTATTATCGGCCAATGCTAGGCTCCTTGCCAAAGTAATATAGTTCCTGTGTTAGGTCTCAGCTGTTACGCTACAGTGGTTTTAATAAAGACACAAATTGAATTATTGTACGCATGCTATATTGACTATTCAGAGAGTATTGATTTATTATTTGGGAAATCAAATATAATATAAAACCATTGCATTGCTTGTATGTTTTATTTACATAATCACATATACTTTATATTTTAACTAAAAACAATTCCGTTTGATTCGTCTGAATTTATCGAGTGCTAAGTTTGTGTTTACAATACACCTCGTGCTTAGATTAAGAAAACATTGTGTGACATAGAATATCGTGTTGTAGCTACCAGGCTTGCAGGCAATTCTACCACCTAGTAACGAATTGTTCTATCGGCAGTAAGTTATTATAATTTTAAGTACATATTACATATTTGTATATGCGGTGGTGTGTTAAGATGTAAGACGTGGTTTATTCTTCTTGAATAGCCAGAATATATAGGCAACCATTTACAATCAAACTATCCATTTGCCATCATTCTTAATTAAAATAAAAAAATGAATTATCCGCCTTGGTGTGTCATCCAAAATGCAATTGAAAGCGTTGTCATAAATTCAAATACAACATATATATATAGAGACAAAAAATATTCATTGTGCGGATAACTGTACTTTTACAATCATAATATATAAACTCCAATTTGGAGTTCATATACTCAAAGTATATATTTACGTTTTTGATGATTACACCCTCAAATAAATGTAAATAATTGACACCCATTATTGCGCACGAGTCGTGATTTATACAATATAATGCTCGTTTATTTGAAGCATAAAAATAACAATCACTTGTCATTTTATTAATTTCATCTCACTCGGAGCGTCACATCCCGCTTTTTGTCAGCATTTTATCTCGCGGGTACCAAATTAGGTCAACATTATAAGAGTAGCGTGTCCACAGAAACTATGAACGTAAATTTATTTTCAATTTGAGTTTCGATCTCTTTTATTTTTGAAATTAAATTATAGTTTTTATTTATATTATAATAAGTTTATTGAATTGGCTAACCTATGAAAAGACATCTTTACAAATTGTATGCACTTTTATAACATAGTTCCAGTTTCAGAAACAATAATAAAAATGAATGATGATGATAAACGTGATCGGTGAACAATGAGCGTTTTGTGTTTATAATAGTAAACTACTATTATAAACACAAAACGCTCATTGACTTTTGCTCAGTTATGCGCTACCTTTTACCTGTTGTAAAAAATATTTTGTTTAGTAATGTTATTGAACAATAACAAAAAAGTATATGTAAAACAATAATAATGTTCACAGTTTAAGTACAAAATATCGCACACGAGTCTGTTCCGAACTAATGAGGCGTCACGCATTGCGCAAGAGCATTCGCGACGACAGCGAGCGCCGGCGCACATTCGATACGCTCGATGGAACGAATCGCAACCGAATACGGCCCTATACATGACTCTGTGAGATTTTTTAACATACTTAAATAAACAGACTCGTAACAGATTCCCACACAACACTTGGGATCTATGAAAGCGTGATTGGAATGCACGGACAAATGATTGACGCGATTATTACAAATACTTTCTGCGTTAAACACAGCAGGTTCGATATTTGCTGGTGACAAATTGTCGACCGATTCTTTATATTTATGTTACATGTGATTTCATTAAAATTCGTTTTCAGCACCTATTACTCTTACATTAATAACAAATCGAAATTATTATTTCTTTAATTAGCTATTATTGTCACAACTAATGAATTTCCCACTGCTGAGCAAAGGCTTTCCCCTTATTGAGGATAAGATTAGCTGCTTATTCCACCATGGTGATCGAATTCAGTTTGCTAAGTAAAGATGTTGCAGAATCCTCGACGTCTGACTTTGGAAATAACATCACGGTGATTTCTATACAGCCAAGGACGAGATTAATTATAAATACAATACTCGGTGGAAGGACTTCGTGCAACCCCGCCTGGGTAGGTAGCTCACACTCATCAGATATAAATACTACCGCCAAACGGAAATAATTAGTATTGTTGTGTTGCGACTCGAAGGGTGAGTGAGTTGGTTTAACTACAGACCAAAAGGACATAACATCATCGTTCGAAAGGTTGATGGTGCATTGGTGACGTAAATAATGGTTAATATTTTTTACAGTACCAACGTACGTGGACGATAGTGATTTACCATTTGCTAGTCCACCTACATATTTTTTATAAAAAAAATATATTTTCAAATGAGCGCAGGACACAGGTGCTTGTCCGGGCTTGAACCCCTAATCTTTAATTAAGATTCACCATCTCGGCTCCAAAGATATTACCTGTTCACTATAGTCTAAATTGACTATAAAACGTTTATTAGATTCACACCGTAGCGTATCTTAAAAGCACATTTTACTCTTTATTCAAGAGTCATATCATTAAGATAACAGCTTAATCTATAGTAATGAAAATAAAACGCAATGCAATTTACTCGAGTTAACCTTTAAAAGGCAGCCACTTATCAATTTTATATGCAAATGTAAACAAGTGTTTATCAGTACACGGCTGCATTGAGACGTTAAATGCAAAGCTTAATTACATGATGAGTGGGCGAATTTCCCTCATTTTGCCATTTCGTACTTTTGATTTTTGACAACTAAATTTGAAATATATTTAAAAAAGTCTATATGGTTTCACCATATTTAGGGTAGGCACAAGAGCTAAGGGTAGGGCTAGATATTAACACATTTTGACTTTAGCGCTGTGAGAACTTCCATATACCTTGCCATTGAAAGTGTTTAGTGTAATCAATTAGAAAACATTGATTACACCGAGTCGAAATGGACACTATAAAAAGATTAAAGTAAATATATACAACTAATGCAAAACAAAAATGCTTTAAGAAAATATTATTTATCATTTTAAATTTCCGTGTAAAAGAAAATATTATTAAACGTGAAATAAATAAATAAAAGAAACAAACCGTCAGCATAACAAAAGAAATCACTACATATTATACAGCGAAGTCCCTCAGCTGCGTCTGTATGTCTGAAATTAACTAAAGAACTACCGAACGGATTTTGATACAGTCTTCACCAATAGATGGAGTAATTCATAAGGAAGGTGTAGAGATATAATTCATTAAAGTTTTTGAGTAAATTAGACGTTTTATATAGACCCGTGTCCCGTATGCAAGCCATGTGAAGCAGATAACTGGTTTTGAATATATAAAGATTGTATTTAATTTAATGTATTAAGAAATTTGGTCGAGATTTTGTCACGAAATATTAAACCGTATATATTCTGCTTTGCGTCGATCGAAAACCGATGACTGAATTACGACTTGTAAGCTCAAAAACCGGTAACAATTAATTAAAACGCTCGATACGAAAAAAACTAGGAACTACCAAATGTTATTTATAAATAGTACTTGGTGGTAGGGCTTCGTGTAAGCCCATCTAGGTTCATGCATCTAATATGGCTTTTGGCTAGATGTTAAGCCGCAGTCCAGTGTCTGGATGTTGAAAGTCAGTGCACTCTTGTGCCTTGGAAAGCACTCAAAGCCGTTGTTTCTGAACTCTTTCCAGTCATTTCGGAATGCCGTCCCATCAGTTTAAGAGAGAGGGCATAGAGTGTGCATTTGTGTTTGCTCACACACTAGTGCACTATAATCAGTAGTTGCCGCATTCTTGAGATTGACCGTCGTGGCCGAAATGTTTGACGAGGATATCATCAGTCTTAATCCATATACTCCTGTTATAACTACAGGCACATGGGTTAGCATTATAACCGCTTAATTGAAAGAAATCTAATCTACAACTAAGCGGTTTAATCAAACTAAGTCACTTTATCCGCAGATTTAAGGTATTTTAGTTTTCCAAAATTGGCTTTGCCAAAGTACTTGGTCGCACAAATTTTAATTTATCATAATTCTCGTCACCATCAAAAATATAATAACGAGTAGAAATGGTACCCACACCCAAACATGAAATAGCCATGAGACAATCATTTAATTCCATAACATTAATATTACTATACATTAGAATTTTGTAAAAAAAAAATTATACACAGCATAATTGATTTTTATTAATAATCGTGAATCGTCGAATCAAAATAAAAGAATTCGTTACTTTTTAAATTGAAACTTTTCATAGAAATAGTGTTTAACCAGGATCAACATCGAAACATTTATTTCCATATTTAAAAAACTTAAACAATCGCGTAACTATTATATGTATTTTATAACAGAAGTTTTAAGGCATCTTTTAATAAGACTTAATTTAAAATATGTGGGTACTTCGTTTCAATAAAACTCGTTTAGCATCGTATAATAAATATTTTTTATCAATTGAAACTTATGTTAAGTACAATAGTCATACTTTATAGCTCTCACACGAATTCGTCATACCTTTTACGTCGATTATTTTCAATGATCATAAATATTACTGTTATTTTAAATAATAAGGTTACAAGGGGTGTGAGAGTGTAACTAAAGATACTTATTTTTACGGTTAATTTTCTGTATTCATATATATAAGTTTAGTTAAATGCTACTATTATAATATAATGTTTTGTTATTTTTAGTAGTTATATATTTTTTTATTTAATTTGTTGGGGCTTAGTACGAGAACCGAGCGAGTAGCAACATGCTTGTTTAAACGCCTATTAAGATAGACGTAAACTATTTGTATCCTGTAATCACGATTGATTTATTCTATGATTTAAACTAAGAAATTCCTTCTCTAATGCTTATTTTCAAAAACATTTAAATAAGAACTCTGGCAGTGTTTGCGTATATACAAACTTTCTCGTGCTAAATATAATATTACTTCCGTAAATATAGTAGAGCTAAAAATAGAACTGCTTGAACAATTTTGTAAAGTTATATGTTTTATTTAACTATTAATATAAAGAAATAAACAATTATATGAACACATCGAATATTTATACCATTTATTTTGTAGAAAAATAACGAAAAACAAAAGAAATACTAGGACGAATAATCAAAGTCAAACCAATCTATCTACTAATATATTATCTATCTACTATTATACTAATATATTAATAATAATAACTGCCTCGTTGGTCTAGCTAGATATAAGGCTGCAGACCCGGTGGTCCTGGGTTCAATTCCCAGGTCGGGCCAATAAATAGTTATTGGGTTTTTCTGTCAGAAAATTCTCAGTAGCAGCCCGGAGTCTGGAAGTTGGAAGTGTGTGCACTCCCGTGCCTCGGAAAGCACGTTAAGCCGTTGGTCCTGCGCCTGAACTCTTTCCGGTCGTGTCGGATTGCCGTCCCATCGGATTATGAAAGCTAAGGAAAAGAGAGTGCACCTGTGTTTGCGCACAAACTTGTGCACTATAATATGTCCTGCGCAGTTGGCTAATCTCTCTTGAGATTGGCCGCCGTGGCCGAAATCGGTCTGGAGGACCTTAATATATTAAGCTCAAAATTTTTAATTTGTTTGATCGCGCTAGTCCAATGTTCTGATAGTCTGATTTGAATTAATTTCCTTGGGTTACATAGTTATTTATTGAAAAAAAATATAGTTAAAATCACGCTACAACTAGACCGGAGTAGTAGCAGTAAGAGCGCGGAGTAGTTTTTAAATCATATGAGTCATTCGTGGAATCAATTGATCTTATATAAACACTATTATTATATTGGAAACCATAGATATATATACATAAAAAACATAGTATTACAAATATCTAAATCTAATAATAACTACATTTAATCTGAGATTATTATATAATTTTGTATAAAGTCGACCTAAACTTTCAAATATTTTTTTTAAATTCCAGTGAAGATATTTCGATAGGAATCTTATATTTTTGTTCCAAAATCGCTAAACGCGTCAAAATACTGTTTTTCCAACTTTATTAGCTAGGGGTGTGCTAAAAGCTTTGCAAACAGCCCGTCTAAGTAACATCAAGTTAGACAAAGAATTTCCCTCGAATGTGTGCGACTGACGCATATATTGATTTAGACTTAAAATATTTGTACGGATTTCGTGTCGTAACATTACTTACTTTGGTTTTTCTTAGAAAACAACTATAAAGACCGCCGCAATCGTATTCATCACACCTAAAGAGTATTTTTTACGATTCTAAAATCATTTTATTTATAATTTTAAACTTGATTTGCTTCAAATTCATAATCAGCACGTAAATGTTCAACGGCTGGGATAAAGCTTCCGATTCTATTGAAATGTTTTGGAGTCTGTTCCACCACGTTGCGCCAATGTTGTCTAATTAGTTTACGTGGCAGAATATCACTAGACAAATTTTTATTTCCTTACAATATTTTCCTTTAACACCATGCTAAATTATACAACACAAATTATGCACTTAAAAACTTAATGGTCGCAGATTTGAACCAAAAATCTTTGATTCAATATCGATTAAACCAATCCTCTCGTCTTGTACGTTATATTTGATAAGACCCGATATTGCCCTGTGCATCTAAATCAAATACTGCAGTTACCCTTATAAGAACCATTGATATTTCGTGAGTTTAATTTGTGTTTATAATTCGTCTTGCACTTTCTTACTTCTTATGAGTGTTACTTATTTACTAATCAATTAATATTTATAAGTTGAAATGATCTCATAAAAATACTTCTCCACATATCCAATTAAAACTGTTATAAATAATAAACATGCCTTTTAAACAAGATTATTTCATATATCAATATATTGAATTAAATGATCAATAATTAAAAGTAACATTTGTTTAAAGCGTGATTATAATGAATTAATCAATATCCAAATAAGGAAAGGTCCAAAACTAATTCAATATATGAACAAACGGTGTGTTTGTTTTACTCGCTACTTCGGCGCCAGCTGCGTTATTGAGGGTGACGAGGCACAAATAATAGTAATATCTTTTAAGAGATTAGCCAGTTACAGAACGAATGTTCGACGTAAAAATCCAAGTTTGTTAACAATTGTTTTTGAATTTTCTTTATTTGAATTATTCGTAAAATAATTGCAAGCAACACTTATAATAATTAAAATGAGACCTAATTCGATTTTTAAAAATATTATCGTTTCTTAAATTACCCCCATCATTATCTTTCAAAATTAAAATAACATTTTTCTATAAAGATACTTACAAAATGAAAGAAAAACGGAACATGATTTTGTTTTAAATAAATACACGACACAATTTTTTTTTAATAATAACGTCTTTTATTGATCATATGACTGTTAGTAGACATTGCGTACGTATATAATTTTTTTCCAGAGAAAAAAAAAAACAGACTTTCAAACTCGTATAGGCAACTTCTATAAATCAATTCTTAATATATAGAAGAGATTCATCACACTATTTAAAATGGAAACGTTGTTTCGGTTGAACTAACTGATAAAACTGAGGCTCTGTAATTTGCTCTATATTAGACCTTTGCTTTTAAGTTATAAAGATAGGACTATGTGCACCGAGATACATAGAAAATTCTTTGGCATCATAACCGGTTAAAACTAGTTTAATCAAGATCTCATCACTTATTGACATATCAAAATCTTCCAATATTTATTTAAAGGTGAAGAGTATTTGATAAGCTCTCTGTCTTATCTCATGAATGGAACAGGTTTCGGACAGGTAATAAACATGATATAACCAATACAATCGTTCGGCCCGGTCAAAGTGATCGTCCAAAGAGATTTTGTCTGATGTCGTTGATCGTATATTGTCGCCTGAGATGACTCTGATACCGTTTTATAATTTTGACATATGACATGTTAATAGGCGAAGCGTTTAGCGGATTTTCTTTTTTGCTTTGTAGCTTGATACGCGATTTATAGACGCTTATATCTTCATGTGTAATTTATTTTTCTATATAAATGCATAAATAAATAAATATCAGAAAAAATATATAAAGTTATAAAATAATATTCTATGATAAGTTCACTGTTATTGTATATCGACTTATATTACCTTAATAAATTAAATGTAATGTAATGATCCACAAATTGCCTACAGCTGGGTAAAAGTCTCCTCTCCTCATAAGGACAACAAAGAATTCACTACGCTCACCCACGTAATCATCGTTTAGCACCACATCAAACAAACATGAAGCACATAAAAATTCCTTTATTTTTGCACAGATTTCTACCCTAGGTCATTGGCTTACATCAGGTCGCCATCTTGATTTTCCGACCTAAATATTTAAGACAACATGGTCCCTTACTTACCAGCTATCGTTTATGAGATTACGGCTAGATGCGACAGATATCGGTCCAACGGGTGGTTGAACACCAAAGAATGCTTAAGAGAAATCGTTCAGTGATTTTCTGGCTTTGTTTTTATGTTAATTACTTGGAACCCGTTTGACGGGCCGTGTTCAAACTTCCGTTGTCAGTGTTTAAACTTCACATCGAGGGATATGTGTAAGACATGTTAACTAAAATTATCAAACAAACTCCACTTATTGGAGATCATTGAACACGTTATTTCATTACCATATTTGAACTGATTATTGGGATTTTAAATTATGTCTAAACAGATGAGATAATGGTTCGATGAGAAGTTGATTTAAGCGATTCATAAATACGTTTCCATTTTACGTATAAAGACTAAACTATAGTTTATATAACTCTGATCAAAGTAAGATTTACTAATCTGTTTTATATTGAACGATCATTAAGCGTCTGTTACGTCATCTCTCAACCACCAATTGCAATTCAGATTAAAGTAACATTAGTTAATTGTATAACAATCGGCGCTTAAAAACTAAAATTAAAAAATCTTTAATAGTACTCTATTTTAATTACTTAATATCTTGATAGTAAAACGGAAAGTGCTGTTGTTCCGATAGAGAAGGATAGATGTAACTCATCTCAACCAGTCCGTGTTGTGTGTGTCACGTAACCAATCATATTATATCAAGAAGCAATCACCAAAGGCATTCTTAAGGTGGGTTGGTGTCAGGTAGACAGATTGTGAAGTCGCTAGGCGGTCGGTAAATGGGTCACCTGATGGTAAGTAGTCACCATCGCCCAATGACATTGGCTTGACTTGATTGGTCTTTCCCTTGTGCCTCAATTTACACTGGCTCACACCTTTCCACAGTAATTATTACAACTATTTTAGAAAACATTATGAGTGACTGGTACCTAACCAGATGGACAAAATATACTTGGTGGTAGGGCTTTGTGCAAGCTCGTCTGGGTAGATACCACCCACCCATCAGATTTTCTACCGCAAAACAGCAGTACTTGCTATTGTTGTGTTCCGGTTTGAAGGGTGAATGAGCCACTGCATTTACAGACACTAGGAAAATAACATCTTAGATCCCAAGGTTGGTGGCGCACTGGCGATGTAAGCGATGGTTAACATCTCTTATAGTGCCAATGTCTATGGGCGTTGTGAACACTCACCACCAGGTGGCCCATGTGGTCGTCCACCTTCCTAAGCTATATATATATATACAAACATATATATATCGTTACGTGATTCAAGAATTTATATAACAAATAAATATTTACCACATCGCATCAATATTTTGCAGTAATTGACCAATTTAAATCCATCAACGGCAAATCATTGGTAATATTTTACACTCCATTACATCTTAATGACAGGTGACGAACAAAAACAACCGCGCGTATTGTAATTGGTCGCAGTGGTTTTGCTTGGGCACAAGTTGGGCATTGCATCACGATTGCGGTTCGGACAAATCGTTTTTATCCGGTTAGTCGTGCATTTCCTTTGAAATTGCTTTAATATGTCTCATTTCGTAAGCAATTAAAATTTTTAAACTAAGAATACGAAATATTAACGTGTCAAATTTAGAAGCTTACATAAACGCGGAGTAATTATGAAATTCTATATACAAAAAAAAACTTGAATGGACTATAAATATAGTTATATAATATTGAATATTCTCTGGGAACGAGATATTTTTTATTTTTAGGCAAAATTCGCTAAATACTTTAATATATTTTTTATTATTTTTCCTCGAAACAGATCACTTTTTTCGAAATAGAACAAGTTACCTTGCAATTAAGTACTAAATTTATTGTTGATAATGACCAAAAAGCCAGTCCCACAAAAAAGGTCGTCACAAACTCACTTTTAAAATATAATTATAGCTGGCCATTTATAAAAGAGACCCCTACAAAAACAGTAGAAAAAAACAAATAATAATAAATTTCACGATGGTATTTATAAATTAAGAAACTAAATAAATCCTTTAAAGCCATACATATAGGTTACTTTCTAACATAGACCCAAGAAGCTCAGTGACTAGAAACACACGCGAATCTTATCTGAATGTTACAAATTCCAGGCAAACAGCTCTCAGTTTTCCAGTGCGTCATTTGTTTGTTTGTTATAAACCACGAGAACAAGTCTGTATATTATAGTAAAAACCTGTGCATTTCCCACGAGGTGTCAAGGTTTCGAGCATATTTCAACACACTGCTCCAATGCGGGTTGGTGGAATACACATGTGGCCGAATTTCAGTGAAATTAGATACATGCAGGTTTCCTCACAATGTTTTCCTTCCGTCAAGCATGAGGTGAATAATTATAAACATAAATTAAGCAGATAAAAATTCAGTAGTAGCCCGGCTTTGAACCCACGATCATCGGTTAAGATTCATTCTAACCACCAGGCCATCTCGACTTTTTATACTTCGATTTATATATTGTCACTACATATTATAAGACAAAGACGCATCTGTCTATTTGTACGGGACAAACTCAAATACTACCAAACGGTTTTCAGCAAAGAACGAAGTGATTCATGAAGAAGGTCTTGGTGTATAATTCATTCATTTATATATTGTTTTGATCGCTGTATTATCACCTTAAATTTTTTGTTTTACCTAAAAGTTAAAGTAGAGTATTTAGATAGTCAATCCAACTTTTGTTTCAATTACATATGTTTGAAGTAAACTTTTCTTGAAATAAATAAAGAATAAATGAAAATAAATTATTTTTAATACAAGTATATTATGATAATAATATTTCCTTAACTAGATTAATATTAAAAAACCAGTTACATAAAACCTAGCAAATGCTAAACGCCTAATTAAACGTGAACAGGTATAACTAAATTGATATATCCGGTACAAGAAAAAGCTAAATCGTTATCAATTATCGTCATTAGTTTTTTGTTATCTTAAATAGCTGGAATCGATTTTATTATTTATTAGTTCGAAAAATATTTAACGAGCGTCAAACTTAAGGTATAATTTTGTTATCTCATCCGACTGAACTAATATTAATGAAATTTTTTTTTTTTTTTTTAATATCTTATGTAGGCGGACGTGCAAATCGGCCTACTGATGATAAGTGGTCACCATAGCCAACACTAATGATCCCTTATATCTCCAATGCGCCACCAACCTTTGGAACTAAGATGTTATGTCCCTAGTGCCTGTAATTACACTGGCTAACCCTTTCAACCGGAACTTAATATTATATGCTGTTTAACGGTAGAATATATGATAAGTGGTACCTTGCACAAGCGCATACCACCAAGTAAATAGCTAGTGTGGCTTAATATGTTATAATTGAAAGAAGTTATAAACAATTTGTACTTAAGATTACACCTAGATTATTTCATTCGTAAGAAATCGTGATGGACAGCTGGTATATTATAAAATATTTCGCCCATTGTCAATAAAATAAAATTTATATATCTATTAAGTTTGAATACGTATTGAACTCAAACTGCACGAACTCGGGCTTTGCTTCATAATAAAAATCAATTTGAAAATGTAGTTTAATGTTTACGTTTTATAATGTATCTCTGCTTAAGTCTAATAAGTTAACAAATATAATGGAGATGCATATTCCAAGAACTAAGCTAGCCATACAAAGCCATGGAATCCTTAAGTTACAATCCAAGCTGTACTACAAATACATGTAACAATGTCGCTTTAATTTTGTATGAACTAAAATCTCAACTGTATTTAATGTATCGTATTGCTTGAACTCCTCAGAGCAATGGCTCGTTGGAAATGTCATGTTACATATTTAACAACACCCTCTATCTTATAGGTTACACCAATCGAAGAAAAATAATGATAAACAAACCATTGGTACCACATTTCATGCAATTTGTTAATAGCTCTGTTATGACAAACCTTAATTATTGATTAATATATTTATTTATTTAACACAAAACTATTCTACTTCTAATACATATAACCGCTTTAATTTTACTTGCTATGTTCCAATAATAACTTCATCAAACAGTAATACTTAGTATTTTTGTATTCCAATTTGAAGGGTGAATAAGCCAATGTATCTAGAAAGGAAAAGGGGACACAAAACTTAGGCAAAGGAATGGTTAGTATTTCTTACAGCGTCAACATCTATGGGCGATGTGACCTTACTATCAGGTGGCCCATTTGCTCGTCAGCCTGTCAGGGTTTTGTTATTAAATGAATATATCTAAGCTCAAAGATCACCCATTTATCGTACCAAATGAAATTGTGTTCAATACATAATCATAAAACATTTTAAGCATCAATTTAATCGTACTCAAGCCTCGACATTTTTTTATCGCTCGATGACATTTCCAATTCACGTTTTCTTTGATCTAAGGTGACATCATGTTCGTCCAAGAATGAATGCGCGAAAGTTGGGCGCGGCGATCACGAACAACATACGTTATTATGCGTCTGTGGTTACGATTTTATCTTGCATTCATTGTTGTCATGTCTTAGTAATTGTTTTAATGAGTCATGTGCGTGGAAATCATATTTAATGAGCAGTGAAAGAAATTGATGAATTATTCTTTCCTTACACTATTTCGTACAGAATAACGAATCGTGGATAGAAATAATTAAATTAAATATCATATAAATGCTAAAACAATAAACAAAATTGAATAGAATGGTTAATTTTATTATACTTATTTATATATTATAATCTGAAGGGCTATTGAGTAAGAACCAACTCGAACTCACCGCAGAAAACGGTCGTGAAACGTCAGAAATGTGTATTGGCCATAATAATTATTATTCAACTGGTGACAGGAGGGCTGGTTCATTTTTCTTCCAGTATTGCTGCTAGCATTCTTGCCACCATTCCACGAGGTCACGATTTGTATAGTAACTATTTTTAATTTTTATTTGTATTTATTTTTAGGACTTAAGATTATATCATACCCAGAACACACGCATCAAGAATGAATAATTAATGTTTTACAGAATCAAACCACTGTAAGTCTTCGTAAACAATCATGCTCGTGGTAGAGTTGTGCAAGCTCGTCTGGGTGCCGCGGATGCGTTATATCAACACGATCCCGCAGCCTTTCCGATCCGTGCCGAGGACGGCCATCGCAGTGGTTTTAGTGGGTAAGAATCCCACATAACCCGGTCTCTCCCCCAAGAGAGTTGGGTACCTTCTTGAAGGTTTCCACTGCGTGAAAAAAAAAAAAAAAAAAAAAAATGCTCGTCTGGGTAAGTACCATCAGATATTCTACCGCAAAACAGCAATACTTTGTATTGTTGTGTTCCGGTTTGAAGGGTGAGTGAGCCAGTATAATTACAGACACGAGGGACATAACATTTTAGTTCCCAAGGTTGGTGTCTTATTGGCGATGTAAGCGATGGTTAACATTTCTTGCAATGCCATTGTTTATGGGCATTGGTGACCACTTACCATCAGATGGCCCATACGCTCGTCCGCCTACCTATACAATAAAAAAAAATTTTGATAATTAGGCTAGGAATCTTTTCTAGCTTACACAGAATAGTTCACTAAATTGTGATGAATATCATTTATAAAAAATAAAAAAAGGTTATTTTATTGGAGCAATAAATAATTCACACGTACGTACTTTTTATTTCTCACGATTAAAATTGTTTTCAATGTTAAGGTTGTATTTATTTATTGTTTGAAGTTTTTTATGTAATTGTTTAATAATCTATATAGAATAATAATAAATTAGAATAGATATAAGATATTTGGCACACAGAAGCGTGGATACACGCCAGAAAAAAATAATAAATAAGATAACATGGATAATGTATAAAATAATTTACTTACTCATAGTGGTGACACAGACTATGTGTTCAAGTTACACTACACACACTAAGCTTATTCACAGAACATTTTCTCAATTTCAAAATCCACACAGATAACATCTAAAAAGGCCCGACATGATCATACATACACGTGGTTACTAATGTGTATGAATCACTTCACAAACCGATTTTGAATACAAAATAAAGTAATGTTGATTACACATAAACTTGTATAAGTAGAAATAGTTATACTTATCGTTAGATTTTATTAAACAAAAAATGAGCTGTCACGGGACGGCTGGCAGATGTGAAACATCGAAATTATTTTGTACAGGTAATATGCATAAGGATAGCTTACGACAGGAAATATGGCATTTAGAAATATAAAATATTAAGATTTTTTTTATTTATAGAAGAAAAAAGTGACTGTTTATTTAATATACATTTATATTCATTAAATACAAAATTTCAAAAGAAAATAAATTAATAAATACATATATACGCCATCGTACAGCGTGGCGACGCGTCGCCACGGAATACGTCGCCACGCCAACAATCAGTTTAACCCGCGACTATAGATGTTTCACATCAAAAAATGAGTAGATTCGATTTGATTAAGTTTGTCAATCAATAAGTAAGTGTTGCACTTCTCTGCTGAATAGGTTATAGTGTTCATATGATTTGAATAGAAGAATTGTTTTGGAACAAAAACTAAACAAATTAAATTAAGATATATATAAGATATAAGTAGTAAATTTATCACTATTATTACCACGTTTATATACTAACACAATTATTCACTACACTTGCAAAAATAATTTATAAATCAATACAAAATAAAAAAAAGTATCAAGATTGTCTAAGCCTCCATTATAAACTTAAGCTATGTAAAGTGAAAACTAACGAAACCCTAAAAAGGGTGCGGGCACGAGTTAATATTTACAAACATAAGACGTTATTTAGATGCCCGTCTTCTGCCCCAAGACGGCCATTCTGCCATCTTATGCAAATCTCGCTATATCTCCGACTATTCGCTAAGAGGTTTATTTGACGAAATCCTTTGAAGCTTCACAAAGTGGGTGTATTAAATTTTTCATAACTGCCCACTTGACGTAAAATGCACCTAGGTACCCGTTTCAGGCTACCGTACTTCATAATCTACGAAGTGAATTTCACTCTAGAATATTCCAGCGTTCACGACACTGACATCGATTTTCTGGTCGTCCTATAAAAAGGAATATGCCTTTTAAATTGGCCGTATTGTTAGAAAAACACGCGCGCTTTAGGGCTTCCTTCAAACCTTTCGAACACTTTTCAATTAATGTCGTCGACAGCGTTTCCAAATGTAAAATAAATTCGATTAATAATGTCACGTAGAAAAAAAATAATTATGCATGAAATGAAATTTTATTTCATAATTAAATAAACTACGATACAATTCCGTCTGACTGGGTGGGCACTCGTCATCTATTCGCTAAACAGTAACATTTAGTATGCTTTGATCTAGTTTGAAGGATAAGTGAGCCAATGTAACTTACATGCACGTAAGATCTTAGTTAGGTCTTAGATCGATGGCGCATTGACGATGTAGGGTATTTTTAATATTTCCTTTCGGGTGCTTCGAATAAAAAAAACTTCCTATGAACTAAGATATAACGGAATTAGTAAAATTATGACTATCAGCGTACATCTCAGCGGGTAATAAAGATAATATCATAGTCACGGTTTTAAGAAAGAAACGGCTCACATAATCACATAATTCTCTTTTAAAGTAAACTTCGACCCCACCTGTTGCTTTGTGAATTGAATTAAAGTATTGCATGTCAAGAGGCAGTAAAATTCTTTGAGTTTTTCGTTCACGAATAATGATATCAAATATTTCAACAGGCATTGTTGTTGTCAAGGGTGAGAAGATAAGTTAATAATATAATGATATATTACCACTCCCTCTGCCTATTTTGATATTAGATCTAATTTCTAACTTATCGTTATCAAAATTCTTATGGATTTTATTGAGAACGTAGTAAGGATTATTATTGATTGTCTCCTAAAACGTGTCTAGAACTATTAAGCGTTGCACCGATATTATGTTTATAATATTATGTCAAAATAAAATGTTTCCGCTTTCGAGTCGTCATTAATTCGATTTTTATTCATATTAGCATTCGTAACGAAATTATTGTTGATATTTATGTTTTTTCTTTTAATCTTGTTCTTATCGATTATTTATTTTGCCATTTATTGGACATATCTGTTGGACATTTAAAATGTGTAGAATTTACTATACTATGCGTTATATTAATAATATTAAAGCATGTTCTGGTGTATTTTAATATACTATTATACTGATGAGCCGGTTGTCGTGGTTGGAAGATACTTGCATTTCGCGCCGCAGGTCGTGGTTTCGATTCCCACCTAGGACAAACATTTGTGTGTATGAACATGTCTGTTTGTCCTGGGTCTGGGTGTAATTATCTAAATAAGTATGGTTTCCATAGTACGGGCTCTGCTTCGTTTGGGATCAGATGGCTTTGTATGAATAATGTCCCAGGATAAGGTCCTCCAGACCGATTTCAGCCAATCTCAAGAGAGATTAGCCAACTGCGCAGGAAATATTATAGTGCACAAGTGTGTACGCAAACACAGGTGCACTAGCTTTTTCTTAGCTCTCATAATCCGATGGGACGGCAATCCGACACGACCGGAAAGAGTTAGGCACAGGACCAACGGCTTAACGTGCTTTCCGAGGCACGGGAGTGTACACACTTCCAACTTCCAGACTCCGGGCTGCTACTGACAATTTTCTGACAGAAAGACCCAATAACTATTTATTGGCCCGACCTGGCAATTGAACCCAGGACCACCGGGTCTGCGGCCTTATATCTATCCACTAGACCAACGAGGTAGTCCCAGGATATTATTATTATAAAATAAATCTAAATAGGTAAGAAATAATTTCTTGAGAAAAAAAAAGCAGTAAGAAAAAGGATGCCTTTACCAATAGTTACTAATAAAAGCAATACCAAAAAAAAAAAAAAACATTTATCTGAGCAGTTGTTAGTTTAGAAGGTAATAAGAATATAATAGGAAACAATAACAGGTATAAAGCAAGCGTAGATACGTTTAGGTCAACACTTTCCTTCACGAGTTTCACATAATCAATCAGGCTTCAGTGAGTCATTTTTCAGGACGTTATCTGTAAACGCAGTAACGTATGCGGGTGACTTTCCTGTCAACATCATCCTAAGCCAACTTGCGGAATCGACAGATCTTATCTATATTATTCTTTGAATTATACGTAAAACCTTTATATATCCTTATTTTTTTTTTTAAATTCGGTTTGTATAATAACTGCCTTATTTATAAACGCTGCTTAGTTACTGTTTAGCTAAACACTGATTTGTCTCTTTCTGTCATGATTGATTTGACATATGAAAGAAGAAGACAAAATATTGTTTAAATATTCACCAGTTAAATAAAGTTTATGAATAAGGCGGTGTGTCTTCGACATTATTAAGCCGATGATGAAAATTGACACGTGATGTATTGTTTAATAGAGAAGGATTTACTCTATCTACTTTGTTGTAACTCGCCGCTAGATGACGCCACAATTATTGTACGTTCTTATACAATTCATCTGTTTAAGTTAATACTTTCTGCAAATGTGTTTGGGACTTACTTAAAGATTTTTTTTTTATAGGACAATCAATGAATAATAATTAGCGCGTGAGTCGTACATGATCATTACTTAAAAAAAGATATTGCAATATAAAACTCCTTAACTTATTCCATGTAATATATATGTGATAAAATTAAATGGTGGAAAGAGTTCAGGTGCAGGACCAACGGCTTAACGTGCTTTCCGAGGCACGGGAGTGTACACACTTCCAACTTCCAGACTCCGGGGTGCTACTGAGAATTTTCGACAGACAATCTTAATAACGTTTTATTGGCCCGACCTGGGATTTGAACCCAGGACCACCGTGTCCGCGGCCTTACATGTAGCCACTGGACCAACGAGGCAGTCAATAATGATAAAATTACTAATTACAATACGATTGGTTCTCTGATTTAGTCATATGAGGTTCCAAGAAGCGGGCGGATATTATAAATATACACGTTCTCTTTAGTGACTGTAAAAGGTAAATACTTGTTCACAAAATATTATCAGGGACGTTGTTTGAACTAACTTTTTTAATTTTCTTCATGAAATCTATCCTTTTGGGACGGTCAAGTAGGAAAAGTTTTAAATATGTTTATTTAAGCAACGTTCGCTAAGTTCCAAGCTCAAGTTATTCAAACTTGATACTACTCAAATAAGATGGCTGAATATAAATCAAATTTTATTCAAATTTATAAAATTCAACATTAAAGGTATCATAAGCAAAACATTTAAAATTACACACTTTCCAACAACTGTGTAGGCTGAAAACTTTGAAGATGGGCTTATTAATATTGATTTGTATATATACATTCATTTTATATAATAATGCTTGCAACTTTGCCTGCGAGTAAGCGAAGTTAGTGAAGATTCACTGGGCCATCTCGGCGTATTAGTAAGAATGTTCTAAGCAATGCTTAATATCATAATCTAGGATTACTTTAAGCTAAGATTTC
Organism: Nymphalis polychloros; assembly: GCA_905220585.2. Lineage (NCBI taxonomy): Eukaryota > Metazoa > Arthropoda > Insecta > Lepidoptera > Nymphalidae > Nymphalis > Nymphalis polychloros. Next base: position 2,951,298 of record HG992253.1, read on the forward strand.
GGGTTACAAGCTGAGCAAGTATTGCCAAGTTTTATACGTTTTGTGCTTATAATTGATCACACTATGAGCGGCAAATGAAAACATTGTGGCGAAAGCAGAATTTTCGGATGTAGCTGACAAATTACATTATTTCTTACGTATTGGATGATGAAAAATATTTCAACTCACTACAAATCTTTGGTTACGTAACCAAAGATTTGAAGTGTGTTAAGATATTTTTTTATAATCAAATATTCTGCTTAATCAGGAGAAGATACAAAACGAGACGAAACAAGATGAGTAAACTTTGCATTACATAAAACAATAATTAGGATATTTAATCATTTAAATTTTAAACCATTATATTATATGTCTTCACAACAAAATAACTTATATAGAATAATATAAAATATTTTGCCATTTCACAAAACTTTCGCATTCACATTCGAATTCTAGAAAAAAATCAAATATCGTCAACGAGTGGTTCATTTGTATGTGAAGGGAGTCCCATCTGGCGCGCAGTAATATTGCACTTGAGTAGAATGACAGGGATATTACAACCTGTGGATTGCGAGGCGTTGCAATGTGTGACCGTAATAATTATTGAGGTACAAACGCTTGAGAAGAGGAAAATGGGATGGTGATGACTATAGTTTTTAATGCGACGTGACATTTTTTGCTTATTACGCAAATGAAAATTTAATTTAAAGGTGATTATAATCACACCTGTAAATATCTCATAGTTGGGTAGCGTCTCTCCTATTTTTATAGAGAAGTTTTGGAGTTTCATTGGACCAATTTCATTCGATACTCTCCTTCACAGTCAAATTATTTATAAACACAAAAAATCGCTTACAAAAACTTAGTACTGCATGTCTGAGTTTGAACCAACGATTTATTGTAAGTGTATAGTTGTATAAATATTCAGAAATTTTAAGTCATATTAGACTAAAATATATAGAGTAACTTTCAAAAATTCGAAGCTCGACTGTTCGCAATTTTACTTTTAATTATTATTTGGTTAGGATTTGTTGGATTATCACAAAGATTTTTTTATCAGCATCAAAATCCTGTGTCTCGGTGAATTTCTTCACGACATACGCTTAATAATATTTATACGTTTAATTATTATTATTTAACAGAAATTTATGAAATTAGCCAAGACATATATATATATATTTTATAGCATAGGGAAGCGAAAGAGCATATGAACCACCTGATGGTAAGTGGTCACCAACGCCCATAGACATTAGCATTGTAAGAAATGTTACATCGCCAATTTGCTACCAACCTTGGGTACTAAGATGTTATGTCCCTTGTGCCCGGCTCACTCACTGGCACCCTTCAATCCGGAACACAACAGTACCAAGTACTGCTGTTTTGCGGTAGAATATTTGATGAGTGGTTGGTACCTGCCCAGACGAGCTTGCACAAAGCTCTACCACCAAGTGTATTTTTTTCAATAATAATGCAATAGTATGTTGCGTAGAAATCACCATGCGCTATGTAACGTCATTTAAAAAATTCCTTTTTTTTATTGTTAAAATCGATCTTTTATTAAGAACGTTTCAATACCTTATATTTGAATTGTTGAATTTAGTTTTTAGTCACGTTCGCTCGGAATAATATAATAAATTTAAATTAAATTTTGTTCCGAAAATATTTGAAGTGGCTGTGCGAAAATATATTTTACATATAAATGATTTCAGATGCTATTTGAATAAGCTGCAAAAGCGAGTGGATCGTTGCAAATCGTTGGCTTTCAATACTTCCATATCAAGGCACCCGCTCTTACATAACAAGCAAATCTAACGTCAAACTTTGAATTCAATGGATATTAAGCGTAAAATCTGTAACAAAACTTTTAAATCATATACAACTAGTATATAACAAGGCTTAAGACACGTTAATTACAATTTTTACATTCAAGATGATCGTTCACTTAATAATAATAACAATAATATAATAATAGCCTTTATTTAACAATCTTACATAATACATTTACATACATTTCTAAAATACTAAATTTTAATATTTGACACCAGTTTCGCCAAACTTGTCTTGCTTCCCAGCATAGGCCTCCCCTAAAGCTTGCCACAAAGTGCGATCTTGTCTTTTCCTTCTCGATGTAATGCCTGCTATTCTTTTTATGTCGTCTTCCCACCTACGATGTTGTCTTCCTTTCCTTCTTTTGTATTGTCTCGGGTACCATTCAGTTACGACCTTGGTCCATTTATCTTTTTTGTTCCTCATCATGATCGTTCAATTACTCTTATTTAAATAATTGCTTTTATTAATTTTCTATTGCTTTTTATATTATACAAAAGTTACTTGTGCTAAACTAATTATTCGCATTTATGGAAGGATGGCTGGCCATACAACACAGGTTCTTCTCATAATCTAGTTAGGATGACCAGACCGTACTCTAAAATATATTTTTTAACTTTAATTATTTATTGAATAAGTTATCTTTTATCTAGACTAAGTAAATATATAAAACCTTATGTGAACTAAATTTATTATTATTATTATTTTATGGGTAAATGGAAACTCTCTTATTAAATTAACAGTGGTCAGGAGAACTTCAGTATTGATGAGGACATTCATTAGATATTGAGAATTCATGAATAACTATGAGAGAGTTTTCTCTTATTCTGGCTATCCTTTTGTCCTGAGTCACGAGCGTAGCACAGCACAGGAAGGTCCACGAATACGTTATATCGAGACACGACCCCGCAGTCTCTCCAATCCGTGTCGAAGATGGCCATCACTGTGGTTTTAGTGAGTAAGAATCCCACATTACCCGATACCCCCCCAGAGCCGGCTACATTTCGACGGAGTATAAAATATCTCCACATAAAACTAATTCAATGTATTTCTTTAAAAATCGATACATCAATATTTTCAACGTATCAATCGCTCTCAATTTCATAACTCAAGTTCACAATAGGTGGTGCTCGACTGAGAGACTGTTCGTGCTGTTTGCCGTAGCACTTACCACGTCCGAACCGTTAGGGAGTTTGACTAACAAATAAAGCATCGAGACGATTCACTTTACATGTAGTTTTGTGTACGTTTCGAATGTCTATGTTACAGTTACTACTATTATACTTAATGTATATCATATATTTTTAATCGTATTTTTTATATTACAACTCACACATTCAAAACTTTGTAATCACATCGGACTATGTAATTTTTTTTTCCTGGTTATAAAATAATAATCGATCACATAGAGAGTGATCACATATTAATAAGATTTCGTTTTATTGTTACTATAATATAGACAAGCACTTGTGTTTGTAATTCGTAACCGAAAACAACGTGAGGAAATCTGTATGAGTCTAATTTCACTGAAACTTTACTATTTTGAATGAAAAAGCAATGATAATTAGAATCGAACCAATCGCTAGGCCCATTGAGCGTTGTTGAGCAGTTTAACTCTCTATAAGCAAATAATTAGTAAACTTTACAAAAAAAAAAAAACAAGTAATAGAAAAGATAATATAATATACTCATAAATTACACTGAAAATATCGTAAATAAATTGTATAGTGGGTGGGGTCAGTAGTAAAATACCCTCATTCATATTACAGTGTCATAATAAAAGAGGCGGTTCCTCTCTCGGGATCCATTGATTCCCATACCATTAATATTATATTATACGTACGATGCAACCCTCAGAATGATCACCAATTTGCTTTACATATAGATTTAAGTGACAATATTGAACAATAAACTGAACATAATGTAGCAACATTACTTCCATTCCATTTTGAATGTTATCCCTAAACACTTAAAATTAACACTAAAATTGATAACTTTACGAAGTGATACGTTGTGGACTGGTAAATGTGCCACCTGATGATGAATGCTCACTTTGGGAACTAAGTGTTCCTTGTGTCATACATATACTGGTTCACTCGACATTCAAACCGGAACACAACAATACTAAGTAAGTACAGCTGTTTTGCAGTAGAATATGTAATGAATGAGCGATGACCAAACTAGAAGGACCATCCTATTTCCTAAGTAAAAATAAAAATCGAATCTTAACAACTAATAAATACAAACATAGCGAATTAAAACCTAGAAAAATCACAATATTATAATAATAACAAATTATAAAATTAAATTAAATATTGTCATGCTATGAAATCGATTTATAGATCATGAGAATAATTAACAAAAAATTTTTGGTTATTAAAAATAATTTCGATAACGACGTGTCATCTAATGAAGATGGAATTTATACTTCTCGTTGATCAAAGTAAAATCTAACATCGGTTCGGAAAAGAAAATACTTTAGAAAAATCATCGAACAAAAACTTTACCGGATTTCAACCAGTGACCGTTGATTAAGATCAACGTGTTTTTATAACTGCGCTATTTAAATAAATACGTGCATAATTATGTACAGACATCTGGTTGAATAGAATTAAAATCTGGCTGAGTAAAAATTTTCTTTCAAGGAAACTGTTATAGGCGCTATTTGAGTTAATTTGTCAAGGTTAACTTAAAGTACGTTCAGAATGTTTTAATATGAAATTCGTTCTCTTCAAATAAATTCGTTTAATAAGATATATATATATATTCTTATGTAAGGTAATTAATAATATCCTACGATACTATTCACACAAGGCCATCTGATCCCATACGAAGCAGAGCTTGTAATATAGAAACCAAACAACTGATATACTTACATATAGCAAAGTATTCTTTTGTAAATACATACTTATATAGATAATAACACCCAGACTCAGGACAAACAGACATGTTCATGCACACAAAAATGTCTGCCCTGGGTGGGAATCGAACCCACAACCTGCGGCGTGAAAGGAAAGTATCTTACAAGCCACACCAACCGGCTCTTCAACGAATAAAGACATTTTAATTACCTTTTTTTATACTGGATCTCCAAAACAAACGTAACAATAACTTCTAAATGAGAAGTCAATAAATTTTAAAACTTCGATGTATTTAATTAAATAGTTAACAAAAACAATAACGACCATCTTAATGTATCCTGAACGGTAAATCGATTAATATTAACGCCTTGTCATCGTAACTAAAAGCTTTGTTTAAATTATTGATTCGACCACGCCTCTACGCACGATTTAAAAAAGCCTCCATTGGAGCTGTGTTGAAAATATGAGATATGGACTATTGTTTCGCGCTTTACTACAAATATGGCTTTTAATAATATGGCAAGAATTTTCTGAAGGATTTATTACTCGTTTTTTTTTTAAATATTTTTTTTTATAGCTTTTATAGTAATACATTAGCAAAGGTTATATGAGAAAAACATCGTGATGAAACCTGCATGTCAATAGAATTTCTACTGCACTACTAATCCATTTTGGAGCTGTGGTTGAATAAGTTTCAAAACCATCTTAAGAGGAGAGCTATAAGCCCATTGGTAATTAAAACACATCATTTAAAATGCTCGTAGGGATGACAGTCATATTATGGAATTTACTTTACATATTATATAATTTTAGAAATGATTATCAAGTTAATTTGAAATAAGACAGAAGTGAAAGATTTTTAAATTAAGAACGGCACCTAAATTTGAATTTTTCTCTGTCAGATAGTGACAAGATTCATCAATAAGGGAAAGACTTTAATTAGTATTCAAAAGCGACAAAAAATCGGGTAAGCAGGTGCGTTAAAGAACGTAAAATTCGTTCGATATTTAAAATATTTTATTTTTAAACGACCGTAAAATTGATGAAGATGATCATTAATTATCACGGGAGCAGTTTGTTTTGGCTTGGTCACGGCCTACGAAATTTATGTATGAACAAAACCATTAAGCGATTGTCGCTCCGAGCGAACGATTATCATATTGCGTATACATTAACATCATACATTATATTTTAAATCACTTAAGTGATTGTTTTTATAAATCAATGCTTTTTTTATTATCCTCAATAATGATGCAGAGCAATATATTTGTACCTATTTAAAACCTTTTCACACCGTCTAAATTACCTCGAATAAATTAAATACTGATTTCAGGTCAAATATTTACAAAGTGATATCTATCCAACCATATGATATAATATAAATTATGTCTCTTATTCCACTGGCTCAAAAAAAGTATTGCAGTTTGACACAGACAAGCTTGCAATACTTTTATAGAACATATTACAAATCTAAAACGAACGCTATATTTTTTAAGAACATAAACAAAACACCATTGAAGATTTACTTAATAATATTATGAGAATTTAACGCTTGCAATCAACCTGTTCGTGTATGGAACATATGATAAGAATATCAAATGTCAGATTTAAAGGCAGATGTTGTTAGTTTTTATCTCTTGTACATCATCTGGTTAACGGGTATCTCACCTGCTGACTACTCTTAGTTAAATAAGAATATAATTGTAATAAATAGCTTAAAGTAACACTAAATTAACATATATTAATAAGTAAACATAAAAAAATATATACAACGTTTGAATTAATTCAGAACATTTTTATTAAAATAAATTCTTCCAAGTAATTTTCAAACGTGAAGCGGTACAAATTTCGTTAAAGGTATATTCAATTCAGTTCAATAATCTGTAAGATACCTCAAAAGGGCACACACAATTATTGAGACAAAAGAAAAAACTTTTAAACAAGTTTATATAATCATTAGAATCAATAGTCTAGACTAGACTATTCTTCAAAATTTCAGCTTAATCAGTTGACTAGCTCGCTCAACAGTAGTTTCATATGGTACCCACACATATTAATGAATGAAGTTAAATAAAAGCTTCTTAAAGTGAAACAATTTTATTCAAAAAGAAAAGGTGTGAATTTTGATTAAACGAAATACAAGATAATTATTGAGTTATTAAAGTCATCGGGTATGTTATCAGCTAATATAGAGCACCGTTATCTCATATTATAATGTATGGAATATATTAGTCAAATTTTTTTTAACAATAATAATGTTTGTTTTATTTCATCTCTAAATTTATTGTTCAGGTTTATCGTTGTCCATAAAAAAAAAAAAGTAACAAATATACAAATAAATACTAAGATTATTTGCGATCCATAAATACACAAATTATAATATTATAATTGATTTATTAATCATATAAATTGAGTAAAATTTGTTTCGCAAAAATATTATTACATAATTGTAAGAACTGCAAGATTCTTGGTAGTTGCTAATTCTAACGCTGATAACCAACACTGTTTAGGTAATTGGAATTGCATCTATTTTCGAAAGTTTCCCACAGAATAACAGACGTGAGAACTATTTCGTTCAGAATAATCATTGTATAACACACGTGTTTATAATATTGTATTTAAATCATATTCGCTTTGTTGAAAAAGTAACTTTCACCGAAGGATTTATATTTTATAAAACTTTTACCTGCCGACCTTTTATTATGGTTACGCAACTGGAGCAATTCCTCTTTTGGCACACTTGCAATTTCATTCCCACGCCCGCACGTGTGTAAAATCTCAACATTGACAAAATTGAAAACCATTCTATTCATGGTCTACTTTTGTGATATGTTATTTTGTACAAAATTCCTGAGCTATGTTAATGACCTTGTTTCGCTGTCCCGTATCAGGTAACGCGACAGATGCTCCGAAGCCTGGTTCTGGGATCTCAAGATGCAAACTATGCCAGACGTGACTTTGTCTGACTTTCTACTATAACAACGCTTTGAGCTGCATTTAACCTGTCATTCGTGGGAAAATAAATATGAAGTCTATTCTCTTGTAGCGTTATATGTAAGTTTTATGTATTGCCTAAACCAACTGCGATCTACAAATGGGACAATATTTCTATGCAAAATTTAAGTGGTCAAACGTGCGTCAAGTGGCGATTAGTAAAGTCCTCATCCTCGATCCCTAATCATCGTTTGGTCCCATTATTTCGTAATTGAACATGCGCTGGACAATTGAAACAGTTCGTAATGGACGAAGTACAATTTAACACGTTTTGTGGGTAATTACGGCCGTTCAATTGTATGAACATGCTTTACAATATAATTTCAATTGTCTCCATATGCGAATATCCTAAATGTGAACCTCTGAATTTTAAATGCACTATTCAATTTTCGGAGCCGTTCACACAATTGTTTCGCTTCCGCAGAATGTGTTCCGTTAAATTCAATCGCATCGATAGCGGTGTATAGTCATTATTTACTACAAAGTTTAATTTAACACATGGGGTTACATTTTTATCATTAAAAATCAATAGACGGGCCTTACTCAATTTAAATGAACAAATTTAACTTCAATTATTTTGAAGTGAGCCGGGTACGGTATCCTTTTCAGGTTCACCCTTCCCCTCATTACAATCCACAATCCTTCGTTTCAACATCAAGATAAGAACCACCCATCTTTATTTTTCTGCCGCTCTCCCTACTGTGTTTTGCTTTTTAGGGGCCCGCTCATTTCATTTCAATTCTATTCGAAGCAAATGAATTCACTTTTCGTATTCGACGCAGGAAACTACTGATGTATTACGAAGATAAATGACTTATCTAGCATTCGTAACTATGGGTTACGTATTTTGATTTACTATTGTGATAAGACGTATTTTTTAACAATATATTCTAATTTTAAAAAATCACAAGGTTTTTTTAACAATTGAAATGGAATAATACATTTTTCTTAAATTATTATAAATTTTTATATACATATGCCAAAAAGAGTGTCATGACTTGAAAATAATACCTGTTATTGACTCATGTAATGGGTTGGAATAAAGCATCCTCTCCATTTGTGGAGGTTTTGTGCTTATATGGTGAAAACACACGAGGACGATTTTCATCCAGCAGCATTTCCTTAGATGTTTTCCTTCACTAAGGATGAGATGAATTACAAACTAAAATTAAACTACTGAAAATTCACTGATGCTTGCTCGGGTTTGAATTCACTATCTCCAGTTCACGTGATCCAACGACACAGCACTTTTGTCTCTCCGCTCGAAGCAATGTGAAACAACTTTATTCACTTTGTAAACTTATTCTCATCGTGACGAGAGCAAACAATCTTTAGCGCCATCTCACGACGTTCGCTGTCAAAATCGAGAGCGTAGAATGTTCTAATTTAGGTCTAACAAGACAGCGTCTTGAAATATTATTCTCTTTTTCCTAATAAGCTTTTGATAATATAAAACTATATTTTTTAAACCTTAAACCGTGTATTCTACACTGTAAAATCTTTCAAACACTTCAATATTTACAAACTAATTAATTTAAATGTTATTTATTCAAAAGAGACATCGACCACAAAAAACTATAGTTAGTATTCAACAATAAAAAGACTTGTTTGATATATTATGCTTTATATTATAAGGATAATACGGTTGCCTTCTTGAATGCAGTACAATATTTCTATTTCAATCAAAACAGACTACTTATAAGAAAATACTGAGAAGTATTTCGGCCAAGAAAAATGTCATCAGACATTCTTATTACTCAGTATTGCACTTGTTGCCTTCAATAACAATAAAACAAAAAAAAATTCTCATAAAGCAAAAAGCCCTTACAACACCCTAATATATAGCAATTTCATATTTTGTCAAATGGCACACGCACCCATGCTCCGAAGAGCTCGTCACCGATCTATTTGCGAGTGTTGTGTATGAAATGGAATGACACACTGAGTGAACTCTATTTGAACCATTCATAATACATTTGCAGTGAGATTTTGAACCGTAAGACACGTATATATAAAAGTCGTTCTGATGTTTTTGAAGTGTTTATATTGGTTGTGTGAGCTGAGTTGCACCGTCAGCGGCTCCCTTGTTGCACCCTAATCGAATTGTTCCACGCATGGTGTCTCCCGTCTTGTGGGTCCGACCCCTGTTCCGGACATCAGAGGTCGCGTTGCTGAAAATAAATAAGCGAAGAAATCAAACGGCCTCCGTTTAATTGGTCCCCATTTTGAGTTCTCTTTGTGGATTAGTTAATTGGGTATTGTTAGTATTTTTAACTTTCTTATTAGAAATAATACAAATTCGAATTCGAATACGTATACGAATATAAAAAATAAATTATATAATAATTATTTCCTTAATTAAAACAAGTCTTCAAAGACATTTTGTTCGTGTTTTAGTTGTATCCTTCTATGATTACTTTTACTGAGTAATAATAATGACATTTCCAGGTAGCATCACAATCGATTTATTATGAGTAAATGGTGTTTCTTACAAATAAATACATAACAATGAATAACATTAACAAGTTTTTCATGTTGATGTACACAATAAGTAATCATATATCGTGCGTCATTAGCATTAGAAAGGCAGGCAGGCAGGCAGGCAGGCAGATAGACAGACAGACAGATAGACAGACAGACAAAAATGAAAAAATAGTATAATGTGAATCACTGCATCATAAAAAAACTAAAAAAATGTACAGACAGAGCCAATAGATTTATATAGTAGTATAGATTATTAAAATTACAGCTCAGATCATACGGCTAAAGAAACCAGCAAAATATAAGCAGCTTTCTTAATATATTAAGGCTATTTAGATGAATAGCTAACGTATTATTTGTACTTATTTACTAATAAACAAATAAACCTTTTTGAAAGATCTCTCATGACACCATATCATTACAGTATTATAAATCAGTGTCTATATCATATTTCGTACTATTTAGTTAGGTAGTCCTTATTCCGTACCAAATACAGATATATGTTCGGTTAAAATGAACTCTATTATTATTGGCCTAAGGCACAATTTTATAAACTAAGAGTTTATATTAATTTTGTTAATATAATCAAGAGACAAGGCATACGCGTGGCTCGGACTTGACATCGTACGTTCTTTCGTCATGCTTAGCTGGAACAAATTGTCTAGATGTAGGGGAGCTGCATGTGTGCGTTATTCAGGCAAGACTACCAATTCAAAACAATAAAAATTAAATTGTCGAGTTTATCGATAGCGATAATCAATGTTTGTACGCAGCAATGAATGTTTAAATTATAAAAAGTTATATGTATATCTTTAAAAACAAAATAAATTGTAAAATATAACAAAAAATAATAATCAAGATAATATTATTTATAGTTACCAATTATTGAAATTAAGATATTTTTTAAGTAATATAAATGTAAAATAAATATAAATATAATAAATAGCTATCGAAACGCACATCCACTCTAGAATTATGACAAATGCAACATCCGGAATGGAATATCAAAGACCCCTTTAACATTGGAGCCCAAATATCATTCCTATTAAGAGAACTTTGTCATATGTCACTAGCAATAAGAAATCGTTAAATGAATACCAGTAATGTAGAGCCACGTCTATAAATCGTGAGCCGCTGCTTAAGTTGCAAGAAAATAAAAATTTGTATGACCATTTACTTCGTGTGAATGCTATTTATGATATTAGTTATTTACCTAGGCGATATTTCTGGTGTATTTCTATTATTTCAACTTTAGGGAAAAGGACTAGGTGGGACAGCCAGTACATGGTCATTATTTCGGCTTTTATATGGCTTTTTTATGGCTATGTTATTATACACTGACAATGAGTCCTATATTGTCCTAGACCAACCGTATCACGCTCATCAAATGTTTTTTTTTGTTTGTGTGTGTGTGTTTTATTTTATGGTATATAATCTATATAGAATATAATATATAGTCCCACCACCCATATTCTCGAGGCGAATTCTTAGGAAGGCGGACGAGAATATGGGCCACCGGATGGTAAGTGATCACCAACGCCCATAGACATTGGCATTGTAAGAAATGTTAACCAATTGTGCCAATTACACTGGCTCACTCATCCTTCAAATTGGAACACAACAATACCAAGTACTGCTGTTTTGCGGTAGAATATCTGATGAGTATTATTAAATTATATATTTATGTGATATACAATTTTCGTGTGAAATGTATTCATTAATGATACTGTTCCCGGTCAACATATGATGCAATATAGGCTTATAAGAATCTAATTCACTTTTCTCAAAAGCCACAGCCATAAAAATCGTATTAGACCCATTTTATTTTAATATATAGCGGATAATATTCTTCGGTAAGCCTCAAAAAATCGTTTTCTGTGTTCTCTTATTCGTTCGATATCCAATAAATTCTGATTAACGTCTCTTGAAGTATTCGTGAAAATTATTTTAATTTCTGGGTTACATTGTTAACAATACATAAAGATTTTGTACTTATGTAAGAATATGAAAAAAATTGAATTATTTGTTGAGCAATCGATATATATATTTTTTTTGATTAAAAATAAAATTCGAATTTCGAATTTACTTTTGAAACGGGATCCTTCGATGATGTTTAGTATAATGTTGGATTACAATCAAAATTATATTATCTATGAGATTTACGTTATAAAAAATAATCTGTTTAAGTACATAATATACACGTACTGGTTCATCGTCTGAAATGTGGGGAGGACGCTTGTAATTTTTCGCCTCACTGCCCCTCGTTTGAAAAAAAACCCCCAGTTTTCTGTCTGACTAGAGATCTAAACGGTGGTTTTTATTTTTTATGACGTCATTATCTCGAGGAAACCGCCGCTAAAGCCTGCGGTCGTCCTCTATTATAAACTGTTGTTAGCGTTGATAAGTACTAGACTACGATACGATGCTCGCGGCAATGAATACGTACGGTACTGTGATACGTAACGAAGTAACATTATTTTTTAAGCTTATACAATTATAATTTGAGATAAAAACACTCAATACATGAACTTAAAATATAATTACAAAAATATTCTATTAAAAATAAAGATATATTTTAACTGAACAGATATTATAGCTGGCTAAAAAAAAAGTTAACTTTATATACAATTTCATAAATAGAAATAAGATAAAATATTATGATAAACTTACTAAATATTATAAATTGTCTGTCAAAACGTTGGAACCGTTTCCGAGATATACAATACACATACATATACATACATTATATTCATTCAGTTATTATTTCTTCTTTCTCTTAGAAATTAGGATATATGTTATTATGGTGTAAAATACAAAATAGTATAACATAATAATGTAATAAATTTACACGTCAATATGTCACTACAGTGTAATATGCGCTGTTTATCTGTGTAGTAAAATAGTGTAATAATGTATAAAGATAAATTATTACACCATAATTTAATTGTTTTTTTTTAAATATATTTTTTATGATATTTATTATAGAGAAGAAAGAAATCCCTCCATAGTTTGGTTTTGGCTCATAAGAAATTGACACAAAAATCAGCGTCAAAAATAGCCTACATTTGCCTTTTCGTAAGTTGAAAAGTTATTAATTATATCTAAATTCATTTCCTTGGTGGTAGAGCTTTGTGCGAGTTCTTTCAGATATTCTAACGCAAAACAGCAGTACATGGTATTGTTGTGTTCCGGTTTGAAGGGTGAGTGAGCCAGTGCAATTACAGGCACAAGGAACATAACATCTTAGTTCCCAAGGTTGGTGGCGCATTGACGATGTAAGCGATGGTTAACATCTCTTACAATGCCAATGTCTATGGGCGTTGGTGACTAACCATGAGGTGGACCATATGCTCCGCCTACCTATACTTAAAAAAAAATAACAAACAAGAATTTGTTATTATTTATTAAAGCATATAGAGATACAAGATACGAACAACTTAAATATTTATTTCATGTAATAAGCCAAATATGTGGAAGTCGCTTTTGAATTTTAATATCAGACTTCATTTTCAGATACAACTTTTCATGCCATACATTTTAAAGAAAGGAACTTGCTTTTGCTCTTAAATATTATTACACCCCAATAAAAGGTGGTCCAGTGACCAAATAGATGTTGTATTTTCCTTTTAAGTTCTTGTAACATCACTGTGGTCTCCAACAGAGATTTAAAGCGACGTGGGATGAGTAACATAACACTGCGTTTAACACCCACATCGGTATAAACCACCCTCCAATATCACCGCGATCCTTATTCAAGTAAATCCATTCGAAACATGATATCTGGATTACGGGGATTTTGTATTTGATTCTGTTTTAAGAAATATATTTAGACGGAAGACATTCTCTCTCGTGATTCTTTAAATAAACTTAACGACTTTTTGTTACGTTTTTTAATGATATTACGTTCGTTGACGTATAATACGAAGTTATGTTATTTTTATCGTGAATAATTTAATAAATTGATAATATATTACTTAATTTACTACATTTTTTAAACATTCATCGTATTTTGAGCAAACCCGTCAGGGTGGATACCACCCACATATAAGGTCCTCCAGACCGATTTCGGCCACGGCCGCCAATCTCAAGAGATTAGCCAAATGCGCAGGAGATATTATAGTGCACAAGTGTGTGCGCAAACACAGGTGCACTCTCTTTTCCTTAGCTCTCATAATCCGATGGGACGACAATCCGACACGACCGGAAAGAGTTTAGGCGCAGGACCAACGGCTTAACGTGCTTTCCGAGGCACGGGAGTGTACACACTTCCAATTTCCAGACTCCGGGCTACTACTGAGAATTTTCTGACAGAAAAACCCAATAACTATTTACTGGCCCGACCTGGGAATTGAACCCAGGACCAACGAGGCAGTCACCACCACCCACATATATACTACAACTAAACAGCAATCCTTAGTATAGCTGTGTTGATGACGCGTAGGTGATGTAAGGATTGGGTAATATTTCTTATAGTACCAATGTGCCAATCGAATAACGGTCCCCTTACCATCAATAATAATAATAATAATATCATCCTTAGATGATTATGATGATGATTTGATCCCAAACTAAGCAGAGCTTGTACTATGGAAACCAGACAACTGATATACTACATATACTAATCTTCTTTTGTAAATACATACTTACATAGATAATTACACCCAGAGTCAGGACAAACAGACATGTTCATGCACATAAATGTCTGTCCTGGATGGGAATCGAACCCACAACCTGCGGCGCGGAAGGCAATCTACCAACCACGCCAACCGGCTCGTCAAATCAAGTGGTCCATTCGCTAATCTTTCCCTAGCTTTACATAATAATAAAAAAAAATATGTAATAATCCAGGAATGTAAAATGTTTTTATACATCAAGTTTTTACCCAACGCAAGAATGTAAGCCGTCATCAATATCTATGCAAAAAAATAAAACAATTTTCCAGTCCATCGCTTGCAATTAGCGTAAAAATCTTATTAACTAAAAATTCACATGTCAAATTTCGTATCAAAATTTATATAACTCATTTTAAGAATCAATCAAGCGTCAAACATTTCACACTTTCAGATACATCTCTACCGCCTTCTTAGAAACATGTAATTTTGATAGCATAGCATGACTCTCGCGTGAATCTCGACGGGGGGCGCCGCTGTCACCCGATCTCAGTGGCTACTGTTTACGCCGTCAGCTCCCATAAGGAACATCTGAACCATTATTGGGTTTCATATTCGATACAGTGAACATAATTCGAATTAGTCAGCCTGAGCGTGTGACATAATTAAATTGAACTATTATTTTCTGTTTTAACTTCAACATTGTCTAATGATTTGTGAAAAAAGAAAAACCTTTTCCATGATGGGATTTCTTTAAATTTAATAATATAAATAATATATTTAATATAGTAATTGTAGTCTGTAAATGTTCCACTTTACATGTGGCGATATTTCATCTAACAAGTGCGGGTTTCCTCATGATATTGACCTTCGTCGCAGAGCACAAAATCGATAATTAGGCAAGTGAAAACTCCCAGTGAGGTTTCATGCTTACCATTTGAATTCGCAACTTCGTTTAAGCCAGTACTCCTGTTCTAGCCACAGGGCCATTGAGGCTTTCAATATCTCTAAAAATTTCTGTTTTCGTAAATTCAAATAGTAATAAGTAATTTGAATCGAATTTAGCAAAAACTATCTGTCGATAAACCGTTATCTACAATCTACTAGTCATTTGCAAAGAAACATTTACTCTTCTTGCGAGTCGATTCGAAACCTCATTTGTGGTCCGTTTTGATCTTAACCGTTTAGCTAAATTACACCTTCCGAATAATGTGACCAGGATAATAGTGTACTTCGGACTACTTTAATTTAATTTAATCAAACATCTATAATGTTTAAACACAGAAGTAGGAAAACGAGATATGAATAAAAATATGTACAAAGCCATATATAAATATAGACAAAATGATAAAGAAATACAAATTATATATTCCAAAAAAGCCTTTCGCAAAGTATCTATAATATTATATTTACAAAGATTCTTGACTGCCTCGTTGGTCTAGTGGCTAGATATAAGGCCGCAGACTGGTGGTGGTGGCGGTGGCCCTGGGTTCAATTCCCAGGTCGGGCCAATAAATAGTTATTGGGTTTTTCTGTCAGAAAATTCTCAGTAGCAGCCCGGAGTCTGGAAGTTGGAAGTGTGTACACTCCCGTGCCTCGGAAAGCACGTTAAGCCGTTGGTCCTGCGTCTAAACTCTTTCCGGTAGTGTCGGATTGCCGTCCCATCGGATTATGAGAACTAAGGCAAAGAGAGTGCACCTGTATTTGCGCACACATTTGTGCACTATAATATCTCCTGCGCATTTGGCTAATCTCTTGAGATTGGCCGCCGTGGCCGAAATCGGTCTGGGGGACCTTACAAAGATTCTTAACGGCTAATTTAGAAAAATGGAGCTAAGTTGTCGCCGTTGTTGACGCCGTCACTTCGCTGATGTAAGGTACGTATCCATTTTGAATACTAGTGCAACAGTTTCTAAATAGCAGGGCCAGATGGAATATATATTAGGTCATTTTGCAAGAACAAAATTGGACCCAGCGCCAAAAAAAAATCGTGAAATATGAATCACAAAGTCAAATGCTACATTTAATATATGAGTAAGATACAAAGCAAGTTCGCACACAATAGCTTTGCAGAAAAAAGGGTCTTACTAAATTAATTAAGCTTATGAAATTGTATACAGGATTATTTGCAACTCTTACTGTTTATATTGTCGTATTTGTAGTTACGACGAAGTACAGTAATAAGTTATCGATATAAAAAGTCTTATCTTACACAGAAACTTCAAAAAATATACAACTGTTTTCATTGCGACAAACAGGACTGTCCATAACAGTCCCTGTTTATTGTAAACTTCATCTCAAGGCGCTCGAGCGTGTAATTCTGCGGTTGCTACAACGAGAGGCCGCGGTCAGACCACGCGCTGCCTTTGACGACTTTGAACGAGCTTAAATGAACTTAAATGTATTCTAATCAACATCGAATCAAGACAATATAATAAGTCTGACTATCACATCAACTAATCACCAAAATCTTGCATAGCATTCTTAATTCATTTTAAGCAATTATTTTGTTGAATGGGAAACTGATCCATATTACTACACTAATAAAATAACATTTTCTATATAGTATATTTATTGTACTTAATATGTTGTTCGCAGTATATTTTTTAAATCCTTAATGTGAGTTCCCAAAATCTAGTAATATAGCATTGAACATATATATCTACTATACTATTATTAAATAAGCTGTTGGGGGTTACATACATTTTTATGGAAGAGGGGGTAAACGAGAAGGAGGCTCACCTGGTGAAAAGTGACTACCACCGACATCTGCAACACCAGATCGCTTGCAGGTGAGTTGCTGGCCTTTACCGGCCTTTACATACATACATACTGGTACATAATATTCTTCTGTTTAATCCAGAAAAAAGAACCGGCAATAAATTCAGTAGTCACGCCTTTCTACAAATTTACATACATATGTTAATTATATTCAATTAAACATATTATCCTGCATTTATCCTGCATGAAAATCAACGAATACTAACTCTAATATTATTTATCATCTATAAAATGATTATAGTCATTATTTGAATTCATTTTTTTATAAACATTTTTTTATATAAAATTTAAATTTATTATTGTTTTTATAGAATTGCAAATAATCGTTGTTCCTAGAAACAATTTTTATAAAGAAAACAAACGTTTTATATAGCTATGTAATCAATATACTCCAAACTTTTTCAAAAGAACTCGAAGGGCATTTTAAAAGTTAACCAGTCCTTTGTTACGTCACTTTGGCCGATTCTCCATGGTCCAGTCGGAATCATGAGCTCAATTGCATCCGATTTAGGTTCTATTGATTCAAAAAACCGTGCGTGAGACTACATACTGATTTTATAGTTGATTTTATTACATTTAAATGAATCTATTAAATTTATAGTTCCTGATTTTATTACACGATAAAATTTATGATTCGTCGGTTCTTATTAAAGTCGTTGTTAGTAACAGTCATAATTATATTGATTGTTTTAAAATTCCTGTAACGCTATAAAATATCACTCAATTGTAGTTTTAATTAATATTTAAAAATATATATTAAACAATCACAAGAAGCAATTCAATTGTTAGGTGATTATTGTTCTCTTGAGCTAAATTAAAACAACCTTAAACTTTTACAATGCTTTATTTTAGTCGGTAACGACGCATTTATTTATCGGCCTCATAGAATCATATTTTCAAATCATGCCAAGGCGAAATCGTAACTCACAGTAGTCGAAATACGTACATTCAAGATATATTACTTTGTTGTGAAACAATACGAACCATCAAAGAAAACGTGACAACTATGAAGCGCGCTTTTAAATAACGCCACGAGATTGTACGAACGCAAGATATGTTTTCATCATCGCCTAATTCCAATATAAATAAATCGAATTGTGAAAACATGTTATGAAACGGGCCAAGGCTGAACAAAAGATATTGTTAAGACAGCTTTTGAAATATCTAAATATGATGGACAAGGCATATAGGATTTGGCTTATTCATAACAAACTCTAGTTTGAATAAGAGTTATTGTATTTTTAACCTTGTAACATATGTGCTGAAAACAATCTGTTAACTAAGCGCAACTATTATTTCAAGTTTAATAATCTATTAACTCACAGTTTATAGTCAATCCTATATTTTGATGTGGATTTGTGTTACATTATTTATTAATTTTTAAGGTTATTCTTTTGATACATCATTCCAAATTGAAATATACTGAAAGCCAATCAAAAATATACTTTACTATCATAGAAATAAGAAGCACACATTATCAAACCAAAGGTTATTTTGTTCTTAAAAGGAAATGTCACCTGAAATTATAGATGTATCACATTCTAAATGATACTGTTGATAAAATCAAATACGTCATTCCTTTTGAAACAAGAGTAGTTAGATCTTTATTACTCCATTTTCTTAATTTGCCAATACATCATGCGAAATACAACAAGATTGTTTTGATAAAACAAACATAAAATTCAATCTGCAATCTCGGACACGTTTAATTATGACAGATTGTTGACTTTCAAATTACAAAAGAGATAGAACGTATGTCAATTGATTTGACCCGAGATTCCTGACCACAATCAGCGTGCGAAGTCATATGGGTTTCATTTAAGATGAAATACAAGCTGCATTCGATTAATGAACTACATCATCGCTTTGAATAACAAGTTCAGTAAACTTGGAGGGGTTTATAAATCTCTTCGTAATTATAACTAGTTACAAACACAATTCATTTTCTATACTGTGACGTCAGCAATAATTATTTATCGTGGACAACGTTGTCTCATAAAATATATCTTTTTATTTAAAACTTATGCGGATAAATAAAATGCGTTATAAATAATAGCTCATACAAAGAGATTTTTCGTATTTTATGAGTAAAAAGTTAAACCATTACGCTACTGAAGCTTACTTCATTTAATAGAACTTTAACTCAAAACAACGCTGTGTATCATTATTATCGTAATTTGTTCAAAATGAATTGTCTTTTTACAAGAGTAATAGCATTACCTTTTGAAGGAATAACTAAATATTTTATTTACAGAAGCACTGTTATGAGTTGGGACGACTATACCCCAAACCGTCAAGATTAAACCTGCGTCTTACATCGCTAGTCGGCCCGTAACCATTGAGCTATTGACACTTAGGTAATTAATTTAATATTTGGATTATGAAATTATTATGATTTATACATACTAAAACACATTACTTTTTAACACAATGACAATAAGAGAAGGCAAGAGAACACATAAAGGACTAAAAATATAAGACTCTTAATAAAATTGTTACTTTATTTGTCATCAAGTAACCAATTACTTCATAGGAATTTTAATGAGAGCACATTTTTTATTATTTTTTAAATAAATTGTCATTATTAAGAATGACACGCACGAGTGACGACGCATTAAAGATATTTTAGTAAACGTGAGTTCAAATGAAAGATTTAATATAATTACATTCAACTTTTATTTCGATTTGTACGGCAAATATTTTAAGAGATAGAGACGTCAATAATGAGAGTAGGCCATTATTTATACGTTAAAAAATAAAAAGGGAATGACTCTAAAAATACGCGTTCAATGTATCAGGACACATTTTTAGCCGCTCGGCCAGATATGATTTAATGGAACGGCGAGAAGTTCGTTAACATTAATAAATTCATAGACATTACTATTTCTTTTTTTTTTTATTAAATATTTTCTCACTTACGGTCTAAATACGTTTAATAACTTAAAAAATATATGTGTTAAATGAGCCGATATGGTTCTGTATTTAACACCTGAAACTTAACCAAGATTGTAGGTTCAAAGCAGGACGCATCATCATCATCAGGCATCATGTTGGATGAAAATCTGCCACATATGTATCCACCAACCAACCACCACCACCAATGTGGATTACATTAGAGGCGCAGCATGGTAGTATAATTTAACTTACTTTCTCCTCAATAGAGAGTTAAAATATTTCAAGGCCGCAAATAAGTAAGTTTTGAAACAATTCATGGGTCTCACTACAAAATTGCCAACTGCTTTCTTTCAGTGTCACTACATTCCGTAGATTCCAACTTATATTTGCGACAAATATAATCGTTTTTCAAAACAAAACCAATTTGCGAGTTAAAAGTGACAAATAGTCACTTAGTAGAAGCCGAAACTCCTTTCCGACATACGCTTTTAACTTTACTTCGGCACTTCGTTAGTCGTGTTTATATTTATTTAGCGTGATAAGTTAGCCCGGTGACTGAGAGGGAAGCAGGATATGTGCGTGGAACGACTTTCAGAATTCATTTGCGATTTCCTCGGCTAATACGTCTATGTTACTCATTTTAGAAGATTCAATTAAATTTAAAGTTACGCCAAAGTAACGATTAGTCAAAAAATACCACAAACAAATGTAGTGATTTCGTATATTTTCTAAGCGTTCTAAAATAAATTTTAAAAGATAATATCAAGGAAACTTTAACTAGTGAGATTTCCCATAAAAAGCTATTTACAAAAATAAAGAAACTTTTCAATTTTGGTTTTACCGCGAAATCAAGATCTAGTTTTTAATATAATTATTATTTTAAATTATATTCCAATTTATTTTACTTGATCTCAATAATCATTACTTACCTATGGGACTGAATCAGCACTCTTGGGTTAAGATTCACGCTTTCTAACCATTGAACCATCTCGGCCCATATTTATTGACCACAAATATATTAAACATCACTATCTGTACTTAATGACAGTTTAATGACTACAATTGCGTGATATTTAAGATAGTCTATAGAAACGTTGTATTAATGTCACGAATCGCATTCAAACAAACACTATCATGTTTTAATGAAGAATATAGCAATTTGAAACTGTTCATAAATAAATTTAAATAAGTTTGTTTAACTTGATGGAACCCTCACTACCTCAAACAATATCGTAAAAGGATATTTCGACAGATACTATTTATTCAACTAAGACGAACAGCGAGTTCTACTCAATCAAATCAGCGGTGAAAAGCAATTCCTTACATCAATCGGAGGTAATAAAGACCTCGATAACATATGACGTCACACAGACGTACAACGTATTGTACAATCTAGTTTGTCATGAATAAACTTTGGAGTGAATAGACGTTTAATAGGTTAATGCTTCCTCTTCGTCCAGATCTTGATATAACAGTAAAGATTGAGGTGAAAAAACAATCAACATATTTATACTCTATATATTACATAAACATAACATAAACGACAGTATGTTTTTTTTAACAGATTTAAAAAAGGAACATTTTGTTTTCCTGTTTGTTTATAGACTTACTATTCCCCATTAAAAAATGTATTCGATTTCTATAATTACTATTTATATTGCCTCGACTGCCTCGTTGGTCTTATGGCTAGATATAAGGCCGCAGACCCGGTAGTCCTGGTTTCAATTCCCAGGTCGAGCCAATAAATAGTTATTGGGGTTTTCTGTCAGAAAATTCTCAGTAGCAGCCCGGAGTCTGGAAGTTGGAAGTGGGTACACTCCCGTGCCTCGGAAAGCACGTAAAAGCCGTTGGTCCTGCGCCTGAACTCTTTCCGGTCGTGTCGGATTGCCGTCCCATCGGATTATGAAAGTTAAGGAAAAGAGAGTGCACCTGTGTTTGCGCACACACTTGTGCACTATAATATGTCCTGCGCAGTTGGCTAATCTCTCTTGAGATTAGCCGCCGTGGCCGAAATCCGTCTGGAGAACGTTATTGTCTTATATTTATTTATATTACTGTGATTCAGCTTGACGAATTTCTCGAGACCGAGATATTTTGTAAAATTCCAAATTTAAAAAAAACTGATTTTATGTTATTCATATTCATTGCTGCTTGGAATTTGTCACGGTTTATTTAAGAAATATTCGTAATATAAAACAAAAGACGCGGCAACGCTTGAATCGTGAATGAAATTAAATTTTCAACTGAGAAATCGTAAAACAATAACACGACCAGCTTCTCTTGTTTCAAAATATAATGGAGTGTTTCAATATAAAAGAACTTAAATATGTTTTAAAAGCTGCAACGAAATGACTGTGTAGGAATAAAATTTCGAAAATTGATTTCTGTTAATGCAATGCGTCAATGTCTGAAATTTAATACAAAATATTAATACTAACTCTCAGCCCAGACATCGTACGATACAATTAACGCTTTACGACTTTTTTTAGTTAAAAACGCAAAGCAAATGTTGCACCTAACCATGGTAATTGAAGTAAGACAAATAAATCTCATCTCACATCGTCAATGCGCTGCCAATAGCTATTGCAACCCTTTACATAATTTCTGATACTTGAACTTCGCTTTAGATAAAAATACCAGCAATAATTCTTTACATGTATGTTTTTCCGTCTTTGTATTTTTTCATGTAATTTTTATAGTTATTTATTAGTTATTTTATTAAGTAGACTGTTATTTGTATATAGTTTAATCAGTTTGTATTATAGTGTTAAAATTGAGTGATACCTTCTCCAAAGGGCATCCCGACAAAGATTTACCATTGCTAAAGTGATAGGATAATTAGAACAAATTATGATACAATATACATTAATTAAATATATATATATATATATATATATATATATTATATATATATATATATATATATATATATATATTATAACTCAATGTGTACAGTACAGTAACATCATGTGAATGTCCCACTGCTGGGCTAAGGCCTTGGAGCTTATTCCACCACACATGCATGTTTCCTGACGATGTTTTCCTTCACCGTCAAGCACGAGATGAATTATAATCACATATTAAATACATGAGATTCAGTGATGCTTACCCGGGTTTGAACCCACGATCATCGGTTAAGATTCACTTGTTCTTACCACTGAGCCATATTGGCTCAATGTGTATTTTGAAACAATCTGTGGTCAACAAATAAATATCTGGTTTGAAGTTATTGGTTTTTATATAATAGTCATATTGAAACAATTTGAAACACTCGTTTATAATAACAATTAAGTGGTTAAATATGACCATGAAAAATACAACGCTATCCCCCGTGATTAAATTATTTCGCACTTGGTGATGTAGAGCAACATTGAAAACAAAAAATTGTATTGGATGTTATTCTGTTGCCTCGTTGGTCTAGTAGCTACTTGTAAGTCCACAGACACGGTGGTCCTGGGTTCAATTCCCAGGTCAGGCCAGTAAAATGTTATTGAGATTTTCTATCGAAAATTCTCAGTAGCAGCCCGAAGTCTGTAAGTTGGAAGTGTGAACACTCCCGTACCTCGGAAACCACGTAAAGCCGTTGGTCCTGCGCCTGAACTCTTTCCGTGTCGGATTGACGTCCCATCGGGTTATGAAAGTAAAGGAATAGAGAGTGCATCTATGTTTGCGCACACAATTGTGCACTATAATATGTTCTGACCAATTGGCTAATCTCTCTCGAGATTGGCCGCCGTGGCCGAAATCGGTCTGGAGGACTATTATTATTATTCTGCTGCTTAAACTCCTATGATGAATTTTCAAGTACAAGAAAAACACTATATTAATAACCGATGTTATATTAATAATTACGATAGAAACAGTAACAATCATTGTATAATGACGAAAAGTAAAGATAAACTTAGGTTACTATATAACTAACTTTAAGCACTTTAACTGTAAGCACCAACTTTCCGACTCCGTAAGGTGGGCCAAAAAAACCGGCAGACACTTTTTAACTCCTTATGGCTTTTATCATCTTAATTAAACAATTTCCATAAGCAAAATGTGCCACGCACCACCAGGTGCTCTCTGCTTTCATCTGCTCATCTCTTCACTATCTATAAAACAAGCGAAATCATTAATTAATGTTGAAAGGTAAATCTCTTAATTAATGTATATGAATAGTCAAATTTCGTGAACTCATTATGTCATTTCGACAAGCAATAAATATAAAATAAACGATGCATAACACAGGCCTAGGCGAAAATGTAGTTGAAAGTAGCATGCATTAATTAACGCGATTAGTTCATTCGTGACCAAAGGGCTGTTTGACTAGCGACCTGTTTGATGGACATTTGCTTTGGTAATTAAAAGTACACACGCATGATCAGGCACCCTACATGCAAACTGGTAGCTGTGTAGCATTCATATGCTATATATACGATTATACGATATGTTTTTTATGATTTTTTTATATCCCCAGATATTCTATATATCGGACAAAGAACGTCAATCAAACGTTCCTAACGATTTACAAGCAAGTAATGCGCTCTCAATTGAAAGTTTTCAAATATTAAAATTGTACACCAAACAAATACAATTATAAGCAGTCTTAATTATTAAACTTAAATAATACTAAAATAATATAATGAACTTTTGTTTTTAAATATATATTATTCATTATGAAAACACAAACGTAATTATAAAATTATAAAGATCAAATATAACGGTCAGATATTTGAACAAGGATTCTTATATCAGACATCTCGTACAAAAGTACGCCTTTGAAAGTGGACTCTATGGAATTAGAGTATGATCGAGTGTACGCAAGGGACTGTATGGGTTTAATTAGTGCTAAGTTTCTTGTTGCTCGAGAACAGAGGATAAGGGTTGAAATCTAGACGATCAATGAATTGTCTTTGTTGGTCATGAAAATAATACTATCGTAAATAAATTTATTTTACTCCTCAAAGGCGAAAGAGTTGAGTGTGGTCGATATACAATTAGCGTTCCTCGAATATTTCACTTAAATTTCACTCCACTGTCACATATTATAAGTACTAAAAGCGTACTCATAGTTAACTAAATTATTTAAAAATGTGTTAGTTAAATAAAATTTAATACGCCACATTTTTAACATAACACTGAGTTTATTCATAATATAATTATTTTTTGACACTATAATAAATTATATCGTTCTGAGTTTATGGACAATATCTTAGGAATGAATCGATCACCTCCTGACCAATAAATAATTTGTTATGCTAAAAGTTAGTAAACAAATAAAAGAATAATGCATGTTTAATAAAGAAATTTTCACCTGTTTCCAATTAATCTTCCACGACAATAACATATTGAACAATTATAATAAGCACACAGTCATGTCAATTACAATTAGTTTTGAAAGATTAAAAACTTAAATACTTTCGAAAACACTACATATTTTTTTATAATTTCGTACATTGTGTAAAAGTCAAAACTTTAGTTCAAATCACGTATTTGAATAAAAATTAACAAAACGCTTTTTTTAATATAAAAAATCGATCCAAAAAAAAATAAAAATATGTTCACTCAACGTCACTGGCCAGTAACAAAACGCCGTTTATTAATTACTTATTTAAAAAGACAAATAGCATTAAGCCATTACAAATTTAATAATACATTATTTAACTTAAATACTCATTAGTTATGATCTAGTTTACATTACAAATTGATCATATTTTCAAGTCCATTAAGAAACAAGATCACTTAATCAATATCGTTAGTACATTAAAATGATTCACACGTACCGGTTCACTTTGAACTTAGCGGTTATCTACGCAGGAATATACATAGCTTATAAGAATCAAACAGCCACTACATTCTTTACACACAACTACATAGACATAATGCTCATTTTGTATTAATGAACTCGTTTATTTGGTGTGATTCTTTTTAATATGAAATCCGATCGAAGAAGGTCTTTATTTACAGCTTAAGTTGAAATATTGAATTTTATTAGTATTAACATTATTAGTATAATTTAGTTCTAGGAGAAAGGCTTACTCATTAGAACATGGAAAGCTAAATCTAATTACGGGTTTAAGTGCTTCAAGGCCAAGGAATTACCTCTGAACTTGCTTGATTTGGGATCTTTCTGTCGTTCATGATGGTAAACTAAAATATTGTGAGGAAACATATATCTGTCCAATCACAGAGAGAACTTATGAATCCATCAACCCGCATTGGAGCAGTGTGGTGGTGTAAGTGACAAAACCTGGGAATAATCAAAAAGAGACCCCTCTCTTTTTGATTATTCCCAGGTTCCCACCTTATATAACATTAAGAGGATATTATTATTATTATTGAATACTTTATTGAACAACATATTAATAGCAGATGACATAAGAGTAACAAAATCAATCAATCAACAAATGGTGCGCAAAGGCTTATCGCTTACAGCGGTCTCTCATACGATGTAACTTTACTTTTACAATAATTGCTTCTATTGTTGTTGCTTATAATAATTTTATGAATACCATTAATACAAAAGTTTATACAATGATCCTGAATTTAAAAGTATAAAAAAATAACCATTGCAATTAAACTGTTTATTCTTACTTATATTTCGACCAGTACTTTTAAAGGCATTAAAATGTATTTGTATAATATAAACAATAGAGAAAAATGACGGGAGCGTGGACTTCTAATCTTCAACGTTAATATAATTATCACAATACGGGCGGATAGATTGTTAACTCGATATTATTTGTTGATTCGTATATATCTTATTAGTCAAACTAATTTAACTGTATAAAATCTTACAATCCCCTATGCAAAGTCGGAACTATGTGCAACATGACAAGGCTCATTATATGCTATATTTTTACTGTAACATACTAAAGTAACAGACCAGAATAATTAAGTAACTTCTAATTATTTTCTATCAGAACAGATAACTCAATTGATTTATTAGACGTCCCCCAATAATAGATACGGTTATTTACGATGTTTGTATGATAGCCGTTCCGAAATGTACGTTTATATTAATTGATCAAGGAATACAGAAGTCATATATTTTTAATAAAATAAATGGTATGAGAATTAATGTTTTGTTATAATTGGGATAGATTCAGAATTAAATATGATATTTCAATGTTTAGCTCTTTAAAACGGCGTAAAATGGTAGCAAATATGCTAGCAACATTTTGACATCGAATTATAATTCCGATTATTTGGGTGAAACAATAACTAAATGTGCGGACAATGAGACGATTTATTTATATATCTCAGAACTAGTGGAGTCAGTATTCGTTAATTTTCACGCAGTTGTCACAAACGTTTTTCTTTGTAGAATATTTAATGCCAGCCAGCCATGTTTAATATTGTAATTGACTATGCAAAAATGGTTGTCAGAGCGTCATGTCTCCAGGTGCCTAGATGGTCGATGGAGCCGACACGTGTTAAAGTGGAGACCACGCTTAGGCAAACGTAGTGTAGAAGGTAGTTGGCGTTTTATGGGTGAGGCTTTCTTCCAGCAGTGGATGGCAAAATGAAAAAAAAAAAATAAGACACTAATACACACCAAGACAGGACAATTACGATAAACAGATAAAACAATAAATGATTTTAAAAAACGCGGCCTTATCGTCTATGTTCCAGGCAGTTGGGGCAGAGGAAATGGTCAAATTACGATATATATTATTATATAATATGTATATATGTATACGAAATAAACTAATTAAATATAAACAAATATATATTTAAAAACACTACTTATAACATCAAACAATCCTTGGATATTGCAATATAATCTCTTTAACTTCGTAATATCTTAATAGCTCGAGTTTACACGAACGGCCGTCTTGAGAGCACTATTCTTCATTAGCAAATGGATCCCTTGATAATTTATTCTTTAGGTCACTTTGGTGCAATTCCGCTTAATTTAATCTTAACATAGCATTTCTTCTCGCAACTTGAAACTGCTCTATGATATTTTTATACAACGCAAAGTGTATAAAATGTATCGTAAGATTTATTTTTCTCATAACGGCTTACTAAGTTAAATGGAGCTAATAAGAATTATTCGTGGGTTGGTCACGCGCGCCCGTAATACTACCCTTCCCTAAGAGATGGCAGCACTTGTATCGAGGAAGGGTTTTTTTTTGGTTGTTTGTTTTAATACGGCAAAGATTGTCAAATATTTACTTTTAATAGAAACTGAAAACAACGTTGTTTTTATTTACTTAATATTTGATATTGCAATTTAAAAAGTATCTGATATTCATATTTCCGGCAAAGTCAATGTAATTTATTTATATTTTGTACTACCTCCCCGTCCCGGCTTCGCACGGATATAATTATGTTCTATATAAGTAGTGTATATCGTAAAATATAATACAATTCAATTGGTTTTCAGTGCCAATAAAGCTACCAAAAAGGCTTGAATTTTTCCGACATCTCCAACAATCATCGTCATACACCACTAATTTACAGTATGAAAATCCTTCCGAGAGTTAATGAATTTATCGCATTCATATAGACGCGGTGGGTGGACTTCGTTTTATTATGTAAAGTTATTATGCGTTATCCATGCAACTGTTATTATGGTTATAAATTATCGTAAAAAGAGATTCAAGGATAATACCCATCGTCGTATAACCACTCAAAAGAAATCACGAAATCCACGGGCAAGAATCGTAAACAATACAATTAATTTAAATCCACTCATATTTACAACAAAGTAAACCAAAATCGGCCCACCCACCGGAACAAAGCCTACAAGCGAGTTTCGTTGCCTGTAATTATTTCCACAGTTCCCATAACCCGTCATGCTAACAAGCCCCATGTATTTTATTACGAAACAGAAACAGTGAGTCTGTTGCGATTAATGAAGTTATTGTGATTTTTCTTTGCGAATTTAAAAAAAAAGTATCTTTAATAACATTTATTTTATATTATTAACAATCAACGACTAAGCCTATAGATATTGTATTTAAGATACCAAATTGAGTTCGTAAGCACTTGCTTCCGAACCTACACAACAAAAACAGTAACTAGATTACTGGTTACTGTGTGTACACAGACACTTCACAAATGCAGGGAACGATTATTAGACTTAAGTCTGATTGGACAAATAAATTTTAACATTTTATCAATTAAATATATTTATTATAAAATAGCTATGTCCTTTCAAAGTCGGTTCTCTTTAAAGTTTCATTAAAATAATCTCCAAAAAGTAATCAAATTTTACATTAAATAAAGGCTTAATCCGTAATCATCAGTACTGTTAAAAACAAAAACGAAAGCGCTTAATGCGCTTAGCATAAACGAGAAAAGCGCATCCATTTTTTTGATTTACCCACTTGTCAGTTGTCACCTTATATTTTTAGGTCAATTGTGGTTCAGTTCAGTGGTTTGTTATTGTTGTGTTTTGAGTGTTGCATTAACTGACTGATTTCTGCAACTCTTGATTTACGCATGTCATGTTGACATTAAGAATATAACCTCAAAATAGAAAATATTATATTGGTATTAAAAAATTATTGATAATAAATAAATTCTTAGAAGTTTTCGTTGTTTTAAGCAACTTTCAAGGATTTAATGTTCTTTAGATCCCGAAAATATTTCTTATTTGACAGTTGGTTCTTAGGAACTTTGTATAGGCGCTTAGCAACGTTTTATTAATAAACGTTTTTTTTTCTTTCTTTTTAAAGTTGACTAACGTGTATTCTAAAAAAGTCAATTTTTTTCCATCAATAAAATAGATTGTTAAATAAATATAAAAAAGCATTACTTTATTTCTTACCGTATAGATAATATATTCAATACGCAATAAAAACACAATAGTCCAACTTCCGATGAACATTCCTGAGGTAAAATATAGCCCAGGTTAGCTGTCGGTGTTAATTTTATAGTCTTATACGCACTTTAAATAATCATTTATCAGAGCAAATTCTGCGAAATCTGAAACAGGACCAATATAAATTAGCAGTGTGGTATACCGCAAAAAAAGGCTTAGTCAAACTCAATGGCCACTGCAGAGCCCGTGCCGATTCCCATCGACTTGGTTTATTCCACTTAAGACTTTGTTAATTTATTGTAACCTACTTGATTGAATTGTAACAGTGCATAGATGAACTGACTAAGATTTTTTTTGACCGATTAAAAATACACGTACTATACAACTGGCTATACAACACATAACAGCTATAATAAAAGTGTAGCCTCTGTGTTTCTCGGATTCCAAGCTGGCTTCATATAAAACTTCATCAAAATCGTTCCGTGAAAGCGTAACAGACAGAAAAACGTTTGCATTTATAATATTATACATATGTATAGATTAATAGTCGTTAAATATCCTTCAACGTCATTATTATACAATTTAGTTTTAAGATATAAAAATAAAAATAATTAATATGAAGTGAAATAAAATATTAAATATAGGTAGGCGGACGAGCATATAGGCCACCTGATGGTAAGTAGTCACCAACGTAGACAATGGCATTGTAAGAAATGTTAACCTTCGCTTACAGTGCCAATGCGCCACCAACCTTGGGAACTGAGATGTTAATTCCATTGTGCCTGTAATTACACTGGCTCACTCACCCTTCAAACCCGAACACAACAATACAAAGTACTGCTGTTTTGCGGTAGAATATCTGATTAGCTCGTCTGCTTGCACAAAGAATTATGTTATTATTTTATATTATGTATAAATTTTCGGGTACAAATCGGAATAAAATGTTGTGGTTATTGAATTAGTAATCGCCGTGACTAACAAGCCGTGATGAACGCATTCTTGCGGCCGCCGTATCGCGACATCGATATATCTTTGTAAATCGAGATACCGCCTCAAAACGACTATTCATTCATAGTCACACCTACGCATTAACTCGCGAGAGAGATTCTGTAGCAAGAATAGTACAGTAGACCAGAGCTATAAGGTAGACCAGAGCTACTAAAAACTAGATGTAACGTAAAAATATGCATAATAAACAAAACGTATGTGTAATAACTAATAAGCATTCCTATGAACAAATAGAACCTGAGATAGAAGAAGGTTTTTTCAAAAATCCATAATGCTTTCCATCACCCGTTGCTTAGCGGCTGTTTAGTCAAAATCGATTTCTCTCTTTCTGTCATTATTGATTTGACATTAGAAATAAAGAGGCAATATTTAACTAATCATCCGCTGAAAAACGTATTTTATTTTTGTATAATACATTCGAATTATAAATATTATAAATAACCTATTATCTAGAATTTATTATTTTATTGATTAATATTATTTACATTTACAAATGACATACAACGCACTAGCGTTAAAATTAGGCGATATTTTGATATGACTCAGTGACAAAACCAGAACGTGTCGAGATTTATGACTTGTGGTCAGATTAGGTGCCATTCATATCATCATTTGAGTCATAGTATTCGCAAAATGATACATTAAAACGTGTATCCTGATCACTATCAACTGAAGTATTTCTTTATACATGTTCTTTTATCTCCATAATATATTTATATGTTATTTTTTATACCAGTAAACTTTATAATTAAAAGTAACTAGTACACCACTAGTTCATTTAATTATGAAATAAGTATAAGGGATTTCGTTTTCGGTTTCTCGGTATATACATATATGCTTTCACCTTCTAAAATGATTGCTTAGACTAGGCTTATGTATTTAATTTAATGTCAATAGCACAAATAGTTTCATTGTCAGAATATCTTAGGCACAAATTTTAACTACAATCTAAATTTACAATATTTAAATAGTTTTGAATACTTCGAGGTAAAATTTATCATTAATTATTTACACATTTGTTTTTAAATTAGACAACATTACATTTTATCTTATTGTTGTTGTTATTAATTAAATTTCAACCAAGAAAAGCTTTTTATTACTTCCTCTTTCCGTAAAACTATTAAGTTATTAGTACATTCTATCTCTCTCAGAGCGTACACAGAATAAATTACAGTATATCTCGACCATATCTAGCATTTATATCTGATTACAGTAAATGACCCTTCAAAAAAGTCCCATAAAGAGTTTAATTTCGACAAAGCAGTAAAAAGCACTGTTTGTTGCCGATAAAGATATAATATTATATAGACATCATTAAGATATGCCTTATCAAAACTGTTTGTGTTAAAACGGAATATTTACAAAACAAGATAGCCAGAAAATTTGAGATAATACAACAGATTACTGTTAATACAACCAAATTTGGTACTAAACGAACATTATGTTGTAACTCATAGTGTCTCGTCTTACACGCTTATCTCAATTCACTTATACGGCAGATTTATTGTCAAATTTGGTAAGTAACGGCTAAATTTGAAACTCAAATGTTCTCAAACAGTTGCTTAATTATAATTATGGTGATTTTATACTCAAGACTAAATGCATCGAAGAGGATAAAAATTTAAAATTCGAATGTATAATCCGAACGTGTTGAAATGACCAGTTCATAACGTGAAACCTAATATAAACTATTTACGTGACATGAGAGTTGAATGTGTAAAAGTAAATAATAAGGACTTTTCCATTATCTATATCTATATCTATGCTACTATATAAATCTATTGGTTCTGTCTGTACATATTTTTTTCAATTAATTTAAAATCGTTCATTACGTATTTCTTTACCAGTAGCCATATGTGTGTGTGTGTGTGTGTGTGTGTGTGTGCGCGCGTGTGTGTTTTTATAGTAATAAAATAATTTATAATTATATTTTTATTAATAATTATAAGCGGATGAAGACGCGTGGCACAGCTAGTCCTTCTATATAACGCTATCAACTGTTTTGATGCGATGAAATATCTTTACAACCTTTCTAATTTTCACAATATATTGTTTTATATTATATACTTTCATAATTTTTCATACCATTCACTTTTAACTTTAATCTGAAAAAGTACTTTCAATTATTGATAATTATGTTATTTCTTCTTTTATTACTAATTCTAGAGAATGATTCTATATTTTGTAAATCTAGAATCATTCATCATGTATCTTTAGATACCGTTTGAATAATTTCATAGCAAATAAGTGCTAATAAGAATACAGTGAAATCAACAAACATGAAAATGACTTGTCAATAAGGTTAGCAAAGTACTGACTGCAAATAGTAATGAGATACAATTTCTTGCTCGAATGAAGCTCCAGCAACGAGAAAATGAATATCATGCTCATCATGTACCGTCTTGTGTTATGTTGACATTTCACATTGCACCAGCTTTACAAAAATGAAATTTTTATACAAAGAATAAAAATACGATGCACGAATTTCACATATTTTAAGATAACTATTATAAAATACGAAATTGCACGAAACAGAATATAAACTGATCTGATCCAGTAAATGAAAATACAACATTTACGTTATTTAAATTTGCCTTAACAAATTCCATTAAAACGTCATATTAAATAACTGTCATCAACCAAGTGTCACAAATGTTTCAAAAATATAAACTTTAATATACAACAGTCAAAAGCGATGACGTTAGAATAGATTTAAAAGAAGATTTCAAAATATTTATCGTTTAATGAATACAAGACTTTACGTGTTAAGAATGATAAAGCTTGGATTCTAAGTGGGCGTTCAATTCTGAGGTTCAATATTTGCAAGTGTTGACGCGTGGGTTGACACTTAGAAGCTATCATCACGGACAGGTTTGACGGGCTACTTCGAGCACCATTCAATTGCATGACTAGTGACATCGCTAGATACTAACAGTTGCACTTGAGTAATGTGCTAATAGTTTCTTGTTTATTTTTGTACTCGTCTTATTGTGTCTATAGAATGATAAATACATCACTTCATAAATTTTGAAACGGATGATATATCAAAAGTTAGAGAACTCTATATTTACAAATAAAATATTTTTTTAATTATATATTCATATAGCAACTCTTCAAACAATTACAGCAAAAAATGCTATCAAAATCTCTTTATGGAAGGTTACGTTTTTTTAAAGCGATTGCTATTCCATCGCTTTTGCTAAATAAAATTCTGTCCCGTTCCATTTCATCACCGCTTTAGGTGTCATCAAAAAGGTGCTAAGAAAATTTTTAATATCCCCACAAATCGCTCATAAGATTCTTGGTGTAATGAAAATATCTCAGATACGTCTGGGCACACTATCAATCATAGTTTAACGGAGGTTTATACCAATATCGAAATCTGCAAATTCACGGTCTTTTTATGAGGATCTTCAGATATCGGTATGAAAAAGGATATGCCAATCAAAGTGTTCCGGTAGCTAATATGGGGGCTTCCTTACAATTTGCTTGAGAAACCATACAAAAGAAACTGACCTAAGATTAAATGGGTCTAAAGAAATTTCCTTTGATATTTTTGACAACTCGAAGCACCTATCAATATAGCTTGCGATAAACCTATTCATAATATATTATGTTTGTTCATATAATACAGATTTATCAATAAGACAATTTATATATATTTTTATAGTGGTAGTGTCACGCTGCATACCTTCAGGTTGTAGCTGAATGGGCCGGCACGCCCGGGGAAGTACCACTCTCTCACTTAAAATCGGCGTAAAGTGGTAGCCATGCTACCGCGTTTCGTTCGGTATGTGAGAGTCCCGGAGGCCCAATTCCCCCCCCCCCCCAACAAAATGAGTGCGCAGAATATAAGAAAACTACCCCAGGAGGGTACCATCTGCGACCGCGGTGGACAATCCCTCTCTGGGCATCCATGCTCAGGACATACACCACCTGAGCAGGGATGCCCAGGCTGCCCTTCGAATTCTGGGGGGGGCAATTTTGCGCTCAAAAATAGACGAGGCAAACGGAGCAGGCATCTTAAGGCAACCCCTTCCACCTTCGCTGTGGACTTCTGCAACATTAGGGGACTGAATTCCAACTTAAACGCCGTCCACTACCATCTCGAGACGGCGAAGCCGGCCTTGCTCTTTCTAACCGAGACCCAGATATCATCTCCGGCGGACACCTCATTCCTCTCCTACCCGGGGTACAAGTTGGAACATTCCTTTGTACCACGGGCTGGGGTGTGTGTTTACGTCAGAGGGAGTATCTGCTCTCGTCGCCTCGCCTATCTTGAAGGGAGGGACCTATCCATTCTCTGGCTGCGCGTAGACTGTGATGATCATCCGCGAATCTATGCGTGCCTCTATAGGTCCCATAGCGGTAATGCCGAAACTGACCGGCTCGTTGAGCACATCCAACGGGCTACAGATTCCGTGCTGCAGCAGATCCCATCCGCAGAGATCGTGATTCTTGGCGATTTCAACGCCCACCACGCCGAATGGCTAGGATCACATACCACCGATCATGCGGGGAGATCTGTGGTCGATTTTGCCTTGGCGTATGATCTGACACAACTGGTTACCTCGCCAACGCGAATCCCAGATGTGGAGGATCATACACCTTCCCTGTTAGATCTTCTGCTGACCTCTCATCCGGACGGGTACCATGTTTCCGTAGAGCCTCCTCTTGGCTCGTCGGACCACTGTCTTGTCCGGAGTACAGTGCCGATTACACGCACCTCACGGCCTCGGTTCGTGGGATGTCGCCGTGTGTGGCACTACAGGTTAGCGGACTGGGATGGGATGCGGTCCTTCTTTGCATCCTACCCATGGGGGCGGATTTGTTTCTCGCCGGATGATCCAGATGTCGTTGCTGACTCGGTCGCCGATGTGGTGTTTCAGGGTATGGAACTCTTCATTCCGTACTCTGCAATACCTATCGGCGGCAGATCCCGGCCCTGGTTTGGTCGCTTCTGCAAAACGGCGTCACGCCGAAAGGTAGAATGCTATCAAGCCTGGGCTGAATCATCGGCATCTCGTGATGTAAATACCAGCGCACTTAAAAAGGAATACAACTCTGCCTCCAGATCTTTCAAAAGCGTTATTGCCAAGGCGAAATCGGAGCACATTGGCAGGATTGGCGAGAGATTGGTGCGTCTTCCTTCGGGAACACGCGCATTTTGGTCTCTCGCTAAGGCTGTCTTAGGGAATTTCTGTCAGCCCTCCCTTCCATCTCTGCACAGGAGCGATGACTCGTTGGCCCATACTGCGAAGGAGAAAGCCGACCTTTTGGGATCTCTCTTCGCGTCCAACTCGACTCTTGATGATCAAGGAAAGACACCACCGACAATCTTGCGGTGTGATACCGTGATGCCGGAAATTAAATTCCGGCAGAGTGCAGTTCGTAAAGCACTTCTTTAACATCCATAAGTCGAGTGGGCCCGATGGCATTCCTCCGATCGTGCTGCGTGCTTGTGCTCCCGAGTTGGCACCGGTTTTAACGCGTCTTTTCCGCCACTCTTACACATTAGGCGTAGTCCCGAATTCTTGGAAGACTGCTTTGGTGCATCCGATCCCTAAAAAGGGCAATCGCTCTGATCCAACAAATTATAGGCCTATTGCTATCACCTCCTTGTTCTCCAAGATAATGGAGTCCATTATTAACCGCCAGCTCCTGCGGTACCTAGAGGAGCACCAGCTGATTAGTGACCGCCAGTACGGCTTCCGTCGGGGTCGCTCAGCTGGTGATCTTCTAGTTTACCTTACTCACAGATGGGCTACAGCGGTTGAGTACAAGGGGGAAGCATTAGCAGTCAGTCTGGACATAGCGAAAGCCTTCGATCGGGTATGGCATAAAGCGCTTCTCACGAAGCTTCCTTCCTACGGGCTTCCCGAGAAATTATGCAAGTGGATCACCAGCTTTTTGGCAGATCGGAGCATCAAGGTCGTTGTCGACGGTGCATGCTCTGACTTAAAATTCGTCAATTCTGGTGTTCCACAAGGCTGCGTTCTTTCACCTACTCTGTTTCTTCTGCATATCAATGATATGTTACAAATCAGTAACATTCACTGCTATGCGGATGACAGCACTGTAGACGTCCTTTACACCGGCCGTGCTAATATTTCTCGGGAACACGTCGATGAGTGTCGGAATAAACTTGTGTCTGAAGTCGAGACCTTGTTAGCCAAAGTCTCGGACTGGGGCCGACTAAACTTGGTCCAATTCAACCCCAATAAGACTCAAGTTTGCGCGTTAACCGCTAAAAAGTCTCCTTTTGTCATATCCCCTCATTTCGAGAATACTCCCCTCCATCCCACAGCCAGTATCGGGATACTTGGCGTTGAGATTTCGAACGTTGTTCAGTTCCGCGGTCAATTGGAAGTTAAAGCCAAACTGGCTTCCAAAAAGCTTGGAGTGCTCAACAAGGCGAGACAGTACTTCACGTCGGCCCATCGCCTAAAACTTTACAAGGCGCAAATTCGGCCCCACATGGAGTACTGCTCTCACCTCTGGGCGGGAGCTCCCCAGTACCAGCTTCTTCCTTTTGACCGCATACAACGTAGAGCAGTTCGAATTGTCGACGATCAAGCTATTACCGACCGGCTTGATACTTTGGATTTGCGTAGAGATGTTGGGTCACTCTGCATACTCTATCGTATATATCACGGGGAGTGTTCTGAGGAGTTGTTTGGTTTAGTCCCGGCCGCTGAATTTCACCACCGGACATCACGCCAGAACTCAAAATTCCATCCTCACCACCTCGATGTCTGGAAATCCACAACAGCGCGTTTCCTAAGGCATTTTCTGCCTCGCACAATCACTCTGTGGAACCAGCTTTCGCCGGCGACTTTTCCGAACCGATATGACATAAAAACCTTCAAGAAGAGAGCGTACTCTTTCCTCAAAGGCCGGCAACGCACCTGCAAGTCCTCAGATGTTGCAGGTGTCCATGGGCGGTGGTAGTCACTTTACATCAGGTGGGCCTCCTGCTCGTTTGCCCCCTCTTACATAAAAAAAAAAAAAAAAATATACCAATACTAATAAGCCGAGATGTCATATGCTTAATTTGTGATAATAATTCATCTCGTGCTTGACGATGAAGGAAAACGTCGTGAGGAAACCTGCATGTGACACATTTTACTAAAATTCAGTCACATGTGTATTCCACCAACCCGCATTAGAGCAGCGAGGCGGAATAAGCTCCAAACCTTCTCCTCACAAAGAGAAGAAGAGGCCTTCAGTGAGATATTCACAGGCTGTTACTGCTACTGATAAATACCAAAACATCATCAGATACTTAAATAAATTAAAATAAAGTATACTTTTTTCCGTGAAATGTCACACTCTTTGACATGGGACATTTACTATAATAATTATAATGCTTATAGAACATACGCACCAAAATAGCGTATCACCGTAGGGCGATTTATAACATTTCACAAGTGAGAAATACAGTGTGAGTTCATATACAATAACTTACAAAAGTGCTTTCTTAATTTCTTAATTTCTTAAACTTTGATCTGAAATATATATCTCCTCTTTGGTTAAGAATTCCAAATTCAAATTTATAAATTCATTTAGCTGGTATATTTGAGTTTTGAAAACAGTCATTCATTTGTTTTTTCCTCATTATTTTTTTCTTTGGCGTCGCACAATGGAAAACTCGGTATATTTACGAGTACAAGTTCTAACGTGGCACCAGTGCTGCAGAAACAGCTCGAAGGATTAATTATGTGTACGGCGCTGGTGTCGCAAAAGAAAGCTGATATGTTTAATTAATCAAAGTGCATAGATAACAACGATGCACTTTGATTAATTAAACATATTGTACAAAAAAAAAATTACTTTATATTCCTCCAGTACAAAACGCCAATTTCATATGTAAGG
Source organism: Nymphalis polychloros (assembly GCA_905220585.2). Classification (NCBI taxonomy): domain Eukaryota; kingdom Metazoa; phylum Arthropoda; class Insecta; order Lepidoptera; family Nymphalidae; genus Nymphalis; species Nymphalis polychloros. The sequence continues at coordinate 2,990,372 of HG992253.1, forward strand.
ACCTAATATATGAATATTCAAAGATTATTATTTAAGTTTGATAAAGAATCAAATATTGATACACCAGTTAGTCCTATTGATATTAACACTGAGCTGTTATTCTCGCACCACAACTTTTCTTATTTGATTAACAAATTTCAAGGTCAACAAATGTTTTTATTTTTTTTATTTAATAAATTTTATTTGCATATTATATACTTAATATATATTAATAACATCAACATACAACACGTTTGCACTTGACTTTCTTGATGGTCCAGGGGCTAGCTGGCTAGGCAGAAGTCCTGAGTTCCAATCCCGAGTTGGGTCATAAAACAGTGTTTTGTCTAGAAATTCTAAGTAGCATCATAGAGTTTTTTAGGTGTCTATGTTATCACTAACGGTTATCAGAAAGCATTCAGCAGAGCTGATATCACTGCATCTGAAATCTTTACTGTCATGTTACGTTGCTGTTACGTCCGTTAGTTAAATAAATTAAAATATTAAGAGACGAGACTTATTTCAGCGGGGCGCGTTTGTGACTAGTTACGACCGCAGCTTCGCCCGCGTTTGAGGAAAGTCGGCAGATGCTAGATACTACACATCCTTCTCTGTACCACTGACAACGTGTAAGAAGAATTTCATGATGGTCAGTTGAATAGTATAAAAGTTTATTTATTACATCTAGTGATGAGTCACAACCTATATTATAGTAACAAAAATGAGATCACATTTTTTTTTTGTAACACAAAATCCCCACAGTTGGAATTACGGAGACTCTTCGTTTTTATGACCAAATTTCTTTTCTTATGCAAGTTATCACCTTTGATGTTTGTATGATTTGCTCAAATATAAAAAGAAAGCCTTACGGCGAACGAATTTTACCCAAAATACCTAATAATGATGTATTTCAAAAATGAATTATAAAAAGTCCAATACAATTAGGGTGCAAGCATTTGTTACCATGGAACACCCCGAACACAGAATAATCTACTGGGGGAGTACTATATTTCTTTGTCTGCGGTAGTCTTACAATTTTAAAACAATTCCCAATTTCGAGCACTTCCAACCGTATGGCATTATAAATAGGATCTATTAGAGATGTATAGAATATCTGTGCAAATATTAGTCGTGGGGATGACATCAGACGCGATGCTTTAATTTTCTTTTAATCCCAAACGCCTTGATCTAATCATCAGAGGGAATCCGTAACGAATTAAACGGATTGGATTCGCAAATGAGGCTATTTTATTTCTCTCGAGAGATGTCTCAATGACAGGAGGGGACGTTTAATGAATTTTCGATTGTTTGTGTTCACGCCTAACTGGCTTATTATAATTGACATCTGATGTTGACGTGGTTATAATCAATTTTATATCAATAAAATAATAATTGTTTTTTATCATAGAAATAAGTATCAAACTAAAAACAATATTTAATGAAAGATAAAACTTTAGGTTTATTTCCATTTGCCTGTTCTCTTTCATTTATATATATATATTTTTTTGTGTTTGGACATGACCAGAATGAGTTTCGGTACAGGATTAACAGTTTTATGTGATTTCCGAAGCACGGGAGTGTACCATTCGAACTTCCAGAATCCAGGCTGCTCCTGAGAATTTTGCGACAGAAAAACTCACTAACTTGTTAAACCCAGGACTTCTGGAACTGCGGCTCGTCTAGCCGCAGTAGCTCGGCTATCGAATCAGTAGTCATTTTGAAATATATATATTTTTACAAGGGAAAAATAAATTAAAAAATATCACCAAATTTGCCACCGTAATACAAAAATACTTAACTTACAAAAGAAAGAATTAACAAAATTACTCGGTGGTAGGCTCAGCTTTGTGTAGGCCCGTCTGGATAAGCACCACCCACTCATCAATTATTCTCCCGGTAAACATCAATACACTGTATTGTTGTGATCCGGTTTGAAGGGGGAATAAATCAGTGTAATTACAGTTACCGCCTCCTTAGTTTAGTGATTAGCTTATAAAACTACGGATCTCGAGACTTAATTTCAAATCAATAAAAACGTATAGTAACAGCCTAAGTTAGGAAGTCAGCAGTGTTAACAGTATCCGATTTCTGTCAATCATAGTGTTCAAACTATACTATATCTTACGCAGTTGACTTTAATTATTTAAAAATCAGTCAAAAGGACAACAGAGATAATATCACCGTAGATCCTATGGTTAGCATCGTATTTACGGCTTAAGGTTATACTTCTTGCAGTCAGGCTGTCTTTGGGCAAATGTACTTACCATCAGATGGTCCATTGCCAGTTTTCCTTCCTAAAATAGAAAAACATGCAGCTCGTTCTATGTGAACAAAAGCCAACCAATCTATTGTCTATCGATTGTAGCCTCGAGTATTTTGTTGTCAAAGAATTTAAGCCGTCGTTTTAAGATAATGGAGCTGATATCTTTTGCTTTCAGTTTGCAATTTTCATTTTAAAAGATTTCCTTATAATTCTCTCGCTTTTCAAGAATTATTCTGGATGCATTTCCAATTATATAAATCACATTTTTTCATATAATTAGATCGTGTATTAAATCGTTTCTTATCACTACTTTGATTCATCCATTCCTATTGCTTCGATCATATTATTAACTTGTAAATAAGATTATGTCTTAATTTGCTGACACTTATATAGAATCTGCTAATGTATAAGCTGCCGTACAGCGCGGAAACGTAGCCCGTGTTTTGGGCCGCTTTGCGTCGAGTGAGTATCGGGAGGGAATATTTTAAAATTTGAAAAAAGGCATGCGGAAAAAAAAGTTTTTTTTTAAGAAATCAAAATCAGGCTGTTTATTATAAGTTAATAAATAAATATTGTAATTAATATGAATATTTTGTAAGTTAGATATTAATTGTTTGAAAAACCCAAAAACCATTATTTCTTGGGACAATAATTTCAACACAACAACACATTAATGTAACACGCTTTGTCTGATGAAAGCTTTTTTAGCAGTGAAATTATATTCCCTCAAAATGTTATTGAATATATACACAGAAATAAAAAAAATTTGTAAAGCTGATGTGTATTTAACAGCATAACAGATTGTCATTAAAAATGTATATATAATATGAATATCGAATACCCATGGTATGGGTTATTCCCATCGTGTATGCAATGTCTCCATTTTGTTTCAAGCTTAAACCATTACCCTAAACTAGCATGTAACATATGTTTACTTAACCGACGAAGTTGGTTTAGTAAAATTGTTTTGAACGCATTTACATTGTCTAAACTAAAAATTATTACAATATGTTTTAATTTAAATTAATATACAAGAGAATACAGAAAAAAATCTTAACATAGATGCGATAATTATTTTTATAAAATTATTTATTTTTTTAACTTTTAAGAATAATTGTCAATTATAATACTTGTATAATAAAAGCATATATGATTTTATTATTCATGTATTATAAATGTTACTACTACACTACTACTAAAATTATGACTTTTAGTAGTACCTACTACTAAAAGTTTGAGTATTTTTTTTTTAAATACATCTCATCTTATTAGTTAAAACTTAAACCGCAAATAAAAATATCAAAATGTAGTTATCTGAATGCTACAGTGCGTCTAAATATATTATAACTCGGTTGTTTCCTAGATGATCAAGATAGGCACCTTCTCTTTTTCCAATTCGAATAAAATTGCAGACGAGATATGAAAATGAAATCTTATGTCTTTTTTTATGAACCTTTTTCTAAATCGTCCTGACATTAAATGGAAAATTCTGGCATTAATTAGATTTATAATATGGTAATCGTTCTACTAATTAAAAAAAAAATGATTCGCTTTTATGTAAATCAAGAAATTACTAATTATAAAAGACCTATAGACTTATTTCACCCATTCGTTATCAATGCAAAAAAAATATTGTATAATCTCAATATATGGAACTAGTTTTTCGCCGCGACTTCACTCGTGTATTAGGGGGGAGGGATGGGACATGGTGTTAGGAACATGGGAATAGGTATTGGAGACTTGGAGACCAAACTTGGCTTAGACGAAATTTCATCAATTTCAGTCCAGCGGCTTGTGTATAAAAGACAAACAGACAGTGTTAAATTCGCATATATAATATTAGTTCACATTAAAAAAACTGACACTCAAAATACAACTTAAGATAAACTAAATAATATCATGATAGTATTATCTCAAAAGATTTTATAGTATTCATGTACACACGAGCTAACCGTTATTTGGACGGCCGTCAATCCGGAACGTGGTTTTGCATAAACATTTAAGCTTCGGTCACATCACGGCTAGTCAGATTAATTTATACCCATAACCAATGTGATTGACATCGGCCGTATTGTTTAACTTGCCCGAACATGACAGTGTAATTTATAATCTTGCTTTGTATTATGAAAATATGTGTATAGTTTATTGTTTTTGTATTGTTTCAATGATGTTATATGAATAGGCTTGTTTCAACACCTCTATTTAATTGTTACGTCTATTGTTGCTATGTGAGCCAGTGTAATTTCAGGCACAAGGGACATAACATCTTAGTTCCCAAGGTTGGTGGCGCATTGGCAATGTAAGTGATGGTTAACATTTCTTACAATGCCATTGTCTATGGGCGTTGGTGACCACTTACCATCAGGTGGCCCATATGCTCGTCCGCCAACCTATACAATAAAAAAAAAAAAAAAAAAATCTCTATTATTTCAATCCACTTAATCAGATAGAGAATAACTTGCCTGTATATAATTTTTACGCAAAAATATTAAGGCCTTGTAATTTACGCCTTGAATCATTATCTCATTTTCAAGGAATACTTAAAAAAAATACCTCTAAATACTTAGATACTTATATGACTATAATCTAATTTAATGTAAAATAAAACACGTCTGTTTTTTTATCAAACATAATTATAACCTCCTTTTATAAAACGGAAAATGGACACAATATATTAAATTGTATATTCCATTATAGTGTTCGGTAAATAGCTTTTAATTAGAAACATTAAATATTTTCTAATGGTAACATTTGCCACAGAATTATTTAAATCATAGTGACAGTAATCTTTGAGTCACGGATCAATAAACTTCAATATGTTTGCCCCAAAAGCGCATGCAAAATTCACAGCAGAATGCGCAGGACAGCGATAGGCGGGATTTCGTTACCACAGACTAGACGTTTATAGATATTTGCGATTATAATATTAAAATTTATACCGCGGTCAAGGGGAATAGAAACGTTTTGAATCACGATCGATTCTATATTATGTATGTTTGTGTAAGTTATAAAATTTTAACATTGAAATCTCTAGTATTTGCATGCTTGTGAACTTAATTTACATTTTCGTTGCGTTCTGGAATAAGATTTTTTTATGCTAATGTATTTTCATTTTAAACCAAAAACTTTTATGATTTTTTTATTGGTTTTGTGCCCGTTTGTGAATGAAATGAATGAATTCTCGGTCTATATTGAAAATATATTTAAATCAATATAGTTTACTCAATTAAACAAGGATCTATTGTTTTACATCTTAATCGTAAGGTGATGCTACATCTAAATTTCAGAGTATAAAGCTTAATCTAAGACCTCATTTTAGGTGTGACAAATGTCTGAGATCCGTATTGTTGTGTATCATGTCAGTGAGCCAGTAAAATTAAAAACATAAGAGCATAACGGACGTAATTCATAATTTAATATATTATTAATTTAATTGTATTAATTTGCAATTAAATTAAAAAAAAAAAGTGTAACTACTGACGTTGTTAATTTTTTAAATTTGTACAAAAGGTACATTTTGATTTTGAATTTATTTATAAACGCATATCAAATCTAAAAATACTCGGAATTTTATTTCAATTTGTACAATATATTTTGCACTAATTACTTATCATAATATTTTATATGCATATAATTATTCTAATTCAAAGCAAGATGAATGGCTGACTGAATGAAGTGGCATTAATTAAATAATCTCACAAGTCTTCAGCTAAACGCCTTGACGAAATACTTGTGTCCATTTGAGGTTCTTCTGGGAAAACTATTTTCAGTGTTGCAGAAATCGCTCCATATTTCATGTCTTTTGGATGTAAATACGTGTCTCATAAACTTCTTGTATTGAACACGTAACTAACTAAGCCTGGGCTTATAAATTAATAAATAGATATTTTCAAATAATATTTATTAGTGACCTGTTTCTGCTGATGACGTATTCCAACTTTAAATTTAAAAATAATATTGGAATAAAAAACAGTCATATTTTACCAATTATATTGCAGTTTTTTGGTTTGTACGGGTTGTGAACCTTTATTATTAATGGATTCTAGGTTAAAACATTAAAAATAAGATGAGCTTGATAATAAAATTAAAAAATTTAAATAAAAAAGTTACTTATTATTCTTAACTAGCGTCCACCCGCGACTCAAAACAAAACAATCTCACTTTCGCATTTAAAGTATTAGTAAGGATATATAATTAATTACTTTCAGGCACACTAGACACAAATAGCTTAGTAATTGATATAACTTCTATTCTATAGGTGTATATTGTCCTAAAAACTGTTAATATATTACGTTTTATTTCGTAGTATATATTTTATTATATAAATTGCAATATATGTTTTTAATATGTATATACTTAAGTTCTCAATGTAAACATATCTATATATAATATCTAGTATATCATAAAAAAATACAATCAAATCAAATTATTAAAATATTAAAATTTGTAACACAAGTAATGTAAAAATCGGGACAGGCTTCAACCTTTTAAAGAAAAAGTTCGTAGAAATTACCGATTCAGTTTTCAACTTTACATAATTTACTTATATAGTATACGCCGATAATAAACATCTTAGAGTAACAAAATTTTGTTTTCTTAAAACATAAAATATGCACTTAGATCAAATTTATATTCTTCATTTAAGAGATATCAAGAACACAACATCTCCCACGCTTCAATCTATTCTGCTCCATTTGTCATAAGTGATTAATAATGCTTTCAGAAAACAATTAGATCCCACTTGAAATAATAAAGAAAAATCTCATAATATTAAATATACAATTCTTGTATATTTTTATACATCTACATAAACATATATGTATATAAAGTTACTTCGTGTATCTCGGAATCGACTCTAACAATTTAGTTCTCATTTTGTATTTATAAAAGCATTTGCTTTTTGTGTTTATCTATTTATGGGTATATATTCTTAAAAAACACAATTATTTACAAAACGAAATACTTATTCTCATAACTAGTTATTAGAGCTGAGCGAAGTTCAGTTGCTGAACATAATATAGGACACATATATTTAATATAGATATCATATTTAAATATTGCAGTTTCATTGTGTTCATTTGTATATGGGTATATTTAATTGTCTATGATTGTTACGTGTATAAGATTGATTACACACATAGTAACTACTGAGTTTTGAATCGAATATTCTCAATAAAAATATTCCGAACCGGTGGCAGCTTTCAAAATACAAAAGCTCTATTTAAGCAAAAAGTCAATTCGATAAAAAAAAAATCAATCTGATATAATTGGATGTGAAATGATTAATTTACACCTTATCATAAAAAATAACTTTTAATTTGTGAAGAAAAACGTGTTTATAACAAAACTATTTATGGCTAAGAATAATGAGAATTTGTCCGGGAAACAAAATTCTCTCACTTCAGGCGTCGCTGATAGACGTTCACGTCGCGGTGAGGATTTACAACAGCAATTAGTTATGTAGCCGACGCGACAAACGATCTGCCCTGACAAATGGTGGTCAGTCCTGGGTCCCGACAGCCCTCGGCCACAACAATGAACGGCAAACGCTCAGTCCATTCGATCGAATCACGAATTAGAATTCGGTTTATTACGTTTAGATTATTAACGACCACATGTTTGCTTTCGTTAACCATAGAAACGTGTACAATAACTTTCTATCAATGAGTTTACACATAAATATGTCAAAATGAGCTATATTACACGTTCTTATCAGCTCCCATGCACCAGCGATCATAACCAGAAATTGTTACATAAGCCAGCCAAATATTCTCTTACGTCGCAGCTTAGAACGATAAATAATGTTCTAAATCGTACAATAATACCATATAAGTTCTGTTCTGTTACAAGACATTTGTTTTTAAGTATTAGACCTGAATATCTTTAAAGAAATGGCGAATTTATTTTAGATGTATCAGTGGAAGCTTGTTTTTGCGTGTTTAATTTGTGCTGTTCACCTCGAATTCAAATTCGAAATCCAAATGGAATTAAATTTTGCCCTGTATGTATTCTATCGCTTAGATAAAAAAAAATATAACAAACAAAGAATAATTACTGTGATAGAATTTTTGTCAATGTGTCTTGATTTTTCAGCAAGCATTTTCAGAATTAGAAAGCATGCAAATTACACCGCTTTTATTCAGTTATGCATTCATCTAAGAGTGAATTCTTTCAGGGAACCACTATTAACGGGCAGATATCGTCGAGTATAGTGACTTACAATCTGAAATAATGCATAAATAATAATAACTCATAATATACAATAACTTAACTTGAAACTCATTACTAACAGAATACTTAATCGTTAAAGATATATATCTATATGTATATATAACTACCTTGTACATTAGTATTACAAGTCCGATTAGGCACTAAACTGCAGTGGCTGGCTGACACGTAGAGCTAATCCGAGCTTACAGGCGGAACTGCACTAAACAGTCTCGAAATCCTCCACAATGCCTGTATTCGTGCCTTTGAAGCCTATGACAGGATCAAAAAGCATTACGTCATAAGGGCACTAGCATACAATGACCTGAACTTAATACTTAAGTATTTCATGTTTGGACAGACATTGAATTATTTACAACTATACAACACTACAATTTTCAGCATTTTGCCTAATTTTGTATTGTTGTAAAATTATTTATGAATATACACTGTAGTTACAGTAATATATCTCTAAGCGGCTAAGTTCTCCAATACTATATCGTGTGATGAAAAATCTATGATAGATGTACTTAATAAAAATTCTTATTTTTTTATAATAATATCCTGGGACATTATTCACACACAGCCATCTGATCCCAAACTAAGCATAGCTTGTACTATGGAAACCAAATAAGTGATATTTTTCTTTTGTAAATACATACTTATATTGATAATTACACACAGACTCAGGGCAAACAGACACGTTCATGCACACAAATCTCTGTCCTGGGTGGGAATCGAATCCACGACCTGCAGCGCGAAAGGCAATTTTCTACCAACCACGCCAAAAGCTCGTCATTCGCAGACGCACCTTCTGATCCGCTGGGTCTTAAGGTATGACATTTTGCACAGAAGTTAATTTTGAAACGTAGGTAGGTAGTTTGTATATAAATTCGTTATTTCGGCTATTAGAAATATGAAACCGGTATTTAGGCTTATCTTCATGAGCAAAGTAAAGATAATAGTTAAAGCTTTTTTCAACATTCACTACCTAAGAAAGAAACTTAAGATATTTTTTTCAGATCATCATTTTTGAATGAATTTGAATTATGTCAAACTCTGTTTATGAGGCAGCGATTCATTTATAAGACATAAAATGTTCTCGTATAAGTTTTGCACTGTTACTCTTCTGGTTCAAGTGATTTAACTGCAAACGGAACAAAGATATAATTTGGAACAAGAGACATAATTTTCCGGTGTGGCTCCGGCCTTTAATCTAGTTTCACTAATTTGAGTCGGGGCCAGTGTGTCAACGTATGTAAATAAATAATACTTTATATAGCAGAGTATAGCATAGTTAGTAAATCTTCAAATTTTACTTCCAACTAAAATATTTAGTGAAATATTAATATATAACAATAACTATTTTCTGGCTGATTGTCAGGGGATTTAAATGCGCTGGACTTAGATACCCTATGACCTTTATGTACCCCTGACAATGTGTACGCAAAATTGCTTGACGATCGATTGGATAGAAAGATGTGATGACGCCACAAACGAACACACATTTGTATTTATAATATCAGTAAGTATAATAGCACAGCTATTGGTGCAATGCCAAACTAGCCAACTGTACATTTTTGGTGCAATCTTATACTTCAGGCGTGTGTTTGAGTAATTACGCTCTTACTCAAAGCCAAGTGTAAGCTCAAAGGATTACACTTGACATGCAAGTCATGTCATCAAGATCAGGCGTAGTAATAAGGCTACACGTGCTTTTCGAAACAACTATAAGAATATGACGCTGGTATCCTCCTAACCCTCGATCATATAAGAACTAGCCAAATTTTATGCACCTAAATCGGCCTCAATAACCGAACAATTTTACGAATAAACCAACAAAGCAAGGCAGATTAAGTAGCGCTAACAGAAAACAACTATTTTTTCATATTTAACAGGAGACGATCCTTTTAATGTAAATGTACATAAATAAGATAATTCATGGAACATCGTAACTCATGTGACTCGAGCAATAAAGCAATCAGAGATCACGTGTTGACATCTTAAGTTGTATAAACGAGAACCTGGCATAGAATTGATTGTATTGGCTTTTTAAGTAGTCATTATATGCAAATGTGGAATCTCGATGAAAGTCACTGTAGATCGACTCGTATGTGTCGTACCAGTATCTAGATCACAGTGACTTTTATTTATAACTGAATATAATATTCGTAAATTTAATATAAAAATTTAATTTAAAGGTCAAGGCGATTTAGTTTTTTGAATAGAAGATTTTCTGGTTTTATTCTATTTTAAATAGGTAGACAAAGTGGTAATTGGCTTTGGCGCAGTAAGAAATACTAATCATTCCATACTTCGCCAATGCGCCACCAACTTTGGGAATTAAAATGTTTTGTGCACCTGTAATTATTCTGGCTCACTCCCCCTGTGTCCCTTCAAATCGGAACACAATAATACTAAGTATTGCTACTAGGCGGTCGAGTATGTGATGAGTGAGTACGAGTACACTTGATATGATCATATTGTATGATTGAGGCGTAAATACTAAAAATATGATCAGTGGATTTCAAAATACAATTAAGCATATATATATATGCCTATTTATTTCAAGCGATATTTAATTTCTGCAAATGGATATGTAGAGTTTTCGAATAAACTATATTCTTCATCAAAATGTCAAGAATATATGCAACAAAAGAACAAATATTTCTCATACAATTTAGATTATATGAAACTACAAATATTTTGCATATTCGAATTTCAAACGGTTAGACAATATGTCACAAAGCCAGAAGTGGCGTAGTTTTGAAAGTTGCCGTCAGTGAGACACGCGGGGAGTTTACATGCCGCATCCAAGTTGCGATTCAGCGAATGTTTGCACGAAACTGTAACACGATACACCATGACATTCCTTTCATATTTCCTTTCCGTGCTTGATATCATTAGCATATTTCTGTCCTCAAAATGTCAAATGTACTTCTATATGCACCGAAATGTTTTATAAATTATAAAATACTAATATTGTTTTATCCGTTTAATCATCAGAATTTCCAAATAGTGCTTCATTGTTTTCTATTATAGACTTAACGTATACATACATAATTATAAATAATACTTCATGCAGGAAAACATTTTGCAAACACACTCTCAGATAGTTGATACCCGAACTGTAACTGACAACGAGGTTAACAAAACATAATCAAATTAAGCGATAAATTTTCTGAATTTGTCAAACTCTTATCAAAACGTTCGATAGAAGTACGGGCATACCAACTTTGCGATTGTGATCGCCTTTCAAACATTAGCTTGGGGTAAATTTTGATTTAAAGCAGAAATAGGGATCGCTGAATTGCCCGGAAATATAAATTGAATTCTTATCTAGAATCTGATTAGAGAAATCCGGTTCCCACTCCAATAATATTTGCGATGTAACAATCATATTTGTTATTATTAATATTATATAAACGTTCATAATATTTAAATTAAATCACTTTATGATAATATTTATGTATAAGGAATTTTTCGCACCTCAAAATAAAATTTCATTTTATGAGCAAAATTTCTTTATATTTTTAAAAATTTAAACTCGAACGTCGTCAAATTAGGATCAAAGGCTTGCTAAGGCTTACGCTGCATATGCGACGTCTCCTTCAACGTACAAGTTCCTTCTGAGTAAAAGAGTCAATATTAGCGAATATAAAAAGCAATTCACATGCCAGACGCGGCCCCAGGCTTTCATCCCAGCCCATTGAAACTTTTTATGCAGATTATGTAATGTTCTTTACGACATGAAATGGCGAAGTTCACTTAAGAGTAAATATTTATGCGTGTGAGCTAGTTCCGAAGTCTTAATAATATGATTTAAGGACTCGCCTCTCGACTCTATTCATATGATGTTACAGTAAATATTTATACGTTGATAATAGAAATTTAGTATGTAAAGTATATACATCATAACAAAATATAAAGTACCAGCTCGAGAATGTCTCACAACTAGGCTAAGACCTCCTCTCACGATGTCTTCATCACTGCCGAGCACGAAATGAATTGTGAACATAAATTATGCACATGAAAATTCAGTAGTGCTTGCCCGGGTTTGAATTCGAAATCATCGGTTAAGATCCACGCCTTCTAACCACGAGGCCATCACGACTCAACTATTCATTAAACATTTTGAAAATGGCATTTTCTTCTATAGAACACAAGACAACCGTCGCCCTTATTTCAAATTTTATTGAAAAAAAAGCTGAAGTTATTTTCAAATCCGTTATGATAATTATTCATATTTATCGTATATTATTGATTATATCTAGTATACTTGACTACAGAACAAGTCTTTACCACACCGTTGAGACATCGAGAGAAACATTACATTTTATTGTCAGCGGTAAGCTTTGTGTAGCCCGACTGGGTTGGTACCTCACCCCTCATCGCCTATTTTACAATCAAACATCAATATTGTGTTCTGGCTTAAGAGGAAAGAGGAGATATTACCAGAACACTCAGTTGAAGGCACGTAGGCGATATTAAAATTAGTATAGATGTAGAATACGCGCGAGTGAAGCGGCGGGCAACTTCTGGTATACAATAATATCCTGGGACATTATTGACACAAGGCCATCTAATCCCAAACTAAGCTGAGCTTATAATATGGAAACCAGACAACTGATACACTACATATACTACTTTTCTTTTGTAAATAAATACTTATATAGATAATTACACCTAGACTCAGGACAAACAGACATGTTTATGTACACAAATGTCTGTCCTGGGTGGGAATCGAACCCACGACCTGCAAGGCAAGTCTCTTACCAACCACGCCAACCGGCTCGTCAATTTCAAATTTGTTTTATATCTCGCAGGGTCAGCGTCTATGGGTGAATTAAGTCATGGTAATGACTCATCACTATTAGAGGATCATTTATTTTATGAAATGAGTGGGCAGGAGAGCAAATATGCCAACGGTGGTGAGTTGTCATCGCCCATAAACATTGGCACTGTCAGAAATATTGAGCATTTCTTACCGTTTAATGCCATTGCGCCACAAACTCACACACTTGGGAACTAAGATGTTATATCACTTGTGCCTGTAATTTTCACTGGCTGACTCAAAATTTGTCATTATGCGTTCAAAAAATCAAGATGTGATTGCGATTAAAACTCGAGTAAAATATAGATATTTTATTACAAACATGATACACTTTAATAATTTGAATTTATTTACCTTAAGTATCTAAGAACTCAATTTAAACCTGTGAATGCGCAGGTGCTCGGGTAACATTAGACAATCAAATATCTTGCCAAATTCGACAAGATCTCGTTGGATGCCTTCCAATTTGGCTTGTTCGTCACATAGCCATATTAATAAACAGCGATTGCCTAACATTTACTTAAGTATCAATAACCGTTAGCTTTAAAGTAAATTGCTATTTAGAGAACGAATGCCTACTTAAATATTCATCAAGGAAGATTCTATGAATATTATATACGACTATTAAAATCCTTCAAAATCCGCCGTTTTAACGTACATAGAGCCTATTTGAATTATGAATATAAAATATATAATTGATTACGTAGAAACGCTGCCCTCCTAATTGAGAAGACCGTAACTACGATTTTTATGAAAAATGAGTTAATACTTGATTCGGAATCAGCGTGATGAGATCTACAATCTCTTCTTTATGTTTTTTTTTTTTGATAAAACTTACATAAACCAAGATAATGTTTATTATAAGCGCCGCAATTGATTATTTTTATGTATGTTGCTAAATTTAAACACCCTAAGACCGCCTACGGTTGTTATGCTTAAAATGTTTGAATGAGCTTGATCATTCGTTAAAAATGTGTACCAAACATAAACACCGTAAGATGGTATACCGCTGATAACTTTCTATGAAAGCTAAATCTAAAGTTTACGATTAGGTACTATTTTCGGCAAAAAACTTTAGGCACCATTATATCGAAAATATTCTGTGAAGTTACGGTTGTCTCAATTAGGAGGGCAGAACGGTAGTCTAAAAAAAATTTTTGTTCGTTTTTTAGTTAATTTATACGAACTTAAAAAAACACAGTTATTTTTTTTAGGTACATATTATGTAAGCCTAAAAAGTGAATAACAAAGATTCCTATATGCAAGTAATTTAAGTTGTATCTTTTGATAGACCAATTTTGATGAATAAGACTAAACGGTACTTTGGAATTCTCTTTATATTAATTTAGTTTGCATTTGTAATTTTTAACCGTTTGAAGATAACCCCTGACAAACAGACAGAAACACAGTCAAAAAAAATCCGTTCGACTGTATTGATTTTGATGACTCGGATATAGCCATGTTGATTTAAAAAGAGGCAGTTATAAAGTGTGTACTAAAATGTTATGAACGTACTTTATTATTCTTAAGTGATTATTTTTAAGAGTGCATGTTAATTTTAATTTAAAATAAATTCCATTGATAAGCTGCGTAACAAGCAAATAATAATATAATGACGTCAGAACACATATTCTCAAACCACAATTGACAATAGTAAAGGATCCAGAAGGGCAGGCTCAATCAAATATAGAGCAGAGCGGTAAACACATGGCTTAGGCCCGTAGGTGCCAGAAGATACTCAGCTCTTATAATAAAAATGTTAAAATGAATAATAATAAATATCTCATAAAAAATCAAATAGTATTTATTTACTACTTTTAAGACTTTTACCCACGGCTTCGCTCATGTCTTCAAAAATCCTTGCAGTCAGTTATTATTTAATATATCAACGCACAGCCCAAACTAATGGGACGAGCACCATACAAATTAAAACAGCACAAGAGTTTATACCTTATAATATCCTTGCTTAGTGTTAACGGTAAGTTAACACTAAGCAAGGATATTTGAGTCAGTAGAAAGAAAGAAAAGAAAGTTATTCTTTTATATAAATTACATTTTTTTTTAATCTAATGTTTTGATGTTTTTAATTTTGTGTTTGGTTTATTTATTGTTATAAGAAATAGAGTTGTCATAAATATATCGCTTAGTTCCAGACCTCAGTAATCGAAATAGTAGAGAGAGCTAGATAGCCGAAAAAAATATTTATTATTATAACAGTTAATCAGAATTTACAATGTAAATATTACTTTTCATATTTCATTCATTTAAAATAATTACTTTCTGCAATCACCTACGCATTTTAAATAAACATAAAGCACTAGAATAGGTGTTATCAGGTCTTAATGTTCTTGCATTTCCTTCCCTGCAGTAGCGTAGGCGGCAGTTGCCATAAAGCGTAGTGCAAAGTGTCGCAATGTAAATCACGGCAGTGAGTACCGACTTAATGCTGGAAATACAGCGCTACGGAGGCCTAAAATTTGTGTTCTAGCTGCCAAGCTGTGTCAATGTGCTGGATTTATGGGCCCTTAGTTCTGAAGTTTCGGATACAAGGGATAAAACTAAAGTAAATCTTTTAAGTGAGGCTATTTTATGAACAAAAATTCGTAAAAATCGTTCCAGTTGCGGGATATAAATTAAAATAAACAATATATAAAAAAAAAGTTACGAGCTATTTATATAAGCGGTATTTTACGTGTCGTAATTAAAATAATGCGTATATATATGCGTATATGCGTAAATAATTTTTTATTAAAATATATTATTTAATATTTATATTCGGCTTTTACTAAAAGCCTTTTATTAAAGATATGACCACGTGAAGATATGATTAAATATTATATATTACCATATATAATATTTAAAATGGATGATGGTGATGTCGCCCTGGTCTTTTCATCGGTACGTATCATCATACGCTAGCCAGTCTCAAAACAGAATAGCCACCTGCGCACATAGGATAATGCGCAAGTGTGTACCCAAACACAGATGAATTCTCATATAACAACAGACAGCAGAAAAATCTACTAGCGATATACATATGTATGTATCACTTGCCCACGGATACGCTACCTTAAAAGCTAGCTACTACATTACATAACGTTCTATAAAATAATACGTTTCTATAAAAAATACGGCTACATGTTCCGTGTTATTTTTTTATTCCGAATTTCTTGTTAAATTAATTGTACATTAATTATATTTACTTGGGTACTCGGTGCCCCGTCTGCGTAGGTAAAACTCAACATATCCACCGCCAAACGGGAATGTTGTATTCCTTTTTGCAGAGTGAGTGAGCCAGTATAACTATATGAACGAAAGGCTAAGACCTCCTCTCACGAGGCATCATACTTCCCATGTTGATCCATGTTTGGCAATTTATAGAATGGTTAATATTTCTTACAGCGTCAATGTGTATGGGCGACCACTAACCCAATTCCCAGTCCACAAAGTTAGGAAAAAAAAACAGCAGCCCTCAGTAATTTTATATTAAAATCTAAATATATAATTAAGTACGATAAAACGTATACAAAGCAAGCACACAAACTGTAACGTTATTTAATTAATCATTAGCTGTGGTACATTAATTAAAATGTTGTGTTCATAATTTGATTAATTAATTATCACTTATTACATTTATGTTCGCTTACGAATGGATTATTTTTTACGAATTTCTCTTTATAATTGTCTTCTCCCATTTGTTTGAATACTTATTGGAAATTTTACGGTCGACCTACCTGCCGTTTACCATCCATGGGAATTCTTTTGCAAGTTTGTTGTAACCGGTTTGCGGTGTATACGCTTCCCTATGTTGATGTTATTGATGTATGAGGTTGAAACAAAACACCTTGACTCCTGCAGCTACGAGTTAAAATTGGGTGAATTCGTTATAATTTGACAGAAATTAGATGGCTTAGTATTTAATTCGCGTTATACTCGGTGGTAGAGATTTGTGCAAGCTCGTCTGGGCAGGTACTACCCACTCATCAGATATTCTACCGCAAAATAGCAGTACTTTGTATTTTTGTGTTCCGGTTTAAAGGGTGAGTGGCTCACTCAGAGCCAGTGTAATTACAGGCACAAGGGACATAACATCTTAATTCCCAAGGTTGGTGGCGCACTGGCGATGTAAGCGATGGTTAACATTTCTTACAATACCATTGTCTATGGGCGTTGGTGACCACCTACCATCAGGTGGCCCATATGCTCGTCTGTCTACCTATACAATAAAAAAATACGTATAATAAGCGAAATAAAATAAAAATGTAGTAGTAGTCATTCAGTACTGACTAATGCCATTGCAAAAATAACTTCTTAGTAAAAAAAACAATATTATGTTTATAAAATACTTACGTCATCGTCAATCAAAATCATCAAAAAAATCAATACAAAAATATCCAAAATTGATAATTAATATATAACTCAAATAACAATTATAAATTTAAACAGAAATTGAGTTAAGGCAAATAAATTAATTAGTACACGTAATAATCAATCTATTATATTACATAAAGATACGATAAATTAAATTTTATAAGCTTTTATATTACATGCAATGCTTGTGCATTTGTTAAGATCAAATCTTGCAGGCTGATTTAAAACCACAGTTATATGAAACGTCGCAAACAATATCGAACTTAAAATTGTACTCATCGCTCCCAAATAAATATTATTTTAAAAACAGAACATTCTAATTATCATAACATACAGAATACAAATGAATAAAACTAAAAGTAATTGTTAAAATTTATAACGAACAAGTGTATAGAAAATACTCGTTGCAAAATCAAAAGCACACTTATAACTTCACATTCTATTTAATTGGCTTACGTTGTAACTTTATCGACTCACAATAGAGAAGTTCTGAAATGTATTCGTTAGATCTTTCAATAAACTGTCGCCAAAGTTTATTCGAAAATATGAGATAAATTTTAAAACAACGCCGTTGAAACAAAGACATAACTGTGAAACGAGTGTCTTGTTTGAAAGCGAGAAATGTCGCTATATATCTTCCAATAAAAGGAAAATAGACAAGAACACTCTCTACGAAGTACTTTTTATCTGCTCGAAATGCTATAGAACTACATACATTTAATTTTTTATCATTGAAATATAATAAAAACGTTTTTTTAATATTAACACATAGGTAAAGATATTTTTAACGAATTATCGTTTATTCTATTTCATTGTATTTACTTAATGTCATAATGTCTGAAATATATATTCAAGAATAAATTAAAAGATATATTTAAATAAAAGTCTAGTATAATTAATTCAAATGACACTCGTCGCTACTATCCAAATGGTCCTCGAGTACTCCTTTTAAAGTCAAGTATTCGTTTGAAAGCGAGGAAACGGAACATAAGTTAACGTTAGCGTAGTTTAGAAACGATAATTACTCGATTTATAATCTGTTACTTAGCTCTGTATTCTTAGACGTTGACGATGACATTTTTTAACGTCTTTTTTAGTTATAAATACCCCATTACGAATGACGCATACGAGACTAAAAATATATAGGCTATAAAAATATATTTCTATTCAAGGCATTAATGAATTATTCTTGATTATGAAATTCAATAAATATTTATTGAGTACTTTTTAAAGTAATTATTGTATATAAGTTTGGTAATCCTCCAAATTATTTGTAAAATTGTTTTGAATATTTTCCTTTCAATAATAATAAAAGAAAAACATTAACGTTAAATGTTAGTATTTCATAATTTAAAAAATAATGTAAGCCAATTTATTCACTTTTGTTTGAAACATATTTTTGAGTAGATACGTAACGACATCTACCGTCTATAGGTATAACTAAAAATGTTTTAAGCTTTGTTCACAGATGGCGGTAAGAGTACATGCGCACAATCTCATCTATCAGTTTCTGAAGTAGAAAACACAAACATTTGAAAACGGTTTTTTATTAAAAATAATTTAAATTTTTAATAAAAAGATTCTAGTGTTTGTAAATTCGATACATTTTTTACAAATATAAACTAAATTTAATTTCCAATGTAAAATACGAAATATTCTCACTGACTGAATATGACCTCAACGACATGTAAGAATGCCTTATTCGAATTCTCGGGGATACGTGCTTTAGGCGACTTTTTCTTTAAATCTGAACATCACAACAAAAACTTGTCCCGCCTTCATAAATATTAACGAATTCAATCGCATTATCAACAATCGTGTTTTGCAGTGAATCGCCGACTTCTACACAACCAAAGAATGCAATAAGATTCGACACTAATTGATGAGTCCTAAATAAAAAGTCACTAGGGACAATGAGTTCATTATGTCGATCGTTTCATTTAAAGGATACGATTTTAAACCATAATGTCATGGAACACGTTTTAAACTTGTAAAACTAAATGGAGTGATGTTACGACATATCCATTTAACAGAATCATTTGACAATGTATTCTAATCAGACTAATATTTTATAAATGCGAAAGTAGCTCTGGTTGTCCGTCTATTTGTTGCATCATCATTATTGAACCACTGAATTGATCGTAATAAAATTATCGTAACAAAGTAGAGTTATCCCAGGACATAAAGACATAGCATAGCCATATAATAATAAAATATAATTTAAGAATTTATGGACATTTTTAGTGAATATTTTATACATACATTGTTTTCGCTCTTGGAGTTTATACTTGTTATTTATTGCATTGGAATAAATAGTACCCCGTTTCCTAGCTTACCTAGCTGTAATCAACGAACAAATATCTTTGTTAGCAATTTAGTTTATATTCATAAAGATATCGATGCGTTAATATAGTGATGAACAAACTTCAATAGTACAATTCCTTGAATGTTCTAGAACTCATAGTACGTTATCAAGTAACAGCTCCAACTACGAGTATGTTACTAGTTTGACTATATTTTTGAATAATATTCATATCGAACTCGAGAATCGGACATTCTCTTGACAAATACCAAATTTACTCGGTGGTAGAACTTTGTGCAATCTCGTCTGGGTAGGTAGCACCCACTCATCAGATATTCTACGGCAACGGCAGTACTTTGTATTGTTGTGTTCCGGTTTGAAGGGTGAGTGTGCCAGTGTAACTACAGGGACATAACATCTTAGTTCTCAAGGTTGATGGTGCATTGGCGATGTAGGCGATGGTTAACATTTCTTACAATGCAATTGTCTATGGGCGTTGGTGACCACTTACCATCAAGTGGCCCATGTGCTGCATGGCTCGTCTGCCTTGAACTGAGTTGAACTCAATATTACCGATTATTATACTCACATTCTATATTCAATTTCGACTGTGATGACAAAACTTCAAAAAAGTACTTACAAGTTAGGTAAATTAATATATTCTATGATATGCTAGTGACTTTTTTTTTTAATTTTATTAATGTGTCATACGTTCGTATTTTCTGTTCCTTGTATTTGTATGTTATCTTATTCTGCTTATTAGCTTCTGAATTTAAAGTTAATTATACTATCTACAAAATTGTCTAATTGCGATAGTAAATATATAATATTAATTAAAGTATTTACAAGAAAAAGTTTATATTAAAATAATTTTAATGTTTTTGTGACAAAGAACTTACTTATATTATTTTTTGGGCGTTTAATTTTTTGTTAATCCACTTATTAGTAATAAGCAAAACCTGTTAAGATTTCTTCGAAAGTTATTTTATCGATTTAATTCTTCTCTCAATAAAGTTGATACAACGTGAATTTCTTATTTAATTAAAACTAGATAAAAACAAGCAATTTTTTATTTAATTAAAACTGGATAAAATCTGCATATTGTAAAAACACGCGAAAACAAAAATCCCAGTTATTGGCAAATATTATTTGCACAGAGAATAAGCGAAAAAATGCATTAATTTTATTTGGCTTGCATAATAACGCTAATAAATTTTCATAGCGCTTATCATTATCGCGATTTGCAACAGAGATAAAAATTTAATATTTGAATTGTGGATTTTAATGGACGTCGATCATATTTATTCATACTTAAATAAACCAACTTCACATGAATGAAATATAATTATCTAAATCCCTACAAAAATGTAAGTATTGCATTATCGTTCCTATTCTGCTTTTGGTATTTAGAAGTATATAATATCCGTAGTAAAAGGTTCTTTAGCACGATGTATGGTTAGAATAAAAAAAAATATTTTCAAAACTGAAACATAATATATAAATTTAATTATATAGAATGAACGTTTGTTATTCAAATCTTTTTTAACATTCGATAGTGTGATATAATATATATTAGTTTAATTATTATAAATGTCATTATATTAACTTCTATAGAGTAAGGAGATTTAACGAGTTAACGCTCTCAAAATTAACAACAATCTTACTAGAGAATTAACTCAGTGTTGCATGCATTCCTCTGGAAGTACACTGCTTTACACAACTAATTTTCATTCAAAGACACTATTTCGAGCTATCTCTAGTCGACTTAGGAATCCTTGGACAGAGCCGTCCATAATGCAAGTCTTATTCACAAAGGTATCATGCAAGTGCGCTGCAAGGCTGAGAGCTAATCCCAGTTAATTATACTCTAAGTAAAGGATTACCCTGAACTAATACTCGTTTTATGAAACAATATTCATATTTAATAATTAGACGTACATAGTTGATATCGCGCATGTATTATTTTTAGAATATATTTTAAATTATCATAATAAAAGTAATACTGGCGGTCAAGAAGTATGTCCATTCAATTCATATCTTTTTTAAACCTTATAAATATGACAAACAAAATGTAATTTATGCATGATGTAATCAACTTAATCATTATTTGTTGAACGTGGTTTATTGTTGTGCTAGGACAAGACAAGCTTTTACCAAATATCTAAATTAACACAATATTATCCAAATTATTCCTTCAGTACTAATTATTTCATATTCTTTATGTATGGTGAATACGAATGACCAGCACACCAAGTGAATCGTTGCTAAGCGAACTGGGCCCGCGCGAGTACTATTACGACTTACCTCTTTCTTAGATTATTCTTCAAGTTTGTTATATATTAATACAATTCTGTTATTAATGATAAATTAATATTATCCTGCACTGGAGTTTCATCGTACGTCGGTACTAACCGGTCAATTTTGAAAGAATTTCATTATCTATAAGCGTAATAACATTCGTACAACATTTATAATGCAATAAACGCGATAAAACACGAACTTTAAAACTCGATTTATTATAAAGCTATTTCATTTGAAAACAAAAACATTAATGAACGTACGAAGCAATAAAATTTATTGGAAAGAGCAACTGACACTCGATAATGGCGCTTATAAAAACTTGTACAGCCATTCGCATGGCAAACAGCTCGGAGCCGCTATTATAAAATCGTAAAATCGTAACTTGTTGGTCTTTATGCAATTCAGCACAGTAAAATTATACGTAATTTACTTCAATAACAATCTAAAGAAATAAATACATTATAATCCGGACAAGAATGGATGATTACACGATGTAGGAGGTTCGTTCTTCTCGATGACAAAATAAAATATTATATTCCGGAGTAAACATTTAAAGTTCGTATAAATTGCCTCTCTTTTTGGGCGCCAATTTGAATTATTCCTTCATTTGAGTCTTTCTTACAAAGAGATTTTGGTTCCAGTGTATAATATAATGCGTGCATGCAACATGCAACATAAAATGAATGTAAGTACATTTATAATACCTATTTTTATAAGTCAGTTTTTTTATAATATATATGATGGTACCACCTACTCACTAAGTATTCTACCACCAAACAGTAATACTTTGCACTTGCGGTGGTCAAGTTTGAAGGGTGTGTGGACCAGTGTAATTGCTGGCACAAGGGACTTAACATCTTAGATACAATGGTGACCTACCTACCATCAAAATTTTGCAATCACCTATGTACCTTCTAAAATTATATGTCTAATATAAATTTATGATTTCATTCTTTATTCATACGCTCGTAAATATGTATTAAGAAAAGTTTCACACCATACAGTTTTTGATTAAAATTAATGTAAATTTTCCCAAAGTATAAAAAAATTTACTTCATTTAGATTGCAGTTGCAACGGTCAACTTGCATTGTTACCTTCCTTCGTTTGCACCCAACAATTAAGAATTAACATATCTCGAAATGCTTTAACGGAGGCGGAATGTAATACGTCCCTTGACGGGTCGTGATTAGCCTGTCATAGGACTGTGGGGAGCTTGGCATTGTAATCAGGTTCGCTGTACGCTTTCTCGAATTGTGGCTACACTGCTTTACTTCGTGGACTTTGTGGACGATGCGGTTTTCGATTTGGAAAATTGTTTCGATGCTATCTTCACTATATAATACCTCTGTTTAATCATGTACTCCTGGTACTGAATACCAATAATTAAGATTTATATAATGAAAGAAAACTAAATAAATAAAGTATTAAAAACGATTTTTCCAGTATTTTAAAACGTAAATACATATAGTTTTTCGGTAACGAAATTCCGAATAATTCTAATGAAAATTCAAGGACCGATCCCTTTTTTCTGTCAAGGACTTTTTTAAATACGAATGCACTGAGGACAGGAGATCTCATTTAAATAACCACCTTATTTGAGAGGCTCTCACTTCGCTTTGGACACGGATAGCTTTATGCATTCGTTGGTTGGTCGTATTTTTTTTTTTTTCGTTTTCACGAATCGCTGGTGCCGTTTCGTTACTCGGAAAGCTTAACTTTGGTAACATGTTACTTAAATCGATAAATGTTTTAATATGGACATTTTTTACACCTAAAACGTGTTTTTAATGTTGTAGGATGTATCGTGTAAGACATTAAAGTTAATATCAATAATGTATTTATATTTAAACATATAAAATGAAACCAATTAAAAACGACCTCACAGATATTTTTTATACAACGTGTTCAACAAGTCTAGTCTTATTTCAACATCGTAAACAAAGATTGACAAACCGATATCTGAGTGTCCAATGAATATTTACCATCTCTACTAGTTGGCCATTTAATATCTGGAGTCTGGACTTATCTTAACAATTTATAGATAGAAAATTATCTTATCTATGCTTTATCTATATATCAATTATAAAGATTTGTGTAGGAGCGATAGACTCATGTGATCCTGGTTCCATTTATTATAACCTAAATAACCGTTGCGTGTTAATATTTACAAGGAAATATTGCAAGGTGCCCATAAAATGTTTCTCGCTTGGAATTATTTCCGACTCTTCTATAAAAGAATCTGTATTTAATGTCTGTATTAGCAAACTGGAATACAAATGTTTCGCAATCGAGTACTTTCCCATACTAGCTTATATAGAAGCCAAGTGTTATTAACAAACGAAAATTGTTAATTACATATTTACATATTCCGAAAATTAAGAATAATATGACGAGATTTGTTATAGTTAATCCATTTCTATGTTTTTATTTATGTATATGGTGGATGGACGAGCAAATGGGCCACGTGATGGTAAGTGGTCACTACTGCCTATAAACATCGACACAGTATGAAATATTAATCATTCCTTATACTCCAGTGCACCACCTACCTTCCCAACTAAAAATGTCATGTCCCTTATGCCTGTAATGGTATAAGCTCACTCATATTTAAAACGAAATACAAAAATACTACTTATTGCTATTTAGAGGTAAAATAACTGAGGAATGGGTGATACCTTTACTAATGGGCTTGCATAAAGCCCTACCGAGTAACATCGGTACGGACATCGATAGAAACACATCGAAACACTACTGGTATAGACGATCGTGTCACGATCATACGACCACGTACGTGTATCACTCCAACCTGTTCGCACAGCGTCATTTGTAGTAGATGAAATGTAAATGTATATTCGTTATGTGGCGCCCCCGCCCGCTCTGTATTCATGAGAAAATGACCCAACTTAAAGGCGAGTAGCGGTTTGTTTGTTTCATGTTGCTTTTTGTTAGAGATTAAGTCGGATATTGTTGAACTGAAAAACTCACATAATTTACCTGCTTAGAATAGTCTATTATGTAGTATGAGACTATTCTAATATCTTCGAGATTATTTTTTCATTGAGTTACGCTTTCGACAATAAAAATGCGGAATTAATTTAGTAAGTAGCAGATTTAATTTGATGATTCTATTATTTATATTATTAAATAAATATCTTTAAGAACATTGAAAAGTAATAATTGTTAAAGATTTTTTTTTTACTTGGACCATACTCACGGCATAGGAACATGCGCGTATTATCTTCAAATGTGTCAACTGCTCGTTCACTTTCCGCCAGCACTACCAGCGTCTGTAAGCAACGTATAGTTTTATTTAACACTTTTTTATTCTATGCTCATGTATATATTAACACTAGAAAAAGTACCACGCTTTTATATTTTATTTTAAACAAAATGATTTTGAACTGATGAACACACCACGTAGATGCTGCCTACAGTAGCCTTTAAAAGTCACACTGGTGGGCTCAATCCTTCTCTCCTTTTGAAGAAAAGGCTTAGAGCTTTCACCACGCTGCGCCATTGCTCATACAATGATTTA
This sequence comes from Nymphalis polychloros, assembly GCA_905220585.2. NCBI lineage: Eukaryota > Metazoa > Arthropoda > Insecta > Lepidoptera > Nymphalidae > Nymphalis > Nymphalis polychloros. Next base: position 3,016,165 of record HG992253.1, read on the forward strand.
CTGAAATTATGTAATTCTTAGAAACATTACAACTGCAAAAGTATGTTTTTGTTTGTTACACTTTAATGTCTTAACTGCTCAACCGATTATCGTGAATATTTCGCTTTTTATAATTAAAGAAACTCAGTATGCTCGTTAGTTTTGATATAGGAATGTGTATGTAGTATGTATGCATGAGTTTTATAAAAAACATTAAATTTAAAGAGGGTTAGGATCTAACAAAACTTAAATATACAATATGGGACAGTAAACTGCTACATACGTCATAACAATTACTTAGCTATTGTATCTAGTGTGCTATCCCCAAAGAAACGTAATTATTATATAAAATATACTTCGATACTTTTTTACATTTAATACAAACATCCTGTTATACGTATATCTCTAAAAAATAACAATCGATTTGCAAAGTGCAACGTGTGAATCAATTTTTTTAATAACAGAAATCACTTGAAATTAACATATATTTAATACCTATTGAACATATATCATCATTGATAGGTCATCATTAATTTATCTTAAATTATTTCAATGAATTAATTAGCGTTAGCTATATTAGAACTACGAAAACACTTTATAATGATTGATTAAAACATAATGTGTTTCTAGAATTAATAAGAGAATATAAAAGTGAAAGTAACAGCCTATATTTGTCTCACTGCTGGGCTAAACCTCTCCCTTTAAGGAGATGGGTGAAATATGTATACAAAATACCTAAATTTATATAAAACACTAGCTGTGCCTGCGGTTTCACCCGCGTATAATTAATAAAAATATAATGAATGAAAATCAGCCTAGAACCTTTCTCGATAAAAGGACTATACACAAAAAGAATTTTTAGATTCGAACCAGTAGTTCCTGAGATTAGCCGGATCAAACAAACAAACTCTTCAGCTTTATATATTAGTATAGATTGTAAAAACTGCATTAAAATAACGTACGAAAAACTTAATATTAAATATAGAAAGCTTTTAAATAACACCTTATAATTGATCTATGTACTAAAAAGAAGAAGAAAACTCAAATACGAAGGAATTATGTCGAAAAGATGAGGAGCACCTTCATCAATAGATCATATCTAGGTATATAGTCCTTTCAAGACTAATCCAATAAGCCCAAACCTAACGAAGATTGTTTGAGATGATAGAGTTTTCCAATGGCCACCTACCATCCACCTCAATATCATATTTCTTCATCTACAGATAAATAAAATCTTTCCTATATATAAAACCTCATCAAAAAAGAAGAGGAGGCCTTAGCCCAGCAGTGGGTCATTCACAGGCTGTTGCTGCTATTGCTATTTCAATACCATATAGCATCGAAAATGCAAAATGTAACACATACTAACAGGTGAAGTTGAAAACTATGATAAATATACAAATATATTCAATGTATAGTCATCACGTTTCGCTCATCAATATCTGAAGTAGTACATTCACCTTAATAGAAATATAATAACGTTAACATATGAACATGTCAAAAGTTGTCCAACCGCACATAGTTAAGGTAAAACAAAAGTGGCCCGAGGCTCAGTTCCCGAGTCAAAATTTATGCGTTCCATACAACGAACCGATGCATCTCCTCTCCGTGTCACCCGGCCGGGGTCCAATTAAGTTCGACTCACGACCTCCAGGGTGGGCTGCGAAATTAGCGACTTATTCTACATTTCAATTAAAATATTTATTTACAACTGACAACGTTTTTACATATGTAAAAAGTACAAAAAAATATTAAAATCCGTTATTAATAATTGAAGCATTTACCCTTACTTATTGATTGACAAATTAGAAAAGTTCGAAATTTCATACAAATATAAGAGAACTCATATACTTTTTATTGCGCACATTAAATTCAGTGTTTAAAACAAATTAAAACAGTTATTTATCAAATTTAATTCATTTCATGTTTTGAAATCGATATAGTAAAATAAATAAATCATTAGATCATTAGATGACAGTGAATTAAAACTTAATTACACTAACACTAAACATGTTTACATTGGATACTATTCAGAAATAAGCACACAATAATAAAATAGCTATCGATTAAAAATATATACATGTATAAAAAAGAAAATAATCGTCGTTTTAATGGCCTAGGTCAAACAAGAAGTTCGTGCAAGAGAAAGCGGAAAGCGGGTCGCGGCTAGATCTCTACTATTAGATTGTCATGCATGTAACATGTCGGATGGGGATATTAATTGTGACAGTACATTTCACTACAACAGCGTGTCAGCGATTATAATATTACTTTAGTATAATCATTACACTAGGAATCATCGCTGTGATTCTGGTTTTCTCTTATTTCTCTTTCAATTATACGATGTGCCAGTTATTTCTTTTTCTTCTTAAATGTATACTATATTTCGAAATGGAAGACACCTGGATCTTAACGAAAGCTCAAACCTGGGCAAGCACCACAAATATTTCAGGGTTTTTAATTTGGTGGTAGGGCTTCGTGTTAGCTGCAAGCCTGTCTGGGTACCACTCACTCATCAGATATTATATCGGCAATCAGCAATGATTAGTATTGTTGTGTACCTGTTTGAAGGGTGTAATAATAAGGTCCTCCAGACCGATTTCGGTCACGGCGGCCAGTCTCAAGAGAGATTAGCCAACTGCGCAGGAGATATTATAGTGCAGAAGTGTGTGCGCAAACACAGGTGCACTAACTATTCCTTAGCTCTCATAATCCGATAGGATGGCAATCCGACACGACCGGAAAGAGTTCAGGCGTAGGACGGGTTTACGTGCTTTCCGAGGCACGGCAGTGTACACACTTCCAATTTCCAGACTCCGGGCTGCTACTGACAATTTTCTGACAGAAAAACCCAATAACAATTGATTGGCCCGACCTGGGAATTGAACCCAGGACCACCGGGTCTGCGGCCTTATATCTAGCCACTAGACCAACGAGGCAGTCATGGGTGTAATACTTGTATGTTGAATATAATATTTTTTTTGATTTCATGAGTAAATCAATGTAACAACAGGCACAAGTTACTTAACATCTTAGTTCACAAGGTTGGTGATGTATTGGCGATATAAGGAACGCTTAATATTTATCGACCGATCCTCATGCCTTTAATCTTACTTGAAATTATATATTTGTTTATAAAATTAAAATGTGTTTATTTAATAGTCCAAATTAAAAAGCTTCATAAAATAAAACACGAACAATCTTCATCAAATAAAATTGGTCAAACAAATAAGAAATAATCGCTTTTTTAAATTAGAACTGACTCAGACTGACATGCCGCTATTATACAATTTGCTTAATTGTACGTTGGCAATAAGAGCCGAAATGAACAAGGTGGGAATGCAAATGTGAGGGCGCATTGAGTTTCATACTTTACATAATACATGTTACACTCCAATTGGATTGAATATTTCACGATAAAATTTATTGTATTGGCCAATTTCTTATTGACTATGACGTTGAGAACATTATTATATATTGTAAATGTATAAATATTTAATTTAAATTTTATTAACCGATGGAAGCCGATGACGACATAATCGACTAATGAACGTAAAAAAAATCTGAATAATAACCAGCATTTCAGAAACTGGACCTACTGTCTGTCTTCTATTTACTTTCGTAAACGAGTGCCTTAATTAAGCACAACAATATTGATATTATTGCCTCCGCTGGTGACATAAGGGCTGGTTCATTTTTCGCTCAGAGGACCGGAATTGCGATTCAAAGGGAAAATGCTGCTAGCATTCCACGAGGTCATGATTTGTAAAGTAACTATTTTAATTTTTTATTTGTATTTATTTAAGGCTTTAATGTAAATAAATGATTCAAACTATTATAAGAATATTTAAAATTAAGAAATAACTCCTACATTTAATTTAGCATTACTAGGTATTGTTGTGTTCCGGTTTGAAAGGTGAGAGAGCCAGTGTAATTACAGGCACAAGGGACAAAGCGTCTTAGTTCACGAGGTTGTAAGCGATGGTTAACATCTCTTCCAATGCAAATGTCTATGGGCGTTGGTGACCACTTACTATCAGGTGGCCCATATGCGCGTACGCCTACCTATTCTATAAGGAAAAAAAAACTAAATTATATTCAATTACAATTTAACAAACTTTAAATCTAAGTAAATAATTTACTTTTAATGTACAAGCATGATGCATCACAAGCGTCAAATTAACGATAAGCGTGTGTGAGTTATGAAATGAGATTTGATTTGCCGGCTCGTATTCGTTCGGAGTCTGTGGCGAGGCTTGTTTAGTAGAACTGTCATCTTGCGGTCAAACATTATCTCCCTGACCACACAACCGCTCTTAACATCTTGTTAGCGGAGACAATTTGCCCGCAAGATTTATTTCACTTTTTCTATTCCTTCCTGCTATTATTACGCTACTGTACTTACACGATCATTAAGAAATATAATTTAAAAGAACTGCAGATTGAAAAATAATTTGCTTCGATTCTAACCAAGTAAAATAATTAGTTTTCCGTACGTTTAAAAACGTATAATTAACCATTACTATGATTGGTTGAACTGACAATTCTATACCTATCCTGCTCGCACATAAATCAGAAAGACAGAGATGTAAATTGTTAATGCGTAATGTTTAGAATGATAATAGATGGACAGCAGGTCGAATAAGTAGTTTTTCGAGTTATTAATTCGGTAACATCAAGCGAGTAGCGTAACCAGTTTTCTATGAAGTAGGCCTTCCTTGGACGTAGGCATTTATTTTATTTGTAACGCTTTGTCAAACTAATTTAAAGCTTACAATTCAATAAATTAAACCTATTTTCGTGTGGAGGCTTTACACTTCTAAAAAGATAATGTCCCCAAATGTAAGTTAAGTTGCGGAGTTGTTGATTAAATATGAACATTTATTTCGTATAGATTTATAGAAATATTATTCTGATTAGGGTGAGAAACTGTTGTAACACATTAATTACCATTAAAACCCGTGTCACAAGATAACAAGTTCATCTTCGAATATTCTTCGATTATCATATTTCTGCTAAATCCGACTATCAATGAAAATATACAGTTCGAATTATAAAATTTAGTACTTATAGCATTTATTATAAATATAAATAAAGTTATACCAACTACAAATGTGTGACGCATACATTTTACTTTAACATTTTTAAAAATATTTTAATTTTAACGTTTAGTTAAAAAAAAATATTTGATAGTATGTTTTTCATAGTTCAACCAAAATTTAGAGAGATCTTTTTGAAAAACCAAAACATAAAAAATTTCACATAAATTTCCCATATAATAATTTATTATCAAATTTGATGCTTCAATATTTATAAATCAAAACATAAGTACAGATACATCATTTTGTTTAATTTAAGCTCAACTTTAGATCACTCTGGAATAATATTATTATTCTAACACCAAAGATACCAAATAACTAATAACGCTATTCCATTCCGCTGCTCCCACATTCCCGTAGCTGTCACACAAGCGAGCTCACAATATTCATAAGAAGGATCATCAAAGGCACACGTTGCGTTGCCTGACTGTGAAATATTGCGGGCTGTATCGTCGCGACAGTGGGAGTTTTATTTATAACGTGCGAACGTTCTGTTTGATAGAACGAATTAAAATAGCTGGTGTCGCTCCGGCTAACGCGACGTGACCATGCGTACCGTATTTAACAGGACCGTCCCATTGTCCCCGGGGAATGTCTTGTGACACAATATTGGTCCGATTCGCAGAAACTGCAATGTTGGAATAGTCTGAATTTGATGTGTGGTGGAAATTGATATTCGCACTGTGAATCATATTTTCAAATAATCATCAATTATTACAAACAAAAAAAAAATCGTTATTATATTCTAATGTGGCTGATTATAAAGTTATACAAGAAACTTAGAAAACATCAATTTGTATACTAATTACTCTATTATAAGTTTATCAACCCTTTTCGTGATGCGTGGACACTTGAATACTGTGTCTACCATAAGTGCCCAGGTCGAGCCAATAAAAAGTTATTGGGTTTTCTGTAGAGGATTCTCGGTAACAGCCCGAAATCTGTTTTGGCACTTTCACTGGAATATTATTGCGCAGGACATGGGCGCAAGCACAGGTGCACTTTCCTTCACCCTTATTATCCGATGGAATGTCAAATGCAATATGACCCGGAAGAGTTTATGCGCAGGACCAACCGCTGTATGCATTTTCCGTGAAACGGGATTTTAAATACCGCCAATATCGATTGGTTCAAAATTGCACTTTTGTTTGCGAATTCATTTTATTAAGTTGTGTCCCGTTTCTGATCAATAAGAAATGGTCACGTTAAGCATCCGTTACAAATGGAGGCATCGATTTATCTGTCGTTTCGACGTTTTATAATGCAATTGTTCCCCATCCACATATATTTTTGTACATTGTACGATGTTTTGTTAGGGCTTAATGGGATACGCGGATTTATTAATGATTCGTGCTCGTTCCCTTCAGTTTTAGCGAGTGTCTGTTGTTTTGGTGATTAAATTTGCGCTCATATGAAGCTGAAGGCTGACCTCATTAAGCGAATATATGTTGTACATATCGTTAAACGTAAAAAAAATTAACAGTTGTTGTTGACAAACATACTGAGTAGAAAATTATTGAAAATTGTAAACTGCTAACCGTTCGAATTTCAAATACAATATAATTAATATGATAATTTTATAATTGATTTTAATCCTTCTTGATTGAAGTACTGAATTCGTTTTGAACCTTTTGGCCAACATATAGTAATTAGCCTGTACGCCTACTTAAAGTAACAGCCTGTGAATGTCCCACTGCTGGGCTAAGGCCTCCTCTCCTTTTTTGAGAGATAGGTTTGGAGCTTATTCCACCACGCTGCTCCAATGCTGGTTGGTGGAATACATATGTGGCAGAATTTCAGTGAAATTAGACACATGCAGGTTTCCTCACGATGTTTTCATTCACCGTCAAGCGCGAGATGAATTATAAAAAAAAATTAAGCACATAAGAATTCAATGGTGATTGCCGGGTTCTAACCACTAGGCCATCTCGGCTTATATACCACATACCGTCTACTTATTTCATAAAAAATAACCTTTTAATCCGTCTTGCAAAGGATGCACTATTATCAAAGGTCCAATTTTTTATAGCTCTAAAGCTCGCTTAAGGTTTAACCTAAATAATTTATGGATAATGCATTGATGTATTTATGGAAATGCTTTTAAATTCATCGTCATATTAAAGAAGCCGTTTTCCTTTCAGAGAGCGTTACATATTCACAGAGATTGAAAATAACTTAATTAATCATTCAATCACAGTATTGTTCTCCAGATTCCCAACGATTCAAAGGATTTAATGCTTTTCATGATAAAACGTTATTCAACTGTAACGTTATATTAGTATTCGTTTAAACTTTTAAATATAGAACGTATGATAACGTAATAATCGTGTAATAAATATTTTTTATATTTATTTATTAAATAAAAATATCTACGCCGAATACTTTAAACCATATCTATACTTATATATAAAGCTGAAGAGATTGTTTGTTTGATCCGTTTGATCTAAGGAAATCCTGGTTCGAATTAAAAAAATATTTTTGTGTTGTGTAGTCCTTTTATCGAGGGAAGTTCTAGGCTGATTATAATTCATTATATTTTTATTAATTATACGCGGATGAAACCGCGGGCACAGCTAGTTTTTTTATATTTTTATTTAACTGTTACAATTTGTTTTCGAAGTTATAATTTTGAAAACGAACGTGTTCTATATTAAAACGGATATTCGAAAAATAAATAAAATATTACAATAAGAATACACAATTTGCGATGCAGTTTTTTTCTTTTTTTTTTCGTGTAATGTAAATAGCTTGCAGCCAGGTGCAATACACAATTTGCGTCTGAGCGTTTGCAATTACATTGTCGTAAGAGAGGAATTGATTCTTCAACGTTGGCTTAAGTTCACTCTGTAATTAAATGTGCCTGTGATGCCTGGCTTAGTGATTATACTTGTATTATTGAAAAAATACCAAACGTAAGTCGTTTGTTGTTTAAAGTATAATTAAATGTCCTTCTATCATTTATTTGTTAAGGGATCTTAAACTAAAAATACTTTCAACATGTACAGTAAGAATAGTGCAGAATTATAATAGAAATGCATTTTCCAACTACAGGACAGCAAAACAAATTGCAAACAGCAAAACGACATGAAAGGAAAAAAAAGTATTAATTTTGCATAGCGTTTAAAAGCTTTTAAATGCCAATATTTAATAGTAACAATTGAGTTAAATAGAAAAATCATTATTTTACGTTCATAACATGTATGTGTTTACGTATGTAAGTAAATCATATTATGATACAAAATTAAAAATCCAAAAATATATGGACGATTGTTAAAGTTAAACAAAAGTAATATACATATGTTACATAATCAGTAGTTTTTTTTATTATATTAAATCAAATCCTTTATTCAATATAGAATCATTAAAATTACTTATTGATTATCATAAGACACTACCACCGGCTCGAAAAAAAAGTACACTCTTATCTATATAATGAACCGGTAAAAAAAATTTTGTCTTGTCTTGCAATAATTGTTTACAATTTTTAAGTATAAAAAAGAAATAACCACAAGGCGATCGTTTCATTCCTATCATTTATTTCATATAATTTTACAACCCTGGACAATCAACTTGTATGAAACAATGTTCAAAATAAAATTACATATATACATACATAACATTGCTACCTCGACAATAAAACAATATAAGCTAATAAATGCATAGCTTACATGGCGTTTTAAAGTTCAAAAACATGCAACAAAAAAATAACGAGTATATATTAAATATCGTCAACAGTTTTAACAGAATAATAAATAAATTTTAAAATGCAATAATTCCCGCACGTGCAAGTAACGCGCGCTATAAAACGTACTAGAGGGCTAATAAATAGCCCATTTCGGGTTAAAATACATTATTAATTTTCTTCACGAGTAGAAAATATAGGCGGTTGTCGAAAGTGAATTTATTGAATTAGTTCATTGCATGTCGATAGGCAATAATCGGGGGAGGCTAGCCTTACGGATCCATAAAACTACTAACTAACTACCGTTTGACAGCTGATGTGTTAGGTTAGCATGATTATATTCAATTTAACACATGTTTTACGACAAAAGATAATAAATATTATATTAATAACTAGCTAATCTTCCCAACGAGTAACTGTTACCAAGTCGACCGGACGGTTAGTCTAGGAGATCCCCTGATATTTTTATAAATATAGATTAGAAGTGAAGGGCTGTGTCAAATTGCTTAAAAACCCGAATAATCTATACATATTTTATATAAATATCTATGTGGACAGATTTGTCACACCACAATATCATATCTAGAGCTCAACAGCTTTACTTGCATGGTATATATTGCAATGACCATAGAAAATATTGTAAGCGTGATTCAGGATTACTTTGATATAATAAAAATGACAATATCGATGTTCCTCTAAATAAGCCTGGAATTAGTCGTAGATCTGATAGCTAACATTAGCTGGGAACGAGGACGATTTCTAGCAAGGGGACTGTACATGTGTTGACACTCAGGTATCTATGGTTGACACAGTGGCCTCGGCGAATAATCTTGTCCTCTTATCAGGGCAACAATGTTAATTGCCGAGGCCATAGCGTATAATCTTTAGGGCAAACAAACGATGCAAATGTTAGTGTCAAATTCCAAATTATATCCTTATTCCAGTGTAGTTGAAATGCTTGGACCTAGAAATAGTGCAAAAAAAATTACTAAAATTGAGTTTACGTCACGTCGTCGTACTTTTTATCTAAATATTGATTAATTAATGGGTACTTAAACAAAAGCCTCATTTTACCACAATCGCATCAAACTGATATATCAAATTCAAATTAAGAATACACTCAACAGGAACTTAATCAATTTGATTAAAAATGCCACCTCGAATGCAACACATAAAGAACACAAATCAAGCAACGTCCAAACGGCAAACTGGCAACCATCATGAATTATCAGGTTATCGCGACAACTATCCGGCGCGAAGGATTTAAGGCGTCGGCCGCTCATTTGCACGATTTCGTCATAAATTCTCGTTTGTAGCATCCAGTGACACTTTTATGATAGCAGAGGCCTAACCGCGGACTCATAGATTGTCCTCATTTTATACCTCTATAGCCATCCTTTTCTATTAGATTGAATGCTGTATTGATAAGAATACATATGTTTATTTAACATAAGTATAATCTAGCGTGGATCATATGAATCTCGTTAACAACTTTATCGGTACTTGAAATTAGTTTTTATATATTATATACTTTATAAAAAAATACATAAATTAGCATTAGTAATTATAAAACCGTAATTAAGTTATACTAAGAAAAAACACTTAATTGATAATTGAAATTAAGCTTGGTTTTCAATGATTAAACTTTAAATACGAATACAATTATGATTCGATATATACACAATAAACAAGCACTTAATAACCTTAAAGGTAATATTTCCTTCTTTCCAGATAGATAAAAAATAAATAGATAACTTGGTTAATATTTCTACTAGTCATTGAAATCAATACAAGAAGCTTTGAAAGCTCATCGTAACTGTTATTTGTCTATCATTGAAAACTTACGAGTATAATGAACAAAAACAAGTAACTGAAGGTGCAATTTCACCACAAACCATGACAGACGTATCTTTATATCATTATGGTATAAATTTCAATGATATCAAGTGAATGGATCTTAACGAATTTCTTTGAAAGTTAGAGTTTTAATGATGAACGTCGGGCGCAATGAGAGTGATTATATCTTCGTTGTCAATGGTTATATTTTAATTACTGATTTATTGAATTGTCTTCTCATTTCTCTTTTCTGGCATTGTACTGAGATATGTGCCGTATGCACATAAGCATATCTCGAAAACATTTTTTTATTTTTATACACCTCTACAACTGGTCTAGAAAAGGATACATTCCGATTTTTAGAAATTGTTTTTAATGTTTATAAACGGTTTAGTGACACCCACAACTACGAAGATTTAATTTAAACGCTGAAGTTACCAAGCACGCTGGCACCAAAACACACAAAGTTCTTTTAGTGTATTTTAATAACATTGTTGGTTTCAATATGATTTTTTGAATAAGTCGTTAAGTCAAGTATATCGAGTTCACAAAGTAAAGATTTAAGATATATCCGAAATTTATACAAGTTTTTCTACATTAATTAAATGTTTCTTTGTTAATTATTCATGCTACGTGACGTGAAAATATTGTTAAGCCGAATTTAAATCCCTTTTTTAATATAATATATCTTTCTTTTATAAAAATGTTTTAAATATTTAAACATCTCATTAATTTGTTTTGGAAATTTTTATCAAATTCAATAATCCTAATTAAACTGTGAACTTTTTATGTTTACTTATTTTATTTCACCTGCTTATTTCAAATTATTATTTTTTTTACTTAGATCTTCTCCTATGTTTTTATTTCTTGCTATCATAATATTTAGAATTGAGGATGAGTAATTTTTTTTCCGTCTGGGTACGTCGCTCGTCGTCACTTTTTTTACTGCCAAACAGTGTACTAAGTATATTAAGTATTTATGTATTCAGTTTTGATAGGTTAGTGAGCCAGTGTAACTACAAGCACAGTGGGTATAACCTTAGTTCCTAGGATTAGTGGTGCATTGGCGATCTAAGGAATGGTTAATATTTCTTACAGCGCCAATATCAATAGGCGGTGGTGGCCACGTACCACCCGGTGGCCCATTTCCACGACTTCCAGTATATAAGAAACACATATTCAGCCAGCATCAACATCTAACATATATCATCATTAAGTACTAATCACATTTGATAAATCAGATCTTACTTTTTTTCTTACTGACAGTTAGTTAAAATTCTCTCATTCAAATCCGGAATGAGGTCAATGACATGTGTTTTTATTATGTGTGATATTATCTAGTTTACTCTTATATGCTACATTTTATGACTCTCTAAGCGATTAGTTAAATGGAAAATTAAATAAGTGGTGGACATAATTTAACTGTAATTCTAATAAATCAAGCTACATTTGTCTTAATTGTATTAACATAATATTTATTATATTAAGATATTTTAATTGTTATAATTATTTACAAATGTTTGATACGAAATTTCTGATATTGTAAATATTATTATGGATGTTTTTTATTTAAATAAATTAAATAATAACGAATAATAAGTTTCATACAAAAATAGGAAAAGTAAAATATTAAAAACGACAATCCAATCTTCCGCAAACGTAAAGTCGCGGGCAATGTTCGTGTAATACAATTTATATGCTGTTGCTATGTTGTACTTTACTTCCAGTTTTCAATATACTTGCAGCAAAACAAACAACGTAATAGTGCCTTCAAAGATAAGTACTTATTATCCTTAACGACTTACCCTCCCAGAAGCCTAAACTTGTTTTTAACTAAGCTATCGTTCTGGTTTTGCACAATTCAGGGCAAACTTGCTGAGAATATTATTTTATAAGAATTTTATATGACTAGTATTTGAAATTTCTTAATAACTTTGAACAAATTTTTGTACATTTTTTTAAAATGAATTTTTACTTGAAAAATGGGTATATCATAGTTTTATTGAGAAATAAAATAATAACTTGCTCTCAAAAACTAGTTGGGTCAAAAGATTCAAAAGACTATAATTACGTGTATATTTAAAAAAAAAAAACAATTACCTACTTTTTCAAACACAATGGGCTTAAAGTTAACCAATAATAATAATTCGTACATAATATTTTTATATTACAACTTCGATGCTAAATAAAACGATTAATTTAATAAAATTCGCGGACACAACTTCACGCTCAGTAATTTCTTTCAATGAAATCAACTTGATATATTGTTCACGATAACAATATCAATAAATAAAACCATGACAGTTGCAAGTGTTGAAGATGATTACTTCTAGCATAAAAAGAACGTGCAGGGGAATCACGATTGGTTAAAAATAAATATGAATAACATTTGTATTCGCTATTTATTAAACAGAATAATCTGATCATACAGGATATTCCAATCGCAGGCGAAGTGAAGACAAATAAATGACATGACATTGGATTGGCATGGTATCATTGGTCGAGATCTTGAATAATCTATTGTGATTCGTGAAAAAGGCGTTTTGAATGTCGGTGAAGCTTTTGTAGGCACTTTGGAAGTAACAGCAATCGCTGTCGTAAAGAATACGCTTGTTAAAGTACATCAAACGTCAAATTAAATTCATCACAATAAAAATAAAAGTCATACAGGTTCAAAAATGTATCTCTTAAAAAGTTTAAATGATTTTTAGATAATTTAAGATTGTAAAAATTCGAGATGGTCGATATAGCCAAATAGTGAAAATTTAAGTTTCAACTGTTTAGTTCGTATCCGGGCAAAACCACTGAATTTCAAGTCTCCAAGCCCACTCCTCTTCTTGGCCTAACATTGGGATATTTACAGGCCGCTTAATCCCACCATGACAATAAAATGTCGATAGATGATTTCTAAATATTTTTTAACAAATAATTGAAAGCCTATCATCATAAACATTCCTATAGACAATGTCACAGAATATGCTTCTTAATAACATCCAGATAAATCGCTGCTATGGAATTACCACATAAATCAAAGGCCCCCAATGATTAATACTACAGACGATGAGACTCTAGCTGTATAACGGTTGACTATAATTAAATCCAGCTTCCGTACGTGGTGCTGTGGCCACTCTAATCTCAGATCAAAAACTACATAGAAGTACTATGTCTTCAACAGATATGAATCCTCAAACAAACCTTATATGTCTAGGAAAACCAATTTAGGTACTTCAAACAAATATCAATTCTGTTATAAGTTACGGATCTAAAAACCCTTTAATTAACTTAAAACAAATAAGTCACGTGTACACATAATACACATGTGTGCACATTGTTTGTAAACGAATGTTTATAAATCGTGAATTCGTAAAAATTTTATAGTGATAGAGTTTTGTGAAAGTCCGTTATAAGTTTTTCCCGCATAATATTCATACACAGTATTACTATATTAGTATACTGTTTTATGTTTTGAAAGGTGAATAAGCCAGTGTTATTACAGGCACAAGGGACAAACCATTTTTGATTCAGTCTTGCCAGCACATTGACTGAGTAAGAAGTAATTTATACTTCTTACAATAACAGTGTGTAGGGGAAAAGGTGCTTTCTTACCATGAATTAGAAAGAACTCTTTAAATAGCTTATACTTTTAGAATCGCATGTGTATCTTAAACAAATATAAACTGTCATTCTTAAATGCTTAATAGTTTGTTCTCCTCAGAACTAAATATTTATTATTTCAATTACCACAAAGAGAACTGATTTTAACTTGGAACGTATTCAGGTCAAACATTAATGGACAATCATTATTAAAGCCTATGCTGATTATGATTTTTTTTAGGGTTTTCTTGTTCTTAGGTCCTAATAGGGAATTACACGTGCTTGAAATTGAGACCTAGACAGCGACGTAACAATCTTCAGGTCCAGTAAATTAGATAACTGTGTAAGTTCTAGCTTCATCCTGCCTTAGTAAAAGTATTTTATCAATATACTTCATTATGGTAGCGGTAAAATAGATTAAAAATATTAGTATTATTAATTAAATATTAGTTTAGCACTCAATTTAACTGGAAAGGAAACACGCAGTAACTACTAGGCACCTACTTACTTAGTATGATATTATTATTTTGAATTCTGTAAGTTCAAAGCACAAGAATAAGAAAAAGAAAATATAGTCAAAGGAGAATAAATATGAATAAGCGTACGTATTTAGAGTATAATCTTAAATAATAAATAGCTGTTACGAATAAAGCACGCATGCGCTCTGGCGTTAAGCCGTCTACTACGGTGGTCCGACTGCAAGGCACGTTTATAGTATTTCACGAAGTTAATTTTAAAATTAGCATCACTAAACATACCGTAAATCTTTAAGTCGAAACAAAAAATGTGTTAATAATGTACAATCGATATTAATCAATATTTTTATAGATGTCATAAACAATGTTCTCGCGTAATTAAACGAATTTTATTCGTTGACCGTTATTGCATTGTTTCGCTTTTACAAAATTTAAAAAGAAAATTCTATATAGACCACACAGTGAACAAATTGGTAGCCGGCTGCATCTTATTTTGCATATTTTCTGCATTACCGAGCGAGTCTTTTGTCAATATTCAGGCTCCTGTGGTCATTTAGTTAATGACATTGGACAGCTACTCAAAATACGATATGTAAATTAGCATAATGGAACGTCGTTTGCTTTTAATATTTACTTAAATTATTAACAGCTTATAACAAGAAGACATCGATATAAAACTTAACTTTAGTTTAAAACGAAGTACTCATATTTAAGTATTTCAAATTTTAATTTTAACAATGGCAACTTACGTTTTATATATTGATGAGATATTAAATAGTTTTTAATTTTATTCTATGTTAAATTCGCTCTAAAATAGTAACTGGTATAAGTATACATTCATATGAATGTTTCAATTTCGAATTATACTGCTACCGAATCGGTAGGACAAAACTGACTGACTAATTTTTTAGTCCTCATTTCTATGTATAATAATCCAAGCGTTGTTGTTATCGCATGAGAAGCGAGGCCTTCACAAAAGCCGGTGTCGCGGCAAGACAAGATTGTCCGACGCTCAGCTCAACAAAGGTTTTTAATATCTGCACACACCCCGCGGCTGGAAAGGGCTATTTACATAAAAGCTACGTAGTTGTTTAAGAACAATCCGACGTACATATTCGTGTGCCAGCAACACGACCGAGACACGAATATTGTTATGCTAACTGGCTTCGTTAGTTTGTTCCTGGGAATTGTTTCGCTTTGTTAAAAGTGTACGTGAGGCCAGATTTGCTTTGTGATCTTCGTAGTAGACTAATTTCCTTAAATTGAATGACGTTGTTTATTTGACAAAATTTCAACAGTTGGAACGACTTCATGCTTATAATGTACCCCACTCGTCTTGAATGAGTTCGTAAACTTTGATCATTTAGCCAATTAAGGAATCTGATATAAGATAATGTGTTTGAATAACATAAGTAGACTTAAGAATTCTTAGCGTCAAGTTTCTATGCTTTAATTTTTAATTGACTTAATCACATAAATCTACATAAAATTTCTACATAAAATTTCTATATTGAAGGACAAACATACAGACAAAACATATTGTTTTATCAGAAGCTTCACAGACTTACTCAGAACAACACACGAAAGTTTATCGTGACAATCTATAAATCAATACTAACACATATATGACAAACATATAAATATTCACTCTTGCTTTATTGATAAGTTAACTGACTGGCAAAAGGGCCACCTGATAGTAATGGATTAGAAATTACTTCTGTAAGAAATATTAAGCAACTTTGAGAATAAAATTCTTATCCCTGTATTACATTGCCTCAGTCACATTTGAAACATGAAAACAACAAAGCTACATAAGTATTGATGCTTAGCAGTATAACAAGTAAGCTACCCAACCACCATAGGTACCACTACTTCGGACAGACATGTATAAAGCTCTAATACCAGGCAAACATGCAAATTATGATGAATTAAGAACATGAAAATACAATAGAAAAATGACGTAAATTCACTTACTAGAAAAGAGCACTAAAAGTATCACCATTTTGTCTTTAGAGATTTCTTGAGACAAAAAGTATTTCATGATACGAATTCAAGTTTTTAAACATAGATTTATAATGATTTTTTCAATCAATCAGCGTGATGAAAACTGTCTTGCGAGTAATTAAACGGAAATAACTAAAATCGTATCTATCATTCAAGGCAATATATAATTACTATACAATAAACTATAAGTGTGATAACGTAATAAAACCTTTAGCTTTAAGACCTAATGGTTTTTCATGCGATTGCTATAAGTATTTTGACCATCTTTGATTATAAATACTCGTTAATCACGTCGATATGTGCACGTCAGATTAGTGACGTGGACAATTTAGGTATTAATAAATATAAAATCGGAACTGTCACATACGTTATAGTCACAAGAAAAGTGAAAGTAAAAACAATGGACCTATCCATTGCTTAAATAAAATAAAAAATATAATATTACTAAAGGTAATATGTAATAAGTACACACACAAACATACGCACTCGTACTCACACTCGCACAAACATGCACAAGACACACACCCGATTTGTCTCATAACTCTTTGTATTATTTTGGTTCGTTAAATCACTTTTTTTTCTAATAATCTTATGTACTTTTTTGACTAAAGTACTAAAGTTACAAAGTGATGCAACATGCATTGTTAGATTACCGAATAAAAATGAAATAAAGAATACATAGTGTATAATATTTGGCAATATTTAGGAACATCTATTCTTACTTAATAAAGTCACGAGCACACCAGTGAGCAAAATCTTATTTAAAGAGCTCAACATATCAAATACTGAACTGATTATTCAAGTATGTAGTTTATAAATCCACACATCTGTATTATATGATACCCACGTTAAATTGAAATGTTCTATTCGTCGAAAAAAACAACCTTTTTATACCAAATATAAAAAATCTGATGAATATTAATAATTATATATGGTAATACTAATTTATTCATAAAATACTTCGCATATAGTTTTATTATTCCAATAGAAAATAAGTTGAGTCAAGGTTTACCGCCCGCTGTTGTTTGCTAATCGGGTAATCGAAATTTCTTGACAGAGCCTACCTGTTTTTAATTAATACGTTTTTGTTATATTTTTTTATATAGAAGGCCGAAAAACGCAAATTGATTTTTTAATTATTATTAATATCATATTCACAATACACCCGCTGGTATATGACTTTTAAAACGCTACCAGTGGCAGTGGTGGCATTAAATGATTTCATTAAAATATATATCCGGACTTGTTGTTAAACTAAGTAATATTTCTCGAATTTTATAGCTGCCTTAATGGAAGTTATTGGAATCTAATTTTATAAGTCCAAAATTTTACAAACAAGATTTAGAATATTTTTATGTGTAAGTATATATAGGGTTTTCCAATAGGGACGCTTGAACTTTGACAGCTGATTGCGGCCATGTTGTTTGAGTGACAGCTGTCAAATGCAGTGTGTTATATTCATTCCGTCCTCCCAAACCACCATCGCAGGTTACAGTGTCGAGCAGCACGTGCAAATCATAAAATTGTTTTATGAAAATGGGTCTTCAGTTCGAGCAACGTTCCGCGCACTTCGCCCGTTTTACGGTCGCGATGATCGTCCTGCCGAGTCGACTATCCGTCGATTGGTGGACAAATTCGAGTCAACCGGGTCAGTTAACAATCAGCCGGTTCCCGTGCGTCAACGTAACGCGAGATCTGCCGAGAATATCGCCGCTGTGCGCGACAGTGTCCTCGAAAACCCGCGGCAGTCAATTCCGCGTCGCGCACAGGAACTCGGCCTTTCGCAGACGACAACTTGGCGAATTTTGCGTTGTGACTTGAGCCTGCACCCGTACAAGATCCAGCTGACCCAAGAGCTCAAGGTTAATGACCATAGACAGCGCCGTGTGTTCGCTGACTGGGCATTAGAGCAGTTGGAAGTTGACGCCGATTTTGGCAAAAAAATCATCTTCAGCGACGAGGCGCATTTTTGGATGAATGGCTATGTCAACAAGCAAAATATAATGTAATATTACCTGTCATAACGTACGGTGCTATATCGTTTGTGCTATACAAAATAATCCCTAATTCCTTATAAAAGTGTTATTGGAAGTGACTTTTTATTTCATGTTGTTTAATAAGTATTAAAGTATATTTGTGCTTGTTTTTAATAATATACAAAGACACAGTATAATAAAAATATTTAAAATACTAAAACAATCACAGTAATTACATTGAAGTGCATACTATTTGAAGAGAACGCGTAAGTACGCGATATACGCGGCGCTTACGACTTTTTGGGCGCGAGCTATTATCGAAGAGCAAGGTAAATTGAATACGCTGTGTTAACTTATTAAAGCTTACCTACATTTATTTAAAAGCGAATAGAATGGAGTGTAAACATTGCTCATGCTTATTGAAAGTTGAAGAATCTATTAAATGTACTGCTTGCTTAAATATATATCATCATGGCTGCGTGGGAATTTCGCTTGCAGATTTTAAAAAGATTCTACCAATGAATAAAGCTAAATGGAAATGTCCAAGTTGTAAACAGACCAAAAAAAATAATAATATAAGTCCCATTACACCTAATGTCGCCAACGAAACCAATTTAGATCTTGCACAGCCCTATTCGACCTTGAATACTAAATCTATAATAGACCACTTTGATGAACGTTTCACTCATTTAAATTCATCTATTGAATCATTTAAAAGTTTTATAACCAATGAGTTTAAAAAAGTTACTGAAACTGTAAACGAATGGACAAAAAAAATTAAGCTCGTTGAATCATCAATTGATATGGTCATGGATCAAGTTAATAATTTTGACAAGGAAGTTACAAAAATACATAACATCGAATTGGAGTTAAATGAGCTAAAGAATTCTATGAAAGATTTAAAAGATAGCCATTACAAGAATGAACAATGGGTTCGACGTTCAAATATCCAAATTAGTGGAGTTCCCCAAAAGAAAGGCGAAAACCTTATACAGTTAATAAAAGTGCTCGCTGATAAGTGCAATTTCCCTTTGAACCCGGTTACTGACATAGACTTTATCACAAGAGTAGCGACTAAGAATGATTCCAATGACATCAGGCCTAAACCAATTATTTTAAAAATGCAAGCTCGTTACAAAAAAGACGATTTTTTGTCATTGCTTCGAAAATTAAAAACTATAAGAGCTTGCGATATAGGATTTTCAGGAATGCAAAATCAAATTTACGTTAATGATCACCTTTCTACTCGCAATAAAAGTTTATTCAATGAGGCAAAGCGAAAGTCAAAGGAAAAGGGTTATTTGTTTTGTTGGGTACGTAACTGCACGATTATGGTTAGACGCACAGAAAGCTCGCCTGTCCTGCACATCACTTCTGAAGATTGTTTAAAAAAAATCGTATAAGTGCGAAATTGTTTTATTTAAAACATAAGTTTCAAGTGTCTAATTTTATTTTGTTAGTATTTTTTCATAACTTTACTTTTTTAGTTAATGTCCATTTTCATGACTTTTTTAGTTATTATTTTATTGTTAGTGTTGTATATTCTTTTATGATTTTATTCGTTTTATCTGAGCAGCGTTCATTGCGGGAATCATTTATTTATGACTTATTAGAAATAGAAACTACGAAGGAATTTTTATTACAGATATGTAATATATACAATTATTATTTGTGTTTTAAGTATTCAACATGTTCTTAAATATTTTTTATCAAAACGTCCGAGGTTTACGGACTAAAACTAATCAATTTTATAAAAACGTGCTTAATTGCGATTATGACATTATTTGCCTAACAGAAACTTGGCTTTTACCTGGAATCTTTGACAGTGAATTATTTGATGCTCGATATAATGTTTATCGTAACGACCGTGATTACGAGCAGTTAGAAATGACAAAGGGAGGTGGTACTCTGATAGCGGTCCGTCGCGAAATTGATGTTGAAGTGAGAAATATTCAGTTGCCTAATTTTCCTATTGCTGAAGTCACTTATATAAAAATTATAACTAAACGCGGTATTATTAGGAAAATTCTGCATCTTTTTTGTTGTTACTTTCCACAGAATAATTCTCAAACGGATTCACAGCTTAATTTTTTTGAATTTATATCTGATTTGATTATAGAAAATTCACAAGATGATATAATTATTACAGGTGATTTTAATATACGAGATGCTGTTTGGCCATTAAATAATAATAATTCAATTTATATCTTAAATCCCTCGGAATGTCTCCTTGTACATCAAATATTTGTTTTTATGAATTTTACTGGATTACAACAATTAAATTATATTCTTAACTTAAATAACAGGCTCTTAGACTTAGTACTTTCCAATCTGAATTGTAACATATCTCGTGTGGACCCTTTATCAGAACCTGAAGATGAACATCATCCTTCCCTTTGTATTAAAGTTGATATGAATACCATTGAGCGAAATTTAAATCCAGCTATTCGTGTTGTACGTCGCTTTCACAGCGCTGATTATGATAAAATTAATTTTGAATTAGCTAAAGTTAACTGGCAACACGAATTTAAAAACAAAGATATTAGTCAGGCAGTTGATACGTTCTATCTTATCGTAAATCACATTATAGAGACATTTGTCCCGTCTAAGTGTATAAATGAGATCAATAAATATCCACGCTGGTTTACGCGACCCTTGATAAAATTAATTAATAAAAAATTAAAATTCCACAAAAAATGGAAAATTTATGGCCAACAAAACGATTATAACAAGTTCTCTGAATTACGACTACAATCAAAAAAATTAGAAGGAACGTGTTATAATGAGTTTCTGGAACGAGCAGAGAATAATATTCGTTTTAGCTCAAAACAGTTTTGGTCCTATATAAAGACTAAAAAAGGTCATACATCTGTACCTAATGTAATGTATTTTAACTCTCAAGTTGGATACAATGGACACGATATAGCAAATATGTTTAATTCTTATTTTCATTCAGTTTTTGAGGATAATAGTGGAAATCAAACAATGGATCACTATTCTACTAGCGCAAATCAGACTATCATCAGCTCTATCGAGATTGTTGACAAAAAAGTAGAACGATATTTATCGAACATAGATACATCCAAGGGTTATGGTCCAGATGGAATACATCCCATTTTCTTAAAAAACTGCAGTAAAGTGTTATGTGTGCCTTTAACAATGCTTTTCAAAAAATCATTGGACAACGGATTATTACCAACTATTTGGAAAAAATCTTTAATTACGCCGATTTATAAGTCTGGAAATAAAAACGATATAAAAAACTATCGCGGTATTTCTAAATTGTCAGTTATTCCAAAACTTTTTGAAAAGATTGTCTATGATACGATATTTCCATTATTAAGGCCTCTACTTACCTGTAACCAACATGGTTTTATTAATAAGCGATCCACTGAGTCCAATCTGTGTGAGTTCTTGCATACAGTATTGAGTGCTATGGAAGTTGGTTTCCAGGTAGATGTCGTATACACTGATTACTCGAAAGCATTTGATAAGATATCGCACAATTTGTTATTACAAAAACTTAACAACATCGGTATACATGGTGACCTTCTACGTTGGCTTACATCTTATCTCCGCGAAAGATCTCAAGCCGTTGCTATTAAAGGATATACGTCTAGTTTTATTCCTGTAACATCGGGTGTACCACAAGGTTCTCACCTTGGCCCTTTACTTTTTAACATTTTTATTAATGACGTAACTAATTGTTTCAAAAATTCTCAAGTTTTATTATACGCTGATGACACTAAAATTTTTAAGATAATAAAAAATAATCAAGACTGTTTTCATTTACAAGAGGATTTAAATAAATTAGGACAATATTGCATTGCTAATAATTTGCAGCTTAATGTTGACAAGTGCTGTGTAATTACATTTTCGAGAAAAAAAGAACAAATAATTTTTGACTATTCCATATTTAATACTAAATTAAAAAGGGTAACCGAGGTGAGAGACCTTGGGGTACAACTAGACAACAAACTCATATTCGATAAGCATATTGAGGAAATAGTGATGAAGTCGTATAAAATGCTTGGATTTATCTTTCGGCAAGGGGCAGATTTTAAAAATATTCATACCTTTGTAATTTTGTACAATGCTTTCGTTAGATCACATTTAGAGTATGCGTCAACTGTTTGGAATCCACAATATGCAAAATATGTCAACTTAATTGAAAATATACAAAACAAATTTATCAGGAGGTTGCGATACAAATTCCTGACTCTGTTTTTATGCCACTTGAAGAACGTAGAGAACAAAGAGACCAAATGTTTCTTTACAAAATATTAAATAATTTAATTGATTCTCCATATCTGCTCAGTAAGATTTTATTTAAATGTCCTCGTTTTAACGCTCGCTCTCAGGATACTTTTTCAATACCCATTTATAAAACTAATTATTTCAAAAATTCTTTTATTCTAAGATCTTGTAATAGTCATAATAGAAAATACAACCACATTGATCTGTTTAAAAATGGTTTAAGTAAATTTTATAATCTTGTG
Organism: Nymphalis polychloros; assembly: GCA_905220585.2. Lineage (NCBI taxonomy): Eukaryota > Metazoa > Arthropoda > Insecta > Lepidoptera > Nymphalidae > Nymphalis > Nymphalis polychloros. The sequence continues at coordinate 3,039,310 of HG992253.1, forward strand.
AAAAATACTTATTAGTAATTAACCATAACCATATTTACGTTAAAATTTTACTTTGTCATAAATAGTTATATTTTATGTAACATCAAAATTAGTCCACTTCCCTGTTAAAACAGTAGTGGAAACTTAACTGGCATAAGTGTTAAAATATGATTATTATATTAAGTTGTAATATACGATATGCTGTATGTTTCCCTAATAAATAAAAAAAAAAAAAAAAAAAAAATTGCCGTATTTGGGACGAGACCAATCCACACGAGGTTCACCAAGTGGCAATGCACCCGCAGAAAGTGACTGTTTGGTGCGGATTTTGGGCCGGAGGCGTGATTGGTCCGTATTTTTTCGAAAACGATAATGGTGTGGCCGTCACCGTCAATGGTGAGCGATACCGGTCGATGATAACCAACTTCTTTTGGCCTGAAATCGAGAATATGGATCTGGACAACATGTGGTTTCAACAGGACGGCGCTACGTGCCACACAGCACACGCTACGATGGAAGTTCTGCACGAGCAATTTCTGGACATGGTCATCTCGCGCGGAGGCGACGTGAACTGGCCACCGAGATCGTGCGATTTGACCCCGCTGGACTTTTTCTTGTGGGGTTTTCTTAAGTCGCAGGTCTATGCCAACAAGCCGCAAACCACCGATGCCCTCAAAGTCAACATACGCCACGCCATCGATCAAATACAGCCCGATTTGTGCGCCAGAGTCATCGAAAATTGGACCTTTCGTGTGCGCGCCACCAACCGAAGCCGTGGCGTTCATTTGAATGATGTCATATTCCATACATAATGGGGTCGATAGACCTTCCAAATAAAAAAAAAATTCGCAAATATCTCTCCTACATGTATTTTTTTTTGCATTTCAAAGATCAAGCGCCCTTAATGGAAAACCCTATATGTATGTACATAATATGTACGTTTAGTAGGGTTAACTTTTTATCTCGAGTAATTAAAAATGCTTAGACAAGATACTAGTTGTATGGTCAAAATAATATATTCTATTTTGGACAAAATATGACCAAATGTTTTACGAACATATTTAGCACATTACCTTACAAATTCCATGTTTCGTTTTCTATCGTTTATATTAAAAAAATATCAAATTGCAACTTCATTTCCATTTTATCTGTGAATCAATCCAGTTTGCAGTTGAAACGCTTGGACCTTGGAGGAATAGTACAAAAAATTTCATCAAAAATATTACACCCCGTCTTATTGCCTCTACAGGTAACAGGGCTGGTTCATTTTTCGCCCAGAGAATCGAAATTGCGATTCAAAGGGGAAATGCTGCTAGCATTCTTGCCACAAACCAGGCGGTCTCGATTTTTAATCTTTGTTTGTATTTATTTAAAGTTTTAATGTAAATAAATTAGTATTAAATTAAAATAATATTCGTTATTAGAATAATGAAACCTGATTATATGAAATATAACCATGCGTATGATGTTTCATTAAACCGTTTCATATTTTATAAATTATAGTTTCATCATTATAAACGTCAATTTTATATACATTTTAAGTAAATATACCATTGGAATAGTAATAATAAGAGCGAAGAGTACTTAATCCCATTAAGGTGAAAACGAACTACCATCCAGTATTAAACCTTTGTTTATCACTCCAAATACACAGAAAAAACGTTAGCCGCGCTTAATAAACTGCCTCTCTAAATAATTATAGTGTTAGTTAATTAGGTTTAATCTGACCCTTATCTCGACGAATGTCGTCTACGGTGCTCGTAATTTTGTATTTAGTAAATATTTTCGTTGATGAGTGACTCCGGACAAAGATAAGAAGTCATTTACATTATAAGCGTGTGAGTGTTGGAGAATCACTGAGTTGGGATTAGGGCCCGTGTACGTTTTATATTAATACGAAAATGTCTTACGACAAATATGACTACCGACTGTCGCTTTACAAATTTCAACATCAACTAATATATGATTCTGAATTTGAATAGTGATCTATGACATTACATAGCGATAAACTCTTTATTAATGAATATTTTAATTAAACAAATACACTATTTTACTCGAAAGATAGTATCCTTCTCTGTAAGTACGACCACATCACATATTATTACAAAGTACTTTAGTGAGTGAGCCTACTACAGGTGCAAAGAAAATAAAATCTCAGTTGCCACGGTTGGTGACAAATTGGCTTATAATATTTCTAATATTGCCAATGTATATGTTATGTAGTGCAACTTACCATCCGGTGGCCCGCTTGCGGCTTTACCTCCCTATTTAAAAATCAACGTCTTGTCAGATTATCGAATTATTTGATTGTGAATCAAATAGTAGACTCGCTATAAGACAGTCATTCGCACGGAGATTATTTTAGGGGCCCATTTTGAATAATAAATCGACGACAGACTCGTTATCAGTCTGTTTAAACTTTTAATTAACCACTAAACTGATAAAAGTCTTTTACGATTACTTAAATTTTGAACATGTTAAATATAAAATTAGTTACGCTTCTTAGTAATAATTATCATAAGTTCATTATTTAGCGTAGCGAACAATAATTATGATTGAAACGTGAGTATATTAAATAAATTCACAGTCTTGTATCAAGATTGTTAAATTATATTATATTAATGTTAAGGAAATTTACTATTTATAGTTCAACAAATAGAACTTGAGACTTGTAATACAATCGTTACGCTATTTTGTCTATTAAAACGCAATTCATAGTATTTGTAACCACAATACTTTTGTTGTAAAACTGTTTAATGATTTTTAAGAGCATAGTTGGTTAAAGTATATTTGGAGCTTAATCCCTAACTTTCTTCTAGTTTGTTATTATAATTTTCGGTTAAATTTATATTTATCAGCTTATGGCCGCTTTATGCTACATTTACAGGCAATACAAAATTATTTTTAATAATTTATTTATTTATTTTCAAGTATTTTCTCTGCTACGGAGTATTGGCTGTTCCAACTACCGGGACCCTTATTCAGAAGATGAGTGCGATATATCAAAATTTTCTGAATTTCATTTTACTTATAGAATATAAGGAGTATATTAAGATTACTTTATATGTACGTACGTGACGTACGTACGACACGTGAAACTACTTTGCTTGTCACCAAAATTATGCACCTCTCTCGCGATCTTCATGCTGAAATACACGTCCCAACTACACAGGTGTAAAATTATGGTAAACTTGATGGTTGGGCTCTGTGCAAGCTCGTCTCAGTAGATACTAGCTAATCATTAGATATTCTACCGCTAAATAGCAATACTTAGTGTTAGTTTTGAAGAGTGAGCCAGTGTAACTACAGGCACAAGAGGTTATGTATCTTAGTTAATATATCTTTTAGCACAATAGTCTAGTGACCACGTACCGTCAGATGGCCCTTATGCACGGCCAGAAAAAATTACTTAGCACACATTTTTTTTAAATTATTTAAGAAAAACGTTACAATGCGAGACGAACGATGTAATTGAAGTGTGCTACGAAACGAATGTAATATATATAATTGCACGTATTCCAATGTCTGATAAAATCACTATTACTACAGGTCCAAATTGCTTCGAAAGATATCTAACACCACTGGATTTCGAGTACTAATCAGCGGGGTGTAAGAAACTCCAAACACTTACTCTACTTAAGAGGAGCAGTAGGACATTCACGGGCTTTTACTTCACTTATTCGCTATAATTATTATCTTTAAAGTAAAGAAAAATCAAACAAGATATAATGTTTGACCAGACAAAAGCTAAGACTATTAATTATATAAAATGACCTATCAAATACAACAATAACCCTGGACTCGTAATAGAGGTACTAATTACGTTGATATATAAACATATGTACGCGTTGCAAGCGATATTGGAACTGTTATTGGATCTAGCGAGACGATCTCACAGGCCTTAGGAAATCGCCGCTTAATTGGATTATTCCTAGCGTTCCAGCGCAAAGATTATAAGCGTTTATAAACGAACGGATTGCGTAAATTAATTTTTTTTTTGAACTTGGAACAATTATTTTTAAATCATAACAACATTACTTAACGTAATAGAAGTTAATATTGTTTGTGTAAGTTAAAATTCGAATCTCTTCGGTGAAAGCGATGACGCAACATTGATATTATTAAAATAATTTTTATATTTGAAGAATATACGCATTATATTATCGTATCAATCGACTTACGATTTCGAAATTTGAAAATCGTACCGAGCGACAATTATAAATTAAGATACATTTTCCTACCTTACTTACAAACATAGTTTAGCAGGTGATAAGCAATGCTGTGTCCTCTTCTTTCGAATGTCAAATCTATAACGATAGAAAGGGAGAAAACAATATAAGCAACGGCGGCTTTATACGACTCTCAGTATGACACATTCATTGATCTGCCAGTTAAATACATAACCGATTTTTTTGTGTTTGTGGTTGTTTTTATGTTTATGTGTGTGCGTTATATATTTCGTTTGATACGCAACTACATAGATAATAATATCATTAATTTTGCATTCATCAAATCATTCAAAAACGTATAATAACTTTTTTTAATGAAGACATTGATTAATATATTGCCGTAGTCAGAATACATAAGTCATGCTATTTAAGTGCAGTCTTCGTTTTATTCGACCTTACAAATTATTTCTAACTAGATAATTTCGATTCCTTGCAAAAAAATCCTTTCACTTTACGTATTATCGTTAATAATTCTATGCTCGTCATTCAAGATTAGAACTATTCCAGTAACAATTTTTTTTTGTAACATACGTTGTCATACAAACTTTATTAAAGATTTTTTTTATCAGCTTACGAATTATATTATAAATTATAATCTTACTTATGTTTACGGTTCTCTGCTTTCAAAACGCTAACAGTTATAGTGAAAAAAATGCGTTACTTATTTTTTTAATTGTGGTATTTTTTCTTTCGATTTTCAATTAAACTAATACAGTTTGTATTGATCGTCTCGTTAAATCGTAATATATTTTAAATTTAAATACATTGCCGCATTTGAAGCATCTGCTTAAATAATCTTTGTTTCAATGCAGCGTTATTCAACGTAGCACGCCGCAATATAGGCTTATTAATGAACGACAAATAGAAATTTCGTATGCCTTTGTACGTTAGATCACTTTGATGCGATACGTATGGTACTAATACTTTACGAATGTATAACATATCTTTATATATAGTAATTAATTGACATTAATAATAAAGATAAATAAAGCCGAGATGGCCCAGTGGTAAGAACGCATGAATCTTAACCGATGATCGTGTGTTCAAACCCGGACAAGTTCCACTGAATTTAATGTGCTTAATTTGTGATTATAATTCATCTCGCGTTCGACGGTGAAGGAAAACATCGTGAGGAAACTTGTATGTGTTAAATTTCACTAAAATTCTGTCACATGTGTATTCCACTAATCCGCATTGGAGCAGCGAGGTGGAATATGCTACAAACCTTCTCCTCAAAAGACGAGAAGAGGCCTTAGCCCAGCAGTGGGACATTCACAGGCTATTACTGAACTGCAGTACTGTACTTGCAGCCAAGACAGCCATTTTTTCCCAACATAATCTAGACAACTGCGTATGAGTATGCACACAAAATTATATAAGACCTCTATTATTTCCTTCTTACAATCCGATATGACTGGAGAGAGTTCAGAGGCAGACTGCTGTCACGGTGTTATTAAGAAGTAAATTGGTTGAAAGCTGAATTTGAACCCGGGCCTCTGTATTCTTTTTGTAGATTAATCGTACATAATTTCGAAATAAAATCAAACCGATATATCATTTCAAAACATATAAATAATCCAATCTTAAAAAAATACAATATAAATGCATATGTGAATAAGGGAATGAACTTTCCAATTTTAATCCTAAAAATTAACAATGAAAAAAAAATATCCAGCTCTTTATCACTGGCATCGGAGCGTTCATTACATTTAGCGCGTGTCGATTTATAACCTCAATTAGTCAGAGGCGCGTGCTGCGACCGACGACAACTGACAAATCACCCACCACTACCGACTGTTGCATGTGGGTGGCACTTGCACTCACATACTGCAAACACATATACCTTATTCGACAATATGACCGGTGATATATAAAATCAACCTTGACGTGACATAATACGGTTCCTTTTTAAAAATCTTGCGAATAATCATACTTCCAGGACCTGTGCAAGTGTGACAATGAGCAATCGAATACAAATAGGTACGCCCCGTGAGTATCATACAACAATCTTGACAGACGCATTCATGCATCAATTACATTGGAATTTATTGTTGAATAAATCAGCTTTAATAGCCAATTACTATGCACCAACGATTGCATTAAATTCATTTAAAAATCCGCACAGAATTTATTTTAAATTCAAGTCACTATTTAACTATTCTTATAGAAGCATTCATATAATTATAATATAAGAGAAAACAAAATTTAATGTTGTCCTCCCAACCGATTTAAACCACGGCTGCCGTTCTCAAGGGAGAATATTTCAGGAGACTATTATAGTACAAAAGTTGATATACACACACAACTGCAGGCACTGTCTTTTCTCTCATTATTATAATCAGATCAATTGAGATGCAGGTCTACGAGCCTTACGTACTTTCGGAGTCATGGGAACACAAGTGTTCAAACTCCGAATTTCTAGTCATATTATATATATAGGCTTTTATTTATCACAAAGGAACGTCGATGGCAAATAAATTATATGTTTAATTATTTAATATGTCACATCACAAACAGAAATATATTTTATTTTAATTATCTAATTTATTCCACAAAATTATAATTCGTTTAATTAAAATACTCTGCATTAGATTTAGGTGGACTGTATATAAATATTAAATAAAATCTTTTTTGTTCAGTACTTTCAAAGAAGAGGCACGAGAGTGATTCCGTAATGGTTTCTTTTATTTCATTGGACGTACAGAAACCCAAAAATACATGTCATATATCTCAAAGCTTCAGCAGTGCTATTCAGAAGAACTCACGTCGGATCTCACTCGTTGTATATTGAAAACACACTGAACCTGACATGCTATTTAAAATGCGTGTATCCTTTACATGTCTTAGATATTATAGTCAACATCTAATATGGTCATTATTAAATTCGAATTTTGTTCATATAAAATAACGGTCAAACGGATTTGAGGCTCACCTGATAGGAAGTGACTACCGCCTCTGGACACTATCTCTTACAGGTGCGTTGTCGGTTTGTAAGCAAATTGAGTTATAAAATTACTATAACGATTCGTATAAAAATCCATATCTGTAAGAGTATATAGTCAATATACGTGAATCTTAATAATTTAGTTTTTTGTGTTGTAATTCATTTTATGTCCAGCGGTGAAGGAAAACATGACGAAGCTTGAAAGTGTCGTGATTTGTGTCCACCTACGTGAGAGCATCTTGGTGGAATAAGCCCTTAACCTTCAACCTTCCTCAAGAGCAAAAGAAGCTTAGTTATATTACAGGCTGTTCAATATTTTTTTTACAAACAAGAACTTTGTTTTTTAAGAAACAAGTTTCGTTTTTTTTTAAATTATTAAAGAATGTTCATATACAACATTTAATAATATTGCATTTTTTATCAACATTATCTCGTAAGTTTTTAAAAAAAATTAATATACTATCATTATCCGGCTGTCAGTCTCAGCGATAATCACAACTAAACAGAACGAGTTTTCGATATCGAATAGCTTTAAGTCTTGATTACTTTTAGCAACGTTCGGAAAAATGTTATAACATCCTTATTCCTAAACTGTGTGATGAAATAAAACATCTTGTTTAAAAAAAAGAATTAACATATCAGTATTTTTTTTATTTCATAATTATAACTTCTAAAGGTTTGCCACGGTGCGTGATATTACGGACGGACGCGGATCGGCCCGCACCGACGCACCAAAAGAGTATCATCTGTGGAAGAGCAAGTCCGTAGCGGTGCGTTGGTAACTTGAAAGGTGCAGTGCAAGCGCATGCGCTGCAGTCCTTAGTAAAGTACCCATTTAATTAAATGTAAGTTGTAAGTGTTTAATTAAATGTAAGTATGTAGTATGTGTAATGATAACTATTTCTTATATCAATACTGAAAACATAAAGTCTCTTTTACTTTTAGAGCACTTTAACCCATCACACTGCTCTAATGGGATTTACACATGTGGGAGAATTTCATAGGATATATGCAATTATTTTAATTATGGTTTCCATTACCATCACACAGGAGATGAATTATAAAAACAAATTTAGTGCATAAAAACTTTATATGAAAATAAATTAACTTGTTAGAAATGTTAACCGGGGGATTTGACCCTTGACATCGGTCAAGATTCACGTGTTCTAGTGAATTCGAAATCTCGACTCATTCATGTAACGTAATAAATTAGATTCAATATGTAAGTTCACGTTGATGGTGTAAAGAGTAACATACATACCCGTGTTGCTGTGCTTATTAACTATGAATAAAGGTAAGTCAACCTTTGATCCTTTTCTAAGATACACAAAAAAGGAATTTATATTGAATACATTTTATTATTATAATTTTTACTTTAAATCTATAACGATAGAATTCATAATCACTTGACAACAATATGAGTAAAAATCTCTTGGTTAATTTCATTTTTAATTACCAGTGCAATTGATTAAGCGCTAAAATAATTAAATGTGACTTAAAACATTGGACGGTGTTAAATTAGTTTTACGTACAATAATTTGCATAATTATTGCGTGTAACCATACTATAATTGGTTTTGTAGTGTCGATTTGTTTGTGTCATTATATGGTAATGGCAGATTTTATTAAGCAAAACTTGGATTGACAATCTATCGAACAACAAAAAGTTCTACGCATAGTATATAACAGGCTACTTCTAATCGCATGATTCGAATAATGTATTTATATAAACAAAAAGTTTACGAGACTGAAGTTTACAAGTAAGGGATCAAAACAGCGCAAAAAATATCGACTCGACGTCATACAAGCACATTTACATATGTATAAAATGCACCATAACAAATAAATGTTGATATTAATCTCTTTATAAATCATACTCAGTAAAGTAACGGTTATATACTGATACCCATAAGGTGTTAAAACACGATTCCTAAAAAAAATCGATAGAAAAATGCGACAAATGCTATAACACACTATGCTAAATATTTCGCCTGGACTCAATTAAACATTTATTCTAATAACCAATCAATTCTAAACATTTATTTTTATTTCAGTTATTTTTTATCAACTTTTGATGATATAATTCATAAGCCACATAAAATAAAAAATATAAGGACGAAAGAATAAAACTATAATCAAATTTGAGGATCTGCTAAATTAATAATAAGATTAAAAATAGGATTTTATCGAGAGCTTCTGAAGAGTATATTTTTAAAACATAGTTGATTATTAACAGCATGGAAGCATGTCACGACGGATAGATCGAGGGCTGCCTGTGTGGGCTGAGTAATTTAAAATTTAATCATACCTTACGTAGGGATAGCAGTCTTTTACCTTTATAGTGGACGCCCGGATATAATAGAACTGCCTTCGCTATACATGCATTTCTGACAGGTAATAAAAGTTTGGAAATGAGTTCAGCGAGTTGGAAAATGGTCGCGACACAGTCCGAGGCTATTTGTTAAAGATTTTTATAAAGTTCACATTTAAATTTACATCATCTCTGAGCAAAGAGGTTTCTGTTTTTATTAATGGCTTAAAAACAAAAGCTTGTATAGGTTTTGCTTTTTATTTTTTTGAGTATCTACCAGTAATTTTGTTTTTTTTTTTTTGTTAAAAGCACAATTCTCGGTATATTGAACATTTCTTGTAGGCATACTGAAAATAACTAATAATATTAATAACAATTTGTCCATTAAATAAAAATAAAAAACGATTGTATTTGTGTTTACCATATATTGTATACACTAATGAGTATTAAAAAATATTTTTTGGATACAAAATTAAAAATCACGATTTTATACTGCTTACCATTATCTAAAAAATACAGATTAAAACAACTATGTAAATGTATTGAAGATTCAAAATAAATGAAATGTAATAGGAAATTATAATTCCCGACAAATATTATTTTTAAAATCGAAATCGCTTAAACAGTAAGTTTTATATGCTAACTATACCGCGCTAGTTAGTTATTACCCTCATTATCTTCAAATAAACCGTAGGGCGAGCGCATAAGTTAATTTGATCAGTGAGTAGATTACCAACCTCTCTGATCCTTGCCTACACGCCATTTAATATCTGATTTGTAGAATTATTTACTTAACTACGTACTTCTTTATAGATCATGTGAACTAAGTGTCGATAAAAAATTTCCCGCCCTTCATTTATCGATGTAATGTAAATGGCACAAGTTACTGATTACAGATAAAACCTTTAATTAAATAGAGCATACTTGAATTATTTCTGAATTATAGTAATTATGAAAGAATTCAAATACTGATGGTTATGTATTCGCTTATATTCTCTGATATAACGTTTTTTTATCTCGAGTCGTATTATTTTAAAAGTTATAATTAAAAAATATATAGGTATTTTATGTAAAGGAAAACAAGCGCCACAAATATCGAAACCAGAACCGGAATGCTATGTGGACGAAACATATGTTTGGCATCCCACAGAGAAAATTATTATTATTGTTATTCTGATGACCAATTCAAGATAAGTTATTATTATAGTTTTCGAAATATTTGTTTCTTTCTTAAGTTTTTGATCACAATATTCTACCGCTAACCAGCAATACTCCGGTGTAACTACAGACACATAGGACACAGCATCTTAGTACTCAAGATTGGTGGATTGGCGAACATGTAACAAATATCATAAACAATATATACGATATCATTTTTTCTTTTCTTTTTATATTTGTTAATTTTGTAATAATAATGTAATTTTTTTTTAAATAATGTTCAATAAATTTTATATTTAATTTTAATTAATAAATATTTGATGCATGTTGTGATTACCTATAAAAAGAAATACAATTATCATGATTGTTAATTATATATTAAGTACCTATGTAATACTATTGTAATTTCTGTTGGTGATCCTAATAATAAATATATAAATAGTAACTACCATAGTAATGTGTCGTAGTTACGAACACCCTCCACTTCGTACGTTGGTGATGTAAAGAATGGTTAATATTCGCTTGGCACCAATGTGTATCAGCGGTATTGACCACTCCCCATCGTGTAGTCAATCTTCCCGTTCGCCTACTTGTATTAAAAACATACATAGTATGTTGTAGGATAATTAGACAAATTTGATCATTGCGAAAATCCTAAGATTGCAAGGAACCAGAAAATTGAAATCTAAGGTTTACACAATGATTGCAAAATTTATTATCATTATATTTAAAAAAAAAATCAATAATCAATTCTTATTTATTTACATATTTAATCATTCCAAACTTGTAATAAATTTTAATTAAAATAATGGAATTATGAATTTCAACGGCAAATATAAAATGATTAAAATTCTACTTATCATTTAAATAGCTTTGTAATTAACTTATTTGTTTTGATATAATATATTAATTTGCAATTCAAATGTAAATATAATTGTCAATTTGACTGATTTAATAGAATATCGTTTCGTTATTGAATATATAGCCGAAATTCAACTATTTTTTTGTCGAATAATATTATTAAAAAATCTTGTTTAAAAAAACGAAACATATTTATATTGTTTTGTTTTTATGAAAAACTTAGTGGTAAAGCTTTGTGCAAGCTCGTCTGGATAGGTACCACCCACTCATCAGATATAATACCGCAAAACAGCAGTATCTGGTATTGTTGTTCCGGTTTGAAGGGTGCGTGAACCAGTGTAATTACAGGCGCAAGGGACATAACATCTTAGTTGCCAAGGTTGGTGGCGCATTGGCGATCTAAGCGATGGTTAACATTTCTTACACTGTCAATGTCTAAGGGTGACTTACCATGAGGTGGCCCATATGCTCGTCCGCCTACTATAAAAAATATTTCCATCCCGTGTAGAAAAAGGGTCTATATAATTAGTTTATAGTAAAGTACAAACTTACATCTATTTTTATTTAAATACATTGGTATTCTCTGTGATCTCTATAATTTTGTCAAGTCGATAAAGTCGTCGTTTGATAACAGTCGATTCACACCGACCTTAAAGGTGTCGGTGTTTATTACATAATGTTTTCATAAAAATAATTAGTTAAGATTATACAATCTCACTCAAAAGTGTTTTTTTATTATGGTATATTCAAAAATACTGTAATTTTGGTCTCAAAAGCATTAAACACACATAAAAATAACGGCTTTCGATGCCTACTAAACAAGCCACTACAGTGACGAGGGTCACCACATTACTAATAAAAATATAACAGTATATGAAAGCGAAATGAATTTAAATGAACTTCGATATTCATTAATATGCTTATAAATAGAACTGATAATAATAATTTACTAAGTTGTATTAAAATCTAGTCCCATTACGATAAGCGAAAACCCTTTCGGGCTTATCTTCGCAAATTACACGGGTTTTATATTATATCGCATACATTTATAATAATATACTGCCATTAGTCCAGTTCGAATTAAAAATTGTTTGAATAAATTGTGACTTTACAAATAAGAAGTAATATTTTTATTTTTTAACTGCACTTGTATGTTTCTATGTGTGTGTGTATTCGACGTCAACAATTGATGTTTACAGATTAAAAAAAGGTGGAAGGTAGGAACTTAATTCAATACAAACACCGATTTGGCTCATGAAATTATTACAAATGTTTGGGGAATTGATCTTGCAATAACGGCAGCATGTTCATGTTCTGTTTGATTAAATCGTCAGCGCAATGCTTATGAGAGAAGCGATTCGAAGACAAGTTGATCGAAACATATATTTAATTTGCCATATCTGTGTAAATTAAGTAAATGACGTCAACATGTAACTTATCTGTAATGTATTCCTGAAAATTAGTGCAAATAGGCAAACACACAGATATATCAATTGAAATATACAAGTTCTTTTAATTTTGATATTGTTACAAAATAATAAACACTAATATAGTGTGTAACGTTGGCATAATTCAAAAGAGCCGATTAAGCCTACTTGACTAAAAAAATATTTGATTGATAAAGTTAAGATTTGTATTTCATTTATTGGTTTATTTTTTGTTCTCTCGATAGAGATAAATGTCATTCGCCCATTACCCGAGCAATCGACAGACTAAAGAAGATGGATAGAGTCGGAGCGATTTATATCAATTCTCTACAAACGCTTGACGGTAACTTTCCCGTTTGATCAAAAAACCATTAGGCGATATGTACAAATAGAATTACCGTTATAATAATAAATTTTCAAGGAATCATAATATTGTTAAAATGAAGCATTCAAAGAGTAATTTAGTAAGTCAGTTAATTGAGATATAAAACCCCGTTCACATAATCACGATAGAAGATATAAACAGAATAATGATTGCAGTCCTTAATTAAGAATGTAAGGAACAAAATAAATATATGAATAGAATGTTACCTCATGCTCGAAGCGAACGCGTGTAAAATAAGTCGAAGTTTAAATATTAACTTAATTATATACACAAACTTTAATTTATTCTATCCGCTAAAACTGTAGTAGATTGTATCGTCTACAGCACCAAGAGTGTGCCAAAGTTTCAGTTCAATCGGTTTGATGAAAATGGTTTAATATTCTTGCAAAATTAAACTCGAACGCACATACTAATATATAAAGACCAACTAGCAACATAAAAATGGTTTGTCCCGTACATACGTTAATATAAGTGTGACAAACGGACCGACAGATACAAGAATTATCTAATAAGAGTTCGTTTTCATCCCAAATACGAAACCATAAGAACTATATTTGTAAGATGTAAATTAATTTTTAAAATTAAAATTAAAAATATCCATAATTAACTATTTATTTTAAAAAATAATAATTAAGTTAGTACCAAAGTAGCCTCTTTGAAACGAGAAACGAACTCCTACTAAATTTTATTATTATATTATATTTTAATTAAAATATAATAAAACGTGATATTTAATTAAAACATAATTATAATTATTAATTAAAATTCATCTAGGCTTCTAAAAAAACTTCTGTAAACACAGCCGCGGCGTGTACATAAAAAAAAAACTACAAACGAAGCTCGATCGAAAGCGATTTCGCTTTCGTGCAGTCAACGCGAACACTTTCCAAACTTGCGTCCGAACGTACACTAATGAAAACAGCCTACAGCGTGGATAGATTAATATTTTTTTTAGTCAAAGGCTTGTATGTATCGCAGAGTGCAAAATTGTGTTTTGAGACGGACAAAATGGCGCAGACTGCGGGGAGTCGGATTCACAGCACTTTGGCAAATGCTCCTAGGATCCGGATTTGTTCGCAATGCCCGGATAAAAGAGAGCACCGCTCACACCGACATGAAACACAGGTGCTACGTGAAGTTATATCACTAAAAAGAAATATATTTATTTATTTTTTTATTTTATTTTTTATTTATTTAATATATTTTAATATAAAATGTTAAAAGTAATAATATATTTAAATAAATATTTCATACTCAGAGTCTGAATCTATGTTTGTGTCTTTATCGGCTATATTTAATGAATTTTATGTATAAATTGTTCGCACACTATGCCCGATCAATTCTCCTGGCTAACAACAATATATGTTTTTATTATAGAGGTTGCCTGGAAGAGATCACTGTAAGTGATAAGGCCGCCTTTGCATACTGTATTATGTAAAACTTGGTCTTTGTATTTGTTATGTTTTCGTAGTGTGTGCAATAAAGAATAAATAAATATTTCAGTAACAGCCTGTGAATGTCCCACTGCTGGGCTAAGGCGTGCTCTTCTTTTTTTGAGGAAAACGTTTTGGAGGCTTATTCCACCACGCTGCTCCAATGTGGGTTGGTGGAATACACATGCGCCAGCATATCATCATGATGTTTTCCTTCACAGTCTAGCACGAAGTGAAAAAACTCAAATTAAGCACATGAGAATTCAGTTGTACTTGCCCGGGTTTAAACCCTCGATGATCGGTTATGATTCACGCGTTCTAAACTGGGCCATCTCTGCTTTTTTTCTAATATCTTATTATACCAATACTTCGTCGTTCGTCGATAATTTTGTACAATAACATTATAGAAAGGAATTCCTAAGGCTTCTGTAATAAACTCCTTATAATTAAATAACGGACACAAATATAAATTGTATTAATTGTTTCCAAAAAAATAAAATATAACTGTATGTATTTCCTTTTAAGTTAATTGATATTTTGTTTTCTTTACATAACAGAAGTAAAATGTTAATATTTCAAGCTA
Organism: Nymphalis polychloros; assembly: GCA_905220585.2. Lineage (NCBI taxonomy): Eukaryota > Metazoa > Arthropoda > Insecta > Lepidoptera > Nymphalidae > Nymphalis > Nymphalis polychloros. The sequence continues at coordinate 3,054,619 of HG992253.1, forward strand.
TTTTATATATATTAACGGAGAAATTATTGTGATAATTATTATTACATAACGGACTAAATAAATATATAATACTTATGAATATACAGTATATACGTTTGGAGCTTACTCAACCAAGCTGCTCCATTGGGGTTGATAAATACTCGTGGCATATTTTCATCTGCCACGTGCAGGTTTCCTTACGAAAATTACCTTCACCGTCGAGTACGTCATAAATTAAAAACACAAATTAACCACATGAAAATTGATTGGACTGCTCGCGTTTAAATTCGGAATCAATCATCGTTAAGATTCACTTTTTCAAACCACTGAACGTGATAGTTGGCTATTATGTGACATACAATAAACTGTACATTTCCTGAGATACATTAAAGGTTATTAGTAAACATCATACATAGGTATGATATAGAAGAGAATACGGTGTCACGAGCTCTCTTTAAATCTTTGAAGATTCAATAACTTGAAGTTTTTTATTACGACTGGGACATGCTCTTATATATACAATTGATAACAAGCTTGTCAGAATAAAAACGTACGAGTATTTTATTTAAGAAAGCTTCTAAATTCGAATCGGAATTTGATTTTTTTAATAAGAAAACTTAAATAGTTTGAATATATTATTGACAGCTGACTTTTACGTCATTTAAAAATTATAATAGTTTTAATCCTACCGATTACAAGAAGCGATTTCATAACTACTAGCTTCAAATAAGATTCTAGAATTTTATGTACGTTCTCAATTAGGGGTCTATCTTGGTCTATTATTCTTAACATTACAATGAATCTCCTATTTCGGCCACGTCAGTCGTTGTCAATTAAGAGTGCCTTACCTACAACAAATAAGTTATTAGACACAAATATGTGCACAAACAAAGGTGCACTTTTTTCCCTATCATAGATCATGACTGCAGAAAGATCAGCCGATTAGGACCAACGACGTTACCTATTTTTCAAGGCATGGAAAAATAGCACATCTTAAATGCTCAACACCGGGCTGCCACTAAGAATTTCTAGACAGAAAAACTCAAATATTTTAATTGGCTCTTTCAGCTTTGTTCCCAGTTCCTCAGTATCTCCAAAATAGTATCACCTCAACCAATGCGGCGACTAGTATAATTTCCTAGCACAATCCATTGCTGGTTTTGGGCATCTTATGACTGTTATAGCCCCTAGGAACCTAGACCAAAGTCACAGTAGGTAGTTTTATGTATTATATAAATATTACCTACCATATATAATATTTTTCATTCCTCAAAAGCCGTAACGCACCTGCAAGCCCTCGGGTGTTGCAGAGGTCCATGGGCGGTGGTAGTCACTTTCCATCAGGTGAGTCTCCTGCTCCTGCCACTTACATCATCATTGTTTTTTAATTTAGTAGGGCGGATTTGATCGTCATCATCCTCTCAGCCGAAATACGTCCGACTGCTGGACAAAGATCTCGATGATAATCAGTCTTGCGCTTCCAGTTCGTGGTCGCCTTATGAACTTTACTTCCCCAGCCCCAATGTTGATTTACCTGAATTAAAACCTTACCTTTTAATATATGGTTAATTTTATATGAGCTTATTGTTTTAAAATAATAAATTAAGAAAAAATGTTTGAGATATAATATAATTAATTATATGAATGTAGTCGAAGAGTACATCCAAAGAATCAATCGAACGAAATAATTTTCACTTTTTTAACTTTTTTGCATATATAAATAAATATAATTAATTAATATTCGAACTATTATAGAAACCTAAGAAACCGGCCTTTTAAAATACTTTCAATTTCTAATGAGATGTTTAATACCTTTCGCAGGTGCTGTCTTCGTCTGTCGCATAAACACTTACTTCAAAAGCGACGTCTGACATTGTCAGGTTAATTAGTTCGTCGTATAATATCGTTATTTATTTATTAATTATTTTTTCTTTTGCTTCTCTTTGTTTTTACTTAATTAATATTATCTATTTAAACTACGATATTTTTTTATGGGCCACCTAATGGTAAGTGGTCACCAACGCCCATAGACATTGGCATTATAAGAAATGTTAACCATCGCTTACATCGCCAATGCGCCACTAACCTTGGGAACTAAGGTGTTATGTCCCACTGGCTCACTCACCCTCCGAACCGGAACACAGCAGTACCAAGTACTGCTGTTTTGCGGTACAATATCTGATGAGCGGGTAGTACCTACCCAGACGAGCTTGGACAAAGCTCTACCACCAGCAATTGGCAACAAAGTTATTTGCGGCTTCATTAGTTACTATTATTTAATTATCATATCTGCTTCGTAGTCCGGTTTTAAATATTTTCGTATAGTCAGAATTACAAAATAAAAAAGTCATTATGTTTTTGTTAATACATATTTATAATTATATTTTTTCTTTATTAGAATGTCAAGTTATAAAGCTCTACGTCTATAAAATTCCCGAAGCAATTCAAATTCCATAAATACCAAACGCGACCACAAATCCTATAAGGCTGAGAACGGTCATTATCTGTTCATAAATAAACAATTTCTTAGTTTATTTATTGTATTAATCCCGAATATTCCGGGAAGTTAGTTTTAAAGGATAATAAATACTTTCAAAGGGGAATATTTGGCGAGGGCTCGGAATACCGCGGATGGTTAGCGAGACAAGACACTCCTGCGCAGATAAGTAAAGTTGCATGTACCGACGTCGATTAGAGCTATTTTATTGCAGTTTTTGTTCAAAGAATTTAAATGTTAAAAAATCTAACTTTAAAACATTATACTGATACCGTAATTATCTTAGAATAAACTTTATGTAACGGCAAGTTGCTTTCTTCTTTGTTGTAATTAATTTATTCCGCAATTTTTCCATTGACTCGACTAAATCGCAATGATAGCAAATTTATCTTGTGAAGACAAACGACTAAATGGGAGTTGAGGCTAATTTACCTTCGCCCATAGACATTGGCGCTGTAATGGAATTATAAAACATTTACACTGAGAGTCGCCGACAACCACGGGAACGTTATCCTATACTCATAGTATATATATATATTTAGACTCATGTTATTATTGATGTTATAACACATAAGTGTACCGTATTAATATTTCCAGTTTATTGCTTTTTAATATACTGCTGGATGGATGAACACATATCAGATCCGATACATACAGGAGTCACATAATTTTTACCGCCAAACACTTTTTTTTATAAATTTAATAGATTGGCAGACTGGCAATAATGCCACCATGATGGTACCATCGCCTATAAACATTGGTACTGTGAGTGTGTAATTGTTCTGTGTAATTTTTTTCTTGATTTTATTATAAGTCTACCTACACTACGTACACTACACACATTAAGCGGCGCATACATGATATTACATGATTTTATATAAATTTATTACATAACATCCACAGTTTTAATATATAATGATAATAATTTAAGTACATAGAAGAAAACCCCATTCGATGTATAACTACTGAAATACTTGTAAGCTTAAAGTGCAATTAAATTGCATCACTTCAAAATGCGATCGCGTTTGTGACGTCATAATAAAAACACGAACACTTTAGCTAATAATAACTTACACGTTAAAAAAATATATGAATTCACGGTGTATTCAAACTTAAAGAGTATATTTTCACATTGAAGTCACGTACAAGAGAACCACGAAGTAACATCTGTCAGGGAGACGCTTAAATAACGCCGCTGTAACAGACGTTAGCCCTCCTTTATCTGCGGACAAATCTTATAATCACTCAACCGAAATACACACAGTTGTTACGATTTCAATTTATATTTTTTATTTTTTAAAGAATGGTGTTGAATTTCATTAATGATGATGAATTGATTTTACATTTACAGACTAAATTAATTAATTATGAAAAAGCAATTTCAAATTATTGCAACATTGCAATAAACCAAGGATTATTTTCGGTTTTAAAAAAATATGAAGTAACAAGTTTCAGTCACGTATAATAGTAAAAACGAATGTGTTATTATATGATGGACTAAACTCCATTTACAATGTGTTTTGACATTTCATAAAATCAGCGTGTTGTTAATCGGCTTATTGAGATTCTGTTTTTATTTCACTAATTAAATAAAACTTCACAAATTAATTATACAAACGTATTCAAAAATAGAACCGACTGGATAACAATTAACGAATAAAAATTCAGACAGTGATCGTCGCATGCGAGTTACATTTTGTGTTTGGTGATCAGAATCCACTGATATAACAAGAAATAACGATGTCGCAGTTACACGTTAAGAGCTATCATTAAACCTAAGAAGAAGCTAATGCTTACGGGCCCACCCACGTAGATAAATTCAGGAACGTGAGTTTGATGTAACACATCGTAAATCGGTATAGTTTGTTTCGCGTGCTTAACAGAAATCTAAACATTTCCAAGAATAACCGCGCATGCCCTTCAAAGACATTTTTTAGCAAAACGAAAACGTTGAAAGTATTACAACGGGAACGACATGAATTTTTTCCTTGAACAGGTTACATTTAAATTCTTGTGCCTGTTTGCACAATCGCGTGTGGTCTAATTATGAATACTATTGCGGTTCTATAGGAAAAAAACATCGCAGTGTTTCCGCCGTGAATGGAATAAAAGTGTAATGGGTTACGAAATACGTTACATTTTTTTGAAATAACGATAACATACCTCACGGCGCCATAAATATTTTAATTTACATTGTATTTCGTTATTACTTTTTAGTCTAATGTTTCAATCGTTATGCAAAAGTGAATTGTTTTGTTTGAATCCGAATGTGCTTTTTAATATAGCATACGTGTATTAAATTCACGTTCCATCATTTAAAATCGTATCAAACAAGAAATTTAAAAATAGAACGTTCGTTTTTTTTCATACTAACTATTCTCACATCTTTTCTAACATTTGAATTTACGTTATTTTAATGTGCTAATGCAAATGTCATAATAAGTTTGAAAAATTAAGTATAAACGCTTGAAATAGACGCGTTTACGTTGCAATTATAACCGCACACCTAAGATGGAGACATGAGATCATGTTCCGCTGAGTGCAAACCGTTGTTCAGGGCTGGACACAATGCAGCAACCTTCAGTTCGGTTCCTCGCAAATTAAACGTTTCCACTTAATTCAATTTACTGTGATCTCGTTAAAAGAACTAAGAACTTGTTATTTCTTTAGTAACGTTTTTAAAATGATATTTCTCTGTAACAGACATTTGTATAATTTTGTCTCAACTTAAATTAAGTTATGTTCTGTTGAGAGAAACAAAAACATGAAGCTTATGTAAGTAAAATTTCTATTATTTATGGTTTAAACACAAAGTGTATCATGTTTTAGTAGCGTGATAGTTCTTTCGAGAAGCATTATAATATGACATTAATAGCTCTTTCACACTCTAACTTGAAATTAAATTATTATACTTAGTCTAAGTATTGTTGCTTAACAAAAGAATATTCAGAACCAGCTTAGAGACCTATGAGTAAAGTAAAGTAACGTAACAGCCTGTGAATGTCCCACTGCTGGGCTAAGGCCTCTTCTCCTCTTTTGAAAAGAAGGTTTTTGGAACTTATTCCACCACGCTGCTCCAATGCGGATTGGTGGAATACACATGTGACAGAATTTCAGTGAAATTTGACACATGCAGGTTTCCTCACGATGTTTTCCTTCACCGTCAAACACGAGATGAATTATAATCACAAATTAAGCACATGAAAGTCAGTGGTGCTTGCCCGGGTTTGAACCCACGATCATCGGTTAAGATTCACGCGTTCTTACCACTGGGCCATCTCGGCTCTATGAGTATGAACTATGAATGTATAATACTCCTAATTATGTAAATTTGCATCTGAATATGTACAGTCTAATCACTATTTATTTTACTGCCAAACAAGGCCTAGTTTAACATCTATTTGAATAGATCTATTGCTAATTCAAGATAAGGCATATTTTATAAATCCTATAGTGCAAATATATATAACGTTAGACTAGCGGCTAGATATAAGGCTGAAAATATAATGTCTTAATTATTTTAATAGTAACAGCCTGTAAATGTCCCAACGCTGACTTCCTCTCCATTTTTGAGGAAAAGGCTTGGAGCTTATTCTACCACGCCCGCTCCAATGCAGATTGGCGGAATACCCATGTGGCAGAATAGTGAAATTAGATGCATGGCGGTTTCCTCACGATGTTTTCTTTCACCGTCAAATACGAGATTAATTATTATAAACACAAATGACACATGAAACACATGAAAATTCAATGGTGCTTGCCCGGGCTTGAACCCACGATCATCAGTTAAGATTATCACGTTCTAACCATTGGGCTATCTCGGCATTTAACGTAAGTTATGTATAAGTATCCAATAACAGTTAACTCCTTATTAAACATTACAAGATACTGAATATACAGTGTAGCTTGTTACAAATAAGTTATTTTAAAGGAGAAATGTTCCAAAGTATCAATTTAATAATTTGTAGGAGTAAAAACACTAAATGTTTTTTTTTTTATTTCAGTCAATGTGTGTTTAAACTGTATCGCACATATCTTAGATCACACAGCAGGTGTGTTTGAGTAACGAAATTCCTTACAAATCGACCGTCCCGAGCAATTAAACGGATATCTTCAACATTTATCTCTGTGATAATCTTTCTAAACATATGCTGTCGCGAAAGCAGTTTGTCTGATTGATACCTTATAGTAAAAATATGCTAAGTTATTTTTTTATATAACACACGAATTACGTAAACACATTTCATTTACATGGAATTGTCATCTAAATACGTTCAGTAGATGCGCGAGAGAGATACAAAGATCAATCCATCCTCACAAACTTTCGTGTTTAAAAGTAAGATTCAATTGAAAGAACTGTTACAACTATTTTGGAATGTAGGTTGCTGTCTGTTACAGAATAACAACTGACCGAATAACAGAGAAGAATCGTCAAGAAATTGTAAATAAATTGTAAAATACATTTACACTTTTTTTTTATTTGTTATTTTTATTGTGATTATGATCTTTTCCTTTCACTCCAGTGAATTTTCATCTTCAAATAATCTTCTCCAATTTGACAAATTAAATATGGATTTTCTGATAAATGGATTTGAATATGTTTCATTCTTGCAAGTTTTATGACTGTTGGTGTAGTGACTACATGTAAGGCCGCAGACCCGGTGGTCCTAGGTTCAAATTCCAGCTCGGGCCAATAAAATCCTATTGAGATTTTCTGTCAAAAATTCTCAGTAGCAGCATGGAGTCTGGAAGTTGGAAGTGTGGACTCCTGTGCCTCGGAGAGCACGTAAAACCGTTGGTCCTGCGCCTGAACTCTTTCTGGTCGTGTCGGATTGCCGTCCTATCGAGTTATGAGAGTTAAGAAATAGAGAGTGCACCTGTGTTTGTGCACACACGTGTGCACTATAATATTTCCTGCGCAGTTGGCTAATCTCTCTTGAGATTGGCTGCCGTGGCCGAAATCGGTCTGGAGGAATTTTATTATTATTATTATTGCAATAAAATTATTAATTACTTTCTGTATGAAGTTAGAACGTAACATCCAAATCAAATAGGCATTTCCGTAGTATTAAATTTTGTTTTTTTTTTTATTGTATAGCTTGGCGGACGAGCATGTGGGCCACCTGATGGTAAGTGGTCACCAACGCCCATAGACAATGGCATTGAAGGCAAGAAATGTTAACCATCGCTTACATTGCCAATGCGCCACCAACCTTGGGAACTAAGATGTTATGTCCCTTGTGCCTGTAATTACACTGGCTCACTCACCCTTCAAACCGGAACACAGCAGTACCAAGTACTGCTTTTTTGCGGTAGAATATCTGATGAGTGGGTGGTACCTACCCAGACGAGCTAGCACAAAGCTCTACCACCGAGTAATATTCTTAGGACTATCTATTTAAATCACTTTAAGATTTGTAAATATACTTAAATTAACTCATATAACATTTATCCGCTATATCACTTCTACCATTCCCACAAAAAGCCACGTAGATGAGAGCTTTGATCAAATGAGCTCTAATGTGTTTGAGAGAAAATTGAATAGGGTTTTTTATAGACGCTTGTGATAGTAAATTCAATATCATTTTTTATACAACGATATTGCGGTGACATTAACACAAAACCTCGTGTATAGGAAATTAAAAAGTAACAAAAAACCTTTGACATGAATAACATTCATATATATAAATATATTTATAGTATATAGTATATATTATTGATAGTATATATACTGAGCCTAGTCGAAATGGTCTAGCGGCTTAGGGCAGGCGGTTTTAATCGAAGATTGCGTGTTCACATCTGCGCCTCACCACTGCGTTTTTCAGGAAAGATACCTATGTGTATAGATAAACTTAAAAAGCAAAACCTTATCTAACTAAAAATAAAATCATCATGTATATACAGGGTTATTTGTAACGAACTAGCAACCTCGCAGGACTAGATAGCTAACACCACAAGCAACAACTATTGTTCTACGACTTTTGATAATTTATTAAAAATAGGTATTAATTTAATTTTCCGCTTGACCGTTTATAAGGCTACGCGCATCGCAATGATCGACGCGTCGCGTCTTCCTGTCGTTTATGAATGAAATATAGACCTACAAACGTCACGTCACAAAAACTTGTAAAATCATTTTTTTGTCATGTATTGAGTTTTGTCCGAAGTCGTAGAACAAAAGTTGTTGCTTATGGTGTAAGCTATCTAATCCTGCAAGGTTGCTGGGTCGTTACAAATAACCCTGTATATACAAGAATTGCTCATTTAATATGTTATTAACAAGTATCTTAATTTGTACTTCAAACAAATAAATATTTAAAATGTTTAATATCAAAGGATACACATAATTTTACTCGTCATATTTGAGGATTGTTTAATTTTAAAATGAGTATTAACGTATTTATATAGAGTGAAATTTTAAGATTTATTTTCTTAAGATATTTTTCACCGAACAAGTGTTGATTTATAAATATAAATTAAGCACATGAAAATTTAATAACTTGTCATACGTTTTAAAATGTATACCATCAATAAAGTTTTACGTAAAATAAGAAAAAGCCTTAGTTATTAAAGTAAGGACTCCTTTTCATTTTAAGAACAATAATGAGCTCAATACGTCAGATTATTTTTTGCAAACAATTAATTAATTATACAAACCAAAAAGGTTTTAACAAAGTTTTGTAAATAAATTTAACTATTCGTTAACTTCAACCTATGAATCTAATAAAAAATTGGTTTACTTGTAATAAATCTCTCGAAGCTTCTCTTATTCTTTTACACCCAGCAAAAAAATGTAATACCGACTAGTAAGTCAATCATCAACTAATAACGTTATTACGTAGAAAAACTATCGATATAAAAGTTAATAGAGTCACTGTATGAAAAGATTTGTTAAAATTCCTATACCATCCGGTTATTCGTTATTTATGGGCACAGCGTAAATGCAGTAATAAATAATCTCGCCTACGTATTATATTTTTAAAATATTTATAAACTTGACCTTTTGTCTTGGTTTTATCAAAGCGTTACTCAATGAAACGTTTTAATGCAGCGCTAAATGTGGTCAGGGCTGTCACAGTAAAATAAAAAATATATATTAACAACAAATTTATTTTCTTAATACTTATATAAAAGTACGTTCTCAACATTGAGAGATAGAATTTTATTAAATTTTTAATTGTTTTATCGAATAAAATACACATAGCTAAACATAAATACGTAATACCTTAACATATTTTTTTAAGTACTGACCAAGTCCTTCCATTATCAGTATTAATTCATTATGCAGTTTATTTTAAATTAATGTCGACAGCCCTAACGTTAATACCAGAGAACAATGTGCCATAAACAGGCGGTCATATCAACGCATAATGCAATCGCATAGCTACGAAATGGTACTTTTAAATTCAATAATACACCACTTTGAGCCTCTAGTGTATAGTTACTAGTTTATGATGTTTAGAAAACAAAATGCAAAAAGCAAGCAACGTATATAGTTGCAAATTATTCGTTATTGAAATAAATAATTATTGAAATCTGTTATAAAAGCAAACTCTCGCTTGAGAGTTTCTTTTGTGGGAAATTTATATAATAAACAAGCTACTCGTCCTTGTTTCGCATATAGGATAAAGATTATTTTCGGGATTATTATGGGGTAGGAAAGAAAAATATGTTTTGTATAGGATTTACGTAAAATCCGTTCTTAGCCTTGTTATGAGTATTTCGCTTATATAGATTGAGATAGATATTTTTATATTTGCTACATAATTAACACGAATCGAGATGGCCCAGTACTTAGAATACGTATTTTAGCCGAAGACTATAGATTCAAGTGCAAGCGATGATCACTAAGTTCCCATGTGCTTACAATTAATATAGTTGGCATTGATGGAAAACATTGAATACCCCTGCGTGTGTTACATTAAATCCTTCCACATGATTGTGTATCCATCAACTAGTATTGGAGCAGTTTCGCGGAATAAGCTGGACAAGCTTTACCCAGTCTTACTTGGCTTTTACTGTATTACATATAACCTTTACTCGTTTACTTAGTTGGTGGTAGGACTTTGTGCTATCACGTCACTTCATTGAAATCGCCATTTACTATCCCAGGACACACAGCTTCGCATCATACACGGATATAAAAGTTAGACAACTCACTGACATTAATTGTGAGCGTACTCTTTCCTCAAAGGCCGGCAACGCACCTCCTCGCAAGTCCTCGGATGTTGCAGATGTCCATGGGCGGTGGTAGTCACTTTCCATCAGGTGAGCACCATGCTCGCTTGCCACTTCTAACATAAAAAACTTTAAAAAAATAATATTTGAGTGATTCTTTAGGTCACTGCTATAGTATCGTGTATATTATATACGGTATAGTATTATACAACATACTATTTTGGGGTAATAGGTCATATACTGAAACTGTCTTCAAAAAAAAAAAGCTGTTCAGGACATTTGTGAATTTGAGGCTTCGGATGTTTTATAACGAATAACAATAAATTAGGATAGCATCATAATATACACACAACAACATTATAGGTACCACCCACGCATATATTCTACTGACAAATACCAATTGTCAGTATTGCTGTGTTCCAGTTTGGAGAGTGAGTGAGCCAGTGAAACTTCTGGCACAAGGGACATTAGGGACTTAATTCTCAACGTTGGTGGTGCATTAGTTATAATATGATGCTGACCAATTACCATCAGGTGGTCCATTTTACCACGGCCTATCTATATTATAAAAATAATTATGTTAGTGATACCTTCCAAACCGTTCTAATTAATAATTGTATGTGATAATTTTATAAATGATTTTAATCCTTCTGGGTTGAAATATCTATTCAAATTTCAAATATATGGACATAAAGTAAAATTTAAAGAAATTGAAAAAAAATACATAAAGACGCAAGGCAGAAGTAAAATAATATTTGCTTGAAATAGAAATAGCAAGCGCTTAAAAACTTTTCAATAGCCACGCCAAGTTTTTGCATCTTTGTGAGTTGAACATAAACGCAAACGACTTTGCAAATTGTATCTAAAAAATATATCTTCTATAGTCCATAAAAATTGTTGTCAGTAAATTACATATATTATTTCGCCTTTACATACTTCGCCTCCACGGCTCCTGTCACGGAAGTCTTCAATTATTAACATTACAGGAGGTGAACATAAAGCTACATGAATAATAAAATACTAGAATATGCCGGGAAAACAGTAAAGGAACGGCGAAGGGAGAAATACAATAGTGTTATAAAGGCAACAGTGTATCTTTATACGCGTTGACAATGTGCATTGTGCCTTAGAACTTACTTCATGACGAATTTTAATATTGCTATACAAGCTTCATTCAAAATCGAGAGCCACTTTAGATTACATGAATTTCCTTAAATATTCATAACGTCCAACCATTTTATGACTTATGTAGCCTCCGTTAAAAACTAAGTCGTGACTATTAGGGAAGCCGGCTAGCAAAAGTTAGATGGCTAATATTTTCTTACTCTAAAAGTTAGAATGTAGTAAATTTTTAAGCGACCTCGACCACGAGTTAGTTTTAAATGCTCTTTAAAAACTTTACGTACAAACATTTCAAAACTTTCTTCAAATTTTTATTTTTAGTATAAACTCTTGCATAGGTAAAGCGTAAGTCAAACAATTCCACACAAACAAATAAGAGACAAATCATTCATCAATCAAATGTCAGCGAACAGAATTTATCATACTTACGAAATGCAATGCATCAAGAGGCGTAGGTGTAGTTTATCGCGACTTCTATGAATCAGCTGTTTTAAACCTAAGAACAATATCCAAAGAAGTGATAAAATGTTTTTATTGACCATGTTACTTATATTTAAATTGATAGATTCGAAGATATTTTCTTCCACTTGGTGGTATAGCTTTGCGCAAGCTCGTCTGGGTAGGGACCACGCACTCATAAAATATTCTACTGCAAAACAGGTGTACATGTTTTTGTTGTATTCTGGCTTGAAGGATAAATGAGCCAGTGTAATTACAAGCACAAGGGACATAACATCTTAGCTCCCAATGTTGGTGCCGTATTGGCGATGTAAGCGATGGTTAACATTTCTTACAATGCCATTGTCTATGTCGTTGGTGACCACTTACCATCGAGTGGCCCATAAACTCGTCCGCCTTCCTATATTACAATAAAATAAGTAAATAACGTCTACTTAATAGATTTCAATTTTAATTTCATTTGACAATAATATTATTCTTATCTGATATTGAATAAGAGAAAAAGATCATTTTAAAAAATCAGTAATGTACACAACATGACAAATATTAAACATTTTCTTTGTGTTTGTGCGATGCCATTTCGGTGATGTTTTTAATCTGAATTTAGAGCTAATCAATGATAAACAAAGTTGAGTGTCAGTTGATCTTGGAGGTCTTTTAGAAGCTTTTTATAAATAATTAAGAAAATTAACTTCTCCCATAGCGGGGCGACAGCAGAGTGACGTGACCGGTCATTACCGAAAGGGTACAGAGTTCGATGAACGGGCAAATGGGAAAGTATTTCGAACGCATACTTTGAAAGAGCTTGCATCCCTCTTATGGTATTGCTTACAAATCTGTAAAAGTAAGGTTAACCTAAACAAGGAAACTTGATTTATTTTTGACTTTATCGTCAAAGCGAATTGACGTATTTCGAACAGCAATGCCGTAATAAGAACGCGTATCAAACTTGTGAAATTTAAAAACTAACCTACGATGTCATAAGTCCAATTATAATATCACAAATTTAAACAATACGATACAAATTATGTGTTGGAAACCAAGTTATTCCAGACCAGCTGTAAGAACGAACTTTGTGTCGTAAAACTTAGTATTTATATGAATACATAGTACAGGTAGTTTATAATTTGACAATCAATACGTAAGTGTCTTCTATATATTAGGTCCTTACATATGAAATTAGCGTTTTGTCATACCCACCACTTTGATCTGAAATATCTCCTCTTTGGTTAAGAATTCCAAATTCAAATTTATAAATTCATTTAGCTTGTGTTTTCAAAACAGTCATTCATTTGTTTTTTCCTCATTATTTTTTTCTTTGACGTCGCTTATTACCGCACAATGGAAAACATGAAATTGCGGTATATTTACGAGTACGAGTTCTACCGTGGCACCAGTGCTGCAGAAACAGCTAGAAGGATTAATGATGTGTACGGCGCTGGTGTGACAAAAGAAAGCATGGTACGTTTTTGGTTTCAAAGTTTTCGTTCTGGAAATTTCGACCTTCAGAACCACCCCGTGGACGGCCAAAGTGACGGAGACCAAAGTGGAAAATGAAGAATTAAAGGCTATTGTGAAAGCGGATCCATCACAAAGCACTTCAGAGATAGCTGCAGGCTTCGGGGTAAGTGATAAAACTGTATTAATACAGTTGAAGCAAATCGGGAAAGTAAAAAAACTTAAACGTTGAGTATCTCATGAATCGAGTGCATCGAACTTGCAAACACGCGTCGACTGCTGTGTTACTTTGCTCAACCGACACAATAATGAAGGGATTTTAAATCGAATCATTACTTGTGATGAAAAGTGGATACTGTACGATAATCGAAAGCGCTCGTCGCAATGGCTGAACCCTGGAGACCCAGCCAAATCCTGCCCTAAACGAAAATTGACTCAGAAAAAGTTACTTGTGAATGTTTGGTGGACTAGAACCGGTGTTGTTCACTACAGCTTTCTAAAATCTGGCCAAACGATTACAGCGATATACATAGATATCTATCTATTGTCAGCAACTGCAAACCATGAAGGAAGAACTAGCTGCTAAGCAACCGAAATTGGTCAATCGCTCTAGGCCACTGCTGCTTCACGACAACGCAAGACCACACACTGCACAACAAACAACCACTAAGTTAGATGAGCTACAATTGGAATGTCTGCGACATCCACCGTACTCCCTGGACCTTGCTCCAACAGATTACCATTTTTTCCGGAATTTGGAAAACTTCTTACAAGGAAAAAAATTCAACTCCGATGCGGCAGTCCAAACCACCTTCAAAGAGTTTATTGATTCTCGCCCCCATGGCTTTTTTAGTAAAGGGATCAATGAACTACCTATGAGATGGCAAAAGTGCATAGATAACAACGGTGCATACTTTGATTAATTAAATACATTTTACAAAAAAAAAAATTACTTTATATTCCTCCAGTACAAAACGACAATTTCATATGTAAGGACCTAATACTTCTATGCTATGTCGAATAAAAGATTTTGATTTCATTTGATATCTCAATGGTAAAATATTGAAAACCGGCTTACGGTGATACGCCTCTTTGAGGCGTACATTAGTACGCCTACGTGTATGTTTTAATAGGTTATAAATATGTAATTTAATATATTAAATGAGCAATTTTTGTATATCTATATACATTCGAAATACGAAAGTTATTTGTTTTAATACTCATTACTGAATTAATCTTGAATATTTGACTAATAATTCTACTATATTAAAACTATTTTAATTTTTTTTTATTAAATATAATTAAAAAGAAATACAGACATTTATTTTACGCCAAACAATTACTATAACTTGTTACGGATGCCCTTATAATAATCGAAATAATGATTTAATTTAATAATGATACGGGCACGTGCTGATGCCAGAAATTTAAATTCTATTTTCAAAAACATACCCTCAATTTCTAGTGGAACACAATAAGCATTAGAGTCGCAATCTATAAAAGAGGATAGTCTTGTATTTATTTACAAATATTACTCATGAATATATTAATGTTATTGTTAAATACATTGTTGGTGATGTTAATGATTTGCTAATAAGCCGAAATAATTGTGTTTATTCAACAATGATATTGCTTACAGAAGTTACAATATTAGTCATGTCAGTTCTCAGCAGAATTACGATCAAAATGGCTTATTTGAATAAAAAAAAATATCTTGTACTTAGTCGTATAAATTTTTTTCGGTCTACGGAAGGCTCCAAGCGAACGCTACCAAAACTACATATAACAGATACAAGCGTACTTTACATAAAAGATCTGTCAAAGGTAATGTACAACAACCATTAGCTGGAATAATATGGAAAAATATAAACGATCAATTTAGCTATCATTTAGCACACACAGTTATTCTTATCAAGTGTTTATGTAAAACCTCTTCGCAATTTGAAGCACTAGTTTTAAAAATATTACAACATAATCAAATAAACACAGGCGAAAATAAGGAGCAGGGGTGCGACAAGAATTAAGCTCAGAGCGGTCTTTTTGATGTTTAACGTTATTCTATAATTTTATGGGGTAATATATGATTTTTGGTCATGAGAAGACGGGCAGCTAGTGTATAGTGAATTCCACGTCAAAAGCTTGAACACGCTCTTGGCAATCCATCACGTCTAGTCTCGCCCGTGGCTCTCTTCTGTCTAAGTTTGTGTCCTCGAGGCGATGTTAGGCTTATCATGCTTAGGAACGTGTATACCTATAAGGCAATGCTCTGACTAACTATATACTTCAACTGTAATACTACATGAATATATTATAGGAAACTTTCATTTTGTATTTTTTTTTATTGCATTAGAAGTCGGACGACCATATGGGCCACCTAATGGTAAGTGGTCACCAACGCCCATAGACATTGGCATTGTAAGAGATGTTAACCATCGCTTACATCGCCAATTGACAATTGGGAACAAAGATGTTCCCAATTGGCAACCCTTGTGCCTGTAATTACACTGGCTCACTCACCCTTCAAACTGGAACACAACAATAGCAATTACTGCTGTTTTGCGGTAGAATATCTGATGAGTGGGTGGTACCTACCCAGACGAGCTTGCACAAAGCCCTACCACCAAGTAAAGTAAATATAAAAGCACACCATGAAAAGATTGGGTTTCAGTAGGATTTGTAATATTAAAATGTATTTACCTATGAACTCATGCCACTCGATATCAACAGTCGATCGATAAAACGAAAACTTTCAAAAATTTTTTTTTTACTTTAAAGAACTTTCATAAGAGTTATACCTACGACAAAATATACTACTATAACTAAATGAACAAATAATATTTAACAAAATTGTCCCCCGAAATATTTATCGATGATTTCATCATGTCACGTTTTAAATCTATATACAAAATTACTTAAACAGAACCATGATTCTCTCCTTGTGTTTTACTCGTTAAAATATTTATCCGCAGTTCATGGATCAATATGAATTTTTTCGTAGCATTGTTAAACAATACTACTATAATGTACCAGTAACATTGAATGACGCGCGCATAAGGGATTATACATTGCAAAATATCAGTAAAATATGAATACATTCTTATTCTCGACTTAACATATAAACCCATTTCATTCTGAGCCCTCTGAAGCCTGAGGAACTCATTTATATCCTGAGATAAGAAGTACATTCTGCATTTATCCATGTTGCTATCATCATGGCAAACTTTACTTTTTTTGGTCTAGATTTTGCGTTACAGGCAGATAGAAAATCAGAATTTGATGTTTGTTTATATCAATATAAATAGCGACCATATTACTTTAATAAAATATGTGTACAAACCGTTCTATTTAGCGAACATGCTAGTATGTTCAAGCAGTGCCAATTTTAATTGTAATTTGCGGTAATATAAATTATATTATACTACTCAAGTGACTTGGGATTTGTATTAGGTATAGAATTAGTTAGTCTTAATCCTTCCTAGAGGGTCAAGTTAGCTTTATAAAAAATTTGATCAAAATCGGTGTAGTGGCATATCCGTTTAAGCGTAACAGAGTGTCACATTCGCATTTATGATAAACTAGAGTTTTTCCCGCGGTTTTACCCGTCTATTTCCCGTTCCAGTGAGAATACGGAAACAAAATGTATAGACTATGATACTCGCGGATAATGTAGCTTTCCATTGGTGAAATAATTATTAAAATCGGTTTAGTGGTTTAGGTGTGAAAGCGTAACAAACAAACTCACATTATAACATGTTTGTTTATAACAACATCGCTAAACAAACGCTACTCAATATACGTTTAAAACGTAATACATTGGAGTTTAATAAAGGGGCGCCCGTATCCCAAAAGACAGACCGCAGATAAGATCATACACATAAACATGAATAAAACTCAACCAATTGGTACCCTTTCGGACAACAATCCCGTTTATTGAACGCACCCGAATAGCAACCTAGATATGAACAACGAACAAGTTTAATTGAATCGAACGGTAGGAGAGGACGGGGAATTTTAAATGAAAATGTAATTGCATAAGTTGCTGGGTAATTTTATTTCGTTATCGCTTCAGCTTAAATACATAAATGGTTTTCACTTTTTTTTTAATTCCATTTTATTCTCGCTTATCTGAATATATTTTTTATGTATTCAAACTAAACAAGTCACAAATATTATTTAATATATATAATAATGATATATAAATTGTTTGAAACTACATTAAACGTATCATAATTGTTATTATCTTTTAAGTATATAAAACTGATGTTGTTATATATCTGTTTGAGATTGATAGACTTAGACACGATATTGTATATATGTATTTTTCGTGGAAAAGATGTCATACTACTTTGTTGTAACTTGATATAAAATTGCGCTGACGCTTATCAATTGCAATATTATTCAACAGATTAACATGACAATTGGTATACATACACAGGCAGGACAACGTCTGCTTCGCTTGATTATACTAGTTAATAATAAATTGAGTCTAATTATCTAAGCAGTAATAATTATCAAAGGACTATAATTACTTATAATCCTTTTTAGTACAAAGTCAATCTCAAGAGTCAAATAATCAATAGTAAAGAAACAATATTTCAATCAACTATAAAGATGCAATCACACTATCCTTATACATTAACGGTCTGTATTATAAGCGTTGTTTAGCTGGTTATTATTGAAATATAGCTGTCTTGCTCTTTTGAATGTCAAATCAGTAATGAGAAAAAGAGAAAAATCAGTGCTTAACAGCCACTAAGCAATATTATAAGTAAAGGTTCCTGATAGATTATTACTCAGACACTTTACAATATATATATAACAATACAAATGATATATTGATATCAATAAATGAATATTGGCTTTTAGACAGTTTTAATATAGAATTTATAACATTTCTAAAATATAAGTATTAGAAAAAAATCCGGCTACTAAAAAGGGTAATTCGGAAAGCGTCCATTATCAATATAAACAGGATTATAATGTCGTGTAGTGTGACCGCACATTAATATGAAGTCAGTTAGGAGCCCCGCTGTGCTCGCAATCAATTTATAGCGCTCGAGGAGACAAATTGCTTGGCTCTCTCAGTTTGTCACTTTGCCACTGCCATAGACGTCTATCTTTGTGTTTAGAGTCTGGATGAAATGTCTCACCTCTGGTAATATCGCGTTTAATCATACTCAATGACGTTATTATTGTATAAATTAAAAAAATAGTGCAAATCAGATTAAATAAATAAATAAAATATTGAATACGAATTCTCTCGTAGAATCGCGCACGTCAGCTTTCCCAATAAAATCTTATATTACAAAAACATTTATAAATAAATTATATCGTTCAATATAATATTATATCTTTATATAAGTATTACGTGATAATAACGATGGTGTAACTATTGATCTTCAAGCAGGATATACGTTTTATTGTATATAATTAACATACATATGTTATATATTAGAACTATACTAGCACTGACAAGATTATAAGTAATTACTGATAATCTTGTCAGTGCTTCTCGGTTCACAAACATTCCGAACTTCACTCACTTCATTACTCACCCGTGCAATGTTGACAACTGACTTATGGTGACATACTATTTTGGGGCGTGTATTCATTTAATGTTATAATTATTATAGTCAATGTTACATAAAACTTTCTGACAATTGACGACCGTTTTACACGGTGAGTTTCGGGTCTGTTCTTTCAGAATAGCCATAATGATAGTAGTTTTTCATTAAATATAATAACTCTTCTAGAAAGACAATTCAAAAGTGAGACATAGAGCAAATCTTGAGACATAGAGTATATTTTGTAACGCAACGGTCGAAAGTCAATTAAATAACCCTTACATTAAAGATTTGTGACGTCATACTTCAAACAAATTTGTATTTATTTTTATATGTAGGAGGTTAGGGAAAATAAAAGGAGCGACTCCGTTTCAAAAGAGATATATTCTCCATATGTAATAAATTAATAAGACTGTAGTAGAAGGAAAACGAAATATTTAAAATTGACAGATTCTATTATTACTAGCCAGCGGCTCATAAACATAATATAATTATGCAACCTTTTTGCACAAGATTATATTTTTGCTTATATAGTGTAAAATACATTTTCCACGGGTAATCCGTGCGAAATAAACTCTTCGAGTCTGCAACATCATGTTGATAAAACTGTCTACTGTATTATCGATATACATAATACATGTTCATTGTAACCAAGTAACCATAATTGCTTCACTATTGTCTGCGTGTGCACTCAGATGTCAGTCCCTTGAAACGCCACGTCAATTTGACGTGACGTAAAATGTCGAACTTGACGTCCGTTCCGCATCAAACGGAGTCGGTACTCACATTCAATTTTAATAATTGGTCTGGATATAATAATATTCGCTGTTTTTTTATTGATATCCTTGCTCTTGTATAAAGGTGAGGCGAAATTTGTTTGTTATTTTGTTTTACTTTTCTGCATTTACAATTAAACCTTTTGCTGCTGACGGTATCTGCCAATATTAAAAATGTAGATGACTCGCCATATTGGTATCGTGTATATCGTGCGTATCGTGATCGGTATATATGTTCGAGCTAATCTCGTGAACTGCTTCTTGATTTTCGTTCTGCTTTGACGAATATATATCGATCAATTCACAAGGAATGTTATAATATTGAATGTATAAATATTAGCGAACATTATTAAAATTGTCGATTATCCATTGTGCAAAAAAATAAAGTCATATGAAAGTAACGTATGTTCGAATTCCTCCTCTCAAAGAGTTCTAATTGTCAGCGAGACTATACATTTATATCTCACACAATCCTGAAGATGTTCGCTAATAAAAAAAAAACATAGTTCCCACATCCTGTTTTAGTTGTGTTCTGTTACCATGCGAAAACTACATACACAAATACAAGGAATGTTTTCTTTAATTGGCTAGTTTGATCTCCAAGATCTACCCTTAAACTGTTACTAAAATTATCAATAAGTGGGCACAAGTGGTTACGCAAACCCCTACAAATATTAGTTCTATATTTATAAAAAAAGTATACACAAACGTTAGTTGACTGTCATTAAAATTAATGTGGTCTCACCTGAGAAGAAATAATAATCAGCTTCTTTGAATTTATTACAAATTAATAGTCTCACAATTAAAAATAATCTTCACATAAACTTCAATGAAAATCAGCATAATTAATCTACAACGACGCGCGTATCATTAAAAAACGTTTAATTAAAATATCATAATAAATGATACAGTTAAGTTTAATTTCACTGGTAATTATTAATCACAAATGGTACAGAGAAATAAATTAGCATAAATGGTTGTCTGTAATAATACATAAGTCGGTTTACGGACGATAATTTTACGTGATAACGTCATAAGAAAACATTGATGAATACTCGGACGCATCAGTCGATGGAATGGAAGAGAGATAGATGCATCACAAGCCGAATGCTTAGGCCGATAGTGCCTCTCTATCGCTTGTTCCGCGCTCTCGCTTGCGCGCTCGGCTCAGGCGGAACGTTACTATGAGTCATGTTTTTTGGTGCGTGCAGCCGGCGTTCATCAATTTATAAGACGTTATCACGTCAAAACTTAAAATTAAATGTCCTACTGATCAAATTCTGTATGTGGGCAAGACTAGCCCACTTCGAGTTATTATATTACATAATATTTAAGTTTTCAAAGTTGGTAACGCATTGACAATGTAATGCATGGTTGATATTTCTTAGTTCTTACATATCTATGGGCGATGGTAACCACGTAACATTTGATGACCTATTTGCCAGTCTACCTACCTATATTAAATAAGAATTTTAAAAAAACAGCCCTATGAAACGGCCGGAGAGAGATCAGGCGCAGGATCAACGGATTTAGTACTTTACTTGGTTAACGAGCCACGTGTCGGTGTACATGGCGTTTATTGAGAATTAGAAGATCTCAATAAGTTATGATATATTAACTCGGTATTTTAAGCCTTAGTTATTATAAATTGCCTATAATATAAGACAATATCATGATGAACAATTTTTTTGACAAAAAGCACAATAACTTCAAACTGGCCCAGTACGGGTTTAATATCCACGACCTTCATTTAAACATAACAACATAGAAAGGCTTGAAATATGCATATCATGCTGTTTTAGGCACAAACATTTGTCTTCGAATCAATATATAGACAAAGCTAAAAGTAGAAAAGTTAAATATATATTGGGAGCAAATCATTGGCTTGAAAAATATAAATATACTATGCTATTATATTCCATTGGTCACACATGCACAAAACAAACAAACCTGAACAATAAACTGTAATTTCTTTACCAACATTTAATGAGCTCAAATAAAACCTGCAACTGTTGAAACAGACGGCGGCGACCACAATCAATTTCCTTATACAAAACACTAATTACTAGCCTGGCTAAATAAAAAAGGCACCCTTAGAAAGAGGCTTTAATATATCTTGAAAAAACAAATGATGATCGAAAAGTATTTGAAGTCAACGAAAAAATACTTAATTGCACATATTCCGTTGTATATTTAATTTGAAACATTTTATATGTCTAATAAATAACAACATCTCAGTCAAGTTTATCGTGGAACACAATTTAATGAAGCTATCAACTTGCAACTTGTTAACTTATAAAGGACTTATAAATGCATTTTGTAAGCGAACGCCACGTCAATCTGCCGTGAGTAAATAAAGAAAGCTCATTCCTTCAACAGCTGCAAACTGCGGCCAATCTTTTGATCAATCACCACCAAGGTATACATGATTTAAACAACATTTTCGCTTTGTTTTACTTTTTTCCATAGATTGTGTGTTGTGTGTGTTTTTATGTTTATGCGAAATGAATTTACTGCGGATAATATATGTGTATCCATATAGCTGACAGACTTTTTTTTTTTATTCTACAAATAATAATGTCACGGTACTATAGAAGTGTTTTCGATATTCTATGAAATAGACCTTTTACTTTAATTTACCTTTTAAAATTTAACTTATTTACGCATATTAAAAGGTTTTATTAGAAAGTTGAATTCTGTATTCAAGTTTACTTATGATGTTTCTGAAGATTGTTTTATTTTGATTGTATAAAAAGTATTTTCGTGCTCTGGATATATTTATTTCCAAAACAATAAGATATACTTAAAAAGATACATAATCACACTACAGAAGAAACTCGATTAACCGGACTAATTGTTGTCGTTAGGCATTCGGATAATCGAAAATCGGATAATCGAATGTATGAAGAGAAGCTGAGTGTATGCATATGTAGTACATAATTTTGTGTTTATTAAAAACAACAAATACTTATCAACGAAAATCAATGTTTAAGAAATTATTAAGAGATACCTTTTCCAACATACGATGTATGCACTTATTTATGTACATACATATTTTCTTAGATTACATACATACTAAAATAATGTAGCCTTAATCATGAAACAAAATATTTAAGTACGTATGTATATATAATTTGTTTACAATATGTATTTGGTAATCATGAATTAAAATAATAAGTTTAATTTGGTTTAAAATATTTAGTAATTTCTACTGTAGGTACGAAAATATTTAACGCGTATTTGCAATTTAAAAAAGGGCCCCAAAGAATGTTTTCAAATAAATTTTGTGGACGTCAAAAAGTTTAATTTCGAACGAGCATCGAAATTGAAACATACCAACTGTTTATTTTGCGAAATGCAATTTTCTGCTGACATCTCATCTGTCAAAAGTGAACCTGGGGTGTTATATGGGTGTCCGAGTAACATCGCTCTTGACGGTAACTTATGTGCTGCGGAAGATTGAGTGAGTGTAAGATCGAAATGACAGCTAAATTTAAAATTTGATTGGCTATTGAAAAAAACGTTCGACGTGTTCAAATGACGATCTTTAGACGGGTTCTTAAAATTTTGATTTTGAATTAGCGTAGACTTTTTTATATTTATATTTTTGTGTAGTTATTTATATTCAATCGAAATAAACTTTATTTAAATATGCTTTACCAAGTCCACGAAGAAAATTAGTGAGATAAACCACTCTATAGTAAATCGTACCCAATAGGCCAATTAAGCAAACTGTGAGATGTAAGTATTGATTGGTTAAACTTGTAATTATATGTTAACTCACCCTTTAGAACAGAATATTACTAGCAGCTTTGCTTTTGGTCTCACAAAACCGTGTTCATCAGTGTTAAAATAAATAATGATCGGCTTGTATGTCTTTTCAAGCCTATCGACCTAAATACTTATCAGAACTTTTATGTTCTAATCTTAAATCCCATATATGTCCAACTAGAAAAAAGCCGCTCGCTTGTAAACTATTCTAAAAATATTATATTTTATCCGAAAAAACATACTGCGTAATTTTAACTTGTTTAATTGCAACAAAAATATAAATAAAAAATCTATTTGCATAATTTGCCTACCTGCAGTTTAAGCATATAAGCTATGAACTTTTAAATAACATTTATAACACCTAATTAATTAATTTTGGAATTTATAACTTATTTTTCTGACTAACTCTTTTTGAAGTTGACTAACTAGTTCATTAATTTAATATTTTTTTCCAAATAACGAAATAATCATTTCACGATCAAAGACATTTATTTCTCAAAAATAATACAATTCACTTAATATGAAAAATACTGTTAAACTAATTATAAAACTATGTATATGAATTACGGTCCAGGGGTCCTTTGTAAAATTGTTAGAATCACAACAATTTAACAAAGTTGTGGGAGAAAAAAAGTGAGTGAGTGATTTTAGTTGCTTAAAATAATATTTCTAATATTAGACATTTACATTAGCATTGACACTGTAAAAGATATAAAGTCCTTTAACAGTCAAATCCCATAACAGCCTCTGTTGCACTAACTAACTATTCAAATCGGAACACAGTTATACAAAATATTAATATTTGTCGATAAGGCAATGAGCTATGAGAGTATTGAGTGACCCACCGAGACAAACCTTTTTTTTTTTTTCGCTGGAAAATCGCTTTTTCGCGCTTCCCCCACATGAAGTGGGGGGGTATGTGGGACTCACTGGCACTGAAAGTGCCGAAATACCCACTAAAAAACCAGCGGTGTCCTCTCCGTCTGGTCTTCCGGGATCGCTTGCGCATGCTACCGAGACGCCCCGACGGTCGGCCCACCTGTGTGGGCCTCCATTTCTAGAGGGGTTCCCGGACGCCTTCTCCCCGGTCTTCTTCGGCGGACCGAGTCAGCGGAGGCACTTTCCTCACGCTGCCGCTCCGCAGCCTCCTTCTGTAACATGACATTCTCGAAGAAGGAGACCATTTCTAACCAGCACCTCTCGCTGTCGAGCATAGCGTTAATCACACTCGGCAGCGAGAGATCTCCGCCGATTATCGCCGCCAGGGTATGCCTCTGAGGCCCCCACGCAGCACACTCCGTTAGGGTATGGTGCGCCGTGTCCAGTGCACCACACTCGTGGCAGGAGGGTGATACCTCCCGCCTCGCTATCTTGCTCGCTAACAGCCATGTCCGGTAAGCACCTGCGTCAGCCTGTACGCGAGTGTGCCGCCAATCAACTGGGGGCGGATCGCCTCCACTGTCGCCAGGCCTGCTGATGGGAACCTCAGGTCCTCCTCCCATCTGTGAATCAGCGCTCGTTGGGCTAGAGCCCTGATTCTCTCCACTTCCGCGGATCCTTTACGGTCGCTGCTCGCCCTGGCTTCTACCCGAAACCGGTACACTTCTGCGAGCATCTCCGCCTGGAGCTCCCAGGGGGGATCACCCGCCACCGAGACAAACCTGTACAACCTCTTCACCAGCTAAATATTAGCAGAAGTTCTTCTTAATATAAAATGCGCTAAACTAATACCAATTACGTTTTTACTTATCTCATAATTTCCCAAATGGTTTCCATAGAATTGTAATTATTAAACGTCATGTCACTTCAAACTTTCTCGCTGAATCTTACCAAAGATTTATGTTGTAACACTCAACACACACTACCACTGAACAATGAATCTCCAGGTCTCCAGGGAAATCTTACATTATTTGAAAACTCGCAATGGCTACGGCGAAATATAAATGCAGCTTCCCTTTCGACTAACTTTTACTACATGAAATTTTGTTTACACCTTTAATCACGTGAGTTTTCTGCTTAAAATATAAAACCCTGTAGCATTTTGATTACGCTGTAACTATGGTTATAGTATTTTAAAATCAAGTATAATATTCGTTGGATGAGATAATAATTCATCTAACAAAATTGATTTAATCACTAATACATAGTCAGGTCGTATAACTTTTTTGTACGTTTCATTATACAATTATCGTGTATGAATAGGTACCTTATATTTATTGCCTGATTATTCTAAGTTAGCGATTTAAAAAAGAGTTAATCCTTCGCCATCAGGTTCGGTGATTCTATGTACTTAAGAACAATTCATGTTTTTTAAACAAACATAATTACCCTAGTTAGGAGCGAAAACAATATAAATGGAAATGTGTAACGCTTTAAAGAACGCGTTCCGCCTTATAAACCCCAGCAAAGAATCGCATGCTCGCCAATTCAAAATATCCACAAACCACCAACCCGCGTACCGAAATTAAACGAGTAATTACAGTGCTTATCCAATTTGGCAGTGCAGAAAAACGCGACCCCCCGTTCTACAGGAAATTTGTTTTAAATTTCGACAACAATGGGAGATTTCAACTTGGATAATTGCGTACGGGAACCATCCGTGACGCGAGTTCTGTATAAATCTACCAGCAACGAACAGTTAATGATAGCTTTCTTAGCTTAAACAGTGCTTTCAATGGGACGCCATGACGAAGCAATCAGCTAAATCTTCAATTTAAAATGGCGTATTCCGCTATTTTAGTGCATCGCTGCATACGCAAATGAAGATATTCAGACACAGCGCGTTGAGTGAATTACTTTTAATTACTAAGAAATTAATGCAAATACCTTCGTTTTGGGTTAGCACTTGAATCTTAACCAAAGATTTCAAATTGAAATCTAGGATTCACAGTTGAAATTTAATGTGATTAAATTGTTTTTATAATTCATCTCATCTTCGACTGTGAAAGAAAACATTGTTAGAAAATCTGCATGTATCGGGTGAAAATATGTCACACGTGTTTCCACCTACCCGCATTATAATACCGCGATGGAATTAGCGCCTTTTCTTCTCCTCTCTTCTTTAAACCTACCTTCTCCTCAATAATAACGCTTTAGCCCACTTTTATAATTTTTTTTAATTACTATACCTTAAATTCATTCTTCTCTATATGTACATTCGATTTACGAAATATTTTGAAGTGACTAAAAAGGTTTACTCGGTGGTAGAGCTCAGTGCAAGCTCGTCTGGGTAGGTACCACCCACTCATCAGATATTCTACCGCAAAACAGCAGTACTTGGTATTGTTGTGTTCCGGTTTGAAGGGTGAGTGAGCTAGTGTAATTACAGGCACAAGGGACATAACATCTTAGTTCCCGAGCTTGGTGGCGCATTGGCGATGTAAGCAATAGTTAACATTTCTTACAATGCCAATGTCTATGGGCGTTGGTGACCACTTATCATCAGGTGGCCCATATGCTCGTCCGCCTACCTATACAATAAAAAAAAAAAGGTTAGGTATTTGTATTCATGACATAAAAGTGAGGGTAAAACGAGATCGAAACTTGAGAAACTAGATATTTGAAAAGTTTTACAGTGTCATAAATCAAATGATTATAAATAGCTTTACGACGTGATAAATCAAATGAGAAAACATCGGTGACCTGTGACAGAGAATTATTTGAATCCCTTGAACGTTTTCGAATATATCCTACATAACAAAGCCTACATAACAGAATCATGAATATTAAACCTACTTATGTATATTTAGTACAAAACTTATGGATTTTTTTACTTATCTGTATTTAACTGTGGAAAATATATATAATAAATATTGTTGTATATAAAATAGAGTATCTGAATGCCATGTTTAAAATAGTTTTCTAAACGATTTCAAATTATTCCCTCGAAATTATCGTGAATAGTATATTCAGATATTATTTTTATAATTTATTTTTTAGAAGTATTGGCGATGTGCTTTTTTTATTTTTTGCCTAATTAAAAAAATTAAAACAAATTTTTCATTAAAATATTATAATATTTGAAATATATATATTTAATTGAATGACAAAAGCTTTTTGTACTGAATCAAAATATTACGTAGACGAAAAAAAAAAACTTACAATCAAGATCCGCTCAAGCGTATAAACACCGCAGCTTCGACTTAAGGTAAGAAAGTAAAAATAATACTAATAATAAAAAAAAGGAATTTTACACGTGATGAAATATTACACACTTACAACAAACAATGATAACGAACTATCGTCATAAAGCCAAGCATTTCCACAATCAAAATATATCCATGTTCGTAATGATCTTCATCAATCATAACGGAAATACCGCCACCGCAGAATTCAGAAATTGCTTCAATATATAACTTATATTACTTTAAGATCTATTTCTTTATACAATTATGACACTTTAGGTGATGTAAATAGTGTCGAAAATAAAAACAACATCCAAGAAGTATCGAATATCTTCTATTATAATCTTAAACATCCACACAATCATTACTGACTAGATATTAGTGTAAATCAGCGATATCCAGTAATTATCAGTTTTAATGTATTTTGTACCTTATTTCGTTACTAATAAAGTTCATAAGAGATATACTATGCGATTGTATCATGAATCGAAAAATTGCCAAATTATTTAAATGAATCCGCACGTAAATGAAAACAATAAATTAAGAGGACAATTTCAACGGCCTTGTATACAGAACTTGTTAACTATCTGCTAATGAGATTTACATCTCGATAAGACTGATAAGTTATTATTCAAATTAAAAACAGTATAATTATTTCATTTTAACTTAAACATATAAAATTCATGGCGACAATAACATATTCTGTGAATTCGCACTATAGACTTATTTATTCTTTATTCCAAGATCAACTATTACCAATTTATTTTAACCCTAAGATTTTGTTAACATTGAATTAATCAACAGTAATAATTTTATTACTATTTCCATATAACGATATCTAAACGAATAGACGAATGAAAGAAGAAATTAAGAATATACGTGAATCGTACAAAACAATCGATCCACTGGCCACTTAGAGCATTCTTATTGGAGACTAACCAACTGCTTAGAAGATATAGTGCTTATGTGTTTGCACATACATTGAATACTCTATTCCTTCATTCTCAAATTACGATGAGACGGCAAACAAACACAACTGCAAAGTTCAGACGTGGACCCGGTGATCCATTAATTGCATTCCGAGGCACGGGAGAAAAACAATGGAAACTTTCAATTTTAATCCAAAACCAATGTATCTTCAGCACCTAGCAACTACAAAGAAGAACTAGATACCAATGTACGTAATAACTTCTAAATTAAGTATTAAATTCATTTGTAATCCATGTTTGAATAGCTCAAAGATTTTTTAAAGAAATTAAAAAAAAACACAACGATACTAAGTATTGTTGTTTGGCGATATATTATATGTTATGATTGGTATCAAGACGAGCCAGACCACTAAGTAGGAATTAATTAATGCTTAAACATTAACCTTCAATGCAAAGAGAACAATTATTTTCAATGCAGCGCGTTACAAGTCAATATCAATCGAAATTCTAATTTAATCTCTTTCAATTAAACCTTATTGACCTTGTATTGATGATTTGAGTTCGCCAAATGAATATTATTCAGAGCGTTTAGCCCGGAACTGGTATATACGTTCACGAGTCCCATTGAATAAATCATGAATTAAATTATATTAACTAAGTTGAGGTCGTGTAGACACATCTTTATAAATCTATTCTACGTAATATTTCTTTCTATGAAATTGTTTTAATTTTTTTTTTATAATGTATAAATCCTTATCTATTTTGGAATAAAATGAGATGTTCAGTTTGAATTTATAGAAATATAAAACAATATTACCGATTTGAGTTACAATAACTTCGGTTGCTTCTACATGAAATGAATGTGAAAGACAGACAATAATTATAACTTTCGATCTTAATACTAATAAGGTTTAATTAATACGATTAAGTTTTACCTTCCGAAATGTACGTTATGTTAAACAGTCCAAATATACTTACAGAACAGTACAGTAACAGTAACAGCCTGTGAATGTCCTACTGCTGGGCTAATTCCACTTCCCCTCTTTTGAGGAGAAGGTTTGGAGCTTATTAGCATTGGAGCACCACGCTGCTCCAATGCGGGTTGGTGAAATACACATGACAGAATTTCAGTGAAATTTGACACATGCAAGTTTCCTCACGATGTTTTTCTTCACCGTCAAGCACGAGATGAATTATAATCACAAATTAAGCAAATGAAATTCAGTGGTGCTTGCCCGGGTTTGAACCCACGATCATCGGTTAAGATTCACGCGTTCTTGAACACTGGGCCATATCAGCTTAAAAATATACTTATACACTTCTAAATATTGATAAAAATAGAAACATTTTATGGTAAACAGCGATTATACGAGAATATTTTACCTGTGTATGTGTGTGGCTCCAGTAATTCCAGCAAAGTGGAATAGAATCATCCTATATCAAAATGTTTTGATGGGTGGGTGGGGTCTTCAAAACTGATTAAAGAGGTTTTATTAAGCACATCTATGCTCATGCTATCATTTAGCATTAAAGCGCCTCAACCACCCGTCGTTGGCTAGGAACTATTAGCAAAAGCATTTCCAAGGCAGTTTGACATCAGACCGGCTGACCATAAAAGTCTTTCCAAATCCTTTTTTATGCAGTGCTAGAAACATACAGTGGCAACTCCCTATAAAAGCAAGCCAATGCTGAATAATCTATGTGTGCGTGTATAAATTCGTACATATTCGAATGATGATGTTGGATCCACACAATTTTAATAGACACCGTTTAAATTTTAATTATTTAGGCCTGAAAAGGGAAAAAGTGAGTCTATTCATATAAAAAATATTTTCACATCCATCGGATTTTTGTGTGTTAGAAAAAGGAGTTTGCCATCTGTTTTGAAAAAATATTTGCAGTTAAATTTTTACACTGTGACCAAAAACATCAGCACATCTTCACTTTCGAAAACTTTAAAAAACTTTAAAAAAGAACAAAGCGTGGCATATTCCAAACACCGTTATAATACGTTCTACATGTGACATTAATAGCCGGTAGGGCAATGAATATTACAATTCCAAACGGTAGATAACATTTAAACCGATTACCGCCATTACCCGTCACTGTGACACACACACAATAGTCCGCAGCGGACTTACAAACAAGATATCTTCGTTCTGATTTTAATCTATCCGACTGATTGGTATCGCATATTTTGAAACGAAATCAATAACATAATGATGCTTTGAAATACTAGTGTATAAATATTTAATAAGATAATACGGTTAGTGACTATACATGTTTATAAGCTGTACTTATATAAAGTAGCGAGCGGATCTAATGAAGGGTATTTGGAGAACCACTAGCATCCCCCGAAATTGCATGCAAAAAAAGCATATGGTAAATGATTGTTCAGAAATTAGTGGCCATATTAATAAATCGCATTAAGTAAACATTCTACCACACAATAATATCTTGGGACATTATTCACACGAGGCCATCTGATCCCAAACTTAGCAGAGCCCGTACTATGGAAACCAGACAACTGATATACTTACATATACTATTTTTCTTTTGTAAAAACATACTTATATAGATAAACACACCCAGACTCAGGAAAAACAGACATGTTCATGCAAATAAATGTCTGTCCTGGGTGGGAATCGAACCCACGACCTGCGACGTGAAAGACGAGTATCTTACCAACCACGCCAACCGGCTAGTCAAAACAATGTAAATATAGACCATAAAAAAAGACACTGCAGTAATAAAATACTGATTGGATTGAACGCAGACACGATTGCAAAAATTTACGTTGAATTATAGCGATGCCTCAATTTTGTAATATTCAATAGTGAAATAAGACGATCAAATAGAGGGCGAGCTAAATTGCAATTCTCGGTCAGTTGATCGAGCTGTATAGATAAAACGCAAAGCGACTGGAACAATAACCGATGCACTTCCTTTGACAATACGGACTAAGCGACCGGGGTCCGTAATTTATACAACGCCACAAGATCGCAACGATACGCTTCACTAAATCGATCAATAATCCTAGAAAGTGATAAGGAATGGGTTCCATCGAATTGAAACGTCAGCGATGTATAATCAAACGCGATACGCAATTTAAAACGCAGTGAGACGATCGAAGATCACGGCTCTGCGTCAAATGGTTACTTTACGTATAATTACTATGGCAGTTGGGATTCTAACAGCGCCGGTGGTCTGTACTCGATAGTATTCGTTTGTACTTTGTTCATGAGTTCACGTTTCGAATAAGATACGCATCCGGCAGTGTTATTTAAAGGCATTTCCACTAAACATGTATTATGGTAATGCTTAAGGTAGACGTGAAACTTAATAGAATTTAAAATTTGTATAAGAATCAGTTTCATCTACGATATCATACAGATAATATTATCATATTCGGCTTCGCGTTGGTTTCGATTGCGTATATTTGTTATAAATTTTAAATAAGTTAATCCTGACGCTTGATTCTCACGTTTTGTTTAAGATTTACCTAAGAATTATTTATGACATGAATGTTTATTTAAATTTGTTTGTGTTGTTACTTATATTTATGCCTAGCTCCTGAGTCACGAACTTCACTAATTGTAATTGTAAACTGGGTTTCCTTAAATAAATATGAACAACTACTTCGACTTCTAGTACAACATAGATTTTGTTAATTTTATTTATTTTTATAATATAATATTAATATAAGAAAATGTATATAAATATATATATAAGCGAAATCAATGCTATCTGCCTGTTACGCTTTCACAACTAAACGACTGAACAGATTTTGATGAAATTTAATATAAGTCTTGCAGGTCATAATAATAGTATAATGTCAAGCAAACTTTTCATCCGCACCCGGCCAATTTACTCTGAGATAATTTATCTTAATGTACGCCACTTTTCGTTTTTCTTATATATTATCTAAATCATATTTGATACATCTCTAAAAACTGATTTTACTCAGGGTAAACGATTATATTTGTGGACAATACTTGACACTCCTTATGTATTCTTTAGAACCAATTCAAGAACTAAATAAATAAGCTGCATTTAGTCCATTTCTTTATGGGCTTAAAGATTTACATCATCAGTGAAATTAAAAATCAACCTTTACTTTGAAATTATACTTTAATTATAAAGTATAAAATTATTATTATAAAAAAAGCTGAAACAAAACCACTAACTTCTTATAAATTACTTACTACCTTATTTTAGAAAGGCCGCCTAGTTAATTAGCCACGAGATGATAAGGACACTTTCGATCCTAGACAGTTAGCAGACAACTCCTTAAAAAAATAGGAGCAAGGAATTCTTATCATCATGAGAGTTCAGGAGCAGGATCAACGGCTTTGCGTGCTTTACGAGGCACAGAAATGTAAACACTGGCAATTCCCATCCTCCTGGCTGCTGCTAAAAATGTATTGACAGAAAACTCGATAACTTTCTAATGGTCCGTTAAGGTAGTTAATCTCTCACATGACTTACAAAAAATGTACGTCGTCATACATATTAATCTAACATTAAATAGATTAAATTATTACGTTTTTCACTCGCAACTAATGTAATGGCATGGATATGTTAGAACGAGTCGTCGTCGAGTTTGTCTTACCGTCAAACACAAATATTAACACGAACAAGCGACGCAACGGAATAGCAAATCGCGGTATATTTGTTTAAGAAGTACTTTGATGCTGGAGTAAACAGAACAGAAATGTTCAATACAGTTAGTTGTCAATGAAGGAATGTCTACAAATATTAACAGTATTTTGTCGTACACTGTTATTCATAAGGTACATCTGTACTTTACGAACTCCTTGACTACACACGTGTGTATAGTCAAGGAGTTTACTTAAAATTCAACAATACACCATATAATAGAACTGAAGTAGGACCGTTACGTTAAATTATTTTTAGTAAGATCTCTATTTCTATATATTAATGTGATAAAACTTGTTATAAATTATAAAACTTCTATTTATTAACTAAATTTCATTTGTTATATGTTATAGATTAAATAAAATTACAATTTTGTGTAAATGGAAAACCGTTTCGTATCAAAAGTTACGAATAAAATAATACTTATTATATGACGAACTATTTTTAATATATCTTTCTTAACGAATTAAGACACATTGATAAAGTTGATCACTAACACCAGAAATAATTATTTTTTATTACCAAAGAGATTCTGGTCTTACACCTGAAAATAGCGATCCACCAACCCGCATTGGAGTAGCGTGGTGTTTTAAGCTCCTAATCCTTCTCCTCAATAACGACAGGAGGCCTTAGTCCAGCAGTGGGATACTAACAGGCTGTTCAATTTTTATTATTAATGAATAACTGCAGGCGGATTAAAATAACATAATTCCAAATTTTAAAGAGATACACCAAATGCACGATCAACATCTATGCAGATACACATATCTGGAGAGATTTTAAAGATTAATCAACGAAATGAAATCTATCTTCTACGCATACTAATTTGCAAGGAAAATACAACACAATACCTTGGGATGAATAATAATCACCAAGCCGATAATTATTATATTAATGTAACCTTCGAAGGTGCGCAGATTTACAACAAGTTGCCTCCAGTGGTTAAGAATTGTAACTCAATGCAAGTGTTTAGGTCTAGATTGTCACAACATGTTATAAAGACCTACTCTTAATTTCAACCTATTATATACATACCTACTACCAACGTATTGTTTACTTATTGTTTTATTTTGTTTAAATACTCGTAACGATTAACATATTTAATTTTTGTTCTTCTTATAATTAGATTAACATTATACCTACATACTTAAAAGCGACGAACTACATGCATAATTTACTTTCATTGATATTGTAAATATTTCTCATGTAAGTGACTGTTTTTGTCTTTTTTATGAATAAATGTCTATAAGCCCAATGTAAGTTATATTATTAAATTTGCATTTTAATGTAGTAAAATTACATTAATGTGCTTCAATAATTCGTACCATTACTTTTGTTTATTTTCAATGCTTAATAATTAAAATCATATGCTATTTTACTGATAGTATCGTAAAATTTAATATTATATTTAAAAAAAACTTGGAGTATTAATGCGAAAACCTTTTATTAAAAATTCATATTTTTGTTGTTATCACCTCGTCTTACTGCTGCTTAATGCTGCTGGCATTCTTACCACCATTTCACGCGGTCATGAATTGGACAGTAGATATTTTCAATTTTAATTCTTATATACTAAGGCTTTGATTTAAATAATACTTACGTTAATATAATTAATACATATGTGTAAATATTTAAAAAATATTTTACATTTAAAAAGTTATAAAGAAATTTCGATTACATTTCGTCAAGTACTCATATAGCCATATTGTGCAAAAACTTTCTGATCAATGTACATCTGCTATGTCTCGGATAGTATAAAAAGCGGTTCCATCATGGAGCCGCCTCAGAGTTGGGATTGCGAGTCAAATAAAAAATTGTATTTTATTCATGATATAAACTTTAACATCAGGTTTATGTTAAATTTCGTAGTGTAATGGAAACAATGCATAATGCATCGAACGGGCTTGACACGATGACATATGGAATAAGTTGCTTTGACGTTAGGGACAAACTGGAATATCGAAATAACGAATGCTATCTGAAATGCCCGAGTGTTTTTCACAGTTTTTCTTACGCCGTTAATGTTTTTGGCGCAATGATTTTTGCTTTGTATTTTATAAAAAGACGAAGACGATATTCGATTTAAAGAAAACGAAATGAGACGCTGCGTTCGCGCATAATTGGAAGAACTTTTTGTACACGAACTGAATATAAAGTAAGATCGATATAATTCAGGTTTTTTTAATGCGCCGCAAATCTTTGGTCCTGTCTTTTAAAAGTTTCGCGGTATGTAGAATACAAAAAGTGATCGGTATTTTTGTCAACCAAATCTCCCAATTATAAAGAGTAGAGAGGCATGAGAAGCTTTGTTTTGGTATAATTATGTGAAATATAAATAAAAATTTAATAAACGCTTCTAGATTATAACTCTTTGCAACCACTGTTCCAGTAGAATAAAATAAAGCCAACCCGTCTCAATTCCGTCCGATATTAAACGTGTTTATAGAGCACTGACGACGACTTAGGGAACTTTCGGTGTCCAAATCCATTAATCGAACACATAAGTAACTCAATCAGCTGTCTGCGGGTCATTAACCTACTAGCAAACGTATTTCTAAGCAGACAGATGGCCTGACGCTGAAAACGCAACCAAATCCATGCAGTTATGGATTGATTACGAGCATAAAGTAAATTACCAGAAACCTATATACTCGTAGCATTGCTTACATAAACCCGTGTGCTTTGAAAGCAAACTTGAAAAAACTTATTAATTACATATACATAATTATATTACAATAAGGAAGCAATAACTTATGTATATGTATAAAAAAATATATTTCAAATACTAAATAGAAATAAGCTTTATTGTTAACTATTTATTGATAATTGAAATCACTAAAATATTTAACAAACATCTTTCTTATACATTTTAAAAACCGCATAATGGAATGTTGTAATATGTACTAAAAAAAAATTAAAATTCTCCACAAACATTCCAAAATAATCCATTCAAATATCCACGACATTGTAAGGAAGTTCAAATATTTGTTCGCTTAATATGCGCATTTACCTATAAATAACAAACATAGTCACATAAAACTTAACCTCCGATAGTATTTACGTCACGATTGGATCTATAAGCATTCTTGAAGCCATCGATGATCAAGATAGCGAAGTACCTATGAACAATGTATGATCGCTGAGGGGCGTGACCTGCGCGTGGGCATGAGCGTCGGTGGACATTGTTTAACCGATATCGGAACCCAAATATTGAGAGCGAGATGCTATCACGGATTATAATGTTCTTTTATAAGTATTTACACAAGTATAGTCATTTGGATATCGCTTGATCGGCAAACCGCATTCTAGAGTTCCGTCTATAAAAACTGAACCGTTATTTTATTTGACGCAGTGGAAATTGATGATTTTCATTCCAGGTCTTGGTCTTGGGTTTATATTTGATTCTTAATTACCATATTTTATTCTTCTTAATTCAGGGTGGGTGTGAGATCGTTTTTACACACGCTACTCCTCGCCTCCTGGAAAGATTTTCTCTCATCGTGGCCAGTATGCCAAATGGACCAATATTTCAAATATTTTTTATTAAATAAGGGTTTCCTTCAACCAACACCTTTAGTCATTATGAATTTTTTTGTTGCCTCTTCACGCCTCGTTTGAAGGAACCTAGGTCATAAGAGGAGGAGAACTCATGTGATGGTAAAGAATTCCAACTTCCAATCCAAACTTGATATTTATTCATTTGTAGCTAAAACTCTGCTGTCATTACATGTTTTAATGCACGGAACCATAAGTACGCAAGTATGACTCACACTGGGCTACGTTTTTTTCTATGCGGTGGGTTGGTAATAGGTGTTCTGTCTTCAGAGAATTTTTCAAATTAATTTTACATGATTTTATCGCAATGTTATGCTATAGCTCCAAAACTCTCAACAGAAGAATAACTTAGTCTGAAGTATATACAGCTTGTAACTGTATAGCTGTTCATACATACATTATTTATATTCTCTGACTGCCTCGCCGGCTTAGTGGCTAGATATAAGGCCGCAGATCCAGTGGTCCTGGATTCAATTCCCAGGTCGGGTCAATAAATAGTTATTTGGTTTTTCTGTCAGAAAATTCTCAGTAGCAGCCCGGAGTCCGAAAGTTGGAAGTGTGTACACTCCCGTGCCTCGGAAAGCACGTTATGCCGTTGGTCCTGCGCCTGAACTTTTTCCGGTCGTGTCGGATTGCCGTCCCATCGGATTATGAGAGCTAGGGAAGAGAGAGTGCACCTGTGTTTGCGCACACACTTGTGCTTTATAATATGTCCTACGCAGTTAGTTAATCTCCCTTGAGATTGGCCGCCGTGACCGAAATTGCTCTGGAGGACATTAATATTTATATTCTGCAAATCTTACGAACGTATTCCAATAGGATAAAAGAAACAATGACAAAGGTGACAATACAAAATAGGACCAAATTAAAATAAAGGAAATTTCACCTCTTAAATTTAAGGGAATTTGGGAATCATGAAGATTCCCATATTCCCTTAAATTTAAGCGGTGAGGTATTATTTACCAAGAGGATAAGTTATTGATGATTTAACAATAACAGTGATTACAATATATGTAACATATTAAAATTAATTTAACACGTGCTATTAACTATTTATATATTTGAAATGAAACAAAGATTACTAAACATGATAAAATACTTCGTTCTCATTCGTATTGTAATGGAATAAAAAATCGATTTAAAAGGCAAATAAAATACTAAAGAGAATAAAATCCAACTAGTACATGCTTTAACTAGTTTTGTGGTAGATAAAAGCAATGTTGCTCCAAATCGGCGCTAACAATGCAACCGAATGGAGTCCTCAAACGCAGTATTCAAATTCGCACGTGAACAAAGTATCGCGATGCGCCGAGTTCAATGCTAATTAAGAGGATCACGACGCAGCATCACCGTGTCATGGTTAACATTGATGTCAGAAATTAATGGACGTGTCAAAAAAGTCTTGAAAATTTAGTAATACGTTTCTGTCAAATATTTTGCTATTGTATATTAACCGCAATGAAAACAAATAAAACATTCCATTTTTAAAACAAAAAATTTTCGATTGCATTTGAGTTCAATGAATGTTTACGTTTAAATGAAACGTATCTAACGAAAAGCGTATTAAATAATTATTTTGTAATTGTATCAATAATGTTACCACAATTATGAAAATTTTGGTTGAGGTAGTCATGTTATTGGTACTTTGTGGTAAGGCTTTGTATAAGCTCCATAGTAGATACTCATTCATTAGATATTTTACCGTTAAATAGCAATACTTAGTGTTGCTGTGTTCCGGTTTGAAGGGTTAGTGAGGCGGTGTAACTACGGCTATAATGTACATAACATCTTCCTAAGGTTAGTAGCGCATTGGATATCTAAAGAACGGTTAATATCTTTTACAGTGCGAATATTTGTAGACTATAGAGACCATTCAGCATCATGTGGCCCATTTTCCGCGTAGCTATTTAATATGAACCAGTTTTTTTTCTCTAATTTTATATAGAATACAATATAATTAATGACGCATTAATAAATAAATTATAATAAAAGTTATAATCATGAATACAATTATATTGATTCGATAACTATTTACTTGAAGCAACGTGCCAATATTACTAATATAAAATCGCAATGATGTTATACATACAGGTCTTCATTTACATCTCAATGGTAACTAGTGTTTAAACATTTGTCATTTATCAATTTCCTGTTCAAGGCCTAATTTTAAGTACACACATTTTGTGTAGATCTTAAAGAACGACCGTTAACTTGATATCTTTGTTAATCGCAAAGTCGATCTGCTAATAAGGAAATATTTATCATATTTTCTTAATTCGTAAATGTATCCAACTCTCAGCGAGCCGTGGAAGGCAAATCTTTTTTTTTTTAATTTGTTTTATAATATTCGAATAGTTTATTGCTGGTCAGATATAAATAATGTCACATTTAAATTTTTTTTTTTTTTAAATATTAGTTTTTATATGCTTGTCTTTGGTATACCAGATCCAGATGACTGCGTGGAAAGCAAATGGGAACTATTAGTACTCGCCGTGTAGTTCCCAGCACTCATCTTATTAGCTCGGGACATGTAAGCGTTGCTTTTTTTTGTTTTCGTTTCGAAACTTTGTAGTTTTAAGGCGTTTCATTCTGCCAAGCTCCATGAGATGATTGAGCAAATTATTTTAACAATTTCTTAATTTAACTCCCACATGAATTAGTTAAGAAATATTTATTTAATACATTTTTCATTGCTTTGCTTTGAAAAAGTTCTTAGGTTTTATTATTGTATATTTAAAGCGTTAATGAAGCAATTAAATTAATAGTAAATATAATTCAATAGTAAAACTTTTCATTGATCAATTTATTTTTTAGATAGAAAGATAAATCGTCTGAACAAATCGTAACAAACAAATTTAATCAATCGTCGTCAACAAATTTAATCAATAAATTATTCATTGCTGGTTTAGTTATGTTAAAACAAAATTAAAACACTATCAGACGTTTATCTCAATCGTAAAATACACTTAAATTCCACTTTAAACCTTAGCTCGGAACTAATGTAATATTTACAAAACGAACTTAAAATTCAAGCGAACATTAAATCGTTCCCATATAACGGATGCAGTAATTTGCCCATATGTCTTGTTATGGCCGTTTCGCAAGATTAAAACGCTGCCCACCCTTCATAAATCCTACCCAACACACCTATCTTCATTTATAATTCAATCTCCTAAAATACGGAAAAACCTGACCAAGTTACCAGTAAATTGTCAATACGACGAAGAGTTTGTCGGTTACCACTTTTTACTAGGATTTTCAGAGTTAGACTCAAATAAAATGGATTCTATGCATATTAAAGTATCATCATGCGAACGAAACGGTGGTTTATTTAAGGAAAGGGTCGAGTTTATGGTGTCGTTTTTATTGGTGAAAAGTCGATAGTAAAAAGCGATGTGGCCATTTATGTTTGTGATGCTGCAAATACTCGAGAGTACCTTCATAAAGGGATACCAGGCAATATGTGTCGGTTTTACTGTATACTTAACACAATTTGTGTTTAGTGCGTCTTTATTTGAATAAATTAGACTAATAAAATATTCACTATAAATTGTATAAAATTTTGTGTTTTAATAGTGTCGTAAAATTTTAAAACATTGAGAGCTTATGCTGCCATTAATCTTATCTGATGGAATGTTGAATTTAATCTTTGAAATATTTTAAATTCAAACGATACAAAATAATTCTAACAAGAATGTTTCCCGTCGACAAACAAAATAGCGAACAAACAAATCAGCTACAAAAAAAATCGTTCAAAAGGCGTAATATATTGTAGAAGTAGAACAAGCCTGATAGTTATTACTGCTTAATATACAAAACAATAGTACTACATGCAGTATAAAGAAAAATTTCGCCAAAAAACACAAAACTCCACAAAGTCAATATATGTATCTGTTCTTTGTAAGGTTTTATTATGTACTAGCTGTGCCGCGAGGCTTCACCCGCGTATAATTAATAAAAATATAATAAATTATTAAATTACTATAATAACACACACGCGCACACACACGCACACACACACATATGGCTACTGGTAAAGAAATACGTAATTAACGATTTGAAATTAATTTTCACAAGATACCGTGGGGTTTACCGATCTTATATATAGCCTAACATTTGCACCATCACATGTTCTTTGTGTGTACTAAGTTTCATCAAGATTGGTCAAGCCGTTCTTGAGTTATAAGAAGACATATAGACAGACAGACAAATAAAAATGAAAAAAATAGTATAATGTGAATTACTGCATCATAAAACGATTATTTATCACAAAATTAGGTGAAACAAAAAAATGTACAGACAGAACCAATAGATTTTTATAGTAGTATAGATGATACATACAGACAGACAGAACCAATAGATTTATATAGTAGTATAGATGATACGTTTTTTTAATCAGATTTTGTGACATGAATCTTTAATTGCTAAAACAAAATGGTACAAGTTAGCGCACTAAAAGCACACATAAAATTCAATAATGTTCGCGAACGGTTGGAGTTTACGCTAGTGTTTTATGGTGACGTTGCTCCGTCACGAATCAATTTTGTGTTCTCTTTGAATTATATCCGATTACTAATGTTTTAGGTTAAAATAGCCTTTTTATAAGCTAATATTGTTATTTGAAAGTTATCAAAACCAAAACAAATATTATTTTATCAAAATCACTTGAGTCTCCCAAAAGTTTAACGTTATGTGTTTATTTAAATTTATTTTAGACATATAATTTAATAATAATAATTACTTAAAACTAATAAAACTAGGATAACACGGATCGTTTTGCTTTCAATAAAGATTTTTTACCTCTAGGATTTTTTGGTATCACATATTCCAATTCAACACTTAAATATATTATAGCAAGAAATTAACACGTGATTAAATTCTTGTCTCAACAAAAGTGAAAGCATTATTGATTTTTCTGTCCTCAATTTGTGTTTACAATTTCACTAGCATAATAAAGGAAAACATCGTAATAAAGCCTACACGACTGCACGTGTCATAAGAACTTTAGAATTATTCCCATTACAATACAATATATAAATAAATAATATATAACTCGTGCCACTCATTATATAGGCTCTGAAGTAAAATCAAATCTTCTTATATATAAAATGGATTAAAAAATATAATAAGGGTCCTCCAGACCGATTTCGGCCACGGCGGCCAATCTCAAGAGAAATTAGCCAACTGCGCAGGAGATATGATAGTGCACAAGTGTGTGCGCAAACGCAGGTGCACTCTCTTTTCCTTAGCTCTCATAATCCGATAGGACGGCAATCCGACACGACCGGAAAGAGTTCAGGCGCAGGACCAACGGCTTAACGTGCTTTCCGAGGCACAGGAGTGTACACACTTCCACCTTCCAGACTCCGGGCTGCTACTGAGAATTTTCTGACAGAAAAACCCACTAACTATTTACTGGCCCGACCTGGGAAATGAACCCAGGACCACCGGGTCTGCAGCCTAATATCTAGCCACTAGACCAACGAGGCAGTCAATAATATAAACCACGACACTGCTTGACCGCTTATTATGTTATATGTTAAAATATTTTTGAGCAAATTATATTACATCAAACATCATTTCAAATCAAAAAACCGCTGGAGGACTGAACGAATGTTTTATAAAGAATATTTTACATTTAAATTTGACCTTGTATTTTTACTGACATTGCGTATATAAGTCCAATAAAATTCATAATGAGTACTCAGTATTTCACACATTAAACTTGAATCTAAAATTTATTATGTTCTTAAATATTTCACATTCAACATGATTTACGCTTGCGCTGCAATATATTTTTAAATATAAAACTGAAATAGAACGTCTTATTAGACGATAAATTTCATTTTACTTATAACATCTGAAATGTAATGATAACACTACTATGAGAACAGGCCTTCAGATCAAATCAAATAAAAATATACTTCATTCAAGTAGACTTATGCGACCACTTTTTGAATCGTCCTTTTGCTTTATGTTAACCTAGCTGATTTTAAAGTAAGAAGTATGAAATGTCATTCTGTAAGAAAAAACGTAAAGTGCCCCTTACTATACATATTATTTTAACTCTTGCGGTTTTTGCAGCGCACGCCAGAATGGCTCTCAGATAGGAGTAATTTTTCCGACTTACGTGACAATTATATTTTGACCAATTTACTCAATAGCTATAAAAATTATAGCCTATGATATTATGATATATGAGCTATATTATTGTAAAGT
Organism: Nymphalis polychloros; assembly: GCA_905220585.2. Lineage (NCBI taxonomy): Eukaryota > Metazoa > Arthropoda > Insecta > Lepidoptera > Nymphalidae > Nymphalis > Nymphalis polychloros. The sequence goes on from HG992253.1 coordinate 3,097,909, forward strand.
CTCATTAAAATCCATTTAGTAGTTTATACGTAAAAGAGTAACAAACATCCATATATCCATGCAAAGTTTCGCGTTTATAATATTATTTTTTATAGCATAGGTATGCGGGCGAACATATGGGCCTGATGGTAAGTGGTCACTAACGCCCATAGAAATTGGCATTGTAAGAGGTGTTGACCATCGCTTACATCGCCAATGCGCCGCCAACCTTGGGAACTAAGATGTTATGTCCCTTGTGCCTGTAATTACACTGGCTCACTCATCCTTCAAACCGGAACACAACAGTACCTAGTACTCCTGTTTTGCGGTAGAATATCTGATGAGTGGGTGGTACCTACCCAGATGAGCTTGCACAAAGCTCTACCGCCAAGTAAACTAGATAAAATACATGATAATAAAAATCATTTTTAAAAACAAGTTTTCATTTTGAAAACTTCTAGTCTATGTTGTTTAGCGTTGTCTGAAGCCAATCCTAGTTATTGAATCAAGTCGTGCTTACCACAAAAAGTACTGACATCGGAGCTAAACTAACATGTAAAATTTCAACTCCGTAGGATAAACAGAAGTGGTTCTAATTCAATTTGCAAGATTTGATCAAAGCGACTATCAAACATCATAAAAAAGTGCACAACGCCGATAAAGAAGTTGTCACTTCAAAAAAAAAATCTAGTAAGCAATCTTGAGATACCAACATTCTTTAATATTAAGAATGTTCAAATAACAATTAGTTATTCAAACTATTATGTTTAATTTGTATTGACGGCTATTTTGACATATTTTAAAGGTCAGCGAATAGCTGATTGATTTTTATCGGTAATATTTCACTTTGATGTTTTTTCCCGTTAATATTGAAAATACATACATTATAAATTGGTAAACGAAAGTACGAATAACTAATTTCATTTTATCGTATATATTCAATAACGTCTGCTTCAAGCATTATTATATATGTATATTATATAAATATCCTAACTAATATTATAAATGCGAATGGGAGTTTGTTTGTTTGTTACACTTTCACGCCTAAACCACTAAACCGATTTTAAAAAATATTTCGCCAATGGAAAGCTACTTAATCAGGAAGTAACATAGACTAAATTTTGTCCCCGTATTCCCAGGGAAACGGGAACTACGCGGTTGAAACCGGGGACAAAACGCTATTATAAATGTGAAAGTGAGTTTGTTGATTTGTTTGTTACATTTTTACGTGGTAACTATTCAACTGATCAACAAGGAATTTTGCAAACACTATTAGAAGGGGATAGGGTACACTTGCTAACACTTATACATGAGCGAAGCCGCAGGCGAAAACTTGTATTATAATCAATGTAATATATATAAAATATTGTAATATATATAAAAATCTCGTGTAACAGTGTTAGTGTTTATACTCCTCCGAAACGGCTTGACCGATTTTGATGAAATTTTATATGTATATTCTGTAGGTATGAGAATAGGTTTATAACAAATTTTTATACCCCTAAGTGTTAAGGGTGGCTCTCCCCAAGATTTCTTTTTTCAGTTTTTGGACATATGCTTTTATTTTTTTATTATTTGGCATTTAAAAATACATACAAGCCTAAATTTTCACCCTTCTACCATCAACCCCTATTTTTTAATAGAGATATTAGTAATTCAATCATTTTCAACCTCGGTCGATTACTGGATCAATTAACACTTGATCAGTTATCCCCGTCGGGGGCTTTTGGTGTCACTTCTCACCATGTAAACAGCACGGAGTAAGGATGGGAGCGTTCTCCTGTCTCTCTTGCAATAAGCTGTATCGCATTTCTTACACAGTTTTCGGAAAAAAACTTGCCATTATTATTGTTTGTACATCGATCGCAGTAGTGATCTTTACAATTATCATTTTATCATTTCCGTGTAATTCTCAACTAAATTTAGTATAAATTTGCAGTGCTGTAATTATTGTTTTTATTAATTATTAATATTAAGAGTATTTCTACTATATTATTCTTAAGGAAAAATATTGTGAAAGGTAAGTTAAATAACAAAAATGTGTGTGTACTTATGTATAGACAGAATCTAAAAATATAAAAAAGTGTGCGATCGGGGGACCCCCGGGAGGAACGAATTTCTTTGCGATATATTTTTTAAGTTAAAACGTGTTTTAAAATGTAGATTTTTAATGATTATATTTTTGTAAATTTGTTACACTCCCGTGCCACGAAAGGCACGTAAAGCCGTTGGTACTGCTTCTTACCTGAACTTTTACCGTTCGCGTCGTATTTGCACCTGCACTCTCATAATCCGATAGGACGGCAAACCTACCCGTGTATTTACGCACACACTTTTGCACTATAATTTGCGTAGTTGGCAATTCTTTCTTGAGATTGGCCATCGCGCTCGAAATCGGTCAGGAGGAAATTATTCTTCGGAGTGTGCAGCGTGGGGCCTCAGAGGCATATCCTGGCGACGATAGCCGAGCGTGATTAACGCCATGTTGGAAATGGCCTCCTTCTGCGAGAGTGTCATGTCGCAAAAGGAGGCCGTGGAGCGGCAGTGCGAGGAAAGTGCCTCCGCTGATTCGATCCGTCGTAGAAGACCGGGGAGAAGGCATAGGCGCTATGCGCACCTTAACAGCCACCGGGGCTAAGGGGGTTCCCTGTATCTGGGAATTCCGGGACGTCACGGTAGCATGCGCAAGCGATCCCGTGGCGCCACCCGACTAGACGGAGAGGATACCGCTGGTTTTTTAGTGAGTATTCCGGCACCTTCAGCGCCGGTGAGCCCCACATACCCCTCACTTCATGTGAGGGAAACGCGTAAATGCATTATTCCAGCGAAAAAAAGGAGGAAGTTGTTCTTACTTTTTTATCACACCAAAAAGCGTTGCCCTTCTTAATCAACTCTCCCACACATGTGTATATTTTATGTTATTTTTATTATGATTTTAATGCAAAAGTGTAAAGTAAGAATTAAAGTTGAATACATTAGGAAAATAGTAATTTATTCAAAATTAAATATAAAATAGCGAATTATAAGTTAAAAAAAGAGTTCAAATTATATTTACATTTGTACAGAATTAAGGTTATCTCATTGGCATACAATTCTTATTATCAAATCTGAAAATTTACTCACACATACATACACATACAACCGCTAGAATAGAAAGAATCAGTAAGAAAGAAAGAGGAGAAAGGTCGCTTGGAGGACAACGCTTTTTTGTTACATGACAATTTCTGACAGGTTACTTTGCAGTAGTAAAAGAACTTTGTTCCAATAAATGAAAAAATATGTAGAGCATGTTGTACTTTACTTTATGCATTATTATTATATGCCCTGTACCGAACACACATACACTGTACTGTATGGGCGAATGTTTATATCTTATTGATTAAAAAATGCACGGGATAAAATCCTTACTTTACCCGTACGAAGTCGGATCGGGCAGCTAGTAATTCTATAAAAAAGATCAACAAAACTACGAACCAGTTTAAGTATTTAAAAAATCTTTAAAAGCGAATGTCATCAAACAGAATTGCTTACCGTTTCGTCGAAACATAAAAAAGAGATTTAAATTGATTAGATAAAGCATAAAATAGCAATAATTTTACAACTGACGGGACACCGTGAACGTCAGTTTCAATAATGCTGGTCATTTTTAATCTTTAATTTGAAAACAGGTGCTTCACACCTGCATAAATCTTAATCACGGTTTTGTTTTGTTTTGTTTTGCGTCGTGATGACTCCATATCACACTAATTATCGATCCGTGCTTGTTTCTTTATCTTTGAAGACCTTTAATTCCGATGTTAGAGGCCGTACACACTTTTCATAATACAAAATTTATCCTGTGACTTCTCTCACGTATTTATGTTATGTTTATTTATTTATTTGTATTAAAATGATATCTATTGATTTTTGTTTAATAAAAGAGATAATACTCAAAAAAAATTGTGTTAGTATATATTTTATAAATACGACCGTGTTTAATAATTGAAAATAATTTAATCAACTGTAAGCTATGATGCGGAAGGTAACGATTAATTAATGTTATTTTTTTTGTTTTACATTTATGTGTAATGTTAATGTTAATCTTAAATATAAAGACATATATATAGTTATACGAAATAATAAAAAAAAAATCTTTAGAAATAAGTATGTTAATCTATACGTGACTTAATATTTCTAATCAGAGGCATCAATCAAACAGCCCCTAATAAATTGTCCAAACCGAGGGTGTTTATAATCTTACGGTTGATAGAGTTGCACAATGGGTGGTTTTGTGACCATTTTTTATTAAAAACTCGTTTTAGCCGGAAATCAACGGTTGAAGGGTTGAAACGTATTTTGAATAAAGCAATCAATCGAATAGCATTATTATTGTTTTATACACAAGTATATTAATTTTATCGTTGTTCAGTCAACGGTCATTTGAACGTTATATATTATAATCGACTGCCTCGTTGGTCTAGTGGTTAGATATAAGGCCGCAGACCCGGTGGTCCTGGGTTCAATTCCCAGGTCGGGGCAATAAATAGTTATTGGGTTTTTCTGTCAGAAAATTCTCAGTAGCAGCCCGGTGTCTGGAAGTTGGAAGTGTGTACACTCCCGTGCCTCGGAAAGCACGTTAAGCCGTTGGTCCTGCGCCTGAACACTTTCCGGTCGTGTCGGATTGCGAGACATGCATCGGATTATGAGAGCTAAGGAAAAGAGAGTGCACCTGTGCTTGCGCACACACTTGTGCGCTATAATATGTCCTGCGCAGTTGGCTAATCTCTCTTGAGATTGGCCGCCGTGGCCGAAATCGGTTTGGAGGACCTTATTATAATCGAATCTATATTTTTTATTAGATTTAATTGTTAGTTAATTATAGTTCCATAAAAATTGGTTCCTTTTTTATAGCATAATTTGGCGGACGAGCATATGGGCCACCTGATGGTAAGTGGACACCAAGGCCCACAGACATTGGTATTGTAAGAGATGTTAACCATCGCTTAGAACACCAATGCGCCACCAACCTTGGAAATTAAGATGGTATGTCCCTTGTGCCTGTAACTTACACTGGCTCACTTACCCTTCAAACCGAACAATACAAAGTACTGCTGTTTTGCGGTAGAATATCTGATGAGTGGGTGGTACCTACCCAGACGAGCTTGCACAAAGCTCTACCACCGAGTATTCAATTAATGTTATGAGAAAAAGAGAGTGTTTATGCACCCTACATACATATTTGTGTTATTATATCTGTTGCATGAGCTTGCTGGTCTACGTTGAGAATAGGTGCCATGTCTGAAATCGATTAACAGGACGTCCTAATTTACCATTATTACCATCTTATAAACTAACCTTTTTTTCTTTAAATCCATACCCAGTTTTTTACATTTACGATATTTTTCCCCTAACTAGTCACATGAGCAGAATACACAAATATTTTTTTTTATTTCAAAAAATAACTTTTATATAATTTAATGTAAACTGTTTCATTACCAAACGTAACATTTAAATTTAAAGAAAAAACATTGCTTGATTATCTATTAGTATTTAAAAGTACATTATTCAAATTAACGAATAATGAAAAATGATATAACGTATAATTAAAAAACAATAAAAACATTCACTCCACACATCAGATTAATAGCTCAGCTACTAAAGACAATATGATGAATGTATTGAATGATACCCATCGCATCCGTTAGCGGATCATCTATTTCATTCTAATACCATTGTCGTATTATATTTATACAAGATCGATATCAAGTGAATGATGTTTTCTATCACATTTCATTCAAATAGGTCACGTTATATTAAAACTCTATTCGACTTTCTAATATTCGAGTTATAATATCAATTTGCTGGGCACCATGAGTAATTATAACGAATGAGTGGTCTTGACAAATGCGTCGTGAAGTATGTACCGTACAAATTTGATTGGCTTCGGTTTGAAATACAAAGTGAGCCGGTGTATGGTTGTGATATTTTACGGTAATTCGTTCTTTATTAACAGGTCATAAGGTTCAAATAGTTTACGCGATAATTTTACATTCTTCTATGACTTAGTGAATGCATCCTTAGTTTTATCACTATTCTTGCAACTTTAAACGTCGAACTGAAAATAAGATAATTTGAAAATTTCTTAGAAAAATAATTGCCAAAATTGAATTTGAATTTGAATTTTGTAGTCCTAAAGCTTCCTCTCTTCTAGGACTGGAACATCTCTATCATGTTGCGCCAATGCGGATTGGATACTTAGTAGAAACTCTTCCAACACACACAGGTTTCTGCACATTGTTTTATTGCCACGTCGATCATATTTATCTATTTATTTATTTGTAAAAGAACACTTACGACGTACATATGAAGCATTAAGAAAGTGAACTTAAAATCAACACTCCGTCACACGTCCATAGCATTTCAGCTTCATTCTAATCAAATTCAAATTAAAAATAACAAAAGATCAACAGTAAATTTATAAAAACGACAAAATTAAATTAAATTAAAATCAAAATTAAATCATATAAATTATACGTGCACATAAAACTTTAATAAATAAAAGTATTGAGTTTTATGTGCACGTTTAATACATATGTTCAAACCTGCGATCTTCAATTGCGATATGTTCTTTCCACTGAATCAATTTCGCTTAACTTAGTTTAAAAAGTTCCGATACAAAGATATTTCTTAAGATATCTTAAGAATCAATTTATTTAATTATACATAAACATGAACAAATCCTTTACTGTAATCATTAATTAATATCAATTGCGCAATTTGTGAATTCGTCAAGTACCCAAAAAGTAACTGACGTCGATCGTAGATCGGTAAATCGAAACCATTAAAAGTTAATTAGTTTAAACTCGCGTTCTGTAATTAAACAGTCATTGCTACTAAAATGGCATCACTTTAGATGCAAACGGAATAAATTATCAATTGAATGTTTCTGATTAAAACGAATTTCTAAGATATTCAATTGAATTTAATCAGAATAGTTTAACAGTGTCAAAAGACAGGAAATAATGGTTGTAAACAGGAATAAAATATATTTATGAATGTTTGAATTTAAGATTTTTTATTACAAATATATAGACAAACTGATAGTCCATAGTCTTTGCACTGCAAGAAATTTAAATGATTTCTTATAACGTCAATGCACCAACATTGGTAACTAGGATGATATATTCGATGGGCTTACAACATTAAGTATTGCTGTTTGACGCTAGAACATTTTACTTGGTGGTAGAGCTTCGTCGTCTGGGTAGGTATCACCCACTCATCAGATATTCTACCGCAAAACAGCAGTACTTGGTATTGTTCCGGTTTGAATGGTGAGTGAGCCAACGTAATTACAGGCACAAGGGACATAACATCTTGGTTCCCAAGGTGAGTAGCGCATTGGCGATGTAAGTAAGCGATGGTTAACATCGCTTACAATGCGTATGGCTATGGACGTTTGTGACCACTTATCATCAGGTGGGCCATATGGTCGCCCGACTACCTATGCTATAAAAAAATACTATTGATTGGGTAGTACCTACCCCAACGGGATTGCAAAGAACCTGCCCAGTAAAACAACATACACAGACATCTGTGTCAGCACTTTTGCACTCTTCAAATAATAATCTACGTGTAGACATAGTATTGTCGTACACAGGACAAAATAATTTACATAATTATTAATATGTTCCAGTAAAATCATGAAATTTTAATATTGCAAAACTATATACATTTTATCAGTGACATAATCATAAGAGCCCGTCATATATCATTATCAGTAAATGATGGATGGTTAATTCTTTAACAGTATCTGATAGAGACCAGTATAAAGATGCGTGGGACACAACACACAATGCATCATTTAAAATCAAGTAGCTCTATCAGAAGTGAATCAAAATCCTTCATAAAACTTTTAACCTTAAAAGGTCAAAGAAATATCTTTAACAAAACGGTTTTTATTTATAGTGTAACTGTATTTAATTCATTATCGAATGGTGAAGCTCGAACTACGCGAATTAACTTTAAATGTATTTTATCAGTCGTTAACAAACCTGTTTGCACTTAAACTTACCAATGCTGAATATTATAAGTATTCTCTTTACGTCAATTGGGCTATTTCCATATAATGTATGTGGGTCTGAGTCGTCTCGATTAAGCTTACCGTTTTTCGTAAAATGCCAATTAGGTGGGTGCGTTTCTTTGTCGGATAAGTTTTAAACGAATTTCGAGTCTTACGATTGCATTTTTGAAATGTTACAATTTATCTTGACATGTAAATTATCAACATGCATCGGAATCTTCATGTGGAGGTAATATTTTTTAATGTAAGATCCATAATTCCGCCGACGCTAATGCTTTACAAAATCTGAAGCAAGCAAACAAATTTACCGAAATTATGCACCGGCCTGTGAGTAAAAATTACGACCGATACATGCGCCTGCGGCTGCTCAGAGTTCGATCATGAATTGAGGACATACGAATGAATTTACTGTCTCTAATACTTTAAATCCTAACAAATGATTCTCACTTCACTACTAGTCAATAAATAATGTGTAATAATGTAAAAACAGTTTTATTCGACGGTGTGAAAAAATTGTATTAAATATAATATAAATGTTAAAATATTCATAACTAAAACAAATACTGTTTTATTAATACGTGATCATTAGAGATGACAGTATTTTTTATGTTATAGGTAGGCAGACGGGCAAATTTGACAAAAATTTGGCAAATATGACGTTGAAACTTTACTCCCTCTGTTTTAAATAAAATTTAGATATATACAATAGAAGTAATACATACACAACAAAACACTTCATACGGAACATTGCTATCACAAGCAAACAATAACTTAATCACATAAACGAACGTGTCGTCCACGCCTTAATTATATCCCGTGTGTTTACAGTTCCAGCCGCGACATACCGATATTTATGCGCTCGTAAAATTCGAACATGCTCTGTATGCCCACTAAATGGATAGCAGACGTTTGTATCCTTCGATCAAAAGAAATTGAATAATAAAACCTGCGTCTACATTTGGTGAATCATTAACATTATTGTGTTTATCTGTACATCACTTATTTAGTGTTTATGGGTTTGAACTACATAAATGTCACACGATATACTATTGAATCCATATTTTAATGTCTATGGTTTCATTTATTTATGAACGTTTTTATATATTCATAAGCAGTTCTCTAAAGAAATAGAGTGTACTTTATATTTTATTTATTTTATTGACCTAATCGTAATACAATTACAATTTAATGCCAATTTATAAAGATAATTTATTTATGTTGTATATATAAAGACTTCAATATTTCTAAATACATTTGTAGATTTGAACTTGCGACATTAGGTTAACAATAATAATGTGGATAGAGAATTTGTGTGATAATTCATATTGCTTCTTTCTTCTTCTTCTTTTTTTTCGTGTGCTTCATTACTGAAGGTCTTGCTTGTCCTGAAATGCTTTCACCGATGTGTCGATTACCTTCCACCACTCTGTCCTCGGCTTGTGTCAGGGCTTGCTTTTTGCTTCTTTACAAAACCACAAAACATACAAAAAATAGCAAAATACAACAGCAGATACAAAATATGAGTTCCTAAAATCGTTAAAGCGAAAATGCCGAGCTAATTTTAGTGTTTGGAATTTCATAAGCGCCATCATATTAATTAAACATTGACAAACACTATAATTTTAATTAATATGCATAGGCAACGAAAAATATAATATTTCAAACAAAACGATACGAGGAATTACTAAAAGAGATTCGCGATTAATTCACTATATTGCCAAACTTTATTCGCTGTTTGACAACTTAATGGGATTTTCAGTGTCGATCGCTCTTAATTAGATAGCGCTGTTGCCTGAGGCTGGACAAATATTTTAATTTTAATGTCTGCTACGCGCCACCCACGAACCATAGAACGTTTCTGTGACAGTGCATTAGAACACATAATGTTTGACTAACACGATTTACTTCAAGCGAGTTCATAATTAAAATATTACTAGAATTTTGCTATAAAATAAAAAAGTATCCGCCATTTTAATTTCCTCCTAACTTCATATAGTAAATAACCATTGAAAAGCTATTGCTGACGAACTTAACGACATACATTCACTAAAGCGATTAAGCTTTGATAATTATAAACACGCTTACGCACCACTAAAATAGTCGAGTAATTATAACTATAAATTTAAGTTTCAATTAAAATTCCGATAGATGCATAGGTAGCTGAATTATCGAAGGATGAAGACTATTGATTACGTCATTAAAAATAAATACAATCAACGTCAATATCCTTCCTTCTATCCTAACCGGCGACAGAATCGAGACACACGTCAAGTGGGTAAAATAAAATGTGGGTGACAGATCATACGTCGCGCGCTACCGATGTCGCGACGATAACGTCTTCTTGATGGTGACGGGTTAATTCGAAACCTCGACTCAATTACATTACATCACTTACATGTTACATTAAACATTACAGATCCAACCAAATAATGTTATTTTATTTGTGCGATGATGATGATTACGAGTAATTATTTTTGCAATCTATTCTAAATAAATTATATTCTTTCACATTAAATAAAATCTTATGGGGCGTTGCGGAGGGGTACCCTAGCCGGCAAAAAACGACCGTAACGTTAAAAAAAAGCGAAAGATTTACTTTCAATTTTTATTCAAAATTAAATTTTCTAATTTTTATTTTATTTTATAATTTCTTAGAAAGAGATGATGTAGATTGAACCTGCTATTATCAACCACTGTCATAAGATGTCGAGTAGTCTCTTTCTGTCATTATCGTTTTGACATTCGAAAGAAGAATACAACATTATTTTATTAATCAATCGCTTAACAACGTTTATAAGTAAGGCCGTTTACTGTTGGCTTTGTTCATAAATTTTTGAACAGTTCTGTCTAAACAAATTTTCCTTATTGTGACATTACACGTACTTGAGTTTAAATTTTAAAAATAAAACTGCGAAAGATCTGTTCTAAAAATACTAATTTTTTTTTATGGAGAGAAGATAAAATCTATTTTATCTCGAAATCGTTAACAAAGAGCAATTTAATTAACTGATGATTAATCCCGCCTATAAACATCCCAGGCCGATAAACGCGTATTATGTTTATTGAGAATCGCAAGAAATCTTTATAAGCTATTATTGCTTGTTAACGAAAGAAATCCCCATTAAATTATACAACAACGGCCTTTTAAATTTTCAAAGTCCGTGTAACCAGGTAGGGGGTTTAATAATTAATTACATATTTCATCACGATCGCATTCGAAGGTGAGTTTTGATTCTTTCTCTTTTTTCACGTCGTATCGAAACCTCTGGTCAATGAAATAAATTATTATTTTATTATATAAAATATATTGTTTAACATTATAATACATTCCATTTATATTATAGTTCCATTTATATTTTATTGTAAAATTATTATTTTATTATATTGTACTTTATTTGTGCGTTCAAAATTTTTTACATATTTAAATATATAATCGGCAGTTTCCAGAGAGACTAATCGTATGCGCACAACTTAAGCTATAAGACATACATTACAAGCTCGCTTCCTTTATGTTATGAATCGTTATTGTACATTAACGCTTAAATCCCGCCTAGTAGAATTTATCACCCGCCTAGTAATAAAAATCTTTTATTAAATTATAAATAAAGATAATCTTACAATTTGGATGATATTTATAGAAAGCACTCGAAAAAAAGTTTCGCTGGACGCACTCAATTTTTAATTTAATCTAATTAACACTATATTATTATTTTCGCTATTTCAAGACAAATGAATATATTTGTATACGTTTTTGCCAATTGATACATATGTCGCGCTTTAAACACGCTAATATTATTTTCTTATTTAATTTGGCAAAGCCGTGACTTGTAATGCCTGTGTAGTATACTTAAGAGAGCGTCATTTATTTCATAGAGCTATGTTAGCAACACCATTCAAAATTATATGAACGAAACACTATCAAATAAACCCGTCGTTCTATTCACATGAATATTTCCGATTAATGGACAAAATTAAACCTAAAATAAATTAACAGACAACTTCAAATAAATCCCATTCTTCTGAGATTTTTTACTTCAAATGGTTTTTATCATAGACGAGAATCTATTTGTAATCGTTAAACATTACAAATTACTGATTAGAATCACACTAACTATGTAATTTACAAATAATTAACGTAGACAAAATAAATAATTAATTTTATAAAGGCACTCCGCTTCTTAAATCAGACAGGAAATGGATTTTTATGCAAAAAAATGAGAGTTGAATGAACGAGCAAAAAGCTTAAATAAAAACTAAATATGAGATCGGTCTTAAAAAAATATTATTTATTAAATCGCTCTCAAATAAATTGATTTTGTTTGTCCTTGTTAATTAAAAAATACAAATATTTCAATCTAATTCGTTCACGTCAAATATATATGGATCAATATTTTTTTTATATTAAACTATGTCAGAAGATGTAAATGAGGAAATTGGATTGAATTAAAAAGGGCTTGATCACATTAAGAAATTCACAAATATTTTTTATTGAAATTTTCTCGAAAACAATATATGTAACATGTATGACTAAATATGTTGCATATATACCTTAAAATCTGCTTCTCAATTGTGGAAAGAAGATGTGTATTATATGATATCCTCTAGGTAACCCATCGCAGTGGCGGTGCACAAGATTGTGCTATAACACAGGTGCAATCTCTATTTCCTAACTCTCATAATCCGATAGATCGGCAATCGATTACAACCGGTGGGAGATTACGCAAAGGACTTCACATGCATTCCAAGGAGAAATGTAATCACTGCCTATTTCAAACTTCGGACTCCTAGGAGCATAAAAAAAATATTTTGAGACCATTTTGGGGTTAGAGTCCAAGAACAGGAACCGAATGAACTGCGGGTCTGTGGCTATATGAGGTAATAACTAAATAAACCAAGCAATATAAATATAACAATAAGATATAGCAGATCTCTTTGTACAGAAAAGCTGGTTGTGGAAACCAGCCTTATATCTGGATTAAAATAAAAAAAATCATATAATTTTCAGGTACAGGTAGCAAACCTTTTTATTTTTTATTTAATGTAATGAAACGTACGCCTAAGTCCCGGGTTCAAACCCCAGGTCATACCAGAAAAAAGTTATTGACTTTCGTCAAGAGATTCCGGGGCACTGGAGTGTAACACTTCCGGGACGAGAGTGTAGCGCGTTAAGCCTTCGGTCCTGTCCGTCTCTTCAGTCGTGCCGGATGAAATTGCCGTCTGCCGGATTAGGAGTGCGAAGGAATACAGTGTGCAACCGTTAACACAATTCTTTGTGAACCTACTATCCTGGTTAGTATTTCGATATTAGCCGCTGTAATTGAAGCTCAATCAAAAGGATTTCAAAAATAGATTAACTGTAACGATTTTAGGTAAATATTTTGATCCGCTAATCAAAATTTTAACTGAATTGTTGGTCTAGTGACTAAATATATGTCCGCAAACCCGAGATCTTGAGTCCAAACCCCAGATCGGACCAATAAAAACTTAGAAGCGAATAGCATCTTTTACATACATCTATCATTAAAAAAACTTGCTCCCAAACTGAAAAAGAATATTCGAAAAACAATAAAGGAAAGGTTAAATATATAATAGAAACAATTTCTTAGAAACAAATTCATCATAGCATGTTCGATGTAACGGCAAAGCAGATTCCTAGTAAACGGTAGCTGTCACTACTGTGGTCATCGCTTCCTTCCACTCTGTTTGAACTTCAACATGCATTAAAACTCATACACGACTTGTTTCAGCAGATTGTATCTCGCAACTGATTGCTACTGGCCGATAATCATATAGTTTTAATATTGTTAGTAACCAGTTATCTTTAAACTAGGCAGCGTCTCAACTTTAGAGAAACAAAATTGGAGGTTTTCTTCTAGTCGCATATGAAGTAAAATAAAAATGACGGGTAACATAATAACTATAAAACACAAACACGTGAAAGATTCCAAATTCAAACTAATATCTTGAAAGAAATTCCAATTGACAATATTCTAAATTTAAACTGAAATCTTATGTGATTCAAATACATTTCGAGTTTAATATGTTTTCAAATACAAAACTTAAGCCACGTAAGCCTTTAAAGGTCAATTACATAAATGGCATTACTTCACTCAATACTAAGAGTATTTGGCGGGTATTATATAATCTGATAGATATTTCATTTAAGTCAAATATTCTATATTTATGCCTTAGACAGATAGATATTATTGTTCACTTTTTAAATTTTTAACATAATGTCAGTAATGATGTGAATTATGCCAGTTTCTTGTTGAATTCAAAAAGGTATACTTTTCTGTGTTTCGTGATTTTAACCAAAGTTATATTTTGTAAGATATTACGGAACCTTGGATAGATAAGGTTTTACTTTTTGCTCCAAGACGTGTAACGTGGTTGTTGTCACTTCCCGCGGGATTCCTCGTCGTACTCGCTCGGTCGCTCCCACCTAATTGATCTCAATGCTCGCGACGAATCGACTCGCCACGGAGATGTCTTACCACGTTCACGCCGTTGAGTCATCGCGGTACCGCTTACCATTTTACTCACGTACAAGATATTCACTTATTCGTTGTATGAATTAATCAGCCTTACACTTACGATTTCGTTCTGTGTTAAGTCATAAGATAGTAAATTTAATGAGAACACCGGAGCCGTTCAAGGCTAAACTGTAAGTACGATCATAATTTTAAGTCAACATCATAAACAGCTGAAAAAGTAGGCTCTAGAAACACTTATCTATATAATAAATTCAATCGGTAGTTCGGAAATTCGCTTCTACTGCGAGGAAATTAAGCTGAAAATAGCATAAATAATTTGACAAGCAGCATGCGTGCCGCTCCGTTTTATTGGGCTGTACTTCGATAAATTGGCAACAAGGCCGTAACTTGCTGTACAAAGTACGGCTGGAAGGATTCATCGAATAATTGTACTGCCAATAGCTTACGCAGAAAACCCTTTATTTTTACCGAAGCAATGCGAAGTAGCCAATGGCATTTTAATGTAATGGTTGAACACATAACCGCACTTAATTTTGTCCTAATGCGTGGCTGAGTATAAGAATCTTGTCTTTTGGCTCGCTCCGTTTTTCTCGGGAATATCTGAATCGTCGATGAGCCAGATAAAGCGAATATTCTTTAAATATGCAAAGCGCAAACTTTGTGGTGCAGTCTTCCGACAGGATACTGAATAATTTTACACGCTCTTAAGGCTTGCGTGTCTTGTTAATTTAAGAGCTTTACATTGACACAGTTAAAAGGCTTTTAATTATGCAAAGAATGAGAAAGAGTTATTGCTATCGATAAAGGCAATGAATACAAGAACTGAGCACATTGAAACTTATCTCGATCAAAGCGCATCAATCAACGTTTAAATTGGTTATAAAAAAAACAGTTCAATCCTTCTTAATTGGTATTGATTTTATGATATCGTTGTATAATAAATTAAATATTATATGTATATAAACAACAGCTTAGAAATTAATTTAATTGCACTGTTACTTGACTTTGACACAACACGTTCGAACATAAAACAGTAAACTGACTTCATATTGAATATTAAACAATTTAAATTCGAAACGACAATCTATCCATTGTGTTTGGAGATAGGCAATAAAATCTATGGGATCACTAGATAATGAACAAGGATAAACGGGCATCGGCGATAGAGCTCCTGTCTTTGTCAAGGCGGTGTGTTGGCAACACCGGGCCGACATAATTTAGCGCCAAAGCCAACGCAGGCATTTTTCCAAAGACAATACAAGCCCCACAGCCAATGGAATATTCAGAGTGCTTGAAGAATTCTTATTCTCGCACCCGCTAATGAATAGCTATTCTTTGGGCATTTTAACTATGGCCGACGGAATGGCATTTGTATGTACAGGTTTCTTAAAAGGTCTCCCGATATGCGTCGGACCCTTTCCGCTTCGTTTAATTTATGGACACGCGTACTTTTTACTTTGTTTAAATTAATTATTGACCGCATTAAGACTTCGCTCATCGTGCTTCGGGAGTTTGTGTTTTTGTTGTTATGATTTGTGCACGCAATTTGATTTGCTTATGTGAATATGTGTTATTTTGGCTTTATCCTGTCCAGTATATAAGCATTTTAGACCCAGTAAATTATGAGTTTTACTGGGTGACGTAACTTGACCTACTGTATGTATTTTAATAGTTTGAAAATTCAATGTACAATTCGTTCTATATAATAACTAAATCTTTATTCAAAATAATTAAATTTCTTTTAATTACTTTGAATAAAGATATTTAAAAAAAAATATCCCCATAGGTACAACGTTGGTGTCTTAAAATCTAGAGTAAAAAGGTATCTTCGAGGCAAGCGTGCTACATGTTAGACCGTGTCGATGCTTAACATCAGGCAAGACAACGGTCAAACGTTGGCCTATTAAGGGTAAAAATATATAATCTTAACACGTTCACAGTGCATGCCCCATCGATGGGGCATTTTGAGCAACTCACCGTACGTGAATGCCCCATCAATGGGGCATGAGCCCTTCCCAAGTTTAAAGTTTGTAACTCTGTACACGTATGAGCTAATATGCTTATATGAACTTACACGTGTGAGTAATGAACTAAAGAAAAAATATACGTGAAAGCCCGATTACCTTTTTATAAGGGTTGCCGGTTTTCACTATAAAAGGTCGCGTGTATTTTGGGCAAAAATAAAACAATAATATGTTAATCTAATTTATTGATTTTATATTATTTTTATAATTTTCGTATTTATTTTTAATGGCACCTGTTAAAGCAATTCAGACAGAAAGCTTTATGGCACCCCAGACACTCCATATCAGTTTTTTTTGCTTTGCGGGCTGATTCCCCTGCTGTACGGCCTTCTTCAATAAAAACTTTGTAACAGCCAGTGCAACGTTTCCTGAAGATTCTTTTTGGGTCACGTCTTGGAATTTTTGTGAGGGAATGGCTAGATCTAGAAGATCTAGCTGGCTGGCTAGAACATTGTGGTGTAGATAATCCATCAGAAGGTGCAGGAAATTGAAGGCTCAGTAACTGTTTAATTATTATTTCATGACCTTTGAGCACAGTCACTTTGCTTTGTGCAATCAAGTCCTTGTATATCAATACTGCGTTAATCACACAAATTGACATCAGATCTCCAGCAATTTTTTTATACCAAAAGCAAGTTTTGCGCACAGGGGAATTGTAGCTGGCGAGCTGGTCTGCTACATCAATGCCTTTTTTGCCACGATTATACTCCATGACTATTTTAGGCTTCAAAATCGGTCTATATCCAGTAGACATTTGCATGTCATGATTATGACATGTTGACATAACCAGTACATCGCGTTGGTCCTTCCACTTCAACACAGTTAAAAAACTGTTCTGTTTTACTGCAATTTCACCCTTTTTTAGAGTTGCGTTGACCACATCAGGGGGAAGGTCTCGTCTATTTTTACGTACAGTTCCGCAAAAGTCTGTTCTACGTTGTTTTAGATATCTGGCCAACCGCACACTGGTGTAATAATTATCAGTCACCAATAATCTGCCCTCGTTCAAAACATCTTGAGCCAATGCAGCTACAACTGAACCTGGTTTGTCAAGACCTTCGACTACTGTATCTTCCCCTGAATACACCTTGTAGCTCCATGTATAGCCGGTATCTATGCACAATTTATATATTTTTAAGCCATATTTGCTACTTTTTTGAGGGTTGTAGATGCGGATATTTAATTTTCCTCTAAACCCGACCATGGATTCGTCAACAGCGACAGTGTCGCCTGGAGTAAAAACTTTTCGTGAATTTTCAATTACTTTGTCTATTAGAGGTTGAATTTTGTAAAGTCTTCCATTCCGATCAGCAGAGTTGTCTGCAAAATGCCAACATCTTAGAATGAGGGAAAATCTGTCGTAAGACATTGAAATTTCGTGAAGAAGTGGATGAAAGTACAGCCTATCTTTCTTCCAATAGCATTCAGTTGTGGGAAAATCAACAAGTCCCGTAAACAGGTACACTCCGATAAATTTGAGCATTTCATCTGCAGAAACATCTTTCCAACGTTTTATGCGAGAATGCGGTTTCACTGCGGGAAGAAGCTGTAATTGTCCGGCGTAAATATTGGTTTGAGTAACCATCAATCGTATCATTTCGTCATCTACAATTGAGCGAAATATGGTCCACAAGTCCGTATTTTTTCCAAAAATTTGATCTTGTCGCTTGCCGTTGTCGTATCCTGTGAAAACCTCCCTTTCCAATGGCCGTATTTCAAAAGACCACGCAGTAGGCAATATCTGAAAATTAATTCGAGGTGTCCGAGAATGTGTTGGAGCTTGTTCATGCATGCTAGGCTGAAAAGTAGCTTCTTCAGACATCGGCAATGGCAACACAGCCGGCTCATTTTCAAATAATGGCGGCAAAAATCGATCAGGCGAGGACATGCAAGGGTTTTGTAAAGTAACGGATGAATCAGCAGGTGGCAAAACAAGCGATACCTCAACATTATTTACATTGATATACTCTCCGATATTCTCCACCGATTCAATATTTTCATCTAAAAATTCACCACACTGAATCTTCCAAGGCCCACACAAGATTTTCTTCACCATCACTTTCTTCTAATATACGACATAACTCCTCATCTGTTAGAGGTCTGGATCGATTCATGATCACAACAAAACAAAAACAAAATAATACAAAATTACGTTACGAAAACTTTTGAACTCTAGACTGTCAACTTGAAAGATAAAAACTTGACACTGACATAACAATTACTAAAGAATTCATAGTCAATTTTGGTTTATAGATTCATAGATTCAGCCATTTTTTTTACAACGGGCACGGAGCAAAATCTCATACGTGCATGCCACATGTTTGGGGCATGAAGTGAAAAGGTCATACGTGTATGACCCACGGATGGTTCATTCGTCCAGATGGTTTTTTTTCATATGAAGGGGTCTTAAAATTAAAAAACAATGATAATGTATATCATTTTTACACCTAACAAAACATATTATCCCCAATTGGCGTTTACACTTATATAGTTATCTCCATAATCATAGCTACACTGTTAACGTGTTAATACCAGACAGATCCTCCACAAGTTTTTCAATAAAATCCTTGTTAGTTGTATATTATTTAACGTAATACAGCATTACATAATAAGCATTGCATCCAAGTCCTGAGTTTGTTGTTATACGAGACTCAATTATTGATCTCACTCACTCACTCGGTGGTAGAGCTTTGTGCAAGCTCGTCTGGGTAGTTACCACCCACTCATCAGATATTCTACCGTAAAACAGCAGTACTTTGTATTGTTGTGTTCCGGTTTGAAGGGTGAGTGAGCCAGTGTAATTACAGGCTCAAGGGACATAACATCTTAGATCCCAAGATTGGTGGCGCATTGGCAATGTAAGCGATGGTTAACATTTCTTACAATGCCATTGTATATGGGCGTTGGTGACCACTTACCATCAGGTGGCCCATATGCTCGTCCGCCTATCTATACAATAAAAAATAAAAAATAAATCTAGCATTCAAACCAGTTAACAAAAACCGTCTCCTGAAATGCCGAAGGGAACTTATAAAGTCAGCTGTGGAACGTTAAGTATGTTACTTTTTTACTTACATTACTTACAGTAACAGCCCGTGAATATCTCACTGCTGGGCTAAGGCCTCTTCGCATCTTTTGAGGAGAAGGTTTGGAGCTTATTCCACCACGCTGCTCCAATGCGGGTTGGTGGAATACACATGTGATAGAATTTCATTGAAATTTGACACATGCAGGTTTCATTACATTACTAACTTACCTTTATTTATCGAATATAAGAAGTATATACGGAAAATATTTAAAACAAATGGCATTTTTAGTTAAACTTAACCAAATATTCAAGCTATCTAGTTCGACATTAAATTACTGTCAACATAAATCTTACAGTAATACCATAATAAACGTATGGTTATTCTTTTGAAATTTTTTAGTATTCACATTATTTTAAGTTTATCGACATAAAATAACTAATTTATATTTTGTAACAACAATGAACCATAAAATTTCGAAATCTGTCCGTAAACATAATAATCTCCCGCGAATACCGAATAATGATTTATTTAAGAAATTCACTCAACTTCGGCCGAGCACGTTACGTAAGCACGAGTATTATCATTTCTTTTTAATCTGTATTTAAAAAGACGGTATTGTTAAACAATACCGTCATTTATAAAGTGAGTAAGTTATATAATAAACATATCGCAGCCCTGTCTGTTTCCATCAACAACGGTCCTAAAGGAAGACTAACCAATTGCGGAGAACATATATGGTGCATGAGAGTTTGTACAAGCACAAGCACACTCCCATTCTCATCACTATGATATATCTGAGTTCATATGCAGGAGCAATGGCTTTACGTTCTTTCGAAGGTAGAATACTATAAAAAGCCAACGATTCCGAGCTGGTTTTCTCGATAAAATAACCTTTTTAGTGACCCGAAATCGCGACCTTATGATATTCTGGAAAACAAAGCCTTATAATATGCTTAATATCTACACTTATTATTTAATTAATTAATTAATTAAAGTAGTAGTTGATGATGAACTTGGGCACTTAAACAAACCACGACCAACTTGCTAGTCTACCTACCTAAAACAATAAAAACAAAAAAAACGATACCCAAACAAGCGCCGCGCCGGTTATAGATAAATTCGTAACGTAATAATAATAAAGAAGGTAAAAATTCTTCAATTTTAATTTCAATCACGTACCGTTTCATTTGTATGCTCGGTAAATGAGCGGATGCATAATAATATACGACCATCTTGTCGCATTCGAACCTCGTCCAGCGTTAAGGAACAAATCGCCCTCTTATACCTCCATATTTATAAACAATCCATTCAAACTATTATAATTTATCAATATACTTTTAAGTTAAGCCCTCTTTTATATGCGTCGGACACCTCATTAAACGTTTTACAATTTCCCTATCTGCATTAAGGGTTTAACAATGAGATAAAAAGTTCACAAAGCGTTCCGCTCGGATCTTGAATGCAGAATATGGTCTTGTGTTCTCGAATGAGTTATTCAAATGTTTTACATTGGTAACTGTGGTCGTAGTGACCGGTCGGAGTGAGTGAGTGTACTCGATAATTTTTACGATTTCGTTCCGTAATTCACTTGTTGATACAGAGAACGCTCTTGCGTAGCTACATCTATCACATCATAAAATTGCTTGCAGGACATATCATTCTCTGATATGTCCTGCAAGCAAAGTCTTTTATATTTATATATATATATATATATAAAAGACACATACAATATATATAAATATATATATATATATCTCTATATATTGTATGTGTCTTATATATATATATATATATATATATATATATATATATATATATATGTGTGTATATAAGATCAATATAAGCGATTATATATTCTTATTACTGAAAGACTGTAATATAATTAGAGCTTATATAAGTATACCCAAATTAATAAATTGTAATCAACTTGTCATGTAGTTACAAAACAGCATTCAAACTTAGTAGGAGGTTATATATGTTTTATTTTATTATAACCGAAATAAAACGATAACGATTACCATTTTACAATCAACTGTTTCCCCATTTATATCGCCATTGATATTTCAAATCACAAAATCGAATGTATTACACGAAATAGTTACGATAAACTTTTTTTTTTGTATCCAATCTTCATAATATTTATGTTGTAAAACATGTATAAGAATTCTATGAAACGCATAACGTATACAGCCGTAGTAAAAAAGCAATGAGATTTTTACGGTAGCTCTATAGAAATTCTACAGGTGAAAGAACGAAATGGGAACGTATGAATGAAGTAGACATGTCAATATGCAGATGTTCTGTATACGAAATTATCAATGACAGATTGAAATTTATAGATATTATTATAATATGAACGGATTTATTTAATAAAGTTATCGTTGTTTATACCCACGTACGTATTTTATGTTTATTATTGTTGTTTTTTTTTACTGGCACCTTATCTCTTCGACTTGTATTTTTTTTTTTTTTTTTATTATATTGTCAGTATAGGTTTATATTAAAGGCTAAGCTGAGATGCCCCAATAATAAGAACGCGTGAATTTTAACCGATGATCGTGGTTTCAAATCCGGGCAAGCACCACTGAATGTCATGTGCTTAATTTGTGATTATAATTCATGTCGTGCTTACGGTGAAGGAAAGCATCGGAAACCTGCATGTGTCTAATTTTCATTGAAATTCTGTCACATATGTATTCCACCAATCCGCATTGGAGCAGCGTAGTGAAACAAGCTCCAAATCTTCTCCTCAAAAGAGGAGAGGCCTTACGTGTAGCTTTCGGTTGTGTAAAACTGCTAACTCCGCGCTGCTAAAGAGAAATTTCAATAGCCTGATAACGTAATTTAAGACCAGGACTTATAAATCCCGAATATGCACCCATAACAAAAAGGAACTGAATTAACGAGGGAGTTATGTATAATTATCTTAAGCTGTGGTTGCGAATGTCAGCCAGCCAATAAATGTTCCATTGATTTGATTGGGCTATCTTTATTTAGTAGAAGATTATTCCACCAAATTGTTTCAATGCGGGTTGGTGGATGTAAATGTAATGATTCCTCAAGATGTTTTCCTTCTAGCACGGGATGAATTATATAGATACAAATAAAACACATTAAATTTCAGTGACAGGCTTTGAACTCGAAATCATCAATTAAAATTCACACGTTCTAACCATTGAGCCATCTCGGTTGAGAATGTGATAATTTTGTATTCAATAAAAATAAAACAAATTATTCTTTACAACGTCAATATATATATATAAATCTTGTTAATTTATTTTTAAACAATGTTAACAATATAATCTTTTCTCGTTTAGTTTATAAAACTAATTAAGTTATTTGACTTTATCTCTACTAATTATACATAAGCGGTAGGGCAATCCCGTTAATTTGTGTCCAGGCGGATCCCGCTGCGGGATTACAATCCCGTCCTTCGTTAACATGGGATTTAGCCCGTTACTGACTACATTGTTAACTACTATAATTTAAAATCTTGATTCAACGTCTATCTCTAGGAGTAGAGACTCATATTGTATAAGCAAGCTCAAACAAATTAATCCACGCCGTTTTTTTCTATATAAAGATGAAAAAAACACATTAACAATGAATACAATTACTTAAACTATGTTACTTACAAATTTTTTGAATTTATTCGAATTTTTTACAGTAATGATTTATATTCATCTCCTTATTTTCTTAAGTTAATTATTTTTTATGTAAAAGTGTTTGACGAAAAAGAATTATATGAGCGTGATTTTATTAAGTGGTTACTTTAATAAGCTTTACGCGGCTTTTGTAAATATTAAACTAAATAATAAATATTAAATTAAAATTAAAGTGTTAATAAGAAAAATAAAAGTTACAAATTAAAATTGTACCCATGCAAATAATGAAAAAAAATATTATCTTCATACAATTTTACCTCTTAAAAGTGCACGAATATAATTCTGAGATAAAAATGTTGTGTAATGAAACAAAACATACAACATTATCTTGCGACTGGGTCACAAAAAAGCAAGTAGGTTAAGCTAATAACCTAGTTTTATACGTTTAACATAGATACGAAAGAATTACATTTTTAGTTTTAACATTTTGCCCTATTACCGCAAGCCCACTGCACTCACTGTATTAGTACAAGAGCCTACAGCTGACATTTTTATCTGAATGAATGAATGATGAATGATTAGATGTAACCCGACTGGATTCGAAAGGCGGAGAACGTAGCTTTGGAGCACCTTCAGAGAGGCCAGTAGTGGATTATGATTGGCTCTTGTATGATGATCATGATGATTATTGAGTATTGATGATGTCATTCTTATAGGAAAAAGGTCTACGAAGATATAGTATGCGCTATACTATTACTAGTGTACGTTAATCTGATACGATCGGACAGACTTCAAGATCTAGGTTTACGTGCGAGGCCCGGGAAATAAGTAAACCTAACACCGGTTCTGAGTTGACAGCATTTTAAAATGTTAAAAAATGCCATCGGACCGTGCCTTAGTATTTCGTTTGCTTTCGGAAATGTAGTTGATAAAATACATAAATCTACCATAACACGATTTTCAGAAGTATATTATATTTTGCAGACTTAGCAGACATAGACTCATGACAGTACGATGATTCTGTCGCTGCCAATCTAGATTTAGATTCATCTAATCTTTACATTTTGATCGTGGGCTCTCGTACTATTTGTGTACGACGTACTTACATGTTACTCGGTGGTAGAGCTTTGTGCAAGCTCGTCTGGGTAGGTACCACCCACTCATCAGATATTCTACCGCAAAACAGCAGTACTTTGTATTGTTGTGTTCCGGTTTGAAGGGTGAGTGAGCCAGTGTAATCACAGGCACAAGGGACATAACATCTTAGTTCCCAAGGTTGGTGGCGCATGGGCAATGTAAGCGATGGTTAACATTTCTTACAATGCCATTGTCTATGGGCGTTGGTGACCACTTACCATCAGGTGGCCCAAACGCTCGTCCGCCAACCTATACAATAAAAAAAAAAGTACTATATACGTATTACGTACGAATAACTCTAAAACGGAGGACATTAACTTCTAGGTTGAAATAGCTAAAATCAAAACCGCCAATCCGCTACTTATCGTGGGAAGGGACATATATCTTGCTTATAATTAGTCTGGCTCTCTCGACATTCCAACCGAAACACAGAAGTACAAAGTATACATGTTTAACGGTGGTACGACTGATGAGTACCTAATCAGTATTAGTCTTAAGATTGTTAAAATGTTGAATGTGCAAACAGTAGCCGTTTATTGTAAACTCTATGGAAAATGCTTGTAAGTTCATTTTTCCGTACCAGGTAATTGTTATATTTTCACCACTGATTGTATCAATTATAATACGATTAAGCATTGTGCATTACACATTTTAGACAGAAATAAACAACCCGTAATTACCCACGTCTGGGCAAGGACCACCTCTTTTTGAAGCTTGCTGCTTTATTATGGGTTGGTGTGGCACAGATGCTGCATTAGATCTCACACAAACGGGTTTATACACGATTTGCAATTATTTTAAGATGATAAATATAACACAAGTATTGCAAAAAATTCCCGCGTTTGAATCCATGAACTTGACGTTTAAATTCCGCATGTTCTATCCACTGAGCCATCTCGGCTTTTCATACCTATAAAAAAGATAATACATTAAAAATTCTGCTAATGTAAAGACCGTATTTATAAGTAAGAAGACACGATGGTTGTAATATTATTATAATGTTTATAGATAATACAAATCACTATTCAAAATAAAATGAATTGGAAACCAAGAATAGACTTAGCGTTAGGATAGGAGTCGAAAATAACGGCAGTCACGACCTTGTGTTGAAGGTAGCGATGCCATTTGTCCCGGCGACGATCGGGGGATAAAGGAAATGTCTCAGGGCGAGATCACAAAAACATAGGTTTATCTTAAGCGGCCCCCGTTGTTTGGTCTCTCTAATTGGCTAATTGGCATACGATAGATAGATCGAAGTTACCGATTCCTTCCTCGTTCGAGATAATCGTGGCCACCGCTGTCGCTGATGGAATACTTGATCGATATCAACCGCCCATTGAATTACGCTACTTGAAATATAATCGTGAAATTACAAGACCTTTTATTGTATTTGTTAAAGTTTATTGCCTTAAGCTACACGTCGGCTCGTTTTGTTTCACTTTTACTCAGTATTATCTACAGCTGAAGGCACTGGTTACGTAAATTACAAAATGTACTGTAACAACTCTCACTTGATTATACTTTTCATTTTTGTACACATATATATTATAAACTTTTTTCATACGAATACTATACATTATTATTCGTAGAATATCGTGTCTTCTATAAACAGGCTCGGAGATCCAATTCAAATAGGCACTCTGACATTTAAGGCCCCCTATGCCGAAGCCGTTAAAATAAAAATATATTATTTTCAAATGGATGAGGCCCCACGGTTGGTGGGGGGGGGGGGCCTAGGCCGGTGCCTACATTTAAATAGTCAAAAACAAAACAGTTCAGTACCTTTTTTGTGTTTGTCATTCAATTTTATTAGTAATTTCGTTTTTTAGATTTTCATTAAAATCGGTTCAGTGGTACACCCGTTAAAGCTTAACAGAGAGAGAGACAAAGTTACTTTCGCATTTATAATATTAATAAATATAGTGAACCATGTCAACAAAATTAGAGACATTAATATCATACAAATAACTACAAAATTCAAGTATTATCTTTCTTAATATGAATTTCTCGTAGCGTGATTCTAGATGACTTTGATCTTGTATAAAGTTCATTCTTGTATAAACCCAAAGAAATATAAAATTTAATTTGAGTTAAGTCTGCCGAATATAATGAGATAACAGATTTTTCTTTCATCTCATTATATCCAATAGAAGTTCATTAAACTTTAGTACTCCGTTGAACAATAACGTTGACTTTGCAAAGTCTCTAGACTATAACGACATTCCAACAAAAACAAAAAAATAATTTAAAAAAAACTTAATTTATAATTTAATTCATTCGTAATTTAAATGCAGAACTCAAACATAACCAAAAAATCTATCGTACTCAACTTAAGACAGTGTAATATTTTATAAAGAAACAATAGAATAATATTCAAGAACATTACCGACCTGGAAGAGAGCGTTAGTCAGAAAATTCCTTAACAAATCATGATATACCATGTCACGTCTGAAGTACCCGCCCTCTGCGAATACATTTTTAAAGCATCGCACACATGAAAGGGAATACGAAATATTCGAAAGTGCGGAAATGCGTCACATACATCAACTGAGAAAATAGAAAAAACAAAGTTAAGATAAAATGCGAGCTCACTGTGATATGTTGCTACAATTTGGACAAGACGAATGAAAAAAAAAACTCTCCTGAATTATATATTAATTTCGCATATTTTCAGTTGAGAATTGCGATAAAAATCTTTACTATATATCTTATAACAATATTCCGCACTCCGAGAAGAACTTCGCTCATTTTGACATGCGAGACAATTCTCTTTAAGTCAAGTTACTTTTGTTACATTTCAAGTATGGAAAAAATGAACATATTACGTTTTATTACATTCTCCATCATTTATTACGAAATAATAAAAATAATTAAATACAATTCAAAATCTCTTTTAAACCAATCTATTAAATTATAGCTTTTAAGGTTAAAAAAAGTTAAAAACATTTAAAATTCATGATAAATCATATAAAAGGACACGAGAACTAAAAAGGTATTCGTAAATTGGTTTGCAAAACAATTTACAGTCTGAGACACGTCTAATAAATCGTTCAGCGCCGCCTGATTGTTCACAACTTCCACTTTATTATACAATATGAAATTGCAAACACAAAATGTATTTACTAATATTATGAATGTGAACGTTACTTTATTCCGCCTTAACTGATTACCGTGAAACTTCTCGTCGGGATATAAAGGATTATACAATTTACAATTATTGTGAGTTCCTTTCATAATACTCATAATATAATACCTTAATAAGTATTACACTGCTTAGTTCTGTAGGCTAACAAATAAGCATTTTACATTTTTTATTACAGGATTTGTAAAGACAAAATCAATAATAAACACAAATGTACAGTGGTGCTTTTGATTGAACCCACAATCATCTGTTAAAATTCATCTGTTCTTACCACTGGGTCAGATAAAATTTAATAAGTGGGACTAATATGTTAATTAAGATATAGTTTTATAGCTCTTATCTTTGTGTTTGTGTTTTATGTTTCGTGTGAACAAATTTAGAATCGGTATAGTAAAAGTGTGGTTCCGTATATCCGCTTCCTGTATCAGCGGTCACCGAAGATATCCGTTTTGAACGAGCGATTTTTCTAAAGTAATATGACACTGTCACTATTTTAGTAAAATTTGCGGTTGTATATCAAAGGAACGTGATGTCATCCCCGTCTCTAGAAGTCGAATTTCGGAAACATTAATACTATTTTTTTTTATTGTATACTTTACCAACTAGAGTTTATATGCAAATTTCATTATATAAAAAATATTAAACATTTTAATTTCTGTTTTAAGTTGTGTTTTATGTTCTCTTAATTAAAGGTAAAAGAGTTTTAAAGTACAAATAATTAATTGTATTTGGTACATACAACAACAAAAATTATAAAAATTAAATGATTTCTAATTATAATTTTATTTCAATACAAAAATTCCTATAAGACTTTGAAATTTATTTTTCAAATTATTCTAATAACTTTCAATATAAATTACAACGACATAATTACTGTTTTTTATTACATTCTTATCTACATAAAGAGTATTTTTGGAGTTGAGCATTGAAAAGGAAGGATCCTCCGACCAGACGGGTGTCAGTCTGGTGGGCTACCGCCCGACGGTTGTTGTCGGGTTCTTGTATATATGTTCAATCGCTCGGATAACTTTAATATCGCGATGTAGGGTACGTCAGTTTTTAGTTTTCGTATGTGGCGAGATAGATGTCGCTACATCACTCCCCTCCGATACCGGAGGTCGAAAGCAGGTTGAGTCGTCCATATATCTTGTGATGTTTGCCGGGCCAGTGGAATGTTCCAGTGAGTCGGAACCAGATGCCGCATAGTTCACGGTGAGTCGGAACTGTCTGCGGTGATGCCCCAGTGAGTCGGGGTGATGCTGCAAATGCTCCAGTGAGTCGGAGTGGTGCAGTGCTGCGTAGTGGCTGGCTGCTGCGTCGACCAGGAGAGAAGTGCGTCTCTGCTTGCTAACCGGCCGAAGTGCAGTGGTGCTGTGCCAAGGTCGCTGAGAAGACTGTGGGTGATGACCAGGAATGCGCGTCCGCTGCATGCTGGTGGTCAGGATACCCGTAGTAGTCGTGGATGCTGGCTGGCTGTATGACTCGCTGCTCGAAAGCTTGAGGAAGTGATGATGACGTCACGATGACGTAGTTTTTGCAAAGGCTGCGCTGACGTTCATCACGTCGGGGTCACCAGTTTGGAGTTGAGCATTGAAAAGGAAGGATCCTCCGACCAGACGGGTGTCAGTCTGGTGGGCTACCGCCCGACGGTTGTTGTCGGGTTCTTGTATATATGTTCAATCGCTCGGATAACTTTAATATCGCGATGTAGGGTACGTCAGTTTTTAGTTTTCGTATGTGGCGAGATAGATGTCGCTACATATTTATTAATTTTGCATTGACGTTCTCAGGAGTGAAAATATGTACAAAGAGTAATTAATACCTGGCCCTCTACTAACATAACGTGCGTTTTACATTAAAATTTAAATTCAAAAATCTTTATTCAATGTAGAAGTGTTACACTTGCTTATTGATTGTTATAAATCAACCTCTTTTATTAACGCATGGGTTTCACTAACGCGTATTTTATCAATTACATATCAAGAAATTACTGCAATAACTCGATCGTAAATTTGATTTTATAAAATATTCACATAAAAGTCGAACGCATTTTTTCTTTAATAACCACGAGGAACTCCCAGACGGCCTAAGAATAAACGCAATTAATACGCAATATTCATTCCAACGTATTTTACGATCAATAAAAACTACATGAGATGAATATTGTTGTAAATTGAAAAGTGAAATAAAACGAATGTGACTTTTTTAATATGTCGGTTCCTGTATATGAGCGGTTGATGTTTATTTTATGCCTTTTAAAACAAGGGTCAGAAAGAAATCGATGCATTTGGTCTGTCCGACATGTGGTGCTTGTCAGATAAATCACTACCTTAATAACAGTAAAAATACTGTTAATACTAAACATAAATTTCATAATGATTAAGGCTTTACAAGAATGCCATGTCTCAATATTTTTTATAATTTGTTTTAGCGTAATTTTAGAATTATCGTTCGTTTTTTGTTTTATTTGTTATATCATAGTATTAGATATGTATTAAATTTATTGATTTGAAAATAATTATTTATATATTAGATCCTCAATGTAGATAATTATCGTGTAAATAAATTTGAATATTTTAAAAAATAATTAATTATGTGTTCATATAAATAATTTTACATATAAATACTTTGGAAGAATATTTATTTTTATATAACCGGTAGGCTTTATGCTACCCGTCTCCAACCCACTCATCAATATTCTATCGCCGAAACAAAATATTGAAAATTTTCTTATATACAAAGGTCATCATTTTAATACTTATTATACATCTACCAGTCTGTTATAAGGAATAGTTATTGCATCTTTATGGGTGGTAGAGAGCACTACACATCATTTATCTCGTGTAGACCAACTGCTCATTTACTTAAAAAACCAATCAAATATAAATGTAAAATTTAAAAATATTTGAATAAAAAATATGAAAATAAAAATGAAATATATGAACTACACTATAACTATATAAAGATATAATAAAAAATATACGATCACGTTGGCTGAATTATTAGCAGTCTATAAAAATTTAATTGGTCCCAAGAACAGTGTAGGCGTGTGATATTTATATGCTAAATACAATTCAATTGAATATCTTAATAACCCCCCAACTTAGTGGTCGAGTCAATCAATTAGCAGATATTCACGAAATTATTATTGATACTTCTTAAAATACAAAAGAACACAACTCGTGATATATAATAATAATAGTTGTTATTATTAACATAAAAGCTATTCTGCTTCAACCTTTAGTGATTGTCGACGTAATAAAAAAATAAATTCGCGTTCACATAAGAAATTTATTAATCGTTAGTGAAAATTCCTTTCGCGATCGCTTGTAAAATTAATTATTTTTTTTAAATAATCTTAAAATTAAATAAATTGTATTGAAATTATATTTAATGAATATACTTTTTTTATATATATAACGGGTCAATGAGATTATAAACAAACTAACATGAATTAAAAATATATGAACTAACGAAAAGTACGTTTTATTGTGAATACCATTTTTCGAAAGCCTAAAATAAGTTCAGCTTTTTAGATTTTTTTAAAATTAAAAGCGCCGGTTATCTCATTTATCCCATAACAGATATGCGTTTAACCGTTATTTTAAAATAGTTCTTTAATTTTACTTGGTGGTAGAGCAAGGCCGTCTGAAATCCACTCATCAGATATTCTTCGCCCCAACAATACTACTTCGTATTGCTGTATTCCGCTTTAAAGAGTGTGTGAGCCAGTGTAACTGCAAGCACAAGAGACATAGCATCTTAGCCCCTAAGGTATGGTTAATATTTCTTACAGCGCCAATGTCTATTTACTACCAGGTGGCCCATTTGTCTGTCCGCCTACCTAATTTATAAAAAACAAAAAAAAATATATAAAAATATATAAAAGAACATCTACGTCATATACAATCAAATAAAGTAAGATATATCGAGATGTTTAATTAGAATAGCTATTCGAAACTGATAACCGTGTGCAACAAGCCCCTTAATGCACACAATGGCTTGTATTCATAGCACATTAAGTACTGCATTGAAAATTACTTTATAGCTAACGAGATGCCGGCCTCGTGACTTTTTTTGCGAAAATATTTTATATGTTACAGTCGAAATTGTTTAACCGTCAAAATTAATATTGACTGGCGTAACTTGATGAGATATTTCTCTATATTAGTTCAGTAGTTAGCTTGTACGGCTACAGATAATGAAGTCCCAGATTTTAACAATCTGGGACTTTAATAAACTATTACATTACATTACAGTGGGAGAATTAAGAAATTACGTTCAGTTATTCGTATTTCCCCCTCCTTTGGTTCCTTCAAACGAGGCGTAAAGAGACATCTTACGAGCCGGCAAGGCGGGGACGGCTAGTGACCACACTCTTCCCGACTGTACTGGCCGTCGTCGCATTTGGACTCTACTACCACTTACCATCAGGTGGTGTAAAGTAATTTGCCTTCCCGGCAATTAAAAAAAAAATAAGAGTATGCCCCTTCCGTGTCCCATACGGCAAATTAAGCTATTGTTCGTGATTTTAGTTTGGCCTTGTCTGTGAGATTTGGTGAAAATGACATTATTAAAATACAAAAGCTAATATAAATATTTCATTATACAGTTACAAAGAATTAACAATGTGAAGTAAAAGGAAATGACACAACGCACGATTATAATTGAAACATCACATCAAAGCGACAGATTATGAGCTTAAAATCTGAACAACGGTTAACAATGGGATTAAAATTCACTTTTGGACATGAATTTTGAATTGCGAATGTCGTATAAGTAATAATTTTTACCTGTCGCAAAATTAATCTTCGTGCAGAGGAAGAATAAACACCTTTTATGCAAAAAGCGAATTATATCAGCGCCCATAGTGGACAAAAATTAAATCTTTTGTACGCTAAGTTGCGCTTAAAATTAACTTTTCGTATTTATCGAATTTAAAACAAATTAGAACCTAAAATTTATCACAATAGAGTTCAGTTTTGTTGAATCAATTGCCATACAAAGTAGATGCGACATATTTATTTTACGAAATCCAATTTTCTGCTGACATCTCATCTGTCGACTTTAAGCGTTAGGGACTGTGTGAACGTCTACACGGTTTCACGCTTATTCTTCATATATGATCCTCACACCGAGGAAATTAAAATATTAAAAGCGTTAAGATTTATTTCTTCAAAGTTAACCTTTAAAAATATTCATCATTTGATACAATAGTTTATTGGTATTGATTTAATTTTATTTAAACAAAAGCTAGCGATAAATTATATTTAATATTTCTTTATTATTATAATATAAGCTGTTGTAGGGTTTTGTGCAGATTTGTTTGTATTCCAACTTCTGATAAAAGGAGGGAGCCATGCGACTTACAAGAACAAGGACATTACATCTTGAATAAAGTCTTTGGCGGATAATTGACGGTGCAAGAAGTAATTTAAGTTTCTTGCAGTGGCAGTTTTTAGGAACGGAGGTTACTACTTGCCATCAGGTAGACCGTTTTATTCGTTTGCCATCTTAAAATAAATTAAAAATAAAGTAAAAAATATACTTAAAGTAAGAATGTCATAAGAATAAAAACGTTCACGTGGTAGAAGCAAAACTTTTTAAAGTCAGAAACATTTAATTTAATTGTTAAATGTAATCGAATTCAACTCATATTTACCCACGAAATATTATTCATCGTTAAGGAAAATTAAATAACTTATTTTTTTTTTTAAATAATTATAAAATAAAGTTTCTTCGAACCTTGCTCATAATGCTTACAATGCATTTCACACAAAAAAACAGCTTTTAATAAAATAACGTATTCATGAAAAACTTCGATATTCAAAATTACAAAATTCTTTAACTTAACAGATTATCTTATAAGTGCATTACAGAATAAAGAACAAAACTCTGACGTTTTGTTCACCCTCATGCTATAGGGGTCAAATAAGCCGTTTAGCAAATCCATAATAGTTCCCCTGACCGGTGACGTATGTAGGTGTCGCAACGGTACATTTATTTATTGCGCCATAACTCACATAAAACTCTAAGCTCCCGGTATAACGATAGCATCTTGAATTCCTACCAAGCGGCCCTATGGACGAAATATGGAGACGGTTTAAGAATGCATCAAAGCCGCTTATGTTTAAGGTTAACGAGTATGTTGTGATTGCGACTCGAATACTTGAAATTTATATTCAAATTTATTATTGAAATTATATCGGAAACTTTACTTTGTGCGGTCACATTCTATGATTCTTTATGAAGATGACGGTACTACTTTTCTCCTTCAAAGCATAACACCGTAGTTGTTGTATATTAACACGCTTGTTAGTATATTTAATACAAATTAAATAAGAAATCCTACATTTTTATATGAGTTCGGTTCTTATTCGGACAAAACGGAAATATTTTTAACAGTGGGAACTTATTTATTCAAAACTAACTCTCGTTTCAAATAGAGTATCTTAAACAAAAACAATAATTGCAATTCCAACAGATTTGAACAGTGAAAAAATAAGTTTAATTAAGGTACGAGTGAAAACAAAACAAAAACGATTAAGTGGACAAGATATATATTATAGAGGTATATTTGTGTATCAATATCGTTTAATTAATATTCATGACGTACTATAAAACTACCCTAACATTCAATTCAAGCCTTTTATTTCCGAATTGTGGATGTAATATTGTACAATAAGTGTAATATTGTGAAAATGGTTGGATCATCAAAAGTCAAAGATTGTATCGCAATTCGGTGTGCCTCTTGGCATAGGCCTCCTCCATCTCCAATGTGCCCTATCTGTCGCAACTCTAGTCCAATATGGCCCCAAGGTTAGGCGGATATCGGACCCTAACATTACTGAAGGTCAATTAAATTCTAAGATCCCTTAATCATCTTAAATGTTTCCCGTTTCACACTATTATATTTCATGAAGTTGACAAAGCTAATAAAGCCGAAATGTACTAATTCTGCCTAAATACGAGTATATGACAGAACCCAAAACGCGGCGATTTAAGTACTCTCTATGGGGCCGTTCATTTCGTTTGATATCACAAACAACAAAACATATAAACAAAGGTCGACTTTATAGTTCGTTCCTTTGATATATGATCAAATTTTGAACTTGTTCCAAATATGAAAACATACGCCAACTCTTTACACTAGATTTGGATCTTATATTTATGTATACAAACTTCGTGGTAACACTTGGTCGTTAATATATTGATTAAGAAAATATAATAAGGATATTAATTGTTTATAATGAAAACTAGTATTAGATTATAGGCTCATAGAGCTAGGCAAGGAAAAGATTAGGAAAAAAGACGGAGCGTGGTTATAATGACAGACATTTTCCTTTTAATAGAGAGAGAGTGACACCAAAGAGATTTAGCGTCATTTAGATCGGACTACGTTTATATTTTCAACAGTTTAATTTCAACTCGATATTCATAAAATTTAAAAAAAGAACATGCAATTTACGTAAGCATTTTACCGCTTTAATGTGATGACCTTATTGCTATACTTTTTAAACATAAACTATGTAGTATGTAATGTGAAACATTACGTCAGTGTAATTGCTAGTGTACGGGACATCGACACACCACCTTTGTTTTATGATTGACACTCCTTTAATTGCTAAGATAAACTTGATAACCTCTTGATACATATACTACGATGAACAATATATGGCGTTTACCATCACCTGACAGCATGTCAATGCTCTCCCGCTATCTTCCTGCTTACCTTCTTGCTAGTACATGCTTCTACCCTTGGATGTGTTAATTTCATTTAATGCGAGATCTTTAAAATCATAATAACATAATAACTTTTAACAGGGCATCAACTGTTCTCGAAATATCCTACAAAACTGAACTGAACTGGCTCTATGCTGTTTAAGTATCATTAACTCAACGATAGGCGGACCTTCTAGAGATGTAAAAGTTACAGGTTTCATTGTGACCCCTTGGGACGT
Organism: Nymphalis polychloros; assembly: GCA_905220585.2. Classification (NCBI taxonomy): domain Eukaryota; kingdom Metazoa; phylum Arthropoda; class Insecta; order Lepidoptera; family Nymphalidae; genus Nymphalis; species Nymphalis polychloros. Next base: position 3,133,339 of record HG992253.1, read on the forward strand.
TGTACCATTTCTAATACAATACGCTTAACTGGAGGGGATATTAAGAATATGTTTTATAAAACTCGCGCTCTTTTCATGTTCTAGGCCAGCCTTTTTCAAAGTTTACAATGACATTAATTAATTTGCGAAACGTCACACTACAATTAAAAAATAAATTAAAAAATTCTTAGAGTCGATTAACATAGTGGAATTCACTTATATTTTCATAACATAAAATTTAATTTAAACTACAAAGCATTCTCTTAAAGCTAGATTGCACTGAAACTGGTCCGCATTCAATTTAATTTAATAAGCGCGTACACAGATTATTTCCAATAATCGCCGTCACGCTCCCGAAACGAAGTCAATCGATCCGTAACGAACCGAAGTCCGACGTCAATCACAAATACTATTCGGAATTGTCGCTTATACGTCTCCATAGAGTTGAAAAAACTACAGAATGGACCAATTTTTCGATTACATTTATAGATGGGCCGATCGAAAATCTACAATATTGATTTTGAAGTGAATTTTCAAGGTCAAATTTAAGTGCAACGTTCAATGTAATGATGATGTCCATTTGATCGATAGCACCAATCTTAACTAGCCAACTGCGCAAGAGACATTGTGCACAACTGTGAGCAAACACAGATGCACTCTCTATTGCCTCGCTCTTATAATCTGATAGGACGGCAATTCAACGGCCCGCTAGTTCTTAGCTTGCACTTTCGACTACTACTGGAAATTTTTCGACAGAGAAACTCAATAAATATTTAATTTACCTTACCCGAGGTTTGACAATCAGTACTCGAGATCACTCACCTTAGTACTTACTAGACCAACCAGTTAAGCAGTCAATTCTTCCTTCGTGTGAAATAAATAGTCGTTTCATTGAATTTCATAACTATGTGATTAGTACAAACGTACAAACGAATATTTGGTACTATAGATATAGCCATAGTCTCCGAGTTTTTATATTATATTTTATCTGACCGAGTTCCGAGTGGTTCACATGGCACTTCTCTTGCATTCCTGTTCTAAGCTTCAAGCAACTCAAATCATCTAATCCGAACCGGCGTCTTTGACGTTCAATTACAACCTTCTTATTACAGTACTGAGTTGTACTGATCGGATTAAGCTAAAAGGCTGTTATGTAGACACGGCCTAACGTGTCGCTGGACTGTTGATTGAGAAGAGCTTATATTCGAGAATTCGTCAAATACCTATTCGTATAAGGCTTGTAGCGTAATGTCAAAGGTTTCGAAATTGAACGTTAAGAATAACCGTACTAAATGATTTAAATTACTTTATGTATGTTTAAGCGGTGAGGAAATATCGTGAAGAAACATGCATGTGTTGAAAGACATTATGGCACATTTGTATCCAAAGAGCTGCACTGAAGCAATGTGGTGGAGTAGTTTGGTTTTGTCCAGCTGTGGTCACGCTCCCGAAAAAGCTGTTATTTTCCTCAAAAGGAGAGGAGGCCTTAACCCATCAGTAGGACATTAATAGTCTTTATTATTTACTGCTACTACTTCAACTAATTACTACTTTATGTATAAATATATATTTAATATAAATTATAATATAGATAACATAATACAATATTGATAATTTAAATCATAAAATTGATACTTTCGGGATACATTTATAAAGATTACCAATATAAAAGATTATGAAAAAAAGTATATTTTATAATTAAATATTATACATTTGTATTCATTTTCAAATTATAAGCAAACAACCCATAACGGTTTCGAGCCCCTTGTCCATAGGTGATTCGTTTCCATATATCAAAAAAAAACTGTCAACATTTGGGATTCCACAAAAAAATGAAAGGTAACATGTCGAAACGAGCGTCTCCCCTGTTTAAAAACTCTCGGCTGCACAGATGTCACACGCACTCAATCCGCATACAAATAGTATAAAAATACAATAACGCTAGTTTGGAGGTAAATACAGTTATAGGTTCTCTATCTATCAGTAATACATCCCGTAGGAAACGCGCGACGTGTGCGGAGTTAGAATAAGGTTCGGAGAAACGAGCCACGGGGATGTGTCGCGAATAAGCCGATATCGTGGCAAAAAAAAGTATTACCCACGAAAAATCACGTATCTGTATATTAACATGCGTCATTTTACAAATTTCGTAAATACAATCGGAGGTTTGGTGTTCCGTTTTGTGGCGTATTTAATTACATTTACAAAAAAAAAAATTACTGAGTTTATACAATAGTTGATATGCGTAAACTTAAAACGCCAAATTGATCATATAACATGACATTAATATTACACACAGTTTTATTTTAACTAATATTATGTCGAACATGGCATGATCTAAATTATAGTATCCTTTATTATACCTAAGAGAGTAAACATCATTAATACTTCACATTGAAATATTAACTATTCACTGAGTGACTCAATTATGATGAAACATCGAAAGATTTAGCGTTATTTGCCTGTACAAACTTATACTAAAATACACTAAGTATATTTAATTACAATTAAAAATTAACGAAAATGATCATTTAAAACAGCACAAATTGCAAAGAAGCCACCCAGTGATAAAATAAAAAAAAGGATTATATAATTGTCTTGAACTTTACGAGTAACTAACAAATATTAAAAACATATCATGCAATTCCATGAATATTCCCACTAGTATACATAAAAATAAAAGGTTATTTAACAACACAAACTACACTAATTTAATATCACCAGTAAGATAGTATGTGCAAGATAATAAATCACCTTAATATAATTATTACTATCCATTAACAAAGAGTATTCCTTTACAACTAGTTGGAGCGCAATAAATAAAACCACACTTCGACTGAGGCATAATTACGCGAATAATACAAATGAAAAGTGCATCTGAATGCACGTACTGCAGTGTCCTGCGGCATTATTTATTGCCGTTTTATCTTACAACCGTACGCGATAAAAGAAAAGAAATGTCAGGGCCCTCTGATCGCGATTATCACGATGCAATCATTGGAGCTACCTTAACCGATCGTTTCAAGTCAAGTTACGATTGTGTAACGTATACGCATTCCAGTGACTATTTTAAACATGCTCTGGATATCGATTTATCTTATATAGAGGCAATGAATGTCAACTCAGTTGAGAGTAACAAATTAAATCCACATAGTAATACGGTAAGCGGTTAAACAAATACACATTGAAAAGTTAAGCTTACATTTAGAACATGGTATTGGTAGTCAGTCAATGACTGGAAAGAAAGGCTTGTATAGCTTGTGCTTCATGTCTCACGGACAGCCGCGATCATTGTGTAAGAGAATATCCTTTTAATTAGCACATTTAGAGCGAGATTATCAACAAGCAATGTCAGATGTTTGGACAACTGCATAATGACACTGAATACGGGCGTAGCCTTAAATTATAATTGTTACTTACAGCGTTAATCAAGCAAAGAATGGACGGAAGCTTCCTTCATCGTTAATATCAATTCATTTGCTCGTCGATGCTTAACAGACCTTTCCTGCTGGGAATCGGTACAATGTACATAATATATATTTTCATGCATAAACATTGTACTCCATTTTCAATATATAAGAGTGAAGGAATTTGTAGGATAGAAAAGTCTTCTGTTAAATAACTGGTACCTATAAGACTAAAAAGATTGGTTATATATTATTAAATATATCGTTATTTGCGATATAATTAAAAATTACATGGATGAGTGTGAATTGACCAAATTTTCGTGAACGCAAGATAAAACAATTTAACGACTGTTTTAAGTTAATTGAAGGAGGCAATAACAGTATTGATTAGTGGGCACGATGCACGATTTGTGGCGAAACATCTGTTAGGCCAATACCAAAACCCTTCATTAAGAGTTATCTTAACCTGACAGAGACACATTATTACATTCACTAATAAATTGGATGTCCGTATCATTGGAAGAAGTTTGTCGACTTAAGCAAATCCATTACACTCGCGAGCGAATAAAATTTAACTGATAACAGAAATGAAATACCATATCCATAAATTTCGTTTTGAATATCGGCTAAATGGAGTAGATAACGACTTAAGAGCTAACACTTCTGCTTAAAATATCTGATGTAAAAAACATAAAACACACAAGCCAAATTATAACCGAATAGACGCCAAGCTTTAAACGAACTACTTTATGAGTATAAAACTAGCATAAAACTCGGAATTCATGGGAACGTGCTTTTTAAAGATCACGTTTATGAAATATTAAATCTAGGGGTCTATCTTTTAGATCTCGTTACCGAGAAAGACACGCGAGCAGGTGCGCTACCAGCGCCCACACGTTCACTGCTGGGACCTCGAAACAATTATCATTCCTTATGCTTGCGAAACATGCCTCGTCACTATCTGTCTGCCCATCATCACGACTCCACGATTTACATATAATGACTTTTCAACAATAACAACGGAATATGCAACGACGCCTAACATCATAATTTAGGTTATAAAAAAAAACTTTGCCTTCATTAAAATAGTTTATTGGATCTGATTTAATTTGAAATTGTTTAAAAATAAATTAAAAGTTTAAATTTTACATCTCGTGAAAGCAATGTATGTATATATTTGACATTTCAATAATTGTTAATAATTGTAAATAAACGCAATTAAAAGCACATATGACCATTAAGAATAAGGAACAAATTGCTAAAAAAAATTATTTTGTACGAAACACTTCAGGTTGACTTGAGAGCAACAAATTAACATCTTTACGTGAGCATTCCTCATTCAGCCGACACGTTGTCATTTTGTGTGTTCGAAATATGGAAGAAGAATGATAGTTAACTAAACATTCTCGTCGCTTGAGAAGAAATAAATTAGTTTCGACTCCACAATGGTTATAAACATATAGGTTTATGTACGACAGGCAAATTTACTGCTCCGTTGTTCCTACTTCATAATGCAAACAATGACTAGCGAGATAAGTTAAAGATTTAAGCACAAAGAAAGATTAAGTAACTATTTAAATTATCTTTTGTATGATTTATATTTGAACTTTCATCTTATAAATGGACGTAATTTCATTGCTAATGTTAGTTAATATTATATGCATTTTCATAAAAAAAATATCGGCACATTCAAAGAATTATTTTATTAAAAATATTAATTCTCTCTCTTTTCATCTCTCTCCGATTTTAATTATATTCAACTTGGTAACAAGTTTTATTCTGAGTTTACTATATTGATAGTAATTATGGTAATCATTTTATCTTTTAACTAAAGAGTTGGTATATTATAGACAAGACTATATGTTTATGACCAAAATAAAACGACAACAACATTGCTTCTATTTGTTCAAACAATTTCTTATTAAATTGATTTATTTAATGTCATTAATTGTTTTTAATTTATAATAATGGCTGACTGATTTCAGTCACAGAGACCATTCTTAAGGGAGATTATTCAACTGCGCCGGAAATAGTATAAAGCAGAGGTGCATACGCAAATACAAGTACCCTATAGGGTACGCAAATACTAGTACCCTATAGGGATATATCCCTATACCTTCGATATCTGCAGCCGTAGAAATTAAACACTAGAATAACAAAACAGTTGTTATTAATTGAATACAGTGCATCAAAATATATTTATATATTCATGTTGTATCCGTCAGTTTATTACACCAGATGCTTTTTATTAAAATAAACCATTAGATTTTTTTCATTTTCAAAAAAATAATGTACAATTTTTTTCTGTATTTATAACAAACATAAACTCCATTTCATTAAAACTAACTTCCGTATAAAGTCAAAACCGTTGAATCCATATAAAAAACTATCTAATCCTCGTTAACTTTTTTAACAGAAAAAAAACTTTACTGGTTAATAACGGAATGAGAAAAATTGGTCTTAAACACACGAACCTTTCGTCATAACTCGGTACAAATTATATCAAATAATGTGGATATTATTTTTTATGAGCCGAGAGCAACATGTGGTAAATTGGAGTCCCTATCATTAAGAACAAAATAAACAATGTAACGATGCCACACAGTTCAGCAAAGAAAAAATTAATAACCCATACAGAAGAGTGTCGCACTCCACATATTTACGGTTCGAGGAATCTAGTTTACATTTGAGTTGTATATTACCTTTTATTGTTGCAATATAAAAAACCAATCGGACGGAATATTAATTTCAATAAACCGTAGCCCGTCTCACACTTTTTACCTTTAGCGAAAAGAGATAGAGAATACGAATACGAATCGAAAATTCATTCCGTTGTGTAAAGGGCGAGACCGGTTCAGTGGGAAACATGCATAGTCATTATAAACTCAAGTTTTACTTAATTACTACGGAAATTGAGTGGTTTCTTGAGATGATCTATAGAATGATTAGTGATGCTTACAATATGTTAACTATATTAATACAGAATTGCATTATTAAATTCTTGTTGCTTCCATAATTGAAGAATATTTTATCTATACAAACCAAAAAAGATAACGTAGATAAGATTTTTAGATGGATATATTTCTTTGACTTCCTAATGAAGTCCTCAAGATATTCTACTGCAAAGCAGCATTACTTGGTATTGTTGTGTTCCGGTTTGAAGGATGAGTGAGCCAGTGTAATTGCAGGCACAACGTCACACGTCTTGACTTAGTCCTGTTTTAGCCAAAACATAACCATACAAATTGTTTACATTTGGCGGTACAAAAACTGACTGATGGTATGAGGTGTCCATTGTTACTTTTTAATAAACAATCAATGATGATGATGTTTTCATCTTAATTAATTTCTTTCATGGCAACCAATCTCAACGGAGTCTAACCAACTACGTGGAAGACTAATGCGTACCATGGCACACAGGTGCATCTTCTTTTTCCTTCTTCGACTTCCATCACACTCATAACTCATAGGACAGCAATCCGATACGACACTAGAAAACTCAGGACTGATCAAGTTTTAGATAGTTCGAAGTGTAAGCACTACCAATTTCCAATTTTTGTGTTCTTATGAGAATTTCTTTACAAATAGCTTTGAATTTGGCCGAACCAGAGTTCGATCTTCTCAGGATCTTCATAGCAAGCCATTCGACCAACAAGGCGGTCGAGTTCTTACATTTAAATTACTATTATTTGTTCTAAGTTCGATAGAGATTAGAGAGTCATCATTTATCTAGTTCAAAACGTTTAAATAATAGCCATCACACAAGCACAAATCAATTATGAGCTAAAAGCCCGCGAGCGCGCGTGATCGGCGATTGTTTAGCAAAGGGACAAGTATTATGAAACGCTTCGATCGGATAGACTAAATAACAGAAACATTGATGTAGAGACGTTTGAAGAGATATAAATAATATTTTTATGAATAAATCACTTTAAAATAATAACGCAGTACTTTCTTAACCACAGACCCTCATAGACAATATCCCCTTTATTGCTTATTCTAATAATTGTCATTTTATCGCGATCAAATCGTTGCTCTTTATCCGTTTTCCTATTCTTAATTTAATTTTATCCACTAATGATAAAATTTAAGTTAATCCAGTTAATAATAAAATATGACTTTGACATTATGTTATATCGTAACATCATGTAGGTTTCCGATCCGAATAGATACAGAATAGTCAAAGTTTGATTGGAATTGAATCAAGAAATAATGTAACCGTTAACACAACCTACAGTAAAAAGTGACAGCCCGTAAATTTATCGTTGCTAGTCAAAACCTCCTCTTCTGTTAAAGAGGAGGTTATAGAGCTTATTATATACCGCACTCAACTGCGGATTGGTGAACAACAGCAGTATAGAAGCTCGTAACGTCAGTAATATGGTTTTCAAATTGGCTTTAATTATATAATCTTTTCCAATATATAGTAATATTATAAAAGCGAAAGGTAGTATGTGTGTCTGTCAGTTACACTGTATAGGCTACTATTTTATATCCTATCACCTTAACCACGCCCCCTCCCTTATAGATAGAAAAGATAGATCTTAAATGTTTTTGAATTAAAAGTGTATAACTATAGAACGTAATTGTTCTGCAACTTTTCTATTTGTAACGTTTGTAGGTATCGTTTCTTGCGATGTTACGTAATTTAACGTAAAGAATACTACCGTACAGTAACAGCCTGTGAATGTCCCAGTGCTAGGCTAAGGCCTCCTCTCTTCTATTGAGGAGAAGGTCTGGAGATTATTCCACCACGCTGCTCCAATGCGGGTTGGTGGAATACACATGAGGCAGAATTTCAGTGAAATTAGACACATGCGGGTTTTCTCGCGATAATTTCCTTCACCGTCAAGCACGAGATCAACTATAATTATATAATATAAATTAAGCACATGAAGTTCAGTGGTGCTTGCTCGGGTTTTAACCCATGATCCTCGGTTAAGATTCACGCGTTCTTACCACTAGGCCATCTCGGCTCTAAAGGATACTAAATTATTCATAATTATGTCACTTTCGAAAAAATGTAAAAGAAATTAAATAAATTGTCACATGATTTAAATTTATGTGCGTGTAAATAGATTTTCAGAGTTGGTTCGTCTGACAGATTAGCGATTCTGTGTTATCTCATTGTTGCAGTTAGCTCCAAGTTTAGTCAGCGAGCAGTGATGTAGGCAAAAATAACAGCTTTATATCTAGCGTTACATTAAATTAATGTTTCCATATTAAGCATATGTAAGCAGTATATGTGTACACAAAAGAAAATATTTACAATTTTTGTGCTGACGTGCGTGGGCTTCGAAAGTAAATTTATTTGGGAAACGACTAAACCGATTTTGACGAAATTAAGTATGGGACGCTTGAACCCCAAAGAAAAAATAAGTTACTTTTGTATGCCTAATACCAAAGGATAAAGATATTTTGTTGACTATTCATACATAAAAAATTTAAAATTGAATGTTAATATAAAAAACGTGTGCGTCTCGGCACGCTCAACAGAAGTAATAATATTTATTAGTAATTATAATATATTAAATATAATTTAAATTAGTACTTGAGAGTTGCTAAATTATTATAAGTACTATCTGTATACGCTAGATGGCGTTAGGTTGGTAACTCTCAAGTAAAGCAGTCCGCGTCGGTAATAGCGGCGCCGTAACGCGTTACGTTACGAAGCGGTCAACGCTCCCTTAAGAAGTTATCACTTCAAAAATTTGTCAACAGTCACATACTAGTTAGTGTTGTCTATATCGATTGACGAGCCGATATTCGTGCCGCAGGATGTGGGTTCGATTCTCACCACGGACAGACATTTGTGTGCATGAACATGTCTGTTTGCCCTGAGTCTGGGTGTAATTATCTATATAAGTAGGTATTTACAAAAGAAAAATAGTATATGTAGTATATCAGTTGTCTGGTTTCCATAGTACAAGCTCTGCTTAGTTTGGGATCAGATGGCCTTGTGTGAATAATGTCCCAGGATATTATTATTATTATATCAGATAAATATTACTAAAAGATGCTACTGAATTCAAAATGTACACCTACAGGTGTACCTTTTCAAATAAAGAATTTATAGGTTGTGAAAATTATTACCTTTCAATTATACAATTTGTTCAGCTCTCGTCGGTATCCTAAACCACCGGTTAGGTGTGACACCTAAATGTTAATTACATTTATTCAATGCTACAAATTTCTTAGTGATTAATAATGTAGTTTTCACACAACCGCAGCAGAATAGTTATCCTAATCATAATATTAACTAGCAACGGCTATCACAGTTATAGAATATAACTTGTCAATGGTTTGCCCGGAGGCACACAAGTACTAACAACATAATCTTTCAGTCAACGTCTGTCTCCAGGGCTGCCACTCCTTAATTTTTCAATACACTTGCTTCACTTTGAGTCACGATTTGACCTGACTCTTTGTTTCACAAGTCACAACTTAACACACAATTACGCAAGAGATAAGTGTTATACAATAATTGATTTCTGTTTAAATATTTCGAATCGTTTGTAATTTTATCGTAATTGACCGAGTCTATATATTTTTTTGCATTCAATAAATGGTTTTTTATAACCTTAATTTCGATAATGACATGTACCATTATGAATCGTCTGTTTATTTTTTGTTCTCATTGCAAACTAACAAATGTAATGAGCAATCAAATCTCAAGTATAATATTATAAGACATTGATAAAACAAAAAAAAAACTGAATTTCAAACAAAATTACTGACAAGAAACTAACAACGTCAATCACTTTGGCTAATGGTTCACAATACGATCTTATCGGAAGAGCCATAAGCACAGTTGTCAGCAATGTGATACAGCTGAGCTCATTGAAAAGTTACGAATTCAAAGCAGTAGCGACTGGTCCGACGAACAAATGACGTGCCTATAGATATCAACAGACTTCCGAAGCCGCGGGCGAGCCCGAGTTCGTTACGACTTATGACTGATACAAGTCGTGCGCCTAATACACACACCGTTACTTTGGCAGATATTAATCATAATTTTCACTGACGCGACCCTCTCGAGTGTTTTAGAGGACCGCTATTATCTAAAACACTCGAAGCGTATAAACGCCCAGTGATTGACGATGCAATGTTACGGAAAATTGTTGGCAATATGTTATCAATACCTTAAACGGTTACCTGTCGAAATATTCTATTAGATTCGCTATATGTTTTATGTGTGAACGAACGCAATGTGAACGATGACTAAAATTGGATAATTGGCCAGTCAAGTTTCCCACAATGCGTATCCGTGGTTAGTGAAGCCCCATTCAACGACCAATCAAAATGTATTAACCTATTGATTCATTAATCACGCAGTCACAAATTGATAAACAGTTCGATTATAGGATTAGCTTTAGAAGGTAAAGTTTGATTCGGTAACTTTGACTTGTATTGCAACCTTTGAATGATTATATAACTTTAATCACCACGTCGGTTTAGCGGTTCCTTTATAAGGCTGCAGATTCCGAGGTCTCGGGTTCTAATCCCGAGTTGAGCCATTAAAAAGTTGTAAGGTTCTTCTGTTAAATAATCTTTCTCGTCAGATTGCCATCCTATCGGAATGTTAAAAAAAGACAATGGAAAGTGCATCTACATTTGCATGTAAAGTTGTGAACTGTTATAGTTACTACGTAGACTAACTAAGTAGAAGTAACTTCTCTGTACCGAATTTCCGATCGAAAGTTTTATTTTGCTATAATAACTCAAAAAATATTAAGTATCATGATGTTGAAAACGATATAAATACAATTTTAGATAATAATATATACCCACAATGTATTTTGACGTTCACATTTACAAAAATCACAGAGATATAAAAAGTATCATTAGTTTCCATTGTGAAGGCGCGTGATTGACAGCTGGATCAGGGCCAATCATCCCAATTTGTATTGACGCTCAACTCAGAGATGCGAGAGTACTTGAATACCTCGCCAATAATTCTTCACGATGACTGTACAAACAACAAATTATACGTTACATACAAACAGCATTTGCGGTCACTTGTGTCATTTATAATTCAATATTACACGGTAATAAGTCATACAATCGCATATTTATTAATAACATGTGTTAGACAAGAGCTGTGATACAGCAGAAATAATAAAATCTGCAACACTTTAAGCTTGCGGCTTAAAGATAAAGCTATATCGATAAACACAAAAGAAGCGGTTGCATCATCTCATATTTTTTTAAATACCTTATAAAGCGGAAGCAATTTAACAAACCCTACTTTCGTCTTAGAAAAACAAATCTTTGCTACATACAACACATATAATAAATAGCTAAAAAAATTATGAACAAAATTTTAAATCATAGTATATGACAGTAAGTTCATCCAATATAAATCCACTTGATAATGGACAACTGCTCTTAATGACGATAATAATCGTCAATTATTTAACTGCTATCTAAAGGAATGATTCTCTTGAAGCAACGTTACTAAAATTAAACTATAAATTATAGTGATAGGACATTACCATTACTGCCAACGTGGTTAACTCAGTCATAAATTACTCAGATGTAAAAGTAATCATTATATCATATAATATATAAAGATACAAATGGTCGCTATTGTATTGAAGTACACTCATAATAATATAATAGGAAAATTTAAATAGAAATAAATCGTCATGTCTCTGTCTTCTCCATAGATTTGACACCCTTAGAAAATTTATTTATGTTGATTTTTTTATCATAAAAGACATGGAGCACTTGATTCGTCGCTTAAAACATCAAGTCATAGTAAATGACGTCATCATTCGAATCTGCCGATAAAAAATATTTTATTGAATAAACAAGAAGTAGCGAGCCAACAGAATCAACAGAGATCCAAATAGTAGCAGTTTTGTGTCAAATTATTTAAAAAAGACCAGCATTTATTAATATTACATTTTGTTAAGGTGCGATTTTTTACTTAGGCATGTAGTGTTCCCTGTAAGTGGGTACATAAAGTAAAATTGGTGTTAGTTAAAAATAGTACTAGAGAAGATTCAACTAAGATCCGAACTACATCAACGCTCATGGCTAAATAAGTCGATTTGGAAGCGGATTCTTGCAAACAACTCATTTTACCATAAATAGAATTATAACAATGCAACACTACATACACCAAACTGTGAACAAATGTACGACAATTAATGATGCTTTAATACTAAATATAGTATCTACATGCTTTTGAATTATTTATATTAGTATATAATCATAATAAATATTTTGTATATGTATGTGTTATTTATAAGCTGGTACATTTAAGTTGTATGTAAATCTACACCGCACCAAGTCCCTAAACATATCAAAAACTCCCTTTCGATTGCACTTTCAGAATTTATTTAACTATTTCTACTGAAATAACTGATCAACCATAAAATCACCCCTTGTACACAATAATTTGGCACAATAAAGTATCAATCAAAATAAAATACACAATAACTATTCAATAGCTAAAATAAATTAAATATTTTTGACGCGTTATAAAGGCGTTGGTCGCTCAAAATTACTTCAGTGCTTATCTTGTCGAAAAATTCACTTAACTTGGCTAATGGTAACTAATGGTAATGAATCATAGTCTAATCTCAACACAATATACTGAGTGTTTTAAAGAGGAAGTGATAAGATTTCGTCAGTACACCGAACCCGAAATTGAACCATTGTCTAGTTATAGTCATATCTTATCAAAAGACTGTACATTGAGCAATACATTAACTATTATATTCACGATATATGTGCATAGTATTAGATAACTTGAGACTTAAATATAAGAACTAATTTGCGATACAATTATTGTCGTACGAAACTGCAATTAAGTGGCCATAAATGTCCCCTGATGAGTTTGGTCACGGCGGCCAATATCAAAGGCGATATGTATAATAATGCAAACATATGCTCGTAAAGACAGATATGCTCTTATAGTCCGATAGGTTGGCTGTTTGAAACAACTGGAGAGATTCACCCGTCGAGTACAAAATGAATATTAAAGACAAATACATGAAAATTCATCTGTGTACCCGAGTTCACGTGTTCTACCCACTGAACTACCTCAGGCTTTTAATCCAAATAGCTTAAAACGTATTCAATCTTTGATAGAGATTTCGATCTTTAGAAATAAATCTAAATTATTATAAAATGCATGAATAGCTTTTTTTAAATTTTAATTAATGGTTTTTATAATTGCCTTTATTATAAAGATCAGTTATAAAAAAACCCGCTGAGTTTCTTTCGCTGGTTCTTTTCAAACCTGAGGTATTTATTTCCGAACCGGTACTAGATTTATGACAATTAATAAGTAAGTGTAACACTTGTATATTTAATAAAGATTTTTGACTTTGACTTTGCTATCTCTAATTGTTTATTACCGATTTATTATTGTTTTATGAGTTAATTTGTAAATGCTTTGTAAGTGTGCTTTTACAAAAAAATAATCGATTACCATGCGATTACGTTGAATGACTGATTGAAATTGAAAACAGTCTTTAAAGAGACATTTTTCCTATAGTCTATTTAAAAAAAATTTAGATCCCTCATTTTTTGTTTAATGTGTTTATAATTCGTCCATTACAAATGACTATGAGCGAATGTAACCACTTAGCAGCATTTTACCCAGTTGCTCGTTTTCCTGCCTAAAATATATATAATATATAGCCTATAACTGTCAGAGTGATATCGAACGGAATACATTACTAGAAATGTATATTATTCAAGAAACCAAATACGACACATCTGCATCGCAGCAGTAAAATATCAATAAAATATATTCTTAGCTTCGACAGTTAACTGCAATATTTCGTTTCTGCAATATTTCTTATATCCAATTAAAATATATAATATACATGTAATATATAAAAACATGATTATTCTTGACATCGTCATTAGTGGTTAAAGGTCTTGCGTGCGTCATGAGGATTAAACGCAAACACAACACAGTGTTAATCATAAAAGTTATAAAATGTTAAAACACCTAACAATTTAATCACTTCACACTTATTTCAGTCACTAATATAAAACATTAATGAAATGACAAACATTCAAGTAGCAGATTTGCGACACTGATCTAACATAATAACTCTACCAATGATTTATTTTGAACCAGCATTCAGCCATCACCATATCAAAAATTTCCGCCAAAACTTAAGATAGCGATAGATAGATAGCCAAACCTCCACTTTGATTGGTCGTAATGTATGGCACGATATTATAGAGCTTTCAATAAAGTAGCAATAAAAAATAAATATGCAATAAAAAGTAACGAAACTAATTCAATTTAATTAAAATTTAACAAACCTTTTTCAAAATGTAAACATTACACTCTATGCCGTCACTTCCTCTGACATACATTTGACATTTTATTTGATCTTGACAATGATTTATGACGAGAACAAAATAAATAGTCTTGGTAGGAATTATATCAAAAAAGAGGAATATTCTCGAACTTTACTTCGGTTCACTGTATGCTACAACAGTCACGGCAGCCGTCACAGAGCCTCACAAAGATCTCGATGCAAGGATACGGTACGATGCAAAGGCAGGTGTAATATCAGCGCACAAAAGAGCCAAGTCACTTGGGTTCATATTTAATGACGTCATTAACTGTAAGACACGGGTTCTTGCTGGCGCCTAGGGCTTCCTTTTAGCTATCGCTTTGTCACACGAAGGATGTAAGGACTCGCGAATACATTCAGTGTTTTAGCTTATACGGTGCACCAGTTTTTGAATTTTTATGTCTTGATGTTACTATGAGCAGAATGCTTTGGCAATACATTCATTATATTAAATGTACATAGTATTGATAAAAGCGATATCGTAACAAACTTTTCTTTTCCTCCGTCTCTGAAAATCTTGGGAAAAATAATAATAATAGTAAAATACTATGGACCAACCATATTTTTTCATCATATCGATGCTCTTTGTGACCTTTGCTAAGAAGTTCTAATCCAATGAACATTGCTTACCTTGTTTGAGTAAGCAACATATCCTTGACTTGCCTTAAAGCCAACATCTGCCCTGTATCGCCTCATTTATAACACAACTAAACGAAAAATACATTCCTGAGCTATCGGTTCTTTTGTATTCGATTAGCCTTGCATTTAGTTGGGTGATGCCTTTCACGACAACAGTGGTAACGAGAGTGGTCAGCTGTCAAAATGTCCAAATAATCAGCTATGGGCCTTTACCCTTTATACACACCTATAACAAATTCACCTAATGTTACAATTGCATTGCTTGTTTAGGTAATATGTACAAGTTTCACTAGTATACTAAAACGGCAATGAATGATATTCACTGTAAAGAAAGCTCATCATTTCGACATCCTTATTTGGATGATAGTTGAGCTGCATTGTACGTTCTATTAAACTCTTTCGGAGGTAGGTCGATTTGGGCAACGCATGTTAAAATTGCGTAATGTAACCATCCATATATTCGTGGATTACAGTGCATTGTAATTGTGATGTGAATGCATTCATAACAAGAGTTTAAATGACAATTGGTTAACAACGTGCGCTGACCAAAAGCTGTTATTGTGTAAGCGCCACAATTGATAGTATATAAATTAAAAGGAAAATCGAGCTGAAGCGAATTTAACATTATTTATTCAACAAGCAAATGAAAACTATATTCAATAATAAGGTAATAATTTAATATAATTGACAAGCCGGTTGGCATGGTTGGTAGATACGTGCCTTTCGCCCCGCGGGTCGTGAGTTCGATTCCCGTCCAGAACAGATATTTGTGTACATGAACATGTCTGCTTGCCCTGAGTCTGGGTGTAATTATCTTTATTTGCAAAAAAAAAGTAGTATGCATAGCATATCAGTTGTCTGGTTTCCATAGTACGACCTCTGCTTAGTTTGAGATCAGATGGCCTTGTGTGAATAATGTCCCAGGATATTATTAATATAAGAATTAACGTTTTTTAAAAAGGAACTCTCAAACGCTTTTCAATCGTAATTTTACAAAACTAATTAAACGTCAAGTTACCATCGATCAATTTCGAATGTAGGTTGTTCCAAGAACCGCCTAGTTACACAGTAAAGGCTTCACTACATAAAATTACACTGATCGGCTGATCCTTACAACGAATATATAAAATGTTGTATATATATAAAATGCCATGGTACTATACAATTAATGATATGAAATGCCAAACGGTGACGTTCGTCAACGCTAGACTACGGCACTTAATTCACAGAAACTTTTTTGTTTTAAAAGCGAATATTAACATCTATTGTATATCGCTGCGCCCACGCGATATTTGGCAGAATAATCGATGAGTAATTAAACATATTTATCTTTGAAGGCCACGGCTACTCATTACCGTACTTGATTTATACTATTTTTTTGAAAGACATATATATCTTTACTACACGTGCAAGCTATAGCAAAGTATTACATATAAAAATATATAAGAGAAAATAATTATCTCTATATTTAAATTCAATAATATCTGATGTATAAAAAATAATGTTTTTATGTTCCTTTTATGGCGCACACGCATCGTTCATTCAATTGAGTTCAAGCTACGTAAAGATGTTGTTGGCGCATGCGTAAAGACTTCCGGTGTAAAAGCATCAATGCGCGTGAATCGCATCGAATATTTTTTACACACAATAAAAAAGAACCAATTCAATGCTAAACTTTTTCTAGTCTAGTAGTAGTTTGCAATATATGATTAATAATAATCAATGTTACATAAATACATAAATAACCAGTGATATTATTTAATTTTTATCATGGAATCGTTTTGATCTTACGATATTGTCCACAGACTATACCTTAACTATCTAAGATCATTTAAATCAGGCAACTATTGGTATAAACGGATTTTCACATCAGTTATTGCATTCGCGGACAAGTTGTATCCGTTGCTCAACATGAATACGTAATGCATTAGAAACGAATGATCCGTTGATTCGACAGGAACAAAGATAGGTATCGTACATTGCAACAGAACACGATTAAAGTAGATATGTCTGAGTATTGAGTAAACACAATAAACACAGCGAGTGAAGGCTTACACACGTACGGGACATGTTCGAGTATAAGCCGATTCGAATTACCATTGATTCTCATCATTGAGCCGAATTCTTGATTTATTTCAACACTTTTAATGGTGTGTTCTTGTGAGATATGTCTCGTCGACGTCGAACTTCGAATACTAAACGATATTTATGACCGTTTACATTTAAATAGATACATAGGTGTTTTCTTATATGATTCTATAAGTATATTCCTGTGTCGTATTATATTCGTTAATAATTACTTGGAAAGAAGACATTTGCAAAATTATTGAATAAAGAGCAGCTGAAGATGGATGGATAAAAAAGCCGAGATGGCCCAGTGGTAAGAACGCGTGAATCTTAACCGATGATCGTGGGTTCAAACCCGGGCAAGCACCACTGAATTTCATGTGCTTATATTTCATCTCGTGCTTGACGGTGAAGGAAAACATCGTGAGGAAACCTGCATGTGTCAAATTTCACTGAAATTCTGTCACATGTGTATTCCACCAATCCGCATTGGAGCGGCGTGGTGGAATAAGCTCCAAAAACCTTCTTCTCAAAAAGAGGAGAAGAGGCCTTAGCCCAGCAGTGGGACATTCACAGGCTGTTACTGTTACTACTACTGAAGATGGATTTCAATGAACATTTTTATATACTTTTTTTAATTCAAAGTCGAATTTGAGTGCAACGCAAAATATTTCATTCAAATGATTCTCACTTTATTGAGTTGCAGATAATTTATTTATGTTATGCTTTATTATGAAGTATTATTCCAATATTCAATTAATCTTAGTGCTAGACATGGAAGCGGCAACCGGTTAGTAACGCATATACGCCGTTGAGATTATAAGTAATTTTATTTCAAATTGAAACTGCAAATTTTATTAATGCTTATTGAAATTTTCACCTTGTGAGGAGAATGTATGGAGCTTATTCCACCACGCAGCTCTAATGCGGATACTTGGCTTACTCGGAACTTGGTGGACATACGCGTGGCAGAATTCATCCAACATATAAAGGAACCTTCTGCTTAAGAGAAGTTTCTTTATTTTTATCCATTTTTATTTGAAAATAACTTCCAAATTCTATTTTAAATTTTCAAAATGATACTTACGCAACCATAAATAATACTTTGTGTATTGGTTATTGAAACAAAAACAAGAGATTTTAACAATAAATTTACGCAAAGTTTCCGCTAAGCAACATTCAAACATACAAGCACAATTGAATCAAGTAATCAATGCACCGTGTCTGTATCGATTCAAGAACATTGCTGTGGCTATCTTCTATACGATCGATATTTGTTACATTCCGATTCACAAACGTCTAAATACAATTCATGTATCGATTTCTAAGAGTCGATTAAGCAACTTTAATTCTTAAGTACTAGGTGTTAAGGGCTAGTGAAAAGTATCTCTTGGTTTCTCGTTAACTTCATGTCTTGTCGCTCGGTGCCTTTCAAATTGATTCACTGTCAAAATCGACACAGTCGATAAGATGTCAAAGACTTGATTCTTTTATTGAACTAATCTTTTTATCCGACAAATTCTTTAAATTCTTTCTAAGCAGATGATAATATAAATTAGCTTTATTATATCAAACTATAAATATCATTAAATAATACAATATTAATTGACAATAATTTTGATATATTTTTGTTAGTATTGTAATTTAACTCTCTATAAATATATTAAAACTTTATACATTATATTATACTATTTCAACTTAAAACCCATTATCATTTTACTAGAAACCGACATAAAATCGAATTACCCAAATTTTGAACTAAATATGGCACAAAAACTATTATTCGAAGGAGCACAGCTTTATAATTAATTACCAAAAGACGTTATAAACGCAAATTCAATTAATATATTCAAAAAAAGATTAAAAAGTTATTAGTTACTTAAATGTAGTCTTAAAAGTTATTTACTGGCACAAAATGTAGACTTGCAAGTTATGGTATAGTACTTATATTTGTTTAATGGCATTTCCTAAGTTTAAGTGGACTTTGTTCTTTTTTTAGGAAATAAATGTCTTAAACTCTAAACCTTACTATACCGATGGTCATCTTTGTATATTTTCATACTTAGTATATTATAATATATTTATATGTAGATAGATATAGATAAAATTTGTGATTTGTAGCAACATACTACTATTTACGTCGATATAATAGTCCTTTAACGACTTGACGAAAAACTGCTGCTTTATACCAAACAACGAATAATCAAAGTTTCACAAGCTCTTTAAAGAGTTACTGAGTTTCTTCTCAGTGAAAATTAAATTCCTCACTGTGTCGTTCGCTTTATATTTATTCGAATGTTTTAAATGACGAGTCAAAAGATTTTGTTATTGTTATATATTATGTACAGTCGGTTATTGATCTAAATTAAAGAAAATAAAAAAACTTAATGGTACCATTATATTGTACAATAAAAGAGTGAAGTGTGTTCATATACATATGTACTCGTTTGTATGTATGTGAGTATGTTTTACCATTACATTTAAATGCCTGAACAGATTTAGATGTATGGGGTATCAATAGAATCCTTATATTATCCTGGACGGTTTAGCTATAAATTCATTTATTCAATCAATCAGGACAGTCGTGCTGTTTTTCCTAAAAGTTCCATTATTTTGTTTTTATATATATATTGGTTTTTAAAATATGTCATTGGTCATCTTAATGAAATAAAAAAATTATCTCAACGATAAAATTATTTTTTACATAATCATAATTTATAGAAAATGAAAAAGTGATACTTCATTTTTCATTCCATAATAATTATTTACGTACCCGAATCGGAATAACTATTTTAATATTTTTGTTTTCCTTTCGTGTACAAACTTTAAAATTCTTACAGACATTGACAGCACCCGATATAATATTTTCTCTCCAGCACTTCATTCCTAAAACCCCCCTAAGCCTCACTTCAACGCAATCTGAAAGCGAAATAAAATCCGAAATAGGGTCACGTGCTCCGAACATGTAAATCTACTTACGCCCGTGCTCTGCCTACTAAACATATTTACTAAAAGTTACCACCACACTATCGTTAAAACGTTTCTTACTTGCTCGAGACTGTTACAACGCTCTTATAACTTACGTTTAACTTATATTGCATGTTTGCGAATAAACATTTCATAATATTTCAATATTTTTCATAGAATAGGTTTTATACAAAGCTTCAAAATTCTTATTTTTAATCGTTACAACAAAATATGTTCAGATTAAACAACATATTTTTGTTAAGCACTAATGATTCGTAGAGATGTATTCTAAAAATAATGACGAAGAAATGAATTACTTTGATCGAATTCCGGTCACAGCGGCCAAGGATTAACCAACTGTCCTACTGTCCAACATCCTATAATTCATAAGTATGTGTGCAAACACAGACGCACACTATTACATCATTGTCAATGTTCGATTGGACGCCAATCCGACACGACCGTAGTGTACCATATTCTTTCCGACCCACCGCAGTGTAAGTAGACCCGACTGCTAAACTCCTAGTTGCTACTGAAAAAGTCGTAACAGAAATTACGAATTACTTTACTGGTCCGGCCCAGGATTTCAGGATCTGTACATTATGACCTAGTCAAGGAGCAAGGAGGTCTATTAGTCTCAATCGTCTCTAATCCAAAATAATCCTATGCTTTCTGTATCATATCTAGACACAGCACGTCTCATGAATCGCTCAGCGCGGTATGATTGTTCGCAGCGTGCTCCCGTATATTAATACCAATGAGCCATTCAAAAATAATTATTTTATAAGCGAACACACTAACAACAAACGGTAACAAAACTGTTACATGATATATATAATTTATATAATAATCAATTTGGGTTTTTTTTTTATAATCACTAATATCAATAAACATAAATACCAGTCTATGATTAGTAATTTTAATAGAATAAATAACAAACCATATGTAAATGAATACGAAGTTCATCTACGAGTTTTCAACGTGTCATAAATAACAATTCAACCTAAGGCAGATTTTAAAATAAACGTTAAATGTTGCTAGGATAACAAATTGATTTATTTCCTCTTCATAAAAAGAAACCCAAAATTAAAGAGACCGAACGTTAAGCCGACTTTGGTTCCGTTACGAACACGTTTTTGTTTGTTATCAATAAATTCGAATTAGTCAAAGAATAAGTATAAAAACATAATAAAACGCACCTTTAAGAAAATATTGCGACTAAACGTCAACTTTTTATTTACTAAAAAGACGATTCCGTTGAATCTGAATGAAATATTTGATATAATGAACTGTTATTTATTAAAATTAAATAAATATGTCAAAAATATCGTTGAGAACGAAATAGAATAACATTCTCATTATAAAGACGAAATGTATCGCTTCGTTACATTCAACACCGAAACTTTTGTTTTATTTTTGTACAGCAAGAATACCACAGAAAAACAAATCGAGAATATTTTTCCATTCTCCCGTTCATTCCCATAGACTGCAAGGCAGCAAAAAGTTAGTTGGACAATAATATTTATGGCGTGTTATATTAATATTCATAGGCAGCCATTTGTTAATACACTCACAGCTGACAGCTCAATTTCACGTGCTTACTTTCTTCAATGCAACCAAAATACTCTTACGTTTTAAAACAAATGTGTCTTACGACCTTTATACATAGAGCTATCTTTACTAATATTATTAATGCGAAAGTGAGTTTGTATGTTTGTTACGCATTCACGTCTATACTACTTAATCGATGATTATGATTTTTATTTATTTACGTTCTCTGGGGTACAGAAATGGTCATAGTGTAGATAATAACCCATAACACCCCCAATCCCGTCACACTTTAGCGAAGTCGCGGGCTGAAACTAGATATCCATATTTTAAAATGTTCATCAATATGTTTTTTTTAATTAGAAAATTAAGACCAAGGCTACGTAATTTAAAAAAATATATAGATTTTATAGCACTAAGTTATATGAAAAGAATCTCCGTCTGCTTTGTCTGGAGACTGTCTTGACTTATATATACAAACTCAACCGTAATGAAGTTACTACAAACAGACTTCCGAACCGAAAGATCTCATCCAATTGAAACTGAAATATTGCGCCAAGGGGTATTTCTCTGAGGATTCCCGTAAGAATTCTATTTTCGTATAAGTAATTACACACATCGTATCTATTTTGTTCAGTAATCTTTTCGACAAGCGAACGCTTTGAAATACCCAATGTAATGCAAACGAGTCGTATTCGATTAGTGGAACTCGTATTATCGTACTTTAAAAGTTAACTGTATTAATAGCTCGTATAATTAAATATTCATACATTTCCGTAAAATTTTTTTAATTTAGAAATAGGTGACATAGCGAAGGTAGATACTTATTAAGATTATAAAGGTTTTAATTTGATGATGCTTAGATTTATTTAAGTACAGTGAAGTTAAAGACTGTAACCCACTGCTGGATTAAAGCCTTCTCTTCGTTTGGTGACTAATAAGTTAAATACAATAAAATTACAATTTAAGCCCCTTAAAAAAACAATTTTGTAACTAGCAAGCTAATTTAAAAAAAAATTAATCCCAAGAAGTATAAAAATCTTTTGCAAAATTCAATCCTTTCCCATCATAAAGTAAGTAACCTAATTTTATTTAATTATCACAAGCGTCTAGCATTTCTAAATTGTATCTCACGAAATCACTTTCAATTCATTACTTTCACAGTTTGTTTCAAATATGTCAGTATCAATTACATAGAGAAAAAGTTATCAGAACAAGATCGGAAGCTCACGTCTTTCAATGATTTGTTCTCACGACTTGTATCCTTTGCTGGAAAGTAGGAATTATTATTGTATGTCGACATTGTCGATCGATATAAATGACGAAAATATATTTTGTTAATTGTAATACAAGAAGAATTCTAGGGACCAGCTCGAGGTTTTGAAGTAGGCAGTGTATATACTCCCGTGCATCGGAAAACACGTAGAGCACGTTGACCATATCAACTACTTTAGTTGTATTGGATTGTCTGCCCATCGAATTGTGAGAGTTATGGAATAACTTGTGTGTGCGCATACTATACATACATATATACTGCGCAGTCAGCCTCTCTTGGGAATGGCTGCCGTGACCGAAATCGGTCATGAAGTGATCATAGTTCGTAATTATTTGAAACGATATATTTAACATTACATGTAATAGATTAGAACTCTGTGCTAAGTTATGTTTTTTTTAAATAATAATGCTAGGCGGACGGGCAAATGGACCACCTGATGGTAAGTGGTCACCACCGTAGACATATATATCCCTTGTGTTTGAAGTTTCACTAACTCACTCACCCAACCTGAACACAACAGTACTAAATATTTGGCGTTCGAATATTTGATGAGTGCCTACCACCAGGTAATTATTATGGATTTCGTGTAGATTCAGGTGCACAAAATTATATTATGTGAACAAACAATCCCATCTACCTTCTAATTAAATGTACGGATTCCCTCACAATCTGAGCCAATCTTCAGCCAGTACGTTTTTAATTGCTTTTTTGGACACAACAATCGTCGAAACTCGCTGCGGACAGCGGGTGGCCGCCGGCTCCTTTGGACTCCCATAATTATAATTATTCCATTAACTTCTACCAACCAACGCAATTATTCGAAAAATATTTTCTCATTCCAAATTGTTGCCGTTTAATTTGTTATTTTCGTGCCTTGATATAATTCGTGTATTAAATAATAATCTTTTCACCTAATTACCGTTTTAAGTCGAAAAATAAATTGAACACGATGTATCATTAAAAATATATGAAAATATTAGATTTATTTTAAAAGGTCAAATTATATAAAATGATTTCATATTTAAGAGTAAATTCTTAAAGCGTGTATTTTATTTAATTATTATTAAATATTTATCCAAATTTAGTCAAGTAATAATTAAATATTAAAGTCTAAGCTGTAATAAAATAATAAGTATTGTTAGGTATGTTAAATGAACTCTTTATGACATATATGTACATATATATATTAACTTATATATTGCACTTTGCATAAGAAAACAAAGAGAACACGAAGATATAAAAAAAATATTTTCGTATCTCACTGAAGTAAGAAGTCATTGGTCTGTGATATATTTATAGCAAATATTATGTGCTCGAGATGTTATGTAGCATGTAAATGTTGAAGACGCAAAGGCCTCAGAGCCGCAAACACTTTCCTGCTTTCCTTAGAGTAGTATCAAAGAGAACTCCCAGGTTTTTAACATATTCACAATAAGGGATGAAAATATTGTCAAACATTATGGATGGCAAGTTAATATTCAAAATTATTTTAAATACAAAGTTTATGTTACTGTTACTATCTAAGTGGTATTATTATGTAACCGAGAAACTTAAGGGTCTATTAAGCTATGAATAAAATTGACAAAATAAATTATTTGAAAATTAATATTTTACAAAGACATTATAAAATTTTATATAATTATAGCCTTTGAAATAATAGCCATATTACCATCGCTAAGTGGATACTGTCATGACTGCGACAACTAACGAAAATGACCTTTATTTAATCATAGACACCTGACAGTAATATACATATGTCAACGTTTTTCAAAATTAATGTGAAGGCCGTTTTATTTTAAAAAATTAATTTTGCAAAAACTAGCCGATCTTTTAACAATCGAAAGAACAAAGAGAAATTCGTAATGATCGCCATATGACGTCCTTAAGTTGTCCGCCCTTACATAAGATTTATGTTGCTTATTGCATGTTACTTGTACATTGCGTAGTTTTTAAACATCGCTAGTTTTAATTATTTAACGAATAACGCAATGAAAACAATTTATATCCAATTCAAGACTTTTATGGGTAGGGTCAGCATCGAAAACCTGCTGTGAAGTTTTTTGGTTACAACGTTCGCAAAGAGTCAGGGGTTGTAAACAATTTTTACTTTTAATAATAAATTTATTTACAACAAAATTATTTAATTATTTTATATTCATTATATATTCGATTATCTCATAATAACATAAAAAATGTAATTCAAAATATTTATATAACCAACAACAATAATTTAAATAACCACAATTTGGTTTAGGCATTATAATTAATTACAATTAATATAAATTACTATCATGATCAATTTAATATAACCAACTAATTGCGTGTTTCTGGTTACGTCATAGTATTATTACTTTTTAAATTTATGGCAACATGATTAAATTTTTGTGAGCCCAACAATTTTCATCACAAATTATATTAAATGTATACAAACTAACATTTATAATAAATATGAATTTATGAAAACCACATGAAATGTTGATCCTCTCAAACTTCTATTAATGTATAACAGCACAAAAACAATGTTTGCGGTGAGCATCAATTTTTTTTTTTCAAAACCGAAATTCCGAAAATCGTACTCTGCCAGGTAGCATTCGAAATTTAAATTTATTTGTATTTCTAAAAAAAAAACGAACAATAGAGAACATGGGTTTACCTGACACTGATTATAATAAGGTACGAGAAATATGACGACATCCACATGTTGTTTTATTGTCTGTGGTAAAAAAAAATAATGTTTAGATCTCTTTGTAGCGCCGTTGTTTGGTGAGTGAATTACGTTATTAGTTGTTTGGGCGGTTCGTCACAAACATGGTAACATTTATAAGGATGAGGCTTTTTGTTGTCTCTTCGAGTGTAAAAGGAGTTTCTACATCGGTTGGCTATTTGAAACGGATTTGGCACAATTAGAAGCTCATATTAAACTTGTTGCATTTGAGATCATTCAAGTGTAACATAGGGGCTCGTACATAAAGATTAAGTTATTGAAATGTTACATATTCGTTTCTCATTAAATACAATTATTTTGTTAATTTATTAACGAGTAAAATTAATGTAACATTTTGTAAATGTCCCACTGTTGAGCTAAAGTCTATCCTTGTGGATTGGTAGTATGAAATGTTAATAAGTATGCAAATCGCTTGAAACGGCAACAGCGGGAAAAAATCAATCGATTCACATGCTTTGCCGTTTGAATATTTAAAATCCCATTGTCGTATTGTAACGACCACTTTATTCTATGAGGACCGCTCATTAGTCCTAGAAGGCATGTTCGCTTTTTAATAACAATAATTAATTATTGGACGAAGAATATTTTTCTAGGGAGACGTTTTTGATTAGCAAACATGAATCATATTAAAAAAATATCATAGTTTGGTATCTCTTACTTATGTTAGATTAATTTATTAACCCAATAAGATACAAATATCAATATCAAACGATGGTTGACTTCTAAATTCTCTTCTTCAATCTAAATTAATTGTAAGAATATGTATGTATATTAGTATAATATGTTTTATGAATGTTTATTAGGCAATTGCAATTATTGCCTAATAAACATTGTGGTGGTGCATCGGCGATGTAAGCGATGTTTAACATTTCTTACAATACCAATGTCTATGGGCGTAGGTGACCACTTACCATCAGGTGGCCCATATGCTCGTCCGCCTAGCTATTCAATAAAGATAAATAAATAATAGTAATAGTTAGTACTTTCAATACCATTCATGAAGCTTGCATATAATAAACTTTATTTGTTTTAATAAAATAGAGACCTTCTTAAACCATACGTACATAAAATAATTTACCTAGTATAAATAATTTGTAGCATTTATTACTCCCGCATTCATTGTCTACGACCTCATTATTTAATTTCATTATAGCGCAGCGGTTCGTGGAATGGCCGAGGGAAGAGATATATTTTCCATGATTAATATAATACCTTGTTTTATAGACAGGAATAAAACATTTTATACGTTAATTACACGTGTAACGGAATACGTAATGATCGTTGGGAGATATAACCCGTATTAGTGTGTTATTTAAGCGGAAATGTAAGAAAAAAAAAATCATAATTATTTATTTATGGGAATCGCAGGAGATAATTAGGGGAAGCACAATCATCAGTCAAGCGAAAGTAAATACGTGTCAAATGAATGTAAATTAGTTCATGTAATAGGTAATACGTGGTTGAAGTTAATTGATTTGAAAATGGAATACACTTTTTTTTTTAAATCGACTAAATAAAAAACAGTTTTAAGCATCACCTTACGAAGCTTTGGCAGTGGAAATTAAATAGCATTAATCAAATTAGCACATTCACACCGCATCGTGATTACACCTGATTAATAAAGTTATGATTGGGCCGTGGTGTAATCACGATCGTATGATTAATTGTCGTCATATGAATCGCAATGGAACAGCGAATGTAATGAGTGGCATTCCATTGTTTGCCACTGGGTCATATTGTGTCGTAATTAAACAAGTTTTTAACTGTGTATGCTATTATGATTTAGTATCTTATGAAAAAAACGTACTTTGGTTTATTTACTTATAAATTATTTTCTATACTCTTTATAGATTTTGATTATAACTTACAGCAAAACAAACCTTATGTAATGGTATGTTAGATACTATTTTGAAAACTATTGAATGCATGACATATGTTGCAATCTTAATATGTATTTGTATACTATTATTCGATATGACTCGCGCGCTACCCATTGATTATGGCTTAATTATTCGCGCAACTGTCAAGAACAAATGTAGAAAGTTTCAACTCAATTGGACGAACAATACGTAAACGCATATAACACACACAACATTCGACACACAATACACACACACACTCACATACGCACACACATACACAAATAAAAACAACCACTATTATTTTCACACATATGTAAAGACATACCTTCCTTCATCTGAATTCAACATGGCTAGTGTAGATGTATGGACAATAATTTATAAAATTGACAAAATTAATCTTTTTCGGAAACAAAATATTAAATTATTTCAATAACGCTGTGCTGGATCACATTTTTTTTATTAAGTTGCCTCGCTACCATGCACACACTGGTTCGCTAAAGTGCCAGTAACATACCACTCTTTACACAGACGCGCCATTATACACATAGGATATAAAAAAATTTTAGAGTTAAAAATCATAACAATTACAAATTACACCTTTAATAAAAATAATTTCATATTAATGCACTTCAAATCAGTTTCTTAAATTCATACCTAATAATTAATTAATGGTTATATAATTTATTAAAAACCAACAATCAAGTTCTAATTTCAAAAATTATTACCGTTAATAAGAACGTTTCAATATAAACACTCTTTCGTTTCGCTTTTCAAAATGCAAAGAGGTTGTAGAACCTTGATTGAGTTATGCAACCGCAATCAGCTGGATAGCTCTTGCAATGAATACAATTTGGATTATTATGTAACAATGATTATAATAAAAATAAATGAATTTTTAAAGTTGAATCGATTAGGTTTTATTGCATGCATTCGAAATTTAAATTTATTTGTACTTCTAAAAAAACAAACAATAGAGAACATGTGTTTACCTGACACGACGAGAGTACGAGAAATTTGCTATATCTTACTTATTAACAATGATTATAATAAAAGTAAATGCAGTTTTTTTAAGTCGTAAATAGGTATTATAAGATGCAGCCCATAGATACATATCCAATTGCTATAAATTATTCAATAAAACATTATTTTTTTTTAAATTCTTATAAATATTTACAAACATTTTGTATGTAGAATAGTTTATCGTTGAACTTATTTAGTCATAAATATAATCATCATACAAAATTTTCTCTACGTAAATAAAATATTACAATTTCATATTTCGTATTTGAATTATCAGATAAGGATTTAAATTACAAAACTAGAAAGTTCGAATAATATAACATTCTGAATACGATTTTCCTCATACAATCAACCTGTCACATCATACCAATTGAAATCAATGGTAGAACGAACAGCGTTCATGTTATGTAATCCGTCAAACGTCTTACAATACGTGAATAAACGTTCGTAGAACAAATTTGTTATCTTAAACTAGTTTTCGATCGCGGCTTCGCTTGTGTGAGGGGAGGTCAGGTATGTTTTCTGTTTCCCTAGTGTGTGCAAAATTTCATGAGGATGAGGTAAAGCGTAACTAATAAACAAACTTTCTCATTTATTATATAAGTTAGGATTTGATTAAAATAACCCTGTAGATATAACACTGTTCGGCTAAGCCCTTCTGTTCTCTTTAGAATAAAGTTTGAATACCTTAGTAGGAGATTTTCATTCGAAACAATGTTTTCCTTCCGAGCTCATAAAATATAAACACAAATTAAGGTTTAGGTGTGAACCCGCAATCAACGGTCAAGATTCTCTTCTACCACTAGGCCCTCGTGGCTCAATATTTCATTACCATGTTTTGATTACCAAGTTCACAGCTTACACGACAATGCAAGTGATATTATAAAAATCAGATAAGATGACATCTATTCAAGCAATTAAATTCCAGAGTTCATTCCAAAGCCAATTGGTAAGTCACGATTCGGTTTTTACAAGCTTCACTTGTTAGTATGTGTGGGTTTAATCTCGCAACCGAATTTTAAAGCATAATTTATGCGATCGAACTGAAATTCCGCACACACTTTACTGGTGCAGGTAAAAATACAATCTAGTATTCATATACATATAACTAGGCTTAGACAAAACAGCTCAGAGCATCTTAACCTAATTTAACCTTTGTAACTAAATATGTTGATTTTCGTTAATTTTTATGTTCTTAATTTGTGTTTATAATTCATTTCACGGTCGAAGGAAAATACCACATGAGAGCATCGTGGTGGAGTACGGGCCAAACCTGGGAAGGAAAGCTCCTGCCTAAGCCCAGAAGTGGAACATTTACAGGCATTTTCATGTTATAAAAAAATCATACATCTCCTCCTCTTATCAAAAATGATTAAATTCAAATTTCAAACACAGGATGACTTACAATATTAAATAAAAAGTCAATAGAAAACAAGACAGGACATGTCGTGCGGTTAGTTAAATTGAGAATGAATTAAGGAATGACGTCAAGAGGCTTCATTAATAGAATATTATTTAAAAACTAAATTGTATTAATACCACAGTCAATTAACAAAATCAAATAGTGTAGATGTTCTTTTAATTTCTAGACGTAATAAAAAAACGATTTAAAATATCAGTTACAAAATAACTACAAAAATCATGATGATTTTATATGACAACTATATTAGAAATTCATAAATATGTACATGTTTCATTACACGTCATATTTTATGTCTCTACAACCCACCGTGATCTCCTGCTGATGTAGAGACAACGTTTTATACGACTTAACTTCACTTTATCTATCATTCTTAAGGCTTAATAGATGAAAAAAAGGGTCAAGACTGTTTATCAAACTGTGCATTTATAAAAAAAGTATAACAAGAAATTAATCGTTTGGAATGTTATGTAGTTGTCATAGTCTAACTCATCACACAATTTTGATGTAGTAATAATAATACTTCTGTTGTACAATAGTACAGGTTAGTGTTGTCCTAGGTAGTATTTAGATTTTAGGTACGTTGGTTAATGCGTCCCAAGTTATAATCAAAAGTATTCCTTATTAGTCGTCCCCGCGATTAAATTACTCATGTTACTTAAAATTTATATTACTTTTTTTATGAAATAATTATTAGGCGAATAGCAAATGGGTCGATCAATAACACCATCCAACACTAGCGCTGTAAGAAATATTACCATTCCTCACTTCGCCAATGCGCCACCAACTTGGGAACAAATGTATTATGTCCCTTGTAGCCTGTAGTTACGCTGACTTACTTACCCTTTTCCTACGACTGCCTCGTTGGTCTAGTGGCTAGATATAAGGCCGCAGACACGGTGGTCCTGGGCTCAATTCCCAGGTCGGGCCAATAAGTAGTTATTGGGTTTTTCTCTCAGAAAATTCTCAATAGCAACCCGGAGTCTGGAAGTTGGAAGTGTGTACACTCCCGTGCCTCGGAAAGCACGTTAAGCCGTTGGTCCTGCGCCTGAACTCTTTCCGGTCGTATAGGATTACCGTCCCATCGGATTATGAGAGCTAGGGAATAGTGAGTGCACCTGTGTTTGCGCGCACACTTGTGCACTATAATATCTCCTGCGCAGTTGGCTAATCTCTCTTGAGATTGGCCGCCGTGGCCGAAATCGGCCTGGAGGACGTTATTACTTACCCTTTTAACCGGAATACCACAATACTAAGGATTGCGCTTTGGCGGTAGAATATCTGGGGATACTGACACAGACGGGCTTGCACAAAGCTTTACGAAGTAAACCATAGCCAAGTCAGATTGTACTTACAACTGCTATTGCGTAGATAAAAAAGAGATTTACTTGGTGGTTTCACTCGGAACTAACTTCAAATGCTTAAATATGCTCTTATGATCGTATTTCGTATAAGGAATTCAATCGTCATTTTACACTATTAAATAACATGTAAATATAATTTTAAATAGATTCTCTTTAACATACTCTTCGGTATTCACTGCATTTATTACGAAAGAATCATTACGCAAATATTACATACATAGATAAATGGCAGAGACCAAGTATTCGTTTATAATAAAGTGTGGGCGAGACTTAACGAGGATTGATGCGAAGTATAGGATTTAGATTAAGTGTGACCGCAGATGACAAAACACCTTGTTTATCGTCTCAAAGTAATATATTAATAATTTAGATACGTTGTCCAATAACTTTGTATTAAACCACCAACGAAGTATAGGCAGTAAAGCTTTGTATTAAGAGCTATTATAGGGTGCACCATAATATTTAGAAAGGTAATTACTATTCACAGATTACTAATCAAAAAAATATATTATTAGTATACGTTATTATACTTGTATCATTACTAAAATCATCATAAGGTAGTTAAGGTGTCAATATATTACGTTTTTCGTGATTGAACATTTAGAGTAATAAAAAAAGATTTTTATTTTCTCAATAATCTCTAAACAGTATATAAGACAATAATAACTGAAGCATATCATACAGAACAAGATTATATAGACGATAAAAGAGCTTGGAGTTAAAATTCGTTGATTTTCTTAAGGGACACATAAATTAAATTTTATATAATGACAAAATGAAATATATGCATGTTTCAAAAAGTAACTGCTGAGCTTCTTGACAGTTCCTTAGGGCTTTAAGAACAAACTCGATACTCGCCGTAGAAAACGGTAGTGTGATGTCTGAAAACGATATACGACAGTGACCATAATAATTACAACATTACAAGAATACACGTATCAAAAAAGTATATCACCTTATAGAATAGCACTGCTTCTCTATATATAACGTTTACATATTTAGAGAAGCAGTGATATTCTATAAGGTGATACAATGACTGCTCAAGTGTTTTCGTGAGAGCCTTGAATGAAACATATTTTATTTTTGATTAAAATAAACAGATTAAGGAACTGTATCCATCAAGGCACTGCCGATTCCCAGAACCATAACTCATTCGCATATCCAAACCCCATTTAATTAGAAAAAAAATTGAACCGTTTGGCCACCGACTGTCTTAAAACAACAATTAATATATAAATAAAAAACTTCCCGCCAGTGTTTCAATTCATTCGGGGGGCGGAGTCGTTTTACATTCAAGGGGAGGATATATTTCGAAATCATTAGTCGTGGAATGCCTCGGAAAGTGAACACACTCCATAATTTCGGTTCCCTTCGTCGGCACCGTGGGCGGATATCGCCTTTGTCTTTAGCTGCAAAAGGACAAAAAATAAATCGAATGTCAGTTGATAATATTTATTTGCGCCGTAGTCGCATTAAGCACGTGTAGTGTAATTTCGTGCACATTGTCCAAGCCGTGTTATGTCCGAGTGATGGATAAATACAATAGTTTCATTATTTCGTATCGTTTATTCTGAGATAATATATGATTATTTGATCGGCTGATAAAACGAAAACCATATGAGCGAACACGTCTTTAAGAGGTCGTTTGAATCACAACAACGTCATACATTGATTTTAAATACGAAATTGGTGGTAAGGCTTTGTACAATCCCGTCTGAATAGGTTAACACCTAAACGTCACATAATCCACCGCCAAACAGCAATATTGTATTATTACCCTTATAGCCAATGTATTTATTGCCGAAATTCATGTAACACTTTAGTTCCCATTGGAGAATTGGAGATGTAAGAGATTGTTAATATACAAAAGTAAAATAGTATTCAAAAGTAAAAAGTAAAAATATACTATATATATATATATATATATATATATATATATATAGTATATAATAATATAATATATATTTATATAGTAAAAATATAATAGTCAAGTAGACTTCTACGACTTACCATCGAATGGCCCATAAAAAACTAAATTGACCGTCACTAAATACTTACGGAATTACCATAAATTATACGCAATTTAGAAAGGATTGTATCTATTGAGATTAAGCATATCAAATTTACTGTGCATGCGAAAATTATTATATAACTTTTAGGAACGCAATGTAACGTTATAACGACGGTGAAAGATTAAATTCGTCGATATCAATATTATAAAACTTTATTAAAACTGATACTCTTAGTGATTATAATTGTTGCGACATGTGTGCCGCTTCTTTTATATTTTTTATATTATGTAAATATTATGACATAAAGACATCACGTGTCACGCAATCAAAAAGTATATAAGACATTTACACGAAACGGACTTCATAAGCTTATAAATCACATCTCATCAACAAACAAAAAAACACATCATATACACACAAGACACAAAGAAACACAAACACTGAGTATTTCTGTAAGAACATTTCACAAATATGACGATGATGTCCTCCTGACCGATTTCTACCACGGCGGCATAATGCACAAGTGTGTGCGCAAACACAGGAGCACTCTATTTTCAATCTCATAATCTTATGGGACGGCAAATTCGATGCGACATAGTTCAGGACCACCTGTTTTACGTGCTTTCCAAGGCACAGGAGTGTACACAATTTAAGCTTCCAGGCTCCGGGCTGAGACTGCGAATTTTCGACAGAAAATAACCAGGATTGAACCTAGGACCCCTAATCTTATATCTAGCCACTAGACTCACGAGGCAGTCAACACAAATAAATAAATATAGTATATATACAATTATACACTCACACACTCAGTTGCGTATTATTATTTAACATTATTTACCTATTATTTTAAGCATGACTTTCACTATGTCTTTCCAAATAATTTCTTTTATTATTTACGTAGCTGTGGCCTGTGTACGATAAATAAACGAATAATAACGATAATAATTTATATATTTACATCATTTTTATTTGTTATCCAAATAAAAATCATATCAAATTGCCAATTAGAGTGTTTATATTTCGTGTTGATAATCACGTAGCATTAAAAAAATATAAATATAATAATTCTTTACACGAACAACATGTAACACTAGCTTATATAACAATCGGATTCCATGTTTGAATACTTCAATAAAACACGTTATAGATAGTGAATTCAAAATATTAAACAGTAAAATCACGGATTATGTTGTTCATATCGCCTACCGCTCATTTACCGAGCAATCGTAAGCCCTTGTTTGTATGTCATAATATCATTAGAACTTTTATGGGCGTATTCATAAACTTGCAAGTGTACGGTATTTAAGTGCATCATTATTGATACAGGCTTTGTCGTGGATAAGATAAAAAGTAAATATACTCGACTTCTTATTTTTAAAAGGCTATAGAGCTTTCACTCTAATTGTTTTATGTATGTAGAAACGATTTAAATTTAAACTTCGTTTAATGTGTTTTTGAGGTGATATTTTTACGATACTTTAAAAATGTATGACGAGACTAATATTATAAAACTGAAAGTTACTTTATCGGTGTGTTTCTTACCTCATTGTGGCTAAGCCACTGAAACGTTGCCTTTGATATGATTTGACCTAGACGAAGCCTCGAGCCTGGGCTAGGCTTAATCCTATTGTGTATCTCGAATGAACAGAATTACCTCAGTAAAGGAACAAATTAATTTAAACCGATTTTCAGGGGTTCAAATAGGGTTCTTTTGCCGCGATTGTAAATATTTACCCAAAACAAAAATACTTCATATTTAACTTGTACATATTTTCCTCATAAAAATAAAAATTAAAAAGAAAAACAAAAATTGCTTTCCACTTACCGCCGAACATCTGAACTAAAGATTCATTAGAAAAATATGGCATAAGTCAGTTTAATACAGGAGTAAAACTACAATCATTTTATACACTACCGTAATGTTATTTTAAAATATACTTAATGTGAAGAAGAAATATCAAGAAAAATAGTTATTTTCTATAATAAGTTAAACATATTGCACCATACACCAATATTGTGAACAGTTTGATGAACTAATAACGTGATATCATTCATTGATCATGATTCATTATTCATAGAAATTCTCATAATTATTTATAGTACAATATTAAATGCCAACACAAAATCATGAGTGGATATTGTAAGAATACTAAGAAATTACAAAGGCATACTATAAAACATTTCAATACTTACCTCATTTAATCATTTACAACAATTGTGGTCGTATGATGTTTTGTTGCGAAAACTAATGTGATGGAAAAAGTTCCAATTCTCTTCCTTAAAAAGAGAACTCATTAGAAATCAGTGTGACAAATACTGTAAAAGAAAAAAATTACGTTTTATTTACTTGGGCATCAACAACTCATTGGCACTTGGGCCTTCTTGGACATCTCTCCTCATGACAAATATTTGGTTTATATTTATGTGGCAGAATTATATAATGTGGCGTTGTTGTATTTATGCGTTGTGAAAATATATTATTAATAATACTGGCAATTTAGGATAATATGATTCAATTTAGATATAAATTTTAGATATATTTACTTCATTAAGTTTAATTCGTATGATTTTAATGACGATTTTATTAAAAAGATGCAAAGAAGAATACGTTTTTTTTACAAATGTCAACCATAAACGAAAACAGGTAGCTAATGGTTTTAATTTGCATGAATATACTATAATAATATTAAACCAAATGTTACTAAAATCTTTAATTTAAATATAGTATTTCGTATAAACTACCCAAGCCCCCTGACTTTCGCCATAAAATTTGATCCGAAATATATGTGTAAAGGTTTTAAGATTCGTTTAAATAGTTTAACTATCTGTAATTCTGGCAGTATTAGCCAACATATTTGCAATAGGATTATCCATGTTGGCTAGCGTATTTGCCATATTGGTCGTATTGGCGAACACATTTGCTGCAGTTTTGGCAGTAGACATACAAACCTACTTTATAGTTTATGTTTATTTTAATACTCATATTTTTCTCAATAATTTAAATTTGCATTTCGTATTATTGTTTTGTTCGTATTTTATGCAGAAAACTTTGTGTGCAGTTTCATCTGCTTAGGCTCTTCTTAATTGGCCCCGAGCTAATCTTAGGTACGCATGTCAGGACATGCCTATACGGGCACTTTCTCACAGACAACGAATTGGAATCCATTTTTGACCTAAAACCTTATATTGGCCCAATGGTTTGAAAATGTGCGAAAGATACTGACATCAAGATCCAATAAATAGTTCACAAGCGGCATTGGATAACAGTATTTAAAAAAATACACGTATTTCAACAAATTTAATACCAGGCCAGTAGTTATTATCAACAAAATTGAATTACCCGTCTATGGTATCGAGATAAATGCGTTTTATTAAACTCAGACGTTTATTTGCATGAGCAAACATAAGCAACCATTGTTTAAAATTTATCTGTTCGTCTGAGCGGAGTAGTATTTGAAATGGCTGAATTGTTATAAAACTTTGCAGACAGATGGAGGACCGTTTTTATATAATGATATATTATGTATTGAATAATTAGAGCCAAAAATACTATTAACAAAATAAACGGAATTATTAACGAGTAACAATTTATAATGCTATGCATATTTTATTACTTTTATTTTGGTGATCCTTTGGTGATCTGATAAAATTGTCATTTGATTAAACATGTATATAATAAATGAAATAGATACTATAGTAAGATTTATATTATAACTAGCTATGCCCCGCGGCTTCACCCGTGTATAATTAATAAAAATATAATAAATTATTTTATTACTATAATAACACACGCGCGCGCGCACACACACACACACACACACGCACACACACACACACACACACGCGCACACACACACATATATATATATATATATGACTACTGGTAAAGAAATACGTAATTAACGATTTGAAATTAATTTTCATAAGATACCGTAGGGTTTACCCATCTTATATATGGCCTATCATTTGCGCCATCACATATTCTTTGTGTGTACCAATTTTCATCAAGATTGGTCAAGCCGTTCTTGAGTTATAAGAAGACATACAGACATACAGACAGACAGACAGACAAAAATGAAAAAAATAGTATAATATGAATCACTGCATCATAAAACGATTATTTATCACAAAATTAGGTGAAAAAAAAAGTTATAGACGGTGCCAATAGATTTATATAGTAGTATATATCTAATGAAAACTTTATTTGAGTTGATTTAAAAATATGTTATAAACTATACGTTATAGAAACGTTATATACAAATGTATTCGATTAACTAAAGAGAAATAATGTTACATATTTTTAATTTTACATACACACACAAGCTCTCATATACTCATACATTCATAAGGCCATGTATAAATAAATCGAGGACCTCAATACGCAATTAAGATTTCATAATGATCACTCTAACACATATTTTAATTTAAAATTATATACTATGATACATACTTTATATTATTAAATATTGTTTTATATAAACTGTTACATTTTCGCAGTGACGTAAAGCATTATTATTTTATTAACACGTCAGCGTACCAGCCACTAATCAGATACGTACCTACCTCTAAAATCGAATACTTAGTTTCGTTGTGTTCCGATTTGAAGGTTAAGTGAGCCAGTGTAACTACAGGCACAAGTAACATAACATCTTAGTTCCCAAGATTGGTGGCGCATTGGCAATGTTTATGGGCTATGGTGAGCGCTTACCATCATATAGCCCTCTTCCCTCAGGTGGCCTACCTATTCATTTTATAAAAAAATCAATAAGGAAAAATACCTCTAATAAAACGCACTTCAAATATTCGGTTATAATATAATATCAATATCTATAATGTAAATAAATATAATGTAATATCTTATGACTAGTTGGCGATTACTAAATCAATTTCTTCGTACAAGTCTATTCAGCCAATAAGCAGCACTCGAATTATCATATTTGACATAAATCCCACGCACAAGTCGATGATATAATGAATTTAAAATGATAGCGATTGAATTCAATAATAATTCTAGCTAATGTTGTGAAGCTCATCGACTGTGGTAGGTCTCGATCATTACCAATAACGGCACAACCTATAAATCGATTAAATATTTTTCTTTTTATTTAACAATTTTTTTTTTGTTGCTTAATACTC
Source organism: Nymphalis polychloros (assembly GCA_905220585.2). NCBI lineage: Eukaryota > Metazoa > Arthropoda > Insecta > Lepidoptera > Nymphalidae > Nymphalis > Nymphalis polychloros. The sequence goes on from HG992253.1 coordinate 3,172,094, forward strand.
ATACATTAGACATTACTTTGTTCGGAAATTGCACATTCCTCTTAGAAAATATTAACAGTTATGTTGTTGGCAGTCAAAAATTATTTATTTGAACGAAGTTCTTCTACCCGGTTAGTATGTAACAGTAGAGTGAAATGGCAGTAGCCCAAGGTCACGTCATATAACGAAATGGCGTTCATACTGTGTCTACCAAATGCTACAAAATGCTATGCGATTGGCGTTCGAATTTAGGAGGTCGATATAAAGGAAGTTGAGGTGCTTTTTGGTGTTAAAAAAATACAGTCACTATTAAAATCTACATTTTAAAACACGGTTTGAGTCGAAAAAATATCGCACAAAACTTCGTTACTGACGAGAGTCCCCGGAACGCACAATTTTTTTAATGTTTAAAATATGGGAATGCGTACATGACTAACATACAAACATTCATTATTCTCTATAAGAAGAAGACGAAGAATCAAAATAGCCGAGTAGATAACGTATATCAAACAGTACTGAATTTCTATATGTTAATTTATGTAAACAATACTAAAAAATAGTATTATAGATGCGGACGGATGTTTTTAGTTTGTCCATCGTTAATGCTTTTACAGAACCACTGATCCACTTAAGTTTCTAATCAATAGTGACTTTGATCGCGGATAATAGTTAGTACTTAATAATTAGAGAAAAGAGAAAAGTATTTAACTAATTAGAGAACCAATCATATATTACGATTGTCTCAAAACATCAGGATTATAAAATGAATCATGGTATACAAATCAATTATAAATTCTGTGAATTACAATTTGAAATCTCACCATTGGCACAGCTTACGTTTAAATATATATAGTTCATTAAATTTATAACGAATTACTGTATAATAAGCTCAACAATTTACACAATGACAAATTTATAGCACAGTCCAATTTATTCCACACCAATAAGTTATCGTGTCACTGTACAAACAATGGCTTGATGAACAATGACTTGAACTCAACATAAATACTCCTACTCGAAAACGAGAACAAGGGTCAATTTTCACCTACATTTCAAATCGAGGCTTTGCTAAACAAATCCTTTTGAAATGATTCATGCTCTAAAATGAGGTGCGACTAAGTAAAGATATCGCTATAGTAAGACAGACTCTCTTATGGGTTAAGGCATCAAGCTTAACATCAATTATATCGCTATACTTATATAACATCGATAAGATATCAATAATAATGACAAAAAGATATAAAATTGCATTTTCACAATTATATTGTCAATTAAAACTATTTCGTCTTTTTCTTAAAGACATCACTAGTTATTCGACGTCCGTTAAATTAGTTTCTAGTGTTTGTATATCGTTGGGAAATAAATCAATATACGGTTTATTCTTCGCGAGCAAATTAAAATTCGAAATTTAAAATGATTAATGTGAGTATATAAAGTTCTAAAGAATGTACAATGGTCAGTCGTAGCAGTTATAAAGGAAAACGTTACACACGCCCCGAGCGGACAAGACACGACAGTCCGTCCCTTACTTTATGATCTCATAAAACGAGCAATTCGATGGAATTCATGCGACAGACGTAACTTGTCGGCGACTAATGACAACATTGTAACTAAGGTGTATACCATTTCCAATTTCTGTCGACCAAAGGCCAATTAAAATATTCAAACCAAGATTTCTATATTCAGCAATAATTCAATCGAGATGTAGTTGTTCTTTTTTTGAAATTTTGCCAAATTCCGTCCGCAATATATTTTGTTTACACACACATAATATTAAACGCGAGCTACACCAGATAATACTCAGAATCGAAATATTAATAACATTGAATGTTTAACGACCGAAATGTTTACAGCTGTTGTAAATATAATGGCGGCGAACAAAATTAACAAATGAATGACTCTTCATTGAACGCATACAAATTTAACCGAGCACGATTAAATCCGTACCAATGATCTTTGTGTGCTCCCATAAATCAAATTTAAAACATTTTTAATGATCTCCCGTAAAATATATACGAGTGTATCGGAGCTGTTTTCCATTATGGATTATAACGATCTTGACCCGCATTCAAACGTGAGGAGTTCACATTGACGATTATGACGAAGTCCTACTGGACGATTGCGGCCACGATACATAGCACACAGGTTCTCTCTGTTTCCTCGCTATCAAAATCCGATGGGACAGCAAATCCAATACGACGGCTGTGCGTGCTTTCCGAGACACACTAGTGTAAATACTGACTTACAATTCACAATATGCTGCTACTGAGAATGAACAGAAAATCCATCAACGTTTTATTACGTCGCTTGAACCTATATGAACCTGACCTCAAACAAATGGTATACTTATTTAAAATCCTGTTCTCAAACCGAATCAGAATTACAATATAATAATTTAAAAATTTATTCAGAGAATTTACAATCTCTGTTCATGTTAAGCAAACTTAAGATGATGTCCGAAATTAATATTTGAATGTACATAGGTCAAGCTATAATATATTCTGCAATAAAAAAAAAACTGTCAGTTTTTTGCTCGGCACAATGAGGTGCACAATAAAAATGCCAATGTTCTTACAAACAAGAATTTATGTTCGATATATGCAAATGAACGGACCTCAAACGCAACGATCATAGAGTAGAAATGAAAGTTGATTTTTTTTTTTTTTTATTCATATAAATAATTTGAACACAAACAGCTTAATGTTACTATTAAGTTTTCTTTCACTTTGCTGTATAATAAGCAAAGTGAAAGAAAACTATAAATATTTTTTAATATTTAATCTCAGATAAAATATTAAAAAATAAGGTTTAATCATTTCACCATAAATACAAATTAAGTACTTTAACTTTATGATGCTTGCCCGGATTTGATCACGCGATCTTGGGTTAAGCTCTAGGTATTTTGTCAACTGAGCCATCTCGACTATAAGACTATATACATGACGGTACACTAAGACAACATTATCAGATTTAAAAAAAATAAGCCATTACAAAAGTCTTCTATACTTTATTGGTGGTAGGACGTAGTGCTAGCTCTAGGTACCACCCATTCATCAGATATTCTACCGCAAAACAACAGTACTTGGTATTGTTATGTTCTGGTTGGAAGGGTGAGTGAGCCAGTGTAATTACAGGCACAAGGGACATAATATCTTAGTTCCCAAAGTTGGTGGCGCATTGGCGATGTAAACGAAGGTTAACATTTCAATGCTAATGTATAATGGGCGTTGGTGACCACTTCCCACCACTTACCAACGATGACCTTTATGGTTAAGAGATATGTTCGTCACAAGGAAGTGTGCGTTAAATGAATAGATGAAACTGTAAAATTAATATCAGTGAAAATGTATTATAAAGTAAATATATATTCAGATACAGACTTTATTAGGCTTTAATAGACTTTACTAATAAGGTTTTTTTATAACTAATTGAAGCCTGCTTAATGGCAACTCTAGTATAGACTGCGGAAACTTATTAAAAAGTAAATTATTACTATTTAAAGTATCGTCGATATACTGTTATCGTTAGTCTGTGCAGAAACGCACATTGGCGGTGAAGATAATCCTGTCGATACGTTACATGGCGTGTCAAATGCTTAATGATATTGAACGGAAATTATACCAGCTTTGTTTTCTGTAAATGAAACGTTATTTGGACTTATACTTTCCTATTTATTCATTCCAATTCTGACAACAATAACATTGCTTTTGTTTATGTCATAATTATAATGGAGCCATTATCACATTACAATATGGCCCAGAGTATAGGATTCATGAATCTCATGAATGGAGAAACCGAGTGCAACGAACTATGCAATGTGCCAAACGATACGCTTCTTTAAAACGGTATAAGTACATATATAAATACTAAATATATATATGTAATGTTGATCCTTAACAAACAAGTAAATATAAATTATTATTGGCTCAACTTTGAGGGTTTGTGCTCATATTGATGCAGAATTTGTCGTACGTAATCTCTAAACTTTACTTTTTTTCTTTTGACGGTAAAAGTGTGTTTTTGCACCCTGGGTACTTCTGGGTGGGTATTCATAAATAATTCTATTGCTTAAGCTGCCCGTTAGGTTTTGCTGTTATCTGGTTTTAAGTGCGCGTGAACGAGTACAATTAAAGGCACATATTGTATCTTTGGTATATACATTTTTGGAACGCATAATGAGTGCGCTAAGATTGTAACGAATCCTTGGTTCAAATATACTTAGAGTGCCAGGACTGTGAACGAAGATGCTAAATTAATTTTTGAAGACTAAAGTATTTGCTATCCTTTTTAATTTTAAACATAAGAAAGAGAAAGCGACGTTTTAAGCTGTATTAAATTATTTTAGGTTAGAAGTTTAGATATAACAGTGACTTTGTATTTATAACCCATCTCATGACGGTGAAGGACAACATCGTGAGGAAACCTACACGTGGCTTAGCTTAAGTTTACACGATATTCAAATACAATGATTTACGAAGCTGCGATAGATTCACGCGATACAATGAGCTTAAGAAGGAACCAAATATTGTGGTATACTCACACACTACTTTATTACGTCTTTGCTTTAAGCAAATCAATAATTCAGACATAAAACAATTTTATTGTCCATATATATTATGCGAAAAGTTATATTTTGAAGGCCAATGAGATTTTTATACCGTTTAATGAATATGATAAAAAACAAAGGTAACACAAAGAACTTTATATTAACGTATAAAGTTTTGGAAACAATGTAGCGAATTATTAATAGGAAAATAAAAATAGGATTAATGAGAACGCGTGAAAACAAAGCATCAATCAACCGCACAATTTGAGAATATAATATATTTAACAAAATCGTAAAGCGATGCGATATTTACAAGTATCAGTACAAAATAATCATTTATCTGTGGGAACACTTAAACCGCATAAAAATATCTTAATCGACGCCGGCACGGAGAATCCGTGCGGAATGCGGACAATTGTCTGTCTACTGTTGTTATGGTGATTCATCATACCACCTTCAGATAGAGAGAGGTACGAGGACGGTGTGAATTGGCTTTATCTTTTTTCTATTATAATCTACGACAGCGTCCAACCATTTTTTTAGTTGAGCCCGACGTGACTTAAATTTTGAAGTTCATTGTACCTGCTTATTAAATTAATTAATAACAATATTTTGTAAAACTTTAAACTTATTTTGATTTTACGATTACATATAATTCAGTTGCTAATATATTTTTACTAGTATGTACTATAAAAAATATCTGGGAAGATATTAAAAATATTAGAAGGCGCCACTTTTCTTAATAACCACGTTATATTTATTTCTTTATTTTTACTAAAAAAAAGTAAATGAGTTATGGTGCTTTTATACATAGTATATTCTGATTAGACATGAAAGAATATGGTAATACTTACAACATACAGCTTCCGCGGAAAAAATGTGTTAGGGGCCCAGAAGCACGCACGACAAAAACACATAAACCACGACAAATACGCGGATAGCCTAAACAAATATTTGTCATTAGTGTCATTGAACTTCCGACTATAAGCGTAACAGCCAGTCACAGTGATCACAGCGCCAATCCGTCATCATCGCGTTGCAAATCCATCAATCATAAAAATAATACCCGATTTCACATATCTTTTATAATAAAATTTAACGGGACGGTTATTGATTTAATTGATTTTTATTTTTCATTTTAGTAACATTTGTAGTTGTAGTATAGATTATAAGCACATATCTCAAAATATAACAGCCATTTTTACTAATTAACTTTTTTTAAATTTAATAAAATGTTTAGGACTTGCATGTGGTTACCTGATTGTAAGTGGTGGCTACCGCCTGTAGTCATTGGTCAACCTTAGGAACTGAGATGTTATGTCACATGGCCTTCAAACTCGCCCTTCAAACTGAATCACAATAATACTAAATATTGCTAATTGGCCAGGTGGATTTGTACAACTCACGGTAGCATGCGCAGACGATCCTGTGGCGCTCCCGTTAAGACGGGAAGGGTAAGGGCTGGTTTTTTGTGGGTATTTCGATGACCGGGGCCCACTCGGCGCCCTGGTGGCGGGCGACTGTTCCCGTGGGGGAAACGCGTAATGTTTTTCCAGAGTTAAAAAAAAGGTGGTACAAAGCCCTGCCACGAAGTAAAGTAATCTCTTCTCCATTGTTAATAAAATTTTACAAGAAACATTTAAATTACGCACACACGTAAATTGAACACGTACATTGGTAACTATCATAATTTTGATAGCTTACTATAAAATTCAATTTAACACTTAATACTACAATTATGCTATTTCTAAATACATTTCTATAATTACACAACACAATTTTTATTGTTAACATTCGTTATCTTCGTCGGCTGTTGTTGGATACTGTACACTATGGGTTTTGCGATAAAATCGAAACTTGCTTTGCTTCAAGGATATCAGCACTGGCTTTATTGAGGGTTAGCAATGATCTATATTGTCAATACTATGGAATATAAACCATAGTTATGAATATATCATTTACTTATATCTTTTACGCGCTCAGAAGCTTTGTTTCATTGACGGTGAAAAAAAGTTCATCACATAAAGTCAATTTTAAATTCGTCTTAAATATAATTAAAACTACTGTCAGGCGGTCGAAATTCAGCAACTTCTAGCATTACCAGTTGAGTAAATTATTGTAGTTGTGAAATATCAATATTGTTTGACATTCGTCATTGACTCAAATTATTATAACATTTATAATAAACAAGCATCAAAAAAGTCGAATTTCAACATTTCATGAAAACAACATTTCCCAGGCACATAAATAGATATTGTTCTCAGTAGCAGTCTGGAAGTTGGAAGTGGCACTCCCGTGGCTCGTTACGCCGTTGGTCCTGTGCCTGAACTCTTTCTAGTCATGTCGGATTGCCGTCACATGTGTGTGCGCAAACACAGTGCACTATAATATCTCTTGCGCTGTTGGCTAATCTCTCTTGAGATTGGTCGCCATGTGTCAAATCGGTCTGAAAGACTATTATTATTATTAATATAAACATACATGTATGTTTTGTATATCTTTATATACTAACTACAGTCACAAACAAAATCAAAAATATACTTTACACAAATACAAAGGCTTCAAAGACTTTTTGTATCGTTATTATAAAAGATAACTTTAAAGCCACTGATTCAGAGTGTAAATTCTACTTAGAAGAAACCAATAAAAAACTCAGTGTTAACTCCTTTACATCAATCATATACAATAATAATAATACAACAAACGTATGCAGTTTTCTTTTCCAATTTAGAAATAACATGATATAATAAGAGAAGAAACACATATTACAGAAGTGCATCCAATTTCGACTGCAAATTGTCGGAATGCAATTCAAAAAATCATTCTAGCTTTGTCGTTTACTTGTTGTTCAATCACTAAAAGAAATGTTGTTTAATGGATTTCAACATTACTGAGCAAATAATCGTACTGGACTTATAAGGCCTATATTATTGTAACCTTTTAAATCAATATAAAGGTATATTTTATTACTAACAATTTTTTTATATAAGAGTATATTAAATTGTCATGTAATTAATTTTTTAAATCAATAAAATATTAAACAAATTAGCGCTGTGTGTAGACAACGTCTAATTTATAACTGAGCATTTATCATAGAGCCGCAAAAACATGTAATTCTTATAATGAAAAAGCTTAAGGCGATGAATTAATATGTTAGACGAAGATGTTGTCTTTTTTGATACAAATGATGACCAGTCAAATAAAAAGAAATACGTAACGAAATTTCTTTAAGAAAAAGTAACCTTATCCTTACACAGTTTTATTACCAATTTAATTAAATATTTAAAGGACTCATGATTTATTGATGAGAATCTTAAAACTTAATAAAATTTATTATAATTTATTTGGAAATAATATTACAATTTATAATCTCGCTTCATATGAAGCCTAGTAACGTAAAGATCGCAAGTTCGATCATTAATCTATAGAACTTCTTATCTATTTATAATATAAACTTCATTATTAGTTGGAGAGAAAAAAACATAAGAAATCGTTTTAAAATACACAACACAAGTGTATTATTTAATTGTTATAGGAATATATCAAAGCATCGATAGGTGAATAATTATTAGTAACCGCTAATCTCTCCCGCTCGTCGCGCTGCTTATCGCTTCGCTTATGTTCCATGTCCACTTCGCCCGCGGCGCGGACTAAGTCACGACATGCCAGTCAGAAACCACCAATTTGTGGCCGCCGTGTTGGTTTTGTTGAAGCTAGCGTCTTCATACCTTCTTTTACACTTTTTGCCAACACGAATAAATCTTATAGGGCCATTTTTGCAAATTCCTTTAATGTTTCATTGTATTTTATTAAATAAATGGAAATAATATATTTTAAGAATTTTTATTAAATATTTTACAATCAAAACATTTCAATAAATAAAATAAACAAGATTAATCTCTTTTAATTTTGTGATATATTTCTATAAATGGCAAAAACTACAATGACAATCGTACTGTCGCTTCAGTCGTTTTTTTTTTTTCAAATAAATTATAATTATAAAAAGAAAATTTTCTTTAACGTTATTGAATTTATATAATATTACTTCTTTTATGAGTGTAAATCAATTGAATAGTTATTGAACTGCAAAAACAATAGAGAAATAGCGGAAGAGCTTTTATGTTTATATTAACCATTAAAACCAGTTCATATAATATAATGCGAGTAACTTACTGCAGTACATCATGGATAATGTCTGTCTGCTCTTGCGCAATTTGCACTAATACCCTGTTTCTTGTTCTAATCGCTGTAGATCGCTTGAATGCGTTGGTGCAATGAACGTCAGTCAATAAGCCGAGTATTTCTATAATAACCGTAAAAAGTTTTACTCGTTTGTTTTATCTGTAATTTTCTTGATACAACCTTATACGTTAATAACTAACATCAAGATAGTAATTATTAATTGATAAGTAATTATTATTAAAGGATACTATACTACTATTAATATAGCGAAAATAAATAAAATAACGATTAACTCAATAGTTTTCCGTTTATAAATAAATCCCTTTATCGTAAATAATTTCTACTCTCACGATGTATACACAAAGCTTATTTACAAATACCCTTGAGGCAGCGTTTTAGCTTAACATTTGTATAAAACAGCTCCGCAAGAGCCATCTTAAAGTCGACTACGGTTCAGCATAAGATGGCTGCCCTCATAATGACGGGGCCGTCACTCGGGCCGTCAGCAAGACTCCTAAGAATGAGTTCATTTCCTTCGACCATAAGATACGATTTTTAATTAAGTTTTTGTTAAAAATTCATTACACAGCGACGTTGGACCTCCGTGGCTATATTCAAACTACATGCATAAATGACTATGTAATTAATGAGCGTGGAATGTAGACGCTTTACTCGTTATAATGTCGAATTTTTGATGATTACGTAGCCATTATGTAGAGTGTACACGTCAACTTTTTTAATTAAAATTCTTCTATAATTAAATTACACGAAAGGAAAGTAATTATTATGTTTCCCTTTAAATTGTTACCTGCTTAAAACTAAAATAATAAAGTTCGGAAAAGACTTTAGATTGATAATACAACGACCTTCCTACTGGTCGTGGTATTATCAATCTAAGTCTTATTATGTGAAAATTAACTCAAAATTCGGCGCGGAGCAAGATAGCGAAATATCTTACTAATAATGCTACACGCATGACTATAGACAGCATATCACGCTAACCTCCAGTTTCTAAAACAAAAATAAACGTCAAATTAATTAATTTGATTTAAATCTTAATAGTCATTGGTCAATGGCAGACGATGACGTAAACTACAACCAATAAGCGCTCAGTATCAAATAGGTGTAACCTGACTTTAACTACTGTTTCAGAAACTGGCGGTAAGTCGGTTGTCACTTTTTCTCGAGTTAGATATGATGGTAGTTTTGGTACCGCCGGTGGAAATTAAAAAAAAAATAGGTTCTCAGCGCGTTTGTAAAAGTTTGCAAAAGTGCATATCTATTTGTCTAGTTATTCAACAATATGTACGACATTTTAAATAGATCAATTAGATGTCAAAATAATATCAATTTTTTTAAATATTTGTTGTAATTATTAAAATAACTCAACGCTATTATTATTAATAAGTAATAATATTGATAGTTAGTAGACCATTGAATTTGAATTCGGTCTCATTATCATTGCCGCTTCTGATTGTCAAATTGACAGTCAACTTATTATTTATTCATGAGAATTATACTAAAATCTGTGTCGGCTGTTCTCGAATAGACTATTCTAATAGACGCTCGAGTTATGAGTGTAGGAAAACATTACAATTTTTTTTTTTGTAGCTTTTTAGATTTTTTTTTTTTGAGCATATCTAAACTGTTAATTAATATTTCAGTAGATTTTTTTGTGTTTTATGGCTTGACGGGCCGGTTGGCATGGTTGGTCGATACATGCCTTTCGCGCTGCAGGTCTGGGTGTAATTATCTATATAAATATGTATTTACAAAAGAAAAGTAGTATATGTAGTATATCAGTTGTCTGGTTTCCATAGTACAGGCTCTGCTTAGTTTGGAATCGGATGGCCGTGTGTGAATAATGTCCCAGGATATTATTATTATTATTATTAATTATTCTTCACATATTATGATATTGAAAATATAAATGGAATAACGAATACAAATAGTCATTGTAAAAACAGTTTTGTATAAAATTAGTTCAAGGGACGCCGAATTTCGTGACTTTACCGGGAGTACCAAAAATGCTTAACCATTTCTTATTTAAAAATCCAGTCAGCAGTCGTCGAGGGCTAGCCGCTTAAACCTGTAGGAGAGTGTTCTGTACGTGGCTTGCATGTTGCATGTTAATTCGGGCCCGTATTCTTTACCATGGCACATTGTCTACAAAAATGTGCAATAACCTCGCGAGTAAGGTAACTCGGATACACTTTTTACTAGTTTAATTATATGAATATTTTGTTTTTTTTTCATATTTTATGATAGTATTAACATAATATCTCCATTCTCATTGTGACTAATACTGCAATATGTAATTTTAGATGTTTTTATTTTTTAAATAACTTTTAAAAAAGGTTTTAAGAGGCATTCAAGACAAATTTTGGTCATTAGCTTATGTGCCTGGGAACACGTGCAAGAACGGAGTGAAACATAAAAACACACAAACTTATAAATTGAATCAGAGCGAGCGAATAATGATGATGATACGAGTTTTATTATAAGTTCCCAACTGATATATATATATATAAAGGAATATCAAATTATAAATTACAATTATTGTTGGAAACACTACAAATAATTTTCAAGTTGTTCTTGGTGGTTTAAATCTGTCTTAGACAAGTCTAACAAATGAATCCTACATTAAGGATGAACTTCCATTAAAACATTTAAGTGTCTTCTTTATCAGATCAGATATTTCGAAATTTGTATATTTAGTGACGACTACAGCTGTGACAATGCGTCTGTACCGTCAGAGCGGTGCGTCTCGATCATTTGTAACCGATCTTCAAAGCGAGCTTCGTCCCTAACACATCGTTCTTTATATGAGACGTAACATCGCAAATGCGTTTGTCACCGAAATAAGATGCTTTTTAATAGCTGTTTAGTGTTCCAACTGAAATATCTTGAATAGTATAACGTTAAAAATATAAAATTCGACTGTGATCGTCGTTTTAATTAAATTGTTCAAATAATATAAATACGTTTTAATGCTGTATAATAAAATATCTTTAACAGTTCTGGTAGAGTAGGAAATAGCCTCCTCTTATTTTAAGGAAAATGGATTTGAGATGGTAGACCTTTGTGCAAGCTCGTCTGAGTTACCACTTATCAAATATTCTATGGCAAAACAGCAATACTTAATATAGTAGTATTTACGTTTTAAGGGTTGAGCCAGTGTAACAACAGGCATAATATCAGGCGAATTGGCAATATAAGGATTTATTGGCGATGGTGACACCTTACCATCAGGGAGCCAAGATACATTTGAGGCAGAATTTCATCGGAAATATGCAGTTCACTATATTGTCCTTCAGCGCAGAACACGAGATGAGATTATACAAACGAATTAAATACATTCAGAATATTCAAAGCAACCTCAGCAACAAAGAGTATAAGTAAGTGTTCAAATGACTTGGCCATCTCTTTCTGTAAATTTGATATTTAGAAATAAACGAAATTTGGTGTACATAAGTTACAAAACGTCAACCTATCAAGACGTCTATATAGCTGAAAGCCTAATTAGCAAAATGGTGTAAAGTTTTTTAGTGCAATCGTAAACGTTAAGTATATTTTGTAAATAAGTTAATACAAATTATTATTCATTTCAATACATATTTTAGTAAAATACTAGCGTAGCTAAGAGTTAAATTTATTTTCATAAATTCAATTCAAACCAGACTATATTTTAAAAACCAACAATGACGTTTCTTATTTCGATGTATTTTTTTTATCAACAATTTTGAAGTATACGGATAAAGAATCCTTCACAATTCCATATACTAAAAGAAGCTTCAGTAGCAAATGTTTATCGGCACAATACGAAGTGCGGGATATAAATATTTTAGGATATGAGTGTGAATGGAAGCCATGTCGTTTTATTTCTTAAAGTTGACCGGCTTTATGACCGCGATATTGCTTCTGACCGTACCCTTGCGTAGGATGTCCAAAATGACTAAAAAGCACAGTCCTGTTCTTCAAAATGACATGTTTATTAATTTTTTTTAAATACGTCCAGAAACCTTTGTTAAGAAATATTTTATACAGGTATTTGCGAGTAACTTTATTATTATAAATAGCATAATAATTTGTGTTATATTGTAATATGTGTTTTATTTATAAGATTTGTTTTTTAAACAGCTTCAGTCGTCATTAACAACAAAATATGGATCTTAGCTTTAAGTTATTTTATTCATTTTCTGTCACTATTTCTTATCGTGAAATCATAATTATCGATACGCTTACGAATTGTGTTAAAATTAATATATGAAGTGACATACATTCTACTAAAAACATCATCAAAAAATCAACAGGTGTTATTCAAAGTCAAGTAGTTGCATAATATATCCGATAACGTCACTAATTTATTTAAATTAAATTGACCGTACCATGGTTATAGGTCCAAATTAAAGAGAGTGCATAGACTTGTTTGAAAATGTATTTGACTTGAATGTGTTTGGTGACCCTACAAAAGGAAACCAATCTTTCCATTTAGCATGCTTATGCAAGAAACGTATCAACAAAAGGGATAGATTTAAAGATTAAAAAACTAAAGACAAAGGAACGGAAATTAACATTCAATAAATTCCTCGTGTTTTATCAATGAATAAAATTCTGCTAATTATAAACATTTATTATTATAAACTTAAACGATTTCTCAATATTATAATTCTTTTGTAAAATAAAAAATTAATCGCAGAACACTGTCATATATATATCATGGATTATGTGACAGCGACTGAAAAAAATATAAAATTTAAAGCATCTAAATAAGGTATCACTGTAAAGTGGTTTTCAAAATTTCACAAGTGAGATACGAATTGAGTTACAAAATAGCATAACTGGTCTAATTAGAGATCCTTCACACAACAATTGCTATATATATTTCAATAGGTAATGATATATTTGAATAATAATTACTTGCGTTAGTGAGACTTCTTGAAATAATGACAGACAAAACAGTAACTACATAAAGGTACGTATAAACCTAAGAGAGATTAACGAACTTTATAGATGTAAGTAAAAAATAATCAAGAAATATTGCGTGACTAAAACATCACAAGAGGAATTTAAAAAAAAGAACTATATTTTAACGAAACCCTATTACTCTATTCGATGTATAGAACATAAAAAAAACAAATTCGTTGAATTTGGAACACTAAAACTAACAAAGAACAGACCAGTAGGTATAATTATGGCTCTAATAAGATAAACCATTACATGAACTAAATGCCAAGTAACGTTACACATTACACAATATCCTTTTTTGCGTTACAACAAACATAGCGCATAGCGCTCTCTATACTGACATCGTCTCCCAGTAGTCACCCATAAGACGCTCGGTTTTTTTATAATACGACTAAAGATATAATAATAATGTTCGCCAGACCGATTTCTGCTACAGCGGCCAATCTCAAGAGAGATTAGCCAACTGCGCAGGAGATATTGTAGTGCACAAGTTTGTGCTCAAACACAGGTGCACTCCCTATTTCCTAGCTCTCATAATCCGATGGGACGGCAATCCAACACGACCGCAAAAAGATCAGGCCCAGGACCAACGCCTTTACGTGCTTTCCGAGGCACGGGGGTTTACACACTTCCAGACTGCGTGTACTGAGAATTTTCGACAGAAAACCCAATAACTTTTTGTTGGCCCAACCCAAAAATTTAACCCAGCACCCGGTTTGCGGCCTTACATCTAGCCACTAAACCAACGAGGCAGTACAAGAAGATGTACTAATTCCCAATAAATATATATAACTCACTTTCATATTTAAGTCTATTGAAACCGTTCTCGGTAATAGGATATGAACGACTAAATAGGACTCGTTCGCAATACCGGTTGCTCAGTCAAGAAAATCAGTTTTTCTTACGTCACATTAAAAAATGTTTAGCGACGTAATTAATTCTTAATTGTTTTATAAACGACTTGGTTTTTGCTTATTTTTCTTTCCAATTATGATTAATGATGAAGTAGTTCTTATAAGTGAAATGTCTTTGATGTAAGATATAACGAAGCTGAATATTTTTTTTTTTAATTCGTAAACATAATATACTTATAACAAAAAATTTAAAAGTTATTTTTTTAAGATTTTATTTTCGAAACGTTTGAAAACTATATATTGACATATATGTTATATATCAACATGATGATAATTATTATTAATTGATTCTAAACAATCCTTAATAACTTTCCTAACTTCCCCGTCAAAACCAAAATAGACATGTATGCTCTTATAAGCGCATACGTTATATAACAGGATTATATTAAATGTAAAGATACCACCCTATCGGAATGTATAACCTTCTTCAATAAACTGTCAAAAAACTCAGTAATTACTCATCTCCACTAATTAAATAACAAAATCAATAAACATTGACCTTAGCTTTTTTATCATCTATAAAAGTCCGTATTGTGTATGACTCTTTTTTTATATCTGATTTTTTAAATGAAATTCTAAATCTAATTGAGTTTATTAAAATTATCTATTTTGAATGATTGGTGGAGTGACAACAAATGTCAATGTTTCAAAAATCAAATCCAGTTACGAGACTAGCATCGACTATAATATAGTCACTATAACGATTGTATTAAATGTTTTTAAAGATATTTACATTGCATGTCTTTATTAACAAGACTTATTTTTTTTCATAATGCATAGACTAAAAAACAAACTAATTTATTGGTAGCTAGTAATACTAAATAGATAATTGGAAAACACGAGCATATTCATTTGTGACTACCGTTCTATACAAATAAGCTGCGGCCGCTTTTGTTGTTTCGAAAATTAATACACAATCAATTTTCTATTGGACGCCGACATCGGCATCGCTGTCGGCGTCTATCAAAACTAAGGCCAAATATAAACAACACGTTATAATAGAGAGGCTCAAAGCAGCGGTAATACCACGGCACTCGCGCCTTAACTCCAATAACGATAACTGTACACAATGTTCTTGTTTTCTAAACGCATTTTTCTCCGAAGCACAGAGCTAATATTTGCCCTCTCCGTGAGCAGCACAAAGCTTGATGTTTGTCCCGGCGTTGCACTTCGGATCCTGTGTAAACTCGGCCTAACAAATTGAATACGAGCCCAAATGAAATTATATAATATTCGCAATCGTATTTCATTGGTTTTAAAGTCGAGATTGAATCAAGCGATTGAGATGTCGCATCTGCACAAAAATCATTATGTTTCAGACTGTAGTAGCATTTAGTAGCCTAGAGCGTTTCTGCGGTAACTTTGTAAAGAACCATAAGAAAAGACAACATCGCCTCGAGAACTTTGCAAGATAAATTACATTCGAACATCACCACGTGTAATTACATTGATTTAAATAAGACCTTACGTGATTGTCCAGCTGATGAATTTTATGAGTAATGTTTGAGAACGTGAAGTTTACTTAAATTATTTTAAACTTTTGTAAAACTTACCGTATGCTTAAAGTGAGTTGTCGTAAGGAATACGTCGTGAATGAGATACTAAAATGCTTCGTTTATTACTTTGTTTTATGTTGTATTGAGCTCAGAAAAAGTTATTTTTATTTTATTTCCTGTAGGGACCAGGATATAAAGTATATAAACTCTGACACACGCAAGAAATATATCATTTTAATATTACTTTAAATTTTTTTTATAAAAAATGTTTCAATTATCAAATGGGCCCGTTAACACAACACGACCAATACCAATTATTGCAGGTTGAAATCACTACGAGCACCACTATATTTACACATGTTTGATTTGTGTGTATTCTTCATATATATCATGCTTAGAAGCTATGAGAGAAATGTTATATGTATGTATACGGTGGTAACACATATATATATAAACCATTCGTCAGTTGAATGTGCTCTCTCTCAATTGTTTGACACGAATGCAAAGCTATTATATAGGACAAACTTTAAGCAACGCCTTGTTCGTCCTATAATCACGTATATAAACAATTACAACATTTAGAGAAACGTATTGACATAGCAAATCATAGTAAGTTAATTTACAACACTTCATGAGTGAGATACGACGTTAGTTTATACAGAACACTATTGTATCTGTCTGTCAAATCTATCAAGATAATAGTTTACTCGTAATAAATCACAAATTTAAATTTAAAACTGCATACACTCGACTGCCTAATAACTTGTAAAATTAAATTAAATAAACGTTTGCGCAAATTATTACGCTAAAATAATAAAACGTTTTGTTTTACTGCTCCCCCAGTAAAGCAATGTCCAATAACAGTAAATCACGTTTTTTGCTTAAGCCAACTTTCGCATTCGCAATAATATCTTAATTAACATTGCAATAATAATAAACAGTTAACGTGAAAACACTGCAACTTAACAAAGGGTTGTCGTGGGTAAACAATATACGGACGAGATCAATAAAGTCTGTTCTTCCAATGTCTTTGTTTGGTAAAACCAGTTAAGCATTTTCGCAATGAAAGATGACTCAACCTTTAAGGGATTGTCTATTATAAATGATGTAAACTTAATGATTATTTTAAAGCGATATACCTATTCTTAGTCATCCAAGCTTCATCTTTATTTGTATAACTGGTGGTGCGTCTATTAGTGATCGTGTAACTCCTGTATCAGTTGATCGATTAAGGTTATATTAACACTATATAAAATTACTTTGTTTTATCGTCACGATGATTCATAGTTGTGGTAGAACTCGCTGCCGTTGTTTAAATTACTCCTACTACTAAAATTATATATTAATGTATTTTAGTGCGATCAAAATAATATCAATATTTATAATCTAATAAACAATAAGAATTAGAAAACCTTTATTAAGGATACAAAAACAACAATAACACCATACAGCGTCTAACTTGGGTTCTAAAACCACTGTATTTATGTTGAATTTTAAGTATCTGTAATTTTCTAATATGGTACACAGCTTATGTTCGCAATTAATAAAATCAAATCCGCCCTGGAACCGAACACATTACTTTTTTCTCAAACCTTATTTTAATAATGGATTAAATTAAAAAATCTGAACTTATTACGTGGCGCTGTAAGTTACGTGAAACCTCACAGCAACGCTATAAAATAATAAATGATTTATCACGATTATGAACGATCAGCATACGGATATATAACAGGGATTATTTAATTACATAAGTAATAAAACTCGGAAAGGGCCTTGAAGTATCTCTTTAAAAGATTATTTAAAATTAGTCACACCAAAACGGACTAAACTAAAATATTTAGGTACTACCACATAAATGATTCTCAATTATTTTATAATATTAACGAAATATTGGAATAATTAAAGAACCAACATGGTTCGAAATAAACCTTCAGTCACATTTAAGAGAGAGAAAACACAGTTTTGAATTGACAATGATCACATAGTATTGTATGAGCATCATAAGGCTCAAATCGAATTGAATGAAGCCTTAGAAGAATGATAGTTTGGTGTATATCATTCGTTTGTCCAAAAACTAAAAGCCAACTTGGAGAAAGTTTTTTTAAAGATTTTATTTAAAAAATATACCCAACAGTTATATTGTTGATTCATTATAATATTATTATATTAAAAGGTGAGTAAATAAATTCAGTGAACAGGAAATACATCAGCAGTTTTTCTGATACTGCAGATGTCTACGGGCGTTGACGATCATTTATCATAAGCTGACATTTATCAGCCGTAAGGAATGTCACAACAAACTATTCATTTCTTCCACATTATGTCAATAAGTAAATTCATTAAAAGTAGTAATTATTTGAAACTATAGTCCAATCGATGTTAAATTTTTGTCGTTAATCAATATCACTACAAAAATATACAAGTGACAATAACCTAAGGAACTTCTCGTTTAGTATTCCCATTACATAAACATTTAATGCATCTATTTAAATCACAATAGATTATCACTATTTCACGAGACCATTACAAGGCATTCTCCCCACGGATCGTGCGGTATTTTTATACAGCGCAGTAATCTCAGAGTTTCTAAACATGACAATCCACCTTAATTCTAGTATACGTTCACATTTTGAAGAAATATATTTCACATTTTATTATGCCATTATTTCTAAAAACATATACAAAAATTTATAAAGAATTGACATAAAATACATGAAAGAACATTTCCTTTTAACTGTTTATATAAATTAAGTGTCTTAAATTATGTCACAACGCGATAACGAATAAGTTAGTATTTAAATGTCATTTTACATAATTTGACGTCTTTTTTCTTCTTTTTCGCTGGGAAACGCCTGTCGC
This sequence comes from Nymphalis polychloros, assembly GCA_905220585.2. Taxonomy (NCBI): domain Eukaryota; kingdom Metazoa; phylum Arthropoda; class Insecta; order Lepidoptera; family Nymphalidae; genus Nymphalis; species Nymphalis polychloros. The sequence continues at coordinate 3,191,038 of HG992253.1, forward strand.
TTTTCCCCCACGTGAAGTGGGGGGGTATGTGGGGCTCATCGGCACTGAAGATGCCGGAATACCCACTAAAAAACTAGCGGTATCCTCTCCGTCTGGTCGGGGGGCGCCACGGGATCTCTTGCGCATGCTACCGTGAGATAATTTGACGTCTTTACTATACAACCGATTCTAAAGAAATTACCACTACCAAGTCAAGTCAAGGCATAGGTTCTTTATTCAGATTCCATAAGAGTCATCGTTCCCTCCCCCCCTGTTCATCAGATATTCTACCGCAAAACAGCAATACTTAGAATTGATGTGTTCCGGTTTGAAGGCTGAGAGAGCCATCTTAGTTCCCAAGGTTGGTGCCACATTGGCAATGTAATGGCGGTAACGCATCAGCAACTGCACTTACCATCAGGTATGCATGTATGCATGCATATATGTATTTATATAATAATAATAAAACCCCCCAAACGCGACAACCCCCAACACGCGAGCGAAATAAGCAATTTAATAAATTTAAGTTGACAACAATAATTTTATCAAATTTGTTTATTTGCTTTACATTGCATACCTTTTCGGGATTATCAGGCTCCACTCCGAAGCACTCAACTCATTCTAATCCGACATCTGAACCCGAAGACGTAATGAAAGTTAAAAGACGCCGACCGTAAACACATTAACGCAATCGGATCAGGTCCAGGCACAATACTGTGACGCATTTACTAAATCCCTAAATCATGATCACCAACAAATATGGCCTTATTGATTTTAATATTCGTCTTAAAATACTATACAGTTACAAAGGGTCGCCGCTGTATAAAAAAATATATATAATGTTAATAAACTCAAAATTATATGTTTTTTCAAGTTTTGCCTAAAATTCCGTTTCCGAGTCCGATTTTCATGAAACTTCATGAGTTTAAAAGCATTTATAATTCTAATAATAATTAGAAAAGTAAATGTTTCTAAATTCTCATGTTTGATAGCAGTTGGACAAACTGCTATCGAACATGAGACAATCACAATGAAATCGCTGACTAATAAGATTTATGTACCAACTACGAGACCAACTCGGGTTTTTATTTTATCTACGATGACGGGAGCTCGTGATACCTCTAACAATAAAATAACTAATAAAAGTACTCGATTGGTATGAAGTGTATCTGTTATGTAATAAAATTTAGGTGAACGTTAAATTAAGTTAAGTTTAAGTTAAGTTTCAAAGACTATATAGAGTTAAGTGATTTTCTTTTTGTTCACATTGAGCTGTCATAGACAATACATCTGTACCCTCTTAAAAAATTTCATATGACTTCTTTCCAAATGATATTTCCGAAAAGAAGAAAGTGTTGTTCTCTCAGCTATCGTACATATTACATTTTATTAACAATGTGTAATAAGGTGACTGGATATATGTTCACTTAAAACAGAAATAAATTTCAATGTATTAACAAAACATCGATGAAAATATTCATTTATATGGCATCAATAAATTTCGATAGCGGACGTCGACGGAACATTACGTTTTGTCTTATTATAATAATTCAATCCATCCGTTTAAATAACATTATCTAAATGTCGTAAATATCGGCCACTACGAAGGGCCCTTCAAAATTCCATGCGGTGTTTTTGAGCGCGAGAGAATGACACGTCAACTTCATCCACTAAGAAAAATATTGAGACAACAGACCCGCGAAGAGTCCTCCACCGACATAATGGCTTTTCATTGAATTCCTCTTGCTTTCTTTTGTTTATATCCCATAATGTTTCGATTGGAGCATGATGGAGGGCAGTCGTGATTACTTTAATAACAATGACGACCGGCACAAAGGACGAGAACACTAAAATTATGTGCGGGGTCGTTACGGTACGGCATGGTTCTCATGCCCCTCACGTAGTATACAAATAGCCACTGAGATACTTATTACGTATGTCAGAATATATAATGTATTTTAAGCTTTTTGACGTATTTGAATAAAGGACATAATTGTTTAAACTATTCGGGAAAATGACAAAATTTGTGTTGTATCTGTACGCTCAGGAACGCCCATTTGGTGACGTTTACCTGTCAAATGTGACATTTGAGCATTACCTAATTTTAAATAATCTATTATCACTAAAGATTACTACTAATATATTCTTGGGACGTAAAATTATACCAAAATGTTACAAGTGTTTATTTAATTAAATTGTTTTTTGTTTAAACAAAGAGTCGCCATACATCCTTATTGTAGACAGGACATAATCTAGTTAGAAAACGTCAATCTCAATCAACGATTGCCGTTCTAACCTGGGTAAGCAACACTCAATTTTCAATCGTGAATATGATTTTCATATCGTGATGAAATCAGCACGTGTCGGATGAAAATCTGAATCGGAACAGCGTGGTGGAATAATTTCCAAAACATATCAAAAAGACGGGAGGCCTTAACACAGGATTGGTCCATAAACATTTTGCTACATTAATTTATCTTTGTCTTAAACGCTTAATCGCTTTTTGTGATCACTAAGGCGTCCACAATCTTTCTCATCATTTTCTTTATATATAAAATTGCTCACGTCATAGTCGTATCCGACTTTCATCAAATACTTTCTATTATCATTTCGTATACAAAGTTGCGCCGTTAATTAACATCTATAGACAGAGCCTATTGGTTCACGAGACCTAGATTTTGTGCCCTTTGTTCTTCATCGATCATTGTGACACTCGATCATTAATATCTATGACTTCTAACTGAATAAACATCCAGCTCAATTATACGAAAGTTAACAGTCGCACAGTTTGAAAATAATGAACAATTCCATTATCCATATTAAAGGAAAGTGTTAGAGTTATTACAACGACATTCCAGCGATGAAACAGTATAAATGTGTTTCATATAATCAAAATAAGTATAACGAAGATGGAGTTTTTCGGATAAAGTAGACGATATTTTAACACACATTTTCTGACGGTACATGTTCCACTGTATCATTTTTTTTCTATAAAGTAAAAAATCCTCAGAGGACGGTCAACGAAATAAATTCAACGCTTACACGAACGAAGTCACCAGTTCATTCAAGAACATTTTTATTTACCACGGCTTTTATCTGTCACTTACAGTACTCGAGTCATGTCCAGTATTCAAGAGCCGTACGGTATTAGGTATGGCAGTCCCGAGCTCACGGAAACAATGTAACATTCTTTATTTTAAAACACAATAAAGGCATCTACTCACTTCAACGCGATATGTATGCAACGCGGCAAAGGGACACGCTGTTTGATATGGTTATTACGTCCTTTGTGGAAAGGATAGAGCCGGTGAAACTAAGATAGTCGAGATTTGTCTTCGTGATACGCTAAAATTTTAGAAATATCTCTTGTGAAGCATGAATGGGCGGCCTCCTTGGAAATGGTAATGATTCGACGAAACCCGTTTGCGCGCTTTTGAAAAATTAATTCGGTGTGACTCCACTGGGTGACGTCCAATGATCTATGAGTAGACCCACTACGTGAATGTAATTAATTTTCGTGTGGTTTTGTCTAACAGTCAGCTACTTGTTTGATAAAAGACGCTCTTAAAAACAGGTTTACCGTCTCATTGTGTGGAAGTTATTTTTCTATTTACATTCATTTAAACAAGCAAAGAAATATATAAACGATCGTGTATTATACAGATAAAAAAATATATAATTTTAAAAGGCCAGTATTAATGGTCAGAAAAGTTCTAACAATAAAACTGGAAGTCCATTATATCATGCGGACGGACATACTTCTGCTCTTCAACAATATACCTCTTAAACGACGTTGGACTTTACTCGCAGTAATATAAAGAAATTTAAATGTATGGAAACCTGTAGTCGCATCTACAATTTAAATAGAATCAAAGAATTTGAAGGTGGTGTGTGAACGCTATCTAGCAATCGGTCGATCCGTTGCGATAATCGCGAACGCAGGACATCTTGACATTTCTTTTCTCGAGGCAGTAAATAAGGCAGCTCGGACATCAGGGCTCTCTTGACATCGCTATTATAGTGTTTGCGTAATTACACACTGCGCTCTGGAACAATCCGCCCTTTGAAATGCAAATATATGCGAACCACTCGGGAATTGATGATTGTTATAAAAAATACACGATGTATAGTTTATATATATTTATAAATTCTATTTTATGTTTTATTAATATATGTTCATATAACTTAACGATTAGCTTATTTATATTCATCGTCATATATAATATAATAGAACGATCAATTACTAATGTTTGGGTACAATTTCTCCATAAATTTTATATTAGTGTAGATTTGCACTCTTTATGACCTATAATATAAAAAAAAATATCAATAGTTTAAATATTAATTACCTAGTAATAGTCACTATTATGTAGTATTCGAAAATTCAACGATTTTATAATAATTAAAAATTGTTTGCAAAAACCCCAATTAATATCAAAATGAACTCCATTAATAAGCAATAACTACTTGTTTACATACAATCAATCCTACATTAAAAAATTAACGTTCCCATGCGAAGCGATGCGGGCAATTAGCTAGCAAAAAAAAAACGAAAATCTTTATATCTCAATTAGACATATGCGATTTCTATTATTACTTTGTAACGTTTTTATGCAAAACGAATTCGATATTTAAATTACGATACAAATGTGAAACAGAAAGCAAAAATAATCCGCATTTTTAAATGACCACAGATTAAATAATATCAGAGCTGTCACAGATAAAACAATCAAGGCCATAACGTATTATTGATTAAATACATTTACGGCTTGGAGTTTTTAAAGAGATATGTCATCATTATGCAAAGATACGAATTCAACGAAGCTTCAAATGTAAACGGTAATACCGAAATGTTTGGAAAATAGTGCTACAATAATACGCATAGTATTTTCATTTATTTTTCTTAACGACATTTATTTAAATAGAGATGTGTACCAAATTATAGTAGAACAAATATGTGAACCTTTAAATATCATAAATCAATTCCGTCTTTACTAATATTTGTGTGGGCTTTTAGTTATATTTTGTTTTATACCGACATAAATAATTAAGAGGTTTTAGCCTGCGGGTCTACTGGCGTGGATTTCGTACAGACGAAAAGTTATTTTAAGCTGAGCATACCTCATGTATACGTGGATTTGTAACCGGAATCAATAGCGGAATCGGTATCAATTTATCGTTATTTATTTATTTTCTTTTCCCTGTTTCCTTAACAAGATAAAATCCGAAGCTTACTCGTATTATCTTATAATATAGTTAAGCGAATTGTTTCACCTGATTAATATTAATATCAAATATTAACCAACTTTTACATAGCTAATGCCCCCCACCAACTTTGACGTTAGAAATAAGACACTTATGTCCCTTTTGCCTGTAGGTACATTGCCTCACTCATCCCTTAAACCGTAATATCACAATACTAAGGCTTTGCGATAGAAATAGTGACAAGATCGAGGTACCCACCACCAAGAGAGTTACTCCTTACATTGTCAATATATAAGCAAACACGAATTTCGTTTGTTATAAGAATAAGTTGACAAGCCGGTTAGCGTGATTGGTAGAGGCCTTTCGGGTCACAGATCGTGGGTTCGATTCCCACCCAGAACAGACATTTGCGTGCATGAACATATCTATTTGTCTTGAATTTGGCTGTAATTATCTCTATACGTATATATTTACAAAAGAAATGTAGTATATCAGTTATCTGGTTTCCATGGTACGAGCTCTGCTTAGTTCGGGATCAGATGGCCGTGTGAGTAATAAAAAAGAAAAAAAAGTGGGTGATATCAATCCACTGTTTAGTTAAACACTGATTTCGCTCTTTCTGTCATTATTGATTTGCCATGCGAGAGAAGAAGGCAGCATTATTCAACTCATCACTCGCTAAATCACTTTTATAATAAAATCCGATAATGTTTTTAATATATTATTATAGGTATATGTTACAAATTGATAATATATATTATTAAGCATTGAGCGCAAGAAATAAATAAATATTATCAGTAAACTTGGAATTACAATAATAGTATGAATATAGCACGGGCACCCGGCCATTCTTGATCGTTGCAAGTATCGTCGCAGATCTAATCTCTCATCTGCGCTTGTTTTGTAGATATCAGCATACGTTATAATAACCACAGACTAAATATATCAGATGCTCTAAATTGTAACGATATACCAATATATAGTATTGTTATGTTCTGGTTTGAAGTGAGAGTGAGACAGCATGTCTACAGGCACAAGGGACAAAATATCTTAGTTCCCAAGAGGGCACATTACAGTGTAATAGATGGTTAAAATATCTTACAATGCTTTTTCTGTTTGTTTTTTATATATATGTTTGTTGGTGTATGGGCAGTGATGACCACCTTGGTGGTAGAGCTTTGTGCAAGCTCGTCTGGGTTGGTACCACCCACTCATCAGATATTCTTCCGCAAAACAGCAGTACTTGGTATTGTTGTGTTCCGATTTGAAGGGTGAGTGAGCCAGTATAATTACAGACACAAGGGACATAACATCTTAGTTCCCAAGGTTGGTGGCGCATTGGCGATGCAAGCAATGATTAACATCTCTTACAATGCCAATGTCTATGAGTGTTGGTGACCACTTACCATCAGATGGCCCATATGCTCGCCCTCCTATATTAAATAAATAAAAAAAAATCCTTTGTTTTACTAATTGCGACTGGTTCTATATTTATAACATGTCTTCGTGTCTATTGATTGATTCAATGTAGTCGAGTATTCATATAATCCAAACGCATGATTACATTAGAGATACGACGTTATCTCCCAATTGGTTATTTGATCATGATGAATGAACTTTAAAATTTATATTGCGTTACGAAACATTATTGCTATTATTTATTTTTCGATCGCGCTTATGATTGAAACAAACATTGAATATTTATTCCGAGTTTAAATTTAGCTTGGCTTTAAATAAATATTATCTTAATACATAAAACAGTTTTATATACATAGTATTCCTTTTTTGAAACCATAAAGAAAAATCTTATTTCAGTAATATCAAAATAAAAATTGAAATTAATAAACATATATGAATCAAAATATACTATGAATTTGGTAAAAAACCGGATAAGAAAACCGGAGTTGAAAGCCGGATAAGAAATATATCAAATAGATACAGTCCTTTTTAGAAAAATATTAATAATTTAAAGAACGAACTACGATTGTTTAATTGATATTTCTACTCTGTGCCCCTTAAGGGCAGGGCGCTCAAACCGCAATGAATCTCTCAGCAGACCGCGTGAAACTTCGCTTATCAGATAGATGGCGCATTCTTGATCGAGGACTTATATACGTTGATATTGAATAACTTACTCGTATCTACTTTGTATTCCGCGAGTTTCATTTACAAAGGTTTTTTTTATAATACAAAAATTGATATAAACTATTCATTGATTTATATTAAAACATATTAATTGTTTCACCACTCGCTTTGTATAATTTCGGCTATTTGATATTAAAGTTTTGCAGTAATTGCATAAAATTTACGGCTAGATGCCTTTTTAAGTCTTGGAAATTATATTGCTGACTAATAAATTAACTTTTCGGTTTTTAAAAAAAAAACTAATTCAACTCTTATTAATCAAGTATTGACTCTACACTACCTAAATGAAAAACTATAATAAAATAATGTACATTAACGATTACATTTTAAATATACCTAATCATAACCCGCTGTGAATAAATTAAAATATAGTAAGTAACGCTTGGTTTATACTTACTGTCATACAGTTTTCTCAAAACGATAACAGTAAACACATTTAGAACAAGATCCTTCAAAACTTTCCAAAAACGGTTACTTAACAATACGCCAATAAATAAAGGATACTCGCAGTTGCAAATACTGGTAATGGCGCCGCCATTTTTACTTACCGTTATATAATAAAGACTAGACATTTAAGGGTTGCAAAACTCAAAACAAAAGTTGAAACAAAGCAGTACTGTTTTGTTTTTTGCAAATGTTATGTTAAGCCGTTAACCGTTCAAGGGATGCCGGCACATTTATTACCCTATATAAACAATAAAATATTTAAGAAAGAAAGAGTTTGACGTTTGTAAACAAATTTCGCAGTAACGGTACCCGTGCAATAAACATTGGCGAATAGACCGTAACATAAACGGGTTATTTATACATTAAGTGTTTTTTAAAAATATATAATATAACGGTGAATTTTGTTTTGTAAAATAATGTTCAATTCACTAATGTTAAACATTTGTGTATATATTTTTCTAAAGTATAAAAAAAATTAAAGTGTCTATTAAAATAAAAAATAAAAACTACAATTATTAAAATTTAAACAAAATTTTTATTTCAGTAAATAGATAGGATAATAAAAATCAAACAAATCGTACACAATTATCTACGGTATCGTAAAATTTATTATAATCGATTTAGATTTCAACATGACGATAATTGAAACTTTTATATTCAATTTGCAGATTGAATTTCTGCTCGTTAATATGTAGTAAAAACAAAACGTTACTTGCCTTTATGAATGGAATAATTAAGCCAGAGAATATTTTTACGAATATATTTTATTGAATATAATAATAGTCAGTAGTAAGACCTACAGTGTTTATACTTCAAAGGGAATATTTTAAGGGATTCCTAGCAGAGAGGAAGATTTAAAATAAATTTATATAAAGAAATAAAAAAACTAACGTCTAAACTCTTACTTTACCAAACGTACTAAAAAGAGGTTTGACTTAACAGCCAACTGCAGTCAATAAATATAATTCTAACAAGTTAACTGTTAGAAAAAAATGCGAAAAAACATTTAAAACAATTGTTGGTCAACGAAAACCGACACACTCTTTGCATTTAAAATTTGTTATTCCTTCTAAAAGTAAATGCAAGCGTACCACTGCTGGACTAAGGCCTGTTGAGGATTTGGTTAGTAACTTATTCCACCACACATGCGGTAGATTTTCAGTGAACACATGCAGGTTTCCTTATGATGTTTTCCTTCACAAACTAAAGATGAATATCCAGTAGTTACCCAGACTCTTTGATAAAGGTTTAAGTTTTCGAACCAGCCCCTGTAGACAACTGGCTTTCTATTCTATTCTACTTTCTATTCTATTCTACTAACGTAAAAGCCACTTGTCTAGGCCCCCAGTTGGGCCATCTCGATTAATATACCTTGAGTGACATTTATTTAATAATTAACTTTGAACTACTCGAATGAGATCTATAATAACTGGCAACTACTTTTATGACACCTGTATTTTTATCGTCCAATGATTATTGAGGACTGTAGGAAATCAATTTGATAGTTTATAACTATCGTATAATAAATACAAATCCCTTTTTATGAATTCATAATTATTGTTGTTTTTTATCGCCATGGTAAAATTATTATTGTGGTTTAATTCATGCAGTCGTTTAAAGTTTTATTGCGTAATGAAAAACACGAATCAAATTAGTTTCGTATCAGATAACAAATAACCTGTGAAACTGCCACTGCTGGGCGTACAGTTTCTCTCTATGGTTTGGAGCCACCATGATGTTCTAGTGTTGGTGGATAAATTATATATGTATATTATATTATAGGTAGGCGGACGGGCAAATGAGCTACCTGATGTTAGTCACCAACGTCTATAGACAACGCCATAGTTAGCGATGTACATCGCCAATGTGTCACCAACCTTGGGAACCTTGGAACGGAAGGTGTTATGTCCATCGTGCCTGTAGTTACACTGGCACACTCGCCCTATAAGCCGAAACGGCATATACTTATGTGGCAGACTTTTATCTTAAGGATGAAGTTTTCCTCAAGGTGATTTTCTTCACCGCACAGCACGACCAGAGTTAGAAACACACATGAAGAGAAGTGCTTATCCGTTATGAACCGGCAATCTTTAATTAAAATTTCCTATTCAAAAACCATTTCTGCTATTGTAACAATGTTAAAATACATTCTACAAGCATATTCTTATATATCGGTATTCAAATTTATAAAACTACTTAATCATTATCGGTTGGGTGATGAAATATAAATTTAAAAAAACGAAACCATACCACATAAACAATGTTTTATGCATGACAACGAAATTTACTCTTCTAAAGGTTAGTAAAACCTTTTACAAAGCGCTACATTGTCGTGCCTTTAACGCATACGTCGGAGCACTCTTTGAGTGACGGGTAAATAAATGTACACGGGGACGCGCGCCGAAGACATAAGGTAAGGCCGCAAATTCTCACACTTTCCCTAATCAAACCGAGTCGACAACATGAAGCGAAACAGCTCCTTTAAGTGACCAATAAATTTTACCTCGGCCTTATAATACAGCTAAATGTGCACAGCTTGCATCGGACGATTTATTTTTCAAGTCAATTTGAAATTTATTTATAAAACTATATTCGCATATATGTGTTCAACATAAATGTTAGGTTGAGTTGTTAAATAACATAAATTTATCTGATTACTTTAATTATATATTTGCTTAATAAGATTTTTTATGTTTAAATTTTGAAGTATATATAAATAATTATTGAAATATTTATTAATTATTTTACCTGTAATACATATAATTGCTATGTAACTATTATTTTTCTCAGAAAGGATAGAGCCTAATGACAGCACTTTATCTTAAAACACACGACTTAAGCCTCGGGGTAGAGCAAGTTTTATACTTATTTTTAAGTCAGTTTTATCTCAATGCCGTTGGAAGGTTGGTGATACGCGTATGTGCCAATCAGCTGAGAGCAAAAGCTGTGATAAGCGATCGAGGCGAACACGTGAAATCATTCAGTGTCGCGATTCTGATATCGCTACAATATCGCGGATATATTTTATACTTTAGTTATCATTCGACATAATAGATATGGTTTTTGTTTTAGATTGTATTAAGAAAATAGCTATTAAATTGCTATGAATGGGATATACGTTTTATAACATATTTAAAGTCACTAAAGAAGTACATCATAAATTGTGTGTATAATATAATTGAAGCAAAATAATTAAATATTCTTACACGCTATTCTTTATAAATGATAGATAGGAACAAATAGGTTTTAAAGATTACACATCCGTAGCAAACGTTGTGTCCATCGTGAGTTCCGAAGCTTTCCTTATAGCGCGGTGGGGGGAGGGCAGACCACCAGCGCTGCGCCCGCGCCGTTCGATCCGCCGCATAATTACTATGAACACACACACGCGCACTCACACAAGCGTACATACATCGATAAAACATTAAATTAAATTTTATCTGCTTGTAAATTTCATAGGCATTGATTGAGTTTTCGATATATAGACAGTCGATCCGACAAAAATATATACATTTACCAGTAGCGATATTCTAATTTGCTTCGGTCGCTTTCTTGGCCGTTTTACGATCGAATCACTCTTTGTACATTGATTAAAACATATTAGAACATTTTTATATCCTCCAAAGCATTATACAACTAAATATGAAAGACAGCTGCTCTATACTTGAATGATGTAAACCCGCCATCAGTTAGAATTAATTAGTACCAGTATTCGGCTCACTTATATGTGCTCCTATTAATTTCAATTCCGATGATCAATCAATGCTATAAATTATTTAATGGGATGTAAATATTATTTTGATATAGATAACACGGCAATCATAATATAAAAGAAATACGTCTAAAATACGAAGGTTATTAGGTATATTTTAATATTGTAACTATGTATTAATCCTTATTTAAAATCGTTCATAGTGTATACGCTATTTGCTGAATAAAACTCAAAGCTCAAAGCAAAACAATGAATTCGCAGATATGTATTGAAAGTAATAAATATAAAAAATATGAAATGACGATAAGCTGACTCGCATATTCGGAGCTCAAAACAAAAATGGCTTCTATACATGTTCAGTGAAATATCAGATTGTCGTGAGAAACTCAGGATGATCGGATCGCGGCAGTCACGCAAGCAACACTTGTTCGTACGCCATAGCGTCGGTAATAAGAATTTAAGATTAAGGATGTTGTAACTTTGTTTTGTGGACTTTTTTATTCTTCTTCAACGTAGTGATAGTGGTTCATAAACATTACGTATTAGGTTTTTTTCTTTCAAATGTAATATAAATAATATTATGTACGTACACATATTTTAACCAACAATTTTCTTTTTACCGATTAATTAGCGTAGAAATAATGATTACTGGTTATTTATATCGTAAATTAAATATTAAAAAGTTATAATTCTACATATATTAAGATTTAAAAATAGTATTATGACCCATTTAAATTATATTGAAATGTTCGTAGCATCTCTACAGCAAATCAAACATTGCTAACGTTAGCTTAGACGTCACTGCGCTTAACTACCAGAAACTGCTCTTATTAACGTAAGCAAAATTTGTAATCTATAAGTACATTTCGATTCAAAACTATTCAAAATCTTGATGATATAGCGAATGTAATAAAACGATAATCGATTTACAATTAAGATTTTATTCTTAAGAACTATTTTTATTTATTATTATGAAATATGATCTTATAATTATTATCTAAGCTCGTTTTAAATATAACAAAGTAATCGAAGAAGGGACGACATTATTCAACACCGCCATATCGGTAGGGACTCAATAACGCTCAACTAAATCATCGGCTGTAATCACAGCCATGATTTTAAGCATAGGTCACGAAGCACTCCCGATGGACAATATTTATGATCGCAAAATGGCCCGACCCGACCGAAAGGAATAAATTAATCACGAGTAAACTTATATCGATCATATTGTCTCGGTGTTGCTTGAAGAAATAACATTAAAAACAGCAATGTTAGTTTTGAATTATTACCAATATTCCTATTTAACAGTTTCAAATCAATGTAAAGATTTAAATTGTGTAGATAACAATAACCTGCGACTCTTAGATCGCTTTGCGGCTCGTAAGCCGTTTCTTTATTATTGCTAGAAATTAATAAGACAAAACATATATCACAAATATCAGGCGATTCTTTTATAAAGGAAAAAACCACAATCATTTTAGGAGTTCCGATGTTTCGTATCTTTATGACATGTCCCCTAACACATTAGGAAGATAACTCTGACGGTGGTTCAAAAATAAATTGTGTATCTCTGCGGTCTGGCTTACGTTCGTACTACAAATGACTGCGTATCCTTATCAGGTAGCGTCGATCCCCGCGGTGAAATATTTTTATGGCACTTAGATGCGGCTTCCGTCTCTTTCATAGTGTCCCAATGGATCCAGTTACTCTATAGTAAGGATACCATAACGCATATTATGAACGCATTACGTCAACAATCTTGATAAACTGTTTTACACAAAGTCGTAAAAAAATCCTTGAGATAAGGAAATATTTATAATTAATCAACTAATAAAACAAGATTGAAAATTTCTATTCTGTATTCTAATAATAACAAATATTTTCAAATTTAAATAGACTGAACGAATTGAATAAACGAACCTTATGGAACACCCGTGATTGCCTCATATAATTGCGTGTCTTATTTCAATAAAGTCGATTGTAATCGCTTTCCTTATTTTTAATCTGTGCAGTAAAATTTTAGGCGGCATACCAGAGCCGTAATAAATCGGTGGTCATTACTAAAATCGCCGTAAAATGCCTGAGCGATTGAACATCGATGTGCGCGCACGCCCCGGTCGAGTCGCGCTCGCGAGAGGTCGCTTGTGTGCGTGTAGCCGTGAACAGGTAGTGTTGTGTATAAACAAATAACACAATCGAGTTGTCTTACGGAGCCTCAAGGTCGGTTCGAGTCCGCCGAACTGCCTTCGAGCCGAGCGCCCGGGCCCCGGCCGCCGCCTGACGTCCACGATCCACGCTCTTAAACTTTTTTTTCGAAGTCTTTTTTTAATGTGATGGCTGAGTATTTGGGCGCACAGTTTGTATAAGCAATCAATTTTATTCATTTAGACGGAACGAGTTCCCTTGTACAAATAAATGACTAAATATAAAATATTGTATAGGATGAGAAAGGGAATCTCGAATAAGCTATGCAACGTTATGGTTTATAATGTTATAAAATAAAATGAGATGTCTTGCCGAAAGGCGTACTAAAAACTTATTATAGGGAATTTTGAATTGCAATCGGAATACAAATGCTAGTATATAAATATCAAAGGTCGTTTTTGATAAAACCTTCAACAGTTCAAATGTAATAATGTAACGCAATAAGGCAATGAACTTCCAAAAAATCGGTAGTCGTACGTCGTAAGAGTATTTGTCCTAAAACTAGTTCAACATACTAGTTTCTAGTTTAGTTTTCATTTAATGTTCTGTATCCACATTTAATTTAAAACAATTTATACCGAAATATTTGTAAATTATTTATAATACAATCAAATAATGTATACACACATGTAATCATCACTGCGTTACAACGAAAACTATTATTATAGCTGTCTCATTGTCTTCTAAGTATATCCTTGGATTTTTAACGAGTACATTTAGATTTCTATGGTTACACAATACGATATTTAAAAAAAAACCGTGTAATCGATACCTCGGCCATTCGATCCTCAATCGATTTCGTGATGAATGGAGGGCGGAAGTCCCAATGTTCCCGCGACCAAGCCAAGGTCGACGCTTAGGGCTGTCGATGTGACACATTCAAGTAATGAAATAGTCATCGATTATTTGCAGAAACTTGAAAGGTTTCGCGGGTAGGGTCAGCAGAATTAAAACGCGATTCTAAGAATAAATTGGCACGTCATCAGTGACACCCTATATCCCTTAACTTTATACCTTCGCATTTGATGAACTTGCACCTTATATAATAACTAAACAATATAATTATACGACCACTATACAACATTTATTAGTAAAAGTGTAAGGTTAGTGCCGTTTCTGTCCGGTAGAAGCTTTACGTCAAACTTTTAAAACAATCATTCCAGAGTGCTTGTAATTTTGATTTGTTTATTTATTCTCAGTTTATTTATTCCAAAATTGAAAATAGGAATGGAGACAGGAGACCATGCTAAGTCAAAGTTACGTTACTGGATCTAATAATATGTCACCCCTAGATTGTTGTAAGGCACAGAGACCACGAACTAATTCTGTGACGAATCTCTGCGTGCGACGATCGTTCTGCTTGCTTCCACAATCGTCTCGATTTATCTAATTAACCCACCAATGCGCCCGTGTGAACTGAATCTAAAGAATTTCTATTATAACATTTAAAAAAAAACTTGCAAAAAAAATAAGAATGCTTAATACAATTAATGAACTTAATCTATTAATTAATACATTAATATAATATGTATGAAACATATATATTATGTATATTAGACAAAGCAACAAAATACTTGAACATGACAATTTTCCTAACGTCATATGCCATTCTCATATTGAAAGTAACTTATCGATTCAGCTATAGTAACAAACCTATAAATATCCCACAGTTGAGCAAAGGCTTTGAGAAGAAAGTTTAGATCTTATTCCACCACGTTTCTCTACTGCGGATTTGTAAATGTATGCCGATATACTAAAGAGAATAAATGTTGATTTACTTGCATAACAATAACCTTTCTTTTGTTATTTTAATTGGAAAACTATAGTTAACGAATGCGAAGCTAAAGTAAACAGTCTATACAGAATTCACAATATATAAGTCCTTAATCAAAAGCCTTATACAGGCTTTATACAAGTTAATTAACCAGTAACTGGAACAGGTGCAACTTCGCCGAAAATTCAATAAATTACATGAACGAATGCAAAGTGAATTGTGCAAAGCAAACTCTATCAACTACAAATCTTGTTAGTGAGTAAATTAATTTGTTTCTAATAAACTGTTAACAGCCTTATTTTGTACTGTAATTAGTAAGCTACATAAAACGACTTTAAATTCTCTACACACAAACAAATGCAATCTTAATGTCTGTTATCGATAGATTGGATTACAAAAAGGTTGTAATAAGAATTTAAATCTAAAAACTCAGATCCTGATACGATAAACTCATCGTCATATAATTTTGAGTGAACAGTACGCTGACATCAATCCGTTCATATAAGCACAAAGCGGCAACAAAGAGATAATGTTACATAAACACGCCGTTCCGAGACTGATAAACTGGCAGATTTTCCCATACTAACGTGTTAATAGTGTTTCCTTGGAATATTATATATTTCAACGTAAGCCATGCAATATAATGCCCCCACTAAAAATAGCCATATATTTTCTCTTCAGATATATCATTCAAATTTTACACGGCTGTCTATTTTATATTTATGGCATTATTTAGAAATAATTTACATAAATTTAATATTCGAAAAGAATAGGAAGCAATCTTATAAAATATTACACTAAAAACTTTAAATTGCACCTAAATTAAGACTCGATAAACCAGATACGACTTTATTATAGTCAACTAACAAGTCCAAATTTTTGGATTAGTACAAAAACAAAAGTGGTATAAGACTGAGGGAAATTATTCAAATCATATGGAATCCATCTGGGGTCAATCAAGTTATTAGGCCCATTAGTATAAAAACCCGCCAGAAATAACAAGACAGTAGCTATGTGTAACAGGGAACATGTAAATCGATCCCAGGCACGCAACACTTGGTAGAAACGTGAAACTGATTCAGTTTTTTTATGCACCACACTATAGGAAGTTATGCATTAATATCAAGTCGTGTAATCTAAGTAAGTGTTGAAACAGATATTTGAATATTTTATATTACCATTCTATCAATCAAAATTTGAGTGCGTTAAACCTTAGAATCAAGAATAATATTATTGTAGTTTTATTCGTACGTGGAACGGAAATGTAAGCTTATATTTCATTTTTGAGCTAGACCGTACTGCAAAAAATACATGGTATTAATTTCGCATTTCTATATCACATGTGAACACAAGCATTAGCGATTAAAAAATCTCTCGATAAAAAGTAGATGGTTTGATACAGATTTGATGCCATGGCTACATATACCAACATAACCTTGGTCCCTCTTGCTTAGTAATTCTTTTGTGGGACAATATATACGCTTTTATAACAGGATCCCAGAAGTCGTTCGGAAACGTTTAATAGTAAACTTCAAAAGAACGTTCGTGTACTAGAGTTAATTTATAAAACTAACGAGTTTATAGATAGTAAGCATTTGGAAGCGATCGCCTCCGGGCCGTTTTAAATAATAATGAGTAATATTGTAAACAAAAATTGTTAATAAAAAAAGCCCACCGATTCTTCTCAGATTGGAAAGGTTTATTTCCGAATCGGTGGTAGATTTTCGACAATCATTAAACAAGAGTTATACTTTAGTTTTAAATATTGACCGTGAAAATAAAAAAATGCTTGGTTATTTTTCAGTTAGTAAGTTTGTTTAGTTTAACATATTTCTTTTTACAAAAATATTTACTAAACACATTAATATAAATGATTATGAAAAATCATAAGGCCATAAAAACATTGTCTATTTAAAACTTTCTAAATTGTTCTGGCCTTTATCTATTGCTGGTAGCCTTGCCTATTAAGTTTTTTAGTTTTCAACCTTTAAATTATTTTGTAAGAGAATCGCAAACATCGGAACTTAGAAAAAAGTAAACAATCACTTTGAATGTTTGCACAAACTTATCCAAATCTAGTATAAAACATAACCTTGATGAGAACTAAAATCGCTTAAGATTGTTCGCAAATTATCTACACTTTCAATTCACATCTTGATTGTACTTGTATTATATAATTTGCACGATCATAGCGGTTTATAAGTATTGTTTGATGCCAAGAATTCTATTGACACGATTTCAAGAACAATGTGCAAAAAGCACTCGCTATAAAAAGCTACGTCAATTACAGCGTTGCGTATCGCTGACTCAATCGAGCAAGTAACGTACGCTTATGAGTACACAATTACGTTCCTTTATGTTGGTGCCTTTTACGGACTAACCAGAGAGCAAGCCGCAAGCCTGCAAGACATAGGAGCAGCGAGTGTGTAGTGAATCGGCCGCCACAGCATTATGTCGAAAGCGGCTTATTGTATGTCACTCAGGGGAACTTCACGGCGACAAATGGCCTACGATCGAGGATAAACAGCATTCGAAGTTTAAAATAGTTTTTTAACCGACAACGAAGTCAAAATTTATAGAGCTATTTGAATAATTAAGATAAATTTATACGCTAAGATCTTCAGTTAAGGTTCTCTCCCGAAGGTTGAACAATTAACATCATATGTATGTGTTTATTTCATAATTTAATGTAATTGAAACATAATCTTCAAAAGCAATAAAGTATATTTAAAATACAATAAATTTTATAATTTCTTAATTGTACTTGGTAATATAAAACTCAAAGATAAGATGTTAGTTAAATATACAAATGAGTATAAAAATTGCTGTCATGTGGTGAAACTATCTGCATGAATTACCTTAGCTATCATATATTTAATATTATTAACAAGATTTTCATAAACTATACTACAAAAGTTACTCACAGTAAATTATTATATTAATAGAACGCAATTTATATAAATGATGAATACATTTACGTCTTAGTGTCTATTAAAGACATTTTTATCGAATGGTAATACAACACATTATTTTTTTCTTGCAATTGTGAACACAGTAAGTGACAAGAGCCAAGTCAAGCGTGAATATAAAAGTGTATCGAATTCCGAAGCACTTATCATTACGAGTAATACGTAGGTCGCACGATAAGCTTCTGCTTTATTGCTAACTTAAGAAACTATTTCATTTACGTACAAATATTATAAATTAACATATAAACCAAAAAGCGAGTATTAATTTATCGGTTCTCAGTGTTAAAAATGACATTTGATTATATGTTGTGTTTGGGTGGCTTAAGTTTTTAAGGATATTAAGTTTTCTTTTTTCTTTAATCAAACTATAGCGGATGAAATTTAGATTGGAGGATAGGAGGATAAACAAGCATTCGCTATTCATCATCATCGTATTATTTATCGTCACATAATTTATATTATTTTAGGAATACATAAAAGCAGATATGCCAAGTGATAAATGCTCCATTTCGTCCATAGACACTGGCTTTGTAAGAAGAATAAATAAAACGGAAGAAATACAAACTACTTCTGTTTTGCAGTAGAATTGGTGTAATGGTTTTACCCAACCACATCTACGTGAAGAACAACGTCTAGTAATGCTAGATGAACGTAGCCATTGATAACAGATCATAATATTTTCAATAACCCTCATTTAGATGTTTTTAGACAATATTGGTACTAAATAGCCAACATAAATATTGTCACCCTACGCTCATTACACAATATACTGCGATTTGCCATCTAAAGGGCGAACAAGTGCGTACGAAATTGCGTCCAATTTTCCTCACACAATTGTGGGATTAGAGGAAAATTTATACGTCTGGCTTTTTCAAATTAGACGGTGTTGGTGGGCTTAATTCCGTCTGAGGACAGTACGTTTCATTTGTTGAAACCGCGCTCGCTAGAATGGGCTGTTGTATTTCTAGCGACTGTGTGTATAAAAACCATTATTGCGTATATATTTAGTGAAGAGTAACATTTCGTTTTTGTTTGTTTTAAATAACAGCAACGCGATAGAATTACTTCCGATCCGATTCTGCTTTAGAAGTAAAGTAAAACTTTGCCCAATAGTAGTTCATTTATGGGTAGTTGCTTCTTATTAAAAAAAAAACCAAGCAAGTTTTAATAAAGATCGATTAATTGTCGAGGCGCATAAGTTTTATGAAAGTTCACTGGCCTTTGAAAACTAAAAAGACGACGTCTGTTATTTTTTTATAGTAAAACAAAGAATCTTGGCTCTATTTTACCATATTAAGTATTTGTAACTACCGTTACAGCCTGGGAAAAAACATAAATATTATGAATGATAATTTGTAAGAACAACGCATATGTTGTAGATCTATCACTGCAATACAAATAAAAATGATCGTTTTTATCTTTATCTTGTATGATTTACTCAGCATGTTAAACAATTAATGCAAATTAAATAACACGCAATTTCTATAAATTTAATTCTATTAGTTTTAATAATAATATAGTGCAGATTCTTCTAGATAAGGAAGGCATAAAATATATTATGAGGCTGATAACCTCTCTCTCAACCGTGTAATTATTGGAGGTACTATTTGCCAAGACGACGATCTTAATTGAAGCTAATCATGGCATTTTGAACCTTATCACTTTATTATAAAGACGTTAAACGAGGAAAATTACTCGTGAGCATCACATCAACTGCTCTGGCACGAACCTCGCGACGCCGCTATGAATCGGTCTATAATTAAGAAATAAGTTTAAGATACGGTTTCTGCCAACTTTTTACAAAGCACGATGGGCAAGACGCAATTAGCCCGCCTCGTAAATTGAATGTTTGGTTTACAGTGATTAGTAATTATGCTCATGATTTTAAAGTAACCGCCACGACTCCATTGATCGTGAGTTGTTTGTTTGTTAATGCCACACAAGTTAATAATATACGGTAAATATTAATTAAAGTTTCATCGCTCTTATTGGATGTACTCTTAAACAAAGTGCGCCGGATAGCTTTAAGGCAGATATAAGCAGAAGCAAATTAGTTGTAGCAAGCAAATAGCACGAATATCAAGAGTATTTAAATACAAACTTAATGATATTTCATTTTTTTTTATTTGCGCGTTTTATAGCGTACTCATTACGATTATATTTGGACAATAAAAAAGCTTAAAATTTTTATATAAAGCCAGTGTTATTTAAAAATACATACATGAAGGTTTTAGTATGTATTATATATTATTTTTAAAGCATCTTGATTTAACCATTTGTATCTGGCGTTGTTTTATATAACAGTCATTTAGATAATAATTAAAATTGATATAAAACTATAAACCCTTAGTTTCTTAAACGCTAATCCATGTCAGATTTATGATCCGATTTAACTAACTAAACTACTAAACAGTCATTGATCGCCTATTTCGTCATCAACCACCAATTATATTTCAGATTTAAGTAAAACAATTTATTATGACTTTGATCTGCGTTTAAAAAACTGGACTAATAAAGAAAACGTCGTTAAAACTGCATGTATGTTATATATACTATTGTAAGCACTGCGTTAGCAATACCTTCGTGTTAGCAAAAATATCAAGTTATAGTAAGCTTAGTATATTCGATGTAAAGATAAAACAAAGTACGGAACTAATACATTTAATAATTCATGGTTAAGGCATATATGAAGGCATCATAATGTAATATTTGTTTACAATTGCATTAGTGATACATCACATCTACTTACAAACATACATGATAACATATATTATTGAAGATACTATTAAAATAATGTTATAAGCTAAAATACGTTTAACAATAAATGTATCATTATATTTTATAAGATATAATAGTGAAATAATTATTAACAGAAATGTTAGTTTTAGATTTTTACGTTCAATTAAAGAAATTCAATAAGAAACGACGGTGAGTGATACTTTAATTATTTTATTTTTTAATTAAATGTGATTTTATACGCACTAAGAATATGCAAGTCGACTTTCTAATGGAATAAATACTTCTCCCTTTTGCCAGTTAAAATGTTAATGTATGCCAACACATTGGCAACCACAGAATCTATTAGATCCGTTTCCCTTATGCTCGTATAGAAAATAACTTACGAATGCTTTATGAATATGCGTTAAAATAAACCTGAGACCCATAATTCCTAAGCCCGATATTCAATCAATTAACAGTAAACCAATTTATCGTAAGCCATTGGCTATCGTGCATAAATTCGATTATACTAGCCGTTCTCGATGCCCACTATGAGACAGAAGTTTATGGAATAATTTATCACTGGGTAAACCCTTCAGGAATTAATCCTTTCCAAATAGCTTATTAATACTAGATCAGCCGAAACTATAGCCTTTACAGTATTCTAATCATCCTATTCTTGAACCACAAATTCAAGCAATCTATTTTACTAAGTTGTAAACTTACTCGTATGATATAGATACAGCTCTGTCTTTCCGTTATCTAAGAACCTTCACTTATACTATTCTGTATGATTAAACTCAAAGCATAAAGAAGACGATTGTGAAATATCAGATATGTATGCGAAATTGACTTTAATAATTATAACATTATATGGCTACACGCATCAAAACAGCGTATTATAGATCGATGTTTATCATTTCAAGAGTTAGACGCGAACTGAGCTCTTACAGAATTATGCTACTGCGTGTTAGATTTCTAAACAGCAAAGATAAAACCGTATATAAAAATGATGTTCTTGTTACTGTAAATTTAAAAATAAAACATTCCTAATAAATAGACTTACAAGTGATTGTGAATTCTAATCTAAATTAATAGCAAGCCATATTTGACTATTGAATTTTAATATATTTTTATTCAATAGCTTTATCGGTCACGTTACTCAAATTAATAACTATACTCTAAATACTTTAAAAAAAAGTTATATAGTATGAAATGAGAATGCGCATCAGTCGAACAATATTTACATGAGAATCAGTGATCAGTCAATATTGTCAAACAGTGCGATAGTTGTAGCGAGGCTTGCACGAGTGACGTTGAAGGACACTCAACGTGTCTTGCCGCGAGTCTTGACGGACGTGCGTGCGCACCGTCATTTCTCAACGCATGTGCCGTGACTACGTCGTTGTGTTCGTTTTGTGTTGTTTCATGCTAATATATATTTACAATATGAGTTTTGTTATTCCTAGGTTTTACTTATCTAGAGCCAGCTTTTTTTAAATTGCATGCTTTTAAAGTCATTACACAATCAGTTTACTTAGTAGTCATGGGATTTTTATTTTTACTGTATTGCATACATTTAGAATATAAGTACTTTATTAGTTATGTTTTATTTAAGCAGTGCAGTTCCTTTAACATTTACTAGTTAAAAAGACATTGATATAAAAGCGACAATTATAATGTCAATTACTTCTATCAATAAGTTATTAAGTTCATAATGTACCGTTAGCATAAATTCCAACTAAGAATTTAATAGAGCATTCAGGTAAAATGATTACAACATCCACCATAAAAGAGTTTGCGGAACAATCCCGCCCAGCGCGCAGCGTGCTATGCTATTTATTTATTTATGTAGATTATTATCGTGCGTAATAATTCACTAAGTTTCAATTGCATAATGACGGCGGACAGCTACCAACTCGCTCAGGGCGGACGCTGCAGATAATCTGCAGAGAACTATTATTAAATAGAGGGCTGTCAGTGCAGCTTCAAGCCGCCTAGCACGGGGCCGGGTTCCCAGACTCGCCAGTACCATCAGGTTAAACAAACACTACGATTCATTATAAGCTTTGTGTCTAGAGACATAAGGGTCCACATGGGACGTACGTGCTGTGAGCCACGGTTTAAATAAAAATATGTTTTAACACAATCCTTTAAAGTTCATTATAGCGGAGATATTCTAAGAGGATGAAATAGTAGTCTTTATTCCAGATTTTATTTAACGGAACAGAACGAGTTGAATGATATTAATTAAAACCGTAATAAAATTCCATGTATTCTAACCAATTTTATCTAATAAACTTATGTCCATTAATATAATTTATTTTTGTTTCAATATCTTAATATAGATAACATAAAATAATTTCATCGAATTATATATATAATTTTTTTGGTATAAATTATACAGCAGTAAAGCAACGTCGTTGTTACAATATTTCATTATCGGTCAAATTGAACAACTGATAAGTCTAAAAGAAATGGACTACATGATAATAACTAGATCATACTTATCATCTTTTATCATTACATCTCCCATATCTCGCATAATAATGAAAGTATATAACTTTAATTTTGTGAAGTTAAAACAATGACGCTCCTATATAACTTCATGTATGTTGTAATGTATGTATATATCAATATATCATAATCACTGCACAAATAACACAGTGCAGTTTGATGAAAACATTTAACAAATCCTCTACTTTTCCACGCTTTTTTCATCCTAATTGATCGAAATTTTTGGACCACTTGATCTTTTTTAAATACATATGTAGTATAAAAAGCCGAACAAATAAAAAACTCCATATTTGGAGTCGGCTCAAAACATCAAAACTCCATATTCGTTAACTATGATATCATTGAATAACAACACCAATCATAATATTTTTATCAAAGCTTGTCAAAATCAAGAAATCGTAAGCTACTCGAGATGTACAGATAAAACGGCATTTCACTAACAACAAAGGAATTCCGTAAACGAAAGTAGAAATTCGAGTCACAACCACCCGTTCATCATTGTACTGAGCTATAGATATGCATCGACTAATTGTTGCCCTTTAACCAATTCAATGAATATAAATAATAGTTTTGTTAAAAAGAGCGTGCGAGATTCTTATAATCACCCGGTCCACATCGAGGAAACGTCGCGCTCCGAGATACCGTTAACTAAGCAGATATTAATCATAATTTTCACTGACGTACTGCGCTCGACTGTTCTAGATAATAGTTATTAGCTGTTTAGACAGAAGTGACTGTGTGTGGCCGAAGTCGGCTACTGGAAAATTGCCGTGCGACATCTGAAGGTAATGGATTTAAAACAGTCTCTAGACACCTCCGAATAGTGTAATCGCTTCCTGTTCGTTCAGCCGCATTAAGCTTGGATACTTGTAAATTGTACTTGGTCTTGGTGACTTTGAAAAATTAGAATAATCATCATCAATTTGTAAATTGAAAGAAGCACGCATACTTAAAGAATGACATAGTTACGCCATTTTGGATAGTATGCCCATGACAAATACAAAGTAATTCTTACATTATTACGTTACTCGAAAAATTATATTATAATGGTTTGGGACGTCTACGCTTTTAAATACAACTACCCGTATTATAACTTCTAGGATAATTATTTTCAAACTATATGTATGTATATGAATACATTTTCAATCATAAAGCAAATTGATTGTAACAAAATTTAGGAATGACATTAATTACTTTTTGTCTGAATTATTACAAAGACGGACATTTTTGGATTAAACTGTGAGTTTCCTTTCATCCATGGGAACTGCATTTCTTAATGTACTATATAAGAATAAGAATAACATTAAATATAATTATATAATACGGATGGATCTATATTATGCACTAGAAGTTCTCAATTAAGGGAACGGATGATGACGAAAAAAAACACTTGAAAAATAACAATGACATAAAAGTCTGTGAGATATAATTAAAAAATAGTCCGTAATATTGATCTCACTTACTCTTGCTTCAGCCACAGGTTTACAATAATTCGCAATTAAACATTTTATTATCTGATTAATTAGACGATGATTATTTAATTTTATGTTTGTGGTTTTTGAGAAACCGACTATTATCTCAAATTTTTTTGTTAATAAATGTTTGCGCAATGTTGCCATTTTAAAACATGTTCCCGGAATAAATATGCCCAAGGAACGTCTATAGTTAGAAGTTGGTCCACTTTATTCACGATTCATTCAATTAGAGTCCGTCAAAGGTTGTCATCTTTTTAGACTCAATAGCAAGTCATCGGCCAATGAAATCAGTTGGGAACGCTTAATTTAATTGAGACAATCGACTCGGATTCGAAGTACAATCGAGTACAACGGCATGATGTAATATTAATAAATCGAATTGAACTTAACTTGAACACATTGTACTGTCTACGTCATATGATATCGTAGATACATATAAGGTTTTTTTTTTATATAGCATTGGTCGGCGGGCGAGCGTATTGGCCACCTGATGGTAAGTGGTCACAAACGCCCTTATACATTGGCAGTGTAAGAAATGTTAGCCATCGCTTACATTGCCAATGCGCCACCAACCTTGGGAACTAAGATATCGCTTGTGTCTGTAATTACACTGGCTCACTCACCCTTCAAACCGGAACACAAACGTACCAAGGACTGCTGTTTTGCGGTGGAATATATGATGAGTGGGTGATATCTACCCAGACGAGCTATCACAAAGCTCTACCAACAAGTATTTTTACTTTCTTCATTAACAGAAATGTAAATGTGATGATAATAGGTCCACACCATAGACACCAGTAAACCATTCCTTAAAACTCCAATGGGAACCTTTAAATCTGAAAAATGTTACGTTCCCTATACTGCCTATTTATGGAATACACTGACGTACACCTTCAGAATGGAACATATCAATATAAAGTATCAATAGCTGATGAGTGCAAAGTTCTCGGACAGGCATTAAGCTATACCACTGCATCTTTGTTTTTTGGCAGGCCCTGGGGTACTGACTTCGGATCCCAGATTGGACTGTAAAGACCCTTTTCTGACAAAGAACTCTCAATAGCAGCCTTAGAAGATATGGCTAGTCTTCGATACCTTAGCTTTTTTCTGTTATTTAATAAACTAAATAACTTCACAAATATATTACAAAAAATAATACGATAACCAAAAAAATAATTTTTAATATTTTTTAACTTAATAACAGAAAGAATATAAATAAAACCCGATGTCAAATTAATTTAAAATACAATATAATTACAAATAAACTATAATAAGATTATTATAAAGTGTTAAAATATATGTTTATCACCGAAGCAATTTAAATACACGATAATACAGTTGAACAAAATTTTAAAGGCGACGAATCATATATGAATGTAATTACTCTTTCCGGGAACACGCATTGATCAAAGACATTCTGTATTTAGATGACATGTATAATAAGCAATGCATTCTTCTGTGTTAATAAATATATAATGATTCCGGGAAAATGCTCCTCCGTTCTTTTACAAATATTTACATCAAAACACAAGAAAATAATTTCGTTTTTCAGTTGACAGGATGTGCATTGTGCAGTTCGTTTTTACATTAATTAGCCACGTCACGTGTTCGAGTAATGACGTCACTTTTTATGTTTTAAGTTGGCGGTTGCACGTCGCAAACGGATCACGACCGTCTGATGGTATGGGGTCACCGCCTTAAATATTGACGGTGTAAGAAATATTAATCATCCTTTGCACATCACATCGCCAATGCGCCACCAACCTTGGGAAATAAGATGTCATGTATTGTGCCTGTGGTTAAGTTAGCGGAAGAATATTTGTTAAGTGGGTGGTACCTAGACATTAAGCCCTACCACATAGTAAACCATCATTAGTAAATAAAACGGCTTCAATAAATAATAAAGGTATTTATATAAAAAGCAATCTTATAGAGACAACTCAGCCCACACGTGAACCATAACTGAAGATTACTGGCAATCACGACTGAATTGGGCTTAAGTTTTGTTTATAATTCATTTTTTCGTCTGACATATGATCATGATGTACACATAATCAGCACATGAAAAGTCAGTGGCGCTTAGTATTGTTATAATCTGGTTCGAAAGTATGCCAGTGTAACAGGCAATAGGGACATAACATCATAGTTCCCAAAATCGGTGGTGCTCGGATGACGTATGGGATGGTTAATATTCGAGTCTCCCTACCTATTTTAAATAATAAAAAGAAAGATAATATTAAAATTCAATAAGTATTTTTTGACATAACATTATGCCCAAAAAATATAGAATAATAAATACTACTAATAAAATAAACTTACCAGAATCCAAACCATTAAATTTCATATGTACGTGGCTTTATATTTCAATTAACATAAATAAAAAAAAAATTAACACGCCTCCTAGGCAAACTAAATTATGTCATTATTCTTCATACGATATTTTATGTTATAATAGTCGTAATTATAATTTATAAGCAAAAGCTGCGCATGCATTATTTTATAATAAATAAAAATATGAGGAATATTAAAGTTAAGAAACTATTGATGATTCATTTTATTTATATTTGCGAAACATATATTTTTATATCTTTTTTATGTAATATATAAAAAACATATACATCTGTTACGTTTTTAGGTATTTTTTTTAATGAAATGAAAACTCTGTGGTAACTATATCATGGTTAATATATATAGTGATCATGTCGTAGGGTAGGTGGTTCGTTTGCCAGTCTGCCTACATTATTCAATTGATTAAAAAGTAAATAAAGGCATAATGTTTTTCTTATGACTTTAAGTATCCTATAGCGGTTTTATAACAACTAATGCAAATTAATACTCTACATTTTAATTGAATGATGAAATTCAATTAAAATTTATTAATTTGCGAGTTATATAATGAGGACCACGAAGTAATTTGTTAATTTAGAACACAGATCCTTTTTACATAATAATAGATTCCCATACGAAAATACCCAAGGAAAAATAAAAAGCATGTTTACAAATGACTTTACCATAATTACGTTATTAAATACGTTTAATGGGTGATAAACTTAAGGGAATGTTCTAGATTTAAAAATGTCCTCTAAAATCTCGTGAAATATATTACAGCTGAAAAGGCTCTTAATTCTAAACATCAGAGCAAATCGTTCGAAAACAGACGATAAAAACATTACAAGACGCGTACAATAAATATACATTAATGTCTCGGAGCATTCTGTTGAACGGCGGACCATATATTTTATAAACATGTGATTCTTACTGCTATCGAAATAGAGTACGAAATCGTGTAAACAATATCCGTGCGACTCTACATACATTCCATGCGGTTTGCAACTAGTTCTGTAAAAGCTGCGTTCGGCACACGCAATTACATGCGCCTGTTTGCTGTACAATCAATATTTACGATACGAATGTATGTAAAACTACTACATTATTGTACGTACTCTCTGTATGCAAAACTTCCAAAGCCTTCCTACATTAAGACATACCACTAATAATAATAAATTAATTTATTTTAATATTAACGTAGTTATTTTATTATGTCGGAATCGTTATTTCAATTATCGTTATGACAATATGTCCAACTAAAAATGGACTTTTTTATAAGTATTGACGTCACAAAAATATCAAATGATTTACATATTTTAAAAACCTTACCGGATAGAAACATATAATAATCATAGCATGGTTACAGTAAGGGTTTCAAAAATTGAAAATTGATGGATTGATTGATCTTTTGCTATATAATATTGTTCTTGTAATTGCCTTAACATGAAATATAAAAATATCTTTCATGCGATAATTATACATTTTACAATACCGAAGACAATGGACGCGCATTGTCCAAACAATCGACTCTGAGCGAGGCGATTCAATGCGTACGGATGTCAGAGAGCACATGGTCCAGGCTGAAACAAGAAAAAGCCTTGAGCCAACCAGTTATTACACTAATCGCTGCGATATAATTCCCGAGTCAACTTAAACACAGGTTGCTTGCGGATCGAAATGCAAACATGGCGGCGGCTTTGAGTTCGATAGCGCGGGAAGGACGCGTGCCGCTTATACACAACGAATTCCCTTAATAGGCCCATTGTCTAGTAATACCCTTATATGATAAAGTATATTATTTATGCGTAATGTAGAATATATATGTATATGAATTATCAATACAATCGTTTTCTATACGTTCGCACTTTCGCCAAACAGGTACGAAATTTCATGATTTCTTAAATAAAATAAAAATATATTTTTATAATATTTTTTTTATTGTAGAGATAAGTGGACGAGCTTATGGGCCACCTGATGGTAAGTGGTCACCAACGCTCATAGACAATGGCATTGTAACATATGTTAACCATCGCTTACATCGCCAATGCGCCACCAACCTTGGGAACTAAGATATCATGTCTTGTGCCTTGTGCCTGTAATTACACTGGCTCACTCATCCTTCAAACCGGAATACAACAATACAAAGTACTGCTGATTTGAGGCAGAGTAAGTTTAAGTTTTGCTTTATTTATGGAAAAATTATTGACTTTGAATATTTTTATAAAACGGATACTTTATTTACATAAAATTTATTTATATTGAGTTCTTAAGTATATTAATATAAAAATTAAAAATTTCTAGACATCATAAACGTGTAGATTAGCAGCATTTCTCCATTGATTCGAATAAGACGAGGAAAGAAAGAAACGTATTAAAAAAAAGGTTTTAATGAATTAATATATACATCCAATGACGGTAATCACAATAACACGTAACAAGCCGGCACCGCACGCCCATTCCGTTTCGGTCCGTCAAAACGTGGCGCGAAACTCCAATGCGTCGTTTTATCGCGTCCCCGCAACGCAACGCAATGCAAAACGGCCACAACGCTTAATGTCCTCATAAATGTTTCAGTTATTTATCACTACACTTGCGATCGTGGGTGAGCTTAGTACAAGACACGAGTTCAATCCAATGTTGTTAAATTTATAATCGAAGTAATAATAGGATCGTTATTAAAATGTAATGAATATGTTAATCTTGTGCCAATAAATAAAATATTATTGAATGAACAATATATTTTACAATACCTCAGTAAATTAGTATCTTATTAGGAGACAAATGTAAAGCTTCTTGCACATGATGCGATAACCGCACCGGCACGGCGCCGGATATCAAGTTTATATTATATATAAATTGGTTACCGCTTACCCTACATGTTATTACCCTATGTTCTTTTTAATATCCCTGAGAATATGTATGCATAATTTTAGTATCGGTTGAGTAGTTACACGAAAAAGCGTGATAAACAAACAAATAAACTCACTTTCGCATTTATAATATTAGTAAGGGTGAAAACCGCGTACGGGCCCTGTGCGGTCGTGTTGACACTGCTACCGTGGCACAGTTTTTTGTTTATAGAAATCTAGTATTCCCAAAACTCTTCGCAATATCTCAACACTTGAATGTGATATTCGTCACCGTTTTTTGGGCAAGGCAAAATAAAATAACACAATATCATTTTCACCGTTCGCTAGGCTGTTTTCGCCGTTGTTTCTATATTGTTATATTATCAACACCTTTTTATCTTACTAGCATTATGTAGACAAAAAATTGTTAATTTAAAACAAAAGTCGGCACACTATTGCTCTTTTGTAATTTGATATCTGATTGGTTACTTAGTGCGATGCGGCTGCGGTGCCACTTCTGTTTGTAGACAAAGTATGCGTTGCAAAGTCGCCGCGATTGCAGCAGCACTGCAAATGAAGCCTTAATATATTACCGTATTAGCATTTTTTTTATCCTTTCTATGTTTGTCAATCGAAGAACAATTCATGCGAATAAAACTATAACCTAATCAATGTAGTAAAATTTATCTATTTTTTTTTTAAATCGCTAAAATGTTAAACATTCAAAATGTTTGAAGCTATCTAAAATAATCATTTGTACGTAAATGTACGCCGAATGCCATAAAATTATTATTTAATTTAATAAACACGTTAATCCAACATTATATTATGCTTATAACTCAAAAGCCTACAGTTATTATTTAAAACTTATGAAATGAATTGAAATGCAAATTCGAGCTACATCGGTAACACTCTACCTGTAAATTCGACTTTTATTATCGGCTTGATACACAAATATTTATTAGCTTAGAGCAAATTAAAAGTATAAATTTCAATATGTTATGGGACCAAACGAACGTTATTCCGACAGTCAGCTTTCAAATCCTGTTTGATGATAGTCAGGGTACTTATTCTGGTCACCCGGAGTGAATTTTAAAACGTATCACCGTTTAATATTGTATAATTCTTTCAAGTATATTAAGTTTAGCTTATAATAAACGTGTGATGGTAAATGCTCACATTCATTTTTGTTATTAAAATAATTTGTTTGAATGTATTATACTTATTTACTAACTTGTCTATGCATATTTATTTTATTTAATAGAAGCTCGTTTTTATGCTCAGCTATTCAGTGCTTGAAGGACGCGTGTCCGAAGTTCTGTATTGTCACCCCATTTAATCCTAAAAAGGTATTGAGACAGACGAGATAGCCCAGTGGTTAGAACGCGTGAATCTTAACCGGTGATCGCGAGTTCAAACTCGGGTAACCACTGAATTTTTGTGTGCTTAATTTGGGTTTATGATATATATTAATTATTCATCTCGTGCTTGGTGACAAGAAGAAATCTCCACCGACAATCGCCGCCAGGGTACCACGCAGCACACTCCGTCAAGGTGGTGTGCGCCCTAACAGACAGAGCTAACATAAATGATATTTCAATATAGTTCATTCACGTGCTTCCTACGTGTGCACGTATTATAAACTATAATAATAGCGAATGTTCTAGATTAAAATGAGATTTATCATCATAAGAAACCAATAAATTCCAAGAAATAATCGATTTAGTAATAATGATCAAAGTTTTTTTATTTACACAGTTATAACATAGCTATAAAGGTTATTGATAAAGTTAACTAACAGAGATACCTTTAAGGAGGCTAATTAACCTTTAATAAATAGCCTCGACGGAAATCCGTACAATAAAAGTGGATGTTATATTATTTACCTCCCACTTAGGACTCACCAGGTGCACATTAGTGCTCCTGGTGAGTGTGTAGCAACTTTTACACAAAACTAGTACCAAAATCTAACTCCGTTTAAAAAGCTTACAATATGTTTTCCTTAATTTTCTATAAATGAGACCCTTCCTTACAATAAAGGTTCAAACAGCTGGCTTCTAAAAGTATATATCTCTTGTATTCCTGAATAATTTCAAGGTTAAGAACAGAATCGCTGCAAGATATTAATTTTAAACTGATTTTTACCACTTAAGTATATTATTAAGGTCCTCCAGACCGATTTCGGTCTCGGCGGCCAATCTCAAGAGAGATAGCCAACTGCGCAGGACATACTTATTATAGTGCACAAGTGTGTGCGCAAACACAGGTGCACTCTCTTTTCCTTAGCTCTCATAAACCGATGGGACGGCAATCCGACACGACCGGAAAGAGTTCAGGCGCAGGACCAACGGCTTAACGTGCTTTCCGAGGCACGGGAGTGTACATACTTCCAACTTCCAGACTCCGGGCTGCTACTGAGAATTTTATTACAGAAAAACCCAATAACTATATTGGCCCGACCTGGGAATTGAACCCAGGACCACCGGGTCTGCGGCCTTATATCTAGCCACTAGACCAACGAGGCAGTCACCACTTAAGTATATTTATATTAGAACCTGCGAACAATGTTCATGATAACTTTTTATCCACTATTATATTTCGTCCTTGGTTAGTATGTTTTCATGTAAAAAAATAATGATCTAGCGTTTATATTTTTTTATTGTTTTTATTTGATACAGGAAGTAAGAAATGCATTATCTTCCTCTCACTGTCGCCTATAGACATTGAGACATTAAGAAACACTAACTATTTCTTACACGGAAACTATAATATGTTATGTCCGTCTTGTCTGTAATAATACTAGCTCAATTTATCAACAAAGCATTGCTGTTTAGAGGTAGAAAAAAAAAATTGATCGGAATTTATAATATCGATATCTAAAAGGTCTTCGTAGCATACAAATTAATTTGCGCATTTTTACGCCCAAATTAAACTATTACAGTAACGTACAACAGACAGACAATTTTTATTATATAAATATGAGTTATAAGCTATTAAACGTTATCCAGCGTATAAATTATTATCTTCAATAAGTGAGCAGTTTAGCACGATTTCAAAGTTTATTTTGTTCGTGTAATTGCAATTATCAATTTGCAATTACCATCTTTGGTGCCGCTGACGTTTCTATGGTAGATATATTATTATTGCCTGGTCGTTGTTGGATGGGTTGAGTCATGTTTAATAGTTTGGGTGTATCTTCATGAACATTATTATATAATATTATATTAATTTTATTGATTTAATGGTAACTGCAAAACTGCAAATACAGTTATATTACAAAAAAAAGAACAGTCAATACAATCATATTATATAATATACTTTTTAAATTAAATGCAAATAAATTTCAATTTATTTCGTAATCGGAATTTATTTCGATACAGTATAAGATCTTATCTGAAGGTTGTTTCAAGTCCGGACAAGTGTTTTCATTAGCTTTTTATTTCATTACAATTAATTTGATGTTACTGATATAATCCTAACAAATACAAAATCACCATGACTTATTGATTGACTTTACTTATACAACCTTTAATCTTACGTGTATAATAATAAAATAATTATATAATTACTTTAATAGCATTCAAGGAGTAAGCAATTCAGTCGTAATACGAGAATAAGACTTCTAATAATTATAGTGCTGAACTTCCCTTGTGATTCTATAAAATTAAAACATTATTTAATAAATCTACGATTATGGGGACGACTATTATTTTATATTTAAACAATTGCTTAAAATTAATTTATTGCTTCTAAGTAATATAAAATACTAGCTGCCCGTCCCGACTTCGTACGGGTAAAATAAGGATTTTATTCCGTGCATTTTTTGATCAATAAGGTTTAAATATTCATTAATCGATCTATTCGCTCTTACAGTACAGTGTATGTACAGGGCATATAATAAAGAACTACTAAAGAAAATCGTAAGGAATCGGTGATATCTTCTAAAGTATGTATTCAAATTAGTGTAATAGACATGTTTTCTGAATTTTTTATTTATATTAAGTTGCCAAGGTAATTAAAATATTTATCGGAATAAGAATTAACAATAAATTGGAAAAAAAGTTGCTACACAAAAACATAAACTATTGAAGATACTAAAAATAATGTACTACACGTATATTACTCATCTTTAACTACAAAAAAGATCGAGAGACTTATGTATCTAAGTATTATAATTAAGTTAAAATAACTTTTTATTAAAATTAGTTTTAAAAAAAACGCGGGCAGAAACGAACGATGCTGATTCTTATCATGATATTTATCCCTTTGCCATTAAATAGCTTCAGGTTGATTATACTCATGTAAATTCCTCTTTAAATGGTTCGAATTTGACCTTTCGTTTAGAAGTTAGGACTGTTAACAGTCCTGCAAAAAGTAAGCAAAATGCAGCGATGTAAGCGCACCATGGATATTGGGAGCTAACGGTACTACGCCTAGTCTATTATTTATCTACCAAAACGAGAATATGTAAATTTTTATCAGACTCCTTTACTCATTATGAGAGTTACGGAATATAGAGCGCACTACTACTAAATTAAATATAAAACAGCTTATTATAAGTTAAAAAAAGAGTTCAAATGATACTTACATCTGTAAAAATGTATATCGTTGGATGTACACAATGCTTATTGTCAAATCTAAAAATTCGCACACGCACACACACACACTCGCCACTGTATAAAATAGGAAGAAACGGTAAAAAAGAAAGAGAGGAATGGTCACCTGGAGAGGGAATTACGCTTTTTTTGTTACATGACGATTTCTGCCAGGTAACTATACTGTAAGCCGCGTGAATAAACTTCGTTCCAATAAATGAATAAGATAAAAAAGATATGCAGGGTGTGTTGTACTATGCTTATACATATATTATTATAGTACATGCCTTGTACTGAACACACATACACTGTACTGTATTGTTAGATCGATTGATGACAGCAGTTTTTGAGTTTATTCATTACAAACAAACATACAAAAAATCTAATTGAATCTCTTTGTAATATTAGTGAAGATATAGAATACGCGTGCGTGAAGCCGCGAGCAACAGTTGGTATATAAAATATAGTTTATGCATTACATATTATTTTACTAATGGAAGGGCTTTATGCAAGCTCGCCTGGGTGCAACCACCGACTCATCAGATATTATACAGAAAAAGAGCAGTACTTGGTATAAATGTTGTGTTCCGGTTTGAATGGTGAGTGAGCCAGTGTAATTACAGGCCTAAGGAACATAACATCTTGGACCCTAAGGTTTCATTTAATTTTTTTAAAATAATAATAATAATTTTAAAAGCATCATATCAGATCATTAACAAAATGTGAACGATAAAAACTGCTGTACTGTAGTATAAAACTGCGATATAGTTATTTACGCCCGCCAAATAAGTGACATTTCTCTATTTTTTAAAACATTTGATTTGAAACATTGTATAAAATAAAAGAAAGAAAAATACACGATATAAGTAAAATTAACAGATTACAAAATTGAAATGTTTAAAACAAAATTTGGTTGGGGCGCATTGGCGATATAAGCGTTGGTTAACACTTATTTCAATGCCAATTTCTATGGGCTTTGGTGACCACTTACCATCAGGTGGCTTATTTGCTCGTCTGCATAACTGCACTATAAAAAAAACTACAAACTAACAACGAAAAAAATTCAAATTTTGCCTGTGTATATTATTAGTATAGATATAGATAACGTGCGAGCGAAGCCACAGGCAACAGCTAGTTTCGCAATATAAACATCATGAAATCGGTTACTATGGCAATGGTTACTAAGCAACTGTTACTGATGTTTGGTATGGGCTCTCCTACATATAAAGAGAATGATAAAATATGTGATAAATCCGTTTTGGATTAGAGTTGAATAAAATCCGTTCTTAGTGAGCGTCTACGTATGGGAAGGAGTATCTGTGTCAAATTTCAAGTCAATCTGGCGCATAGTTTAGGAGATCTCGTGATGAGTGGGGAATCGATTATATATATATAGATATAGATAAGTATTTGCCTATATTAAGCAAAAAGTCCGTCTGAAAGCGTTCGTTTTTTTTTCTGGTACTCTTAAATCAAAAATAAAGTAAGATTTCATAAATGTCCTGCCGAAGGAGCTTTCTGTGCTATTAAGATTTTCTATACTCCATTACGGATTAATTTCATCATCATTTCACGTGTCGGATGCAATTCATATACATATACGAGATGAATTATCAGCTAACATTAAGCATATGGAACATCATTGTTGCTTGCTTTGATTTAAACCCGAGGTCAGCTTAAGTTAACTTATTTTATCCGGGTCATCGGCAATCAGATATATACATTTATGTATAATTATATATCTTCACAGCACAAAAACAATAAAAGTATCTCAACATTTTTATACAAAAATATATCTCATCAACTAACTGTTATACTAATAATTTTATTTCATTTTGGCCAAAAATAATTTTTTTGTTATTAGTATAATATCACATGATATGCTTAAACTATTTGACATTATAAATAATACAAATAAAGAGCAATCGAAAAATTAAAGCGTATGCATATCGTATTATTTACAAGTATAGTGAATATATAATAGAGATGTGTTAAATATTTAAACCAATCTCAGCGCCCTCTCGTATCGGAGTGAGTTACGATTTCGCACTGAAAGCTGAAAGGTTCAGACGAGCGCGCTTATTGTGTGCAACATTACTAAATTGGACCAGACCCTCGACTGAGAACACACAGTAAAACACGATAAAACCTTAATTCAAATCAAATATTCGCATTCGATTTCGTTTCGAGATTTATTCGAATAACAGGTGGCTGTATATCATATTACGTATTGTGAGATCTGTATTTTCCGGTCGGAACTGGTAGCACACCCATATGCATTGAAAATCATTAATTGCCCTGTGATTCAATATATCTGTGGTTCAAAAAAATACAAAAAGGCACCCCCGAAATCATCCAAAGAAACATCCGCGCTTTTCAATGTCTGCGTATAATCTGTAATATGATATTTTTAAACGTTTTGTCCGCAGATGGGTGGCGAAACAGGAAATCACCAACTTGTTGCTACTTACTGCTCTTTGTAACTTACATGGTTTTCGTCAAAATATCAAATAACGGTTTTGCATCATAGGATAAGATGTTTGTACGAAGAAAGAAAGTCAAACATGACTATCAAGTTTCTTGTTATTTAAATGTTACGTTTATACCAAACTACGACCCAC
This sequence comes from Nymphalis polychloros, assembly GCA_905220585.2. NCBI lineage: Eukaryota > Metazoa > Arthropoda > Insecta > Lepidoptera > Nymphalidae > Nymphalis > Nymphalis polychloros. The sequence continues at coordinate 3,228,577 of HG992253.1, forward strand.
TCGACACATTAAATGTCTTCTTGTTTGTTCGCATGTTACCATTTAGAACCAGAAGGCATTGAAGTATCCGAAGCGTCATACTCTTTACGTCATTACTATATAGACATATTATATTATCTACTGTAATTGTTTATTAACTCTTGCTACTAATAGTTTGTAAGCATTATCAATACATAACAATGTCATTTATATTCAGAATATTTTTTTATATTTATGAACTAATATTTTTACAATCCCTTTATTTACAAACACTAATAACACGTTAACTTTTTTTTTATATTAGATATGTAGACTGACTAGTTGGCCGCTTGATGTTAAGTGGTCAGACATAAACGGTAGAAGAAGTATTAACCATTCCTTACATTTAACTTAGGAACTAAGATATTTGTTCCTTGTGTCTATAGTTACACTGGCTCACTCACCCTTCAAACCGGAACAGAAAACTACTAAGTATTCCTCGGCGGTAGAATATATGATGAGAGGGGAACCCACCCAGATGGGCTGGCACAAATAAAAAAACGGTCTTAAATTTATGCATTTAACATTTAATTGAAAACAATGTAAGAACGTTAAAAATGTTATAAAATACGAAGACGACGTGAAGTAAAGTTTTTATAAATGTTAAAGTAAACAATTGTCGGTACAAGTAGACATACTAGTTTATGTAACACACCTGGTGCTGATATTGCACTGTAATGTAACTCTATATTTCTACAATGTCACGACTTGTCACACAAGTCATCAACACGATACGTTAAATTGAATTTCTAAGAACTTTCACAATAAATATATGTGCATTCATTTTATCTTCTTCCACTAAATATTTTGTATGCCGTCTAAATATCGTTTTCTTAGTTCAGTAATTATAGTAAGTATTCTTATTTATAAAAAAAATATATTGTATACAGATAAAATATCGACCAAAATATTTTGTAACAGTGTGTCTGTATTCACGAGGTATTTGTATGATATTATAAACACAAATATTAATCATAAAAATATGTACGATCAGTTTTAATGTTCACAGATAAAAAACATATATATTATTTTCAGATATAAGCAGACATTTATTTAAGCATCACGAATGTTTTTAAAAAGCTTTAAGTAAAAAAAACACAACAAAAGATCACACTCCAAAATTAGACTCCCGGCGTAATATGTTTCGATAACTAAAAAAAGATAATTTGTAAGTCTTCAAAGCCGAGCATCGACTATTTATTCAAGATAAATCCTACTGTCTTAAACTCGCCGTTCAGGTAAAGGGAGATATTTTTTTAAGCGACGCGTTCGTGAGGGCTCGTCAGTGAAACGGATTATTATTTTCGTAACATCTGCGTGTGTAATTCTAACTAGATACTAATAGATAACCGCGGATGCTTTTTATGCTTGCGTTTTTTAATCTATTGTGATGCCAAATGCGCTTTATTTGAAGGGGCCGCTTGTACGGGACAAAAACGTTGGCACAATAACATAACATGAACGATAGCACTTGCCGCTACTCGTTCTTAATTGAATTTTTTTATTACTTTTATAACAAGTGCACTATTTATATTTTAAATTAAAAAAATATTTATTATTATTAATTAAGTTGAATGCAACCAATAATAATAAGCAAGATATTAATATAATGAAATAAGTTGGCATAATTCCAGCGATTGCTTTATTATTTTACTCGAACACTAATTATACAGAGAGCTACGGGACGCCCCCAAACTCCCAATGAACAGCTAATTACGTAATTCAAGGACCGTGACTGAAATAAAAAGTCTAGAATAACGCAGGAGCATTGTGGCAGCGAATGTAAAGGGAGTATTGAGATCACCGGGCAGCGTGTCACCGTTACGATAGAGTCGCTATTCACACGACACTTTATCGAACGGATTTAAATGTTTGTTGATGAACATGACAATCAAAAATAAGAAATAACATTATTTAGTGTATGTGTATAGTTATATTATAAATGCGAAATTCTATTTATATTTAACTATATAGTTAACGCTCGCGACTTTGCTCGCGTGTTTTTGTTGTCCTTTCCTAGGGTTCGCGCTTGCTTCATACGAAATTTCATCAAAATCGGTTCAATAGTTAATCCGCGAAAGCGTAACAGACTTTTTTTTATCTCAACACGTCTAAATTAGCCAATGAAACGTAGTAAAATTTGACATTGAGGTAGCCATTTAATATATTTATGTGATAAAAACAAAAATTATATATTTTTTATATATTTCCACTTTTCTATACTCGATGAATAAAATGGTAAGTACTCATTATAAAAAAAAAAAATTAAACTCCATTGACTTCCATGTCTCCAGGGCCAATTTTAATGAACTAAGCATTGTATGTCGATGCTGTGTGCTCTGATCACCATATTCAATTCCACCCACTTAATATTTTTGTGACAAGTGCAACCCCTCGTTAATCCCTGCATTTGCACGCATATGCCAGATTTAGTAACTACTGTTATGGTTGTGGTTTATCACACAAATGGTCGATTTCATTAATAGTTAATCCATCATTAATACTAAAGTGTGTTTTAACATTAAAATATTCGTATTAATGATTACATGAAGATAACTCCTTTTTAAAGTTAGTCAAATTTTTGTGTAGATTTCAATTATTAAAAAAATTATGCCCAAACAAATTTATTGAAATCTTATTTTTTAAGTGTTTTATATTGTATACTATTAAGCGTCGAGTAAAACTGAACTCGTTAGGTAAGTATAGAGGATAAAATAATATCGAATAAAATATATTTTTTATAAAAAATATAAAAAGTGAATGGGTTGTCCTCTATATTCATTACATCATACAAGTTGCTCGATAATATACAAAATACAAGAAATAATCGGCAAACTCATCTTCGTGGCCTCATTAGCTCGAGTAAACATCATATGAGTATTTTAAAAATTCCTTTGCATAATGTTGCACCATTATGCCTTATGGCGATAGGTTTTTTGCTTCTAAAAATCTTATCTTGAAACAAAATGTACTTAGCACTAGATCCACGTTTTTTCAAATCATATTTTAAAAGTATAAACGTTGAAATTTTACATTTAAAACACATAAAATATTTTTTTCTTTTTAACAAAGAGTATTTATTGATTTTATTTAGAATAAAAAATTATTAATGGATATTGTAATTTTTATACGAATTCTATTTTTAAATTATTTATAAATTTATATATACAAGTTATAACACCAAAAACATTATCGCGAAAGTTCGCGCTTAAACGAATTATCGTATCCTCTTAAACTCGACCAGATAACAACTATAAAAAAAATATGTAAGTAATGAGAATAACTCGCAGATGTTCTTAAAACGTTTATCAAAATAGAGATTAGGGGTTTGATGCCCGCCCTTTGAGGATGATAATTAAAAATATATGTTATCGTATCGATCTGAATACCACCCAGGTAACCGTTGCGGCTGTTTAACAGGAGTAATTAAAGTTATTAATACACATTTTTTAAAATTACATATATGTTTTTAGGATAATCATCACATTTAGATAAACTTAAGATGAAATATCATTTAATTTAGTTAAGTGTCTGTAATACTTGTAAAGAGAAGTTTAAAGAATTTAAAAATTGTTTTTCTTAAATCTGTGCTAATTAGATTTATAAAGCTGCGTCTACACCAGAGGGAAACATGTGTTAGTTGTCAACAAAAATTAATATTGTGTTGCGTATTTTTTGTTTCTGAAGAATACAAATATCAAAAGTTACTAACACAGAAATCACCAAAAATTTCAATGTTAACAAAGAATAATAACTTACAAAATGTACTTTATATCTAATGCTTTTTTGTATGTTTAACGTTACATAAATATTATATTAATTTAAATATGTTATATTATAAAACTTAAAAATGATTTAAATAAATAAAACAATAGCATATAAATTTAATTACACTCTGCAATAAGGATTACCTAAATAAAGGAAAACCACAAAACATTATATTTCAACTACGAAGTTGAGATGAACAGCAATGTTTAATGTAATATAATAAAACTATATTCAAAGAATTACTTCATTCCTTGAATTATCATATAAAATTTTTGCTTAATTGAATTATAATTATTCAAGGCATAATATTTACCTACCCATACTATTTAAATATTTTCTTAATTTATGTGTTTCTGTTCAAAAAAATTGTTAATGAGTTCATTCCAGCCTGGAACATATGCGTGACATTCTTCGCCTTCAACACGTCCCCTGCGAATTTAAAGTAATTCCTTCGTGTCTTCAACCAATGATCGTAGCATATATAAAAAAAGCTGACTCCACCCATCGGAACCAGCGGAAACAGCTGCACTCGAATAATTACTATGGCGGTTCCTGAACATTGAACAAGTATAGATAAATATATAGAATGTTATACAATTTTTGCTCCTAAGCTCTTTTGGTAATACCAACATTGTATGGTTATGAATAATTAATGAAAATTTTCATTAATTATATTCGAAACTTTACGCTATATATATGTATTTATTCTTGTCTACTATTAAATCTAGTATTAACATTGTCTACAAGTAGCGAATACTGAAGTGAAAAAACAGCTTACCGATTCCGATTTGGTGATTTCACAGTTCACAGTAGAATGATCAAACATTTAAATGTTGATAATCTTTTGCTTTTATTAGATGGTGTACAAATGAGTTCTTGTAAAATCAATGAATTACGTGATATTTGTTTTTTTTTTTTTAATAAAGATTCAATCGCTCCGTGTTAAATATTTTTAAATATATTCCAATCTAAATCTTGCTAAATAAAATATACTCTACATTGCGTTCTCTTGAACGATTAGTTTGAACGTTGTTTATATATTTTATTATAATTCGAAACAATTTTCCTTAATAACTCTAGATATCAAATAACCTCGAACTAACTCAATGAAATTGTACCGATCATTCGTAAATATTTTAAGTCCATTCAAAATTATGACAAGCAAATAAGCAACTAATGAAAATATTATTTGTCTACGCCATAACGGTTCTTTATTATTTTACGGTGTCTCGACTCCTACGCGTAACACAACGATGTTAAAATTTTTCATCGACTTTTATTAGAATCATTAGCCGTTTTAACGAAGTAGGAAGAATTTGAAAAAAATATATTATAAAATAATTACGTAGTGCTGACAAACCGTCATAAAATATTACTATATAGTTTTTTGGTTACTGCTTCGTTAAGTATGTTTTAATTTACTATTATATCGGAATTCGAAATATTGAATACATGTTAGATAATAAAGTTTACATTTTATAAGTTAAAAATTGATAATGCTTGCACTTGTAGCGATGAAAGCGCTTCCAATAACGAATGATGATCATTTTACATCGCTGCATAAAATTTCACTTTAAAGCAATACTATCTGCAGCCTTCTACACTTTTACAATAAAACTGTCTGAAAAGTGATAACATCACAATCTTTGGGCAAAAGCTAAAACGCCGTTTATAGGGACATAAACGTTTATAGAATCATAAAGCAGAACCAATCTATTGTTTCGAGCGGCCTACGACTCGGGACGACATAACTAATCGAGCTATTCTCCTTTTTGTCTCCAACGGACACATAATCAATTGTCACCTTGACTTTAGATATTTTCCACGTAAATTCTTGATTCCAAGGGACCATTTAGAACGGGTTTGGGATAAAGCGCCGTCTATAAACGATGGTGTATCGTATTGCACAGGAAAAAAAAGGTGATGAGTGTTCGATTTGTGAGAGTATTGGCGTGAATGGATGACTCCCAGCCGAAGACACGCTTTAAAACTATAGACAAGATTTAGAATTAAACATCTGATATGTGAGGACTTCACTGGATCAAGTTACAAGTAATAATTAAGATATTTGCCGTATCGTCGGCTTCATTATTCATCGTTTATATCTTCCGAGTCAAGATAATTTAGTCGTAATTCATCATAATTTGTTTATATAAATATAAATATAATTATCAATATTATCTATATCGAAGATTTCGGTATATTATAATTAAACCAGTTTTATGAATTTTTCTACGTACTCAATCGAATAAGACTTTTGTACTTTGATTTGCGGACCTTGGTCTTACAATTTTATATAATTATTGTTCCAACCGGTGTTTTTACTATCATTATATTCCAGCGAATTATTATTATATTCCATAATATAGCACTATCTTATACGTTATAATATTGAACTCGTTATATGTCATTAAATATTAAGCAACATCGCCAGCCTTATTAGAGCTACGCGTATCAAAATGATATTTACTATATTTAAAAATACCCCCCTTCAAATTCGTTAGTTACTCAGGACATTTTAATTAATCGTAAATACATATATGGTTTAGGTAGAATACCTATCCTATAATGTTTCGTAGATAAAAATGTAATATGCTTCTGTAAAGTAATTTCTAGAAACATAAGTTTGTCGTAAGATAGTTTAGAACTTTCAGATCGCCATAGGCTATGAGCCTATATTCATACGCTATATACATGTCTTTTCTTTATTTTATATTGTCAAACATTTAAAAAATAATGTACTCTATCATTAGTACTTTATAAAACTGACATCTATACTACTATATAAATATATTGGCTCTGTCTGAACATTTTTTGTTTTCACCTAACTTTGTGATAAATAATCGTTTTATGATGCAGTGCTTCACATTATACAATTTTTTTCATTTTTGTCTGTCTGTCTGTCTGTCTGTTTGTCTTTTTATAACTCAAGAACGGTTGACCTATCTTGATAAAAATTGGTACACACAAAGAACATGTGATGGCGCAAATGTTAGGCCATATATAAGATCGGTAAATCCTACGGTATCTTATGAAAATTAATTTCAAATCGTTAATTACGTATTTCCTTACCAGTAGCCATATATATGTGTGTGTGTGTGTGTGTGTGTGTGGGTGTGCGCGCGTGTGTGTTATTATAGTAATAAAATAATTTATTATATTTGTATTAATTATACGTGGGTGAAGCCGCAGGGCACAGCTAGTATTGATATAAATCGCATTTAGTGAATAAAAAGTTACGTAATAGTTTCATAATTTAACTCAGTAGATAGTTTCCATGATAATCAAATCCGTATCTGTGTATCTTTAACGAACGCTGTTACTATCTATAAGTTAAACAAATAACAATTATTTTTAAACAATAAACTTACCATTTCAAAACAATTGAACTCTTTATAAAAAAAAATTATAGTATAGGTAGACGGACGACCATATGGTAAGCTGATGGTAAGTGGTCACCACCACCCATAGACAATGGCATTGTAAGAAATGTTAATCGTCTACATCACCAATGCGCCAATAACCGTGGGAACTAAGATGTTATGTCCCTTGTGCTTGTAATTACACTGTCTTACTCTACCTTCAAACATGAACACAACAGTTCAAAGTACTGCTGTTTTGCGGTAGAATATCTGATGAGTGGGTAGTAACTACCCAGACGAGCTTGCACAAAGCTCTACCACCGAGTTACAATATTTACTAAACGTAAATAAATAATAATCTTTGGTAAATTAAAGGCAAGCAAACCGCAGTTAATACACTCTTCTTTTAATATTATCTTTGCTTAGTATAATTTTATGAAGATAATATGAGCAAGCGTGTCAAGCTAAGTAAATTCTAATAAAATATATATTTATTATTTAAAATAATACAATATCAATTCAAATTAAACTATTATTATACAAGATATTAAGATATCTTAATTTAGGTATTAGAGTTAGCTAAAATTGATCTTTAATCTATATTTAAGCTAAACTTCTTTTTATAAATACATATTTACAAATATCATTTGAAACTACTTATGCTTAGAAGGTGCAAATTTTGCACTGTAAAATAAATTATTATTGATCAGTTGATTTGAAAAATAAATCAATGTTGTTTTAGAAATATACTTATTATTTATTAACAATGATAAATTCATTTCAGCACGTCTGTTGGTGATTCAATTCCTATGATGTGGATAACGTAGATAATATTTGACAATGATGTATTGTTCTACAAAATCAATTGCTCTGCTGTAACTAGTTAAATAAGGAGAGACATCGAAGTGCAATCAAAAGTCAATTACAGCGGTATTTATTCATCCCCGCGGTCCGACGATGATTTATAGTTTCGCAGCGGGCCCTCGGCGCACGCGCACTGTCGCGGCCGCTTTTAAAAATAAGCGCTTGCGCATACATTAATCAAGGCAATATTCGATCTGTCTTCTTTAAATCAACAAAATTATTACGTTTACATACTTTAAAATGCATTTTTCACTTATATCAAGTAAAGAAATTTTGTTACAACAGAATAGCATAGACGTTTTGCATTAAATTTTTTTTACTACACCTACTAAATTAGTTTCTGATAGAGTTGAACAATGTGTGCGGTCAATCTTATATCTCACTGACCACGGCGTGATCTTATCCCGCTTGATCAATTTAGATAAAATAAATATTTATACATTCGAATGTGGATGGGCGAATAAAGCAATTCGTTAAATTGATTATGACGATGATTTTTTTTTCAACTCTCGCCTCTATTCAATCACTCTGATTTTAGATATGAGCTTATAATACGTTTTGATGATGTAATGTATAAACGGCTGTATGTTAGCTTTTAGTAAGTTAAATAATATTTACTGAGTTTTTTATTATACCATAAAATTACGAGGATTGTTTTAGAAATGAAATAAAATCATAAAATAGACAAAAATATTAATTTATTTATACTCTGAGTTTTGGAAGCGTAATAAATACGTTTTTAATAATCTAAGTAATAATTACATCACAAATTATATACTTATATTTAGAATAGCTATTTACAATTGACTAGGGTACATTTCAGTTCTTCGACATTATTTAACATGATAATTTTTCTATTTACAAAATATTATATCATTTCGTTACATACACTTCTCACTTGTAATCGTAGGGACAAACATAAGTACCTAAATTATCACAAATTAGTCGTTATATCCTGTTTACATTTACAGGATTACTCAGGAACCTTACAAGATTATGTATTCGGCATTATATAAAAAGGAATGTTTTATTTTGTAACAAATAACATGGAAAAGTTGTTCTCTTGATGACAGTATTAATGAACAGGTACTTTTATATATAAATGCAATTCAATACTATTAAATAAACTATATTCAATGATAAGGTACTTGTAGTACTTGTAAATGGAAAGCAACATATGATAACAAAGGTTACAGACAACCTTCAATTCTTACTATATTTAGCATTCAGCACCAGATTAATATTTTAATACGCAATTAAAAAAAACTACTTAAATTAAATTAATTAATATTTACATTTAGAATAAATCACATTTTTTTATTTTTTATTTTATACAAAGTAAGTCTTTCTTACGTTAGTGGGTCGTGTATTTGACATAGGTATTTGTTGAGCGGGCCTAAGGGGCCGCTCTTCACACTGGTGGTTATCTATAGAGACATAGCTATGATGATGAGGCAACCGGTCGTCAGGTCGACCTTCACTACTGGCTACCGAGCACGTCTCGTCCTCAGTGCTTCGGGCGGACACCTCAGCACTAGCACTAGTCGAGTGCATTGGACTTGACATCATTAGAATAGGAGGTGCCATCCCGTATTTATACCAAGGATCATGAGAAGTTGGAGGTGCTGTGTACCTCAAGTTCCCGTGCCTCCCAAACCCCTCCCTATTACCAGTTTTCATATTATTCGCATTATGCAGCGTCCGATTTGGTAACGTGACGTCAACGTCAGGCAACCAAAAATTTAGTTTTTCCCAACAGTTCTTTTCGCCCCACACAATCACTGTACACGTTTTAAGCAACACTTTTAAGTCTGGATCGATGTTTATGGCACTTAAGTCAATAGTCACGAGAAATATAATTTTTTGACGTATATGTCTAACGTTCACTGAATTAATCGCACTTTGAACCGCCGCTTTCGACTCTGGATTATACCACTCTTGTTGTAAAAAGTTTATCGATAATACTATGACAAGTCTTTTTGAACTCTCTGCTGCACTAACTAAACTATCACTAGAGCGTCGCTCGATTAATTGTAAGTCTCTATGTTGCAGACACAAAGTATGACCCGAATTCTCTAGTTCGGAACTTACGGCGCGTGTAACGAAGTCTTCATCCCGCAAGTTGTAAACAAAGAATGCATCGAAACGTTTATTCTTGTTATCATTTACATCTTTTGACGTCGAACTGAATACTCGTACACCATATTTTGAATGCATCCACAATTTAAAATCTTCACGAAACATATAAAGTAGAGCACACATTAAGAACAATACTATTATTAATATTATCATCACGACAATATAAGGGATATAATTTTCGACTCCGTCCTTAGTTTCGATGAATAACCGATCTAAAGTTTCTGTCCCTGTTTCCTCTGTCGTGGTCTCAGTTTTACATTCCTTTGATACGGTCGCTATAGTTTTATTCATTGGCTGGCCATGAGCAAAGTAGCACATCATGTTCTCGGTATCCTTTGATTTTTTTATTAGCCATTGATTCAACGGAGCAACGTCTTTACAATCGCATACCCAATTATTCCCTTCTACAGACACACGGGTGCGAGGGTTATTGTCCGTGATGACTCTCCAAGGCATATAATCAACATATCCGTTATTGTCTAGATTTAAAAATTCTAGAGATGGTAGATAGTTAAATGTATCGTTTTCTATTACTCTAATTTTGTTATCTTGTAAATATAACTCATTGAGATTTTGAAGTCTTGTGAACTGGGTATTTCTTAACACTTCTAAGTTATTGTTTTCTAAATGAAGAACTCTTAACGATTCAATCCCGTTAAATGTTCTGTTTTGTATCGTATTGATGTTGCTATTGTTAAGATATAAAACTTGCAATCGTTTTTTACCGATAAATACGTGATTTCCTAATTCTTTAAGAACGTTGCCGTCTAAATAAATTTCGGTTGCATCCATTGGTATTTGTTCTGGCACGTGATCGTAGCCAGCGCTCGAACAATCGACTACGTTCGAGTTCCAAGTGAGATCATGATAACATGAACACTTATCTGGACAAGTCATCTTGCAGTCACAAGCATCAAAATCACAACAATGGCACAGGGTGAAGCAGTGAGAATCATACTCACATAAAAATTCAGAAGACTTAACTTCAAGCAAAAGCATATCCGAATTGCTCCGTGAATGTGTTAAAGAACATCTTACACTTTCTAAATCCAATACTCTGGGTCGTTGACGAAGGTCACTTAATTGATTAATTCTCTGGAGCCATTCCATTGTACAATCGCATTCAAAAGGATTCTCGCTTATATAGAACTCTGGTAAATCTTTGTCCTCTGGAACAGACGATATTGCAAAGGCACCAACGTCTAAGGTTTTTATGTTGTTGTAATAAAGCATTACTTTGTTTAAATTGTACTTTTGCAAGAAAGTACCGGGATTTATTTTTTCAATGTGATTATTATTTAAAACTGCAGTCTCAATGCTACTAGGAAATGAGAATTCATCAATGCTTCGAATCTTGTTGTTGCTAACATCGAGCATTTTAATGTTGCATGTTTCTTTCACACCATAAGTATCTTCAAGCTTCTCTATTTTGTTTTCATGCATATCTAACCATTCGAGATTAGTTGGTATGTGGCTGTAGTCAAACCAAAGTAACTCATTGTTTGATACATTCAACCATACAAGAGGCTGTGTATTCGTAAATATGCCTTTCAAGTCAACCAATTTATTTCCATCCAACCCTATAGCTTTTAATTGCATGTTGGATGCAAAAGCTCCATCATCAATTTGGTCGATGTTGTTAGAAGCCAAATTTAATATTTGTAAAGATGGCAAGGCAGAAAATGTATCCTTTGAAATTTTTTCAATTTTATTTCCAACAAGACGTAAGCCATATAAGTCATCCAACCCCTCAAATTGCATTGTTGTTACTTTTGTTATTCTATTCATTCCTAAGTCTAGAGACGTTAAAAATCTTAGTGTTTTTATGGCATCTGGCACTTCTGACAGTTGATTACCACTTAAACCTAAATCATGAAGTTTCGTTATGTTTTCAAATGAACGCAAATCCACTTTATTGATTCTATTTCCATCAAGAAATAATTGATTCAATACATATAAATTTGAAAAATGATTACTATCAACTTCAATTATATTATTATGCGCCAACGAAAGAGAATGAAGATTTTTTAAGTTAGAAAAAGCGCCATCTGCTATTCGCGCAATGTTATTAAATTCTAAACTTAAAAATTGAAGATTATTTAAATCTTGAAATAGCAGTGCATCTATTTTTGTTATTCGGTTATGTGATAGGTTCAAAACTATAAGTCGAACCAAGCCAGAAAATGTATCTCTGTTAACCCATTCACTGGTTAATTCATTAAAAGATAAATCCAATATTTGTAACTGATCCAATCCTTCCAATAATCCAGGCGCAAGTACACTTAATGAGTTATTATTTAAATAAATTTGCTTTATATCTCTCGAAGATTGAAACATTTCTGGTGGTAAAGCGGTTAATGCATTAGTTGATAAATTAAGAATTTGTAAATCACTTAGCCCCACAAAAGCACGATCCGCTACATTCGATATTCTGTTGTTCTGCAAAAATAATTTCTGAAGTGCGCGTAAACTTGAAAGGCCGTTATCGGGCAAAGCACTGATTTCATTGTATGACATATCTAAAGTCTCCAATACAGTGTTACAAGACTTCCCAGGCGCCGTTGGACCATTACCCCAGTCTGAGAAGCCTAAATTCGAAATATCCTGCAATCTGTTTTGTGTTATATTTAATTCCTTCAAATTATACAACGGACAAAATATTTCAGAAGGTAAAATCCATATATTATTGTCTCCTAAATCCAAATTTCTTAAATCTGTTAATCCGCGAAAAGAATCACGATGAAACTCCATAGACATAGCTGACCAATCCGTATTATGTGTACGAATACTTAAGCTTCGTAACCCACTAAGCGGCGACAAAACAGCCGACGGCACGTATCTTATCTTACATGATTCGATTCTCATTTCTTTTAAATTGTGAAATCTTGACAGAAGTTCAGTTCCCTCCTCCTTTCTTCTGCCAACATCCAATGAACTTTCAAAGAAAAGCACATCCGTGCAATGTAGATCCAGAGAAGTAATTCGCTGCGCCTGCGAGGTGCTAAGGCCAGCCAGCAGGTCGGTGGCGCCTGCGGCGGTCCGGAGCGAGCACGCGAGTTGCACTCGCGTGGGCTCACCCGCGCCACCCGATACACGCTGCCACTCGCACTCCTGCGGCGCCTCCGCCACTCGGCTCGTCAAAGACGCCCCACCAGCACTCAGGTACATCCAACTCCATGCTGCATACCACACAGTTAATAATCCAAACGACAACATTTCTAACAACTAACTCAAAAACTGTCACTAATTAATACGTCACTATTTGGTTCAGTATATACGCGCACATCTCTACGCTAGTCCGGATGCAATCGGAAAACTTAACGAATTTCCCGTCAAACTTGTTTCGAAGTACGACACATAACGGCCAACTCGCGCACATAGAGGCGCTACGACACCACTCTCGCCAACGAGTGAGAAGCGACTGAGTGACGGCGTGCATGAAGCTAGTTGAGCGACGGCCAGCGGCGGCTCCCCGCGCTCACGCTCCTCCCCCGACAAAGACGTCCGATACCACTTTCTCTGTTCTTTCAAAAGTTCACAACGGCAACAAGTTGCTCACCGCAAGATTGGCATGAACAGAAGCGCGCTCCGCGAGCTTTTATAAACATACTCCTTACTTTATTTGTTTTACTTAAGGGTATAGTTTCAATTGTACATATGATCTTACACAAAAATGGTTTGCATTGATAAATGATATATTAATTTCATAGACGTAATTTAAACAATTAATACTTTAACGCAGTTTATTTTATGAAACGAAACTTAATATAAGTCAGATTTTAATTTATGTAGCAAATAGTTTATTTTCCCACGCATATTATACTCTATATTAAGCACTATAGGATATGATAATGTTATCAATATTCAACTCACATATCAATGAAATCATATTCAGTCATTTCCTTTGTTTTAAATTTCTAGTAAATACCTGTACAAATGACGCATTTACTCGTATTTACGATAACCCTTTCTTATCAGTACGCTTTAGTGACATCACCACTTAGGTGTTTCCTTCCACATTTCATAGAATAAGTATTTACTAAGACAAAACAGAGTAAACTTCCATGTTTCAAATGAGATTCTGCTACATGTGTAACCAGACAACCAACAATGAATAAGTTCCAAACATCCTCTACAATTGCAGGATGTTATTTTACTATGAATCCCTGAAGTTATTCAGTACTGCTATTTCGAAACGAACATAAAAATTAGTACCACAGGTACTTAAAATACCAACCACCACATGTACACAAAAGCTTTATTCCGGCTTCAAATCATTTCTTTTATAGGTATTCGAACTCTGGCACTGTTAATCCATTGAGCCTTCATAATTATTATTAACAAAAGCTTTTACAGCAATTTTCCAATAACATAAATAAAAAAAATGTCAATCAGATAAAATAAGGAATAAATGGGTACAATAGTAAGTGCATAGTAATTGCACTTGAGGGTAAATGCTGTCGGGAACTTAAAAGACTTTTATAGGCACTTAGTATTAAACTGAACAAAGGTTACTAATCAAAAGACCCTTCACTTCGCGAATGCTGAAGGATATAATGAAAAATATTCATTTATTTCAAAAACAAGAGCTCTTTTGTGAAATCATTCTTTTTTTTATTGAAAAACATAATTTATCTTTTAACGTATAAATTTGGTAAACATTTTTTAATTACATATATAATCGATTTAAAATTAAAAATAAGTAAATGTGTTTTTTTTTTTAATTATTTATAAATAATCTAATGTTTTATTTGTTTGTTTCCCTAATTAGCCTAATTATTTCTTTATAGATCGTTTAAAGAGTTAACATAGCATTAATTAACGGAACCTTATCATGTAATTAGCAAACAACAAAACATATAAAATATAAACTAACTTAGATAAATATATTTTCTTTTGTAATATAATATTGACAGTGCTAAATATTAATCACGAGAAATATTCAATCACACTTTTAACTTAGTGAGATACTAAACAGTGTCGTTAGACGCTTCGTCAGGTGGCGTAGACGCCCTCTCATTCAGGAAGCTGTAAATCACGGAGTTAGTCTTTACTAATGCACCAACCTCGCTTGAACTGTCCCTTAACTATTGAGTTTGACGTTATCTTGATTACATGAACAAATAGAAATGAAGGTAACAGGCTTAATTAGGATTTGTAAAAGTAACCTATTATTTAATACGGTTATATTAAATACTTTTATTACTACCTTGACGGTACATAACAAACGGTACAGGACAAAATATTGCTGTGTTTTTAGAGTGTATATCATGTGGTCGGTGGCTCATTTGCGATGGAAAAAGTTTCTACTTCTTAGTGTCCATTGGATAATCTAACATTGTACCATTAGGTTGCCCATTATATATTTTATTATTCCTTATAAATATATAATTATAATTATAAATATATATTACTAAATATATGTAATATTTAGTAACGCCAAGTCAAATTACTCAAGTTATTATTGTTAATTTTATAAGTATATATAAAACAAATAGTGTACCTATAAAACTACACAATCTAGCGAGGTTTGTCTGAGGTACAAATCTATTTCTAAAATAAAATAGTTATATATTTGTTTAATATGTAAACATTTTCTCAAGTTGCCGTCGTACTTTGTCTCCAGTAGGTCATGTTACGCTGGCTCACATTAATAGGAACCACTGAAAGTGTTTAATCTACTTTTTACTGCAGCCGCATCCTGTACTGCTCTTCGGATAACTGTAAGGAAAATAAAAAATCCAGATCCGTCAACATAATCGTTTGATGTGAGCTATGAATCAAAAGAACAATAAATTACTTGTTTATGTCCAACTTAAGTCATTAATCAAAAATATCACGTGGCTTGATTTATCTTTATGAAAGACTTCAAATTGTGACGTATTTTTTTTAATGCATTCGTAATATGATTATTTCGAAGAACACAATTGACTGGACTTCCAAGTAGATTTGTACTTTAAATTTACAAAATTACTTAAAGTAATAAAATAAAAATTATTATAATATTTAATATAAGATCGATGTTATAGACTTTAATGGTTGTCAATATGGCAATGTTTCATGTCAAATGAAAACAACATGTGACTTTGATCACCATACCTAACCACATTATAAGTCAAATCGATTCTTGCCAACTGTTCCCTGCCTTTGCGTTGCCATTATCTATCAATAAATAGGGTCCATTGTGCTAATGCAAAAAAACGCATAAATCGAATCGATCTTCCTAACATGCCATTCACTTCGTTACACTGTCTCTATGGTTCCAATGGGCGAACTCCCTAAAGACCTATACATTTTTGGCCGTAAACGTCAAAATATTTTGTATTAGTTGTGCTAATGGCTGCACTTTGTAAAGTCAGCATTAAGTTCATATTGTTATGTTATCCGGGAATATTGTGGCCAAATGTGCATCATTTCGTGGTTTGTAGAAAATTTATGAGCTTAAGAGATTTGTTTGATAAATGATGAACGTCACAATCGCCATGAAACCGGAACAAAACTTTTATTGAATAAGTATTAGAGAAATATCAATTTTACTATAAATAAACACATTTATGTTAAAGCACAGCCTGAGTATATCTTTATAATAAGAAAATAAATAAAATAATATATTTTTTTAAGTGTTGTAGTATGATACAATATAATTATCATTAATTAATAATAATTAATTAATCATTAATTTCGTAATTATATTGATTATACAACCAACTATCTTTACTTATATTATAAATGTGAAAGTAGCTCTGTCTGTGGGTATGTCTGTTACGCTTTCACGGCTAAATCACAACAAATTCTGATAATATTTGGTATTAAGCAATTTGATACCGCAAGGATTATCTCCGTTATAATGTAGCTTATACCTGGGGGTTCAAAATATACCTATATATACCTAAAACTTGCCATCTCCCAAAACGCGGACGATGCCACGGGCGAAAACAGTCAAATGTAAACCGAAAGGTCGGATTTGATTAGTTCGTTGTTATAAAGAATTCGTTAGAAGTGAATCGCAAAAAAATAATGATGAGAATTCAAGCCGAATCCCCAGATACTTGACGAAATTCGAATGAATGTAATGCCATTATGATTAGCATTATTTGGTTCGGAGGGGCCGCGGATTCCGGTTTTTGGGATAAAGCGAATTTGGCCAATACAAAACCATTTTTTTCAAAGCACTTTTTAAATTTACCTCAAACATCTGTGATCGCCGACAACGGCGGCTTAATCGTATTTGTTACGCCACATGTTATTAATAGTTGAATGGTTTGTTCAAATATATATTTTTTTGATAGTAGAAAATTCGTTATCTTGCAAATTATTCGTGGTTCCATGACAAAAAATACAAAAAAATTACGCTTTAATAAAATAAAAAAGTATATATTATTTCACTATTTCTTTATTTTTACAATAACCTAATAGTTAATAACAACATTATAAACATAAGTTTAAGCAATTTCAAATTTAATGGATTTAAAAAAAATATCCGTTCAAAGTTAAAAAACACTTTACATTCACGCAACCCTAAACTTTTCTTATGCAGTCGGATGAATCAAAATTTATGTGGGGATTTTAATAAATAATTACGTATAGAAGAAACGTGTAAACAGTAAGCAGAAAGTTTTTATTTTCTACCACATTTTATAGATCTGGTTAATCCGGTCGGTTTTGTCACGGATGCTTAGGACTCGCTGCACTAAATATGAATCTTTACGCTCTCACGTTGACATTAATCACAAAAGACCAAGAGATTTATATAACAACAAGTCGTTTTAATGCCGAGTTTAGTCTAAAGCGTGCTTTAAATTTAAGGCGCCAACAAAAGAGGTATTATTCATTTTATAACTTTTCGAGTGACCGCCACCGTGCACGTGTCTTTAAGAAATATTTGAAAAAAGAACAATCAAATCTTTATTAAGAAAGTTGTTTCACCATTACTACATTGAGGTCACATACGATATTGAGTAAGTTTCAGTATGAGAATAGAACAAACCCATATTATACGCTACATAAAAACATTTATTTCATAATAAAATAGTTTATAATTAACAATGATAAAAAAAAATTGCAAGTAAATACACGATTAAATGTATTTCATTATTATAATATAATATATTAATTAAATTTAAATAAAAAAATTGTAACAAGATCTAATTAGCTCGAACAATCACGTATAATTTTTATACCAATGTACTTGATGTAATATACGATTTTTTATTGGTAACGTTGATATGTGTTGGTCTAAGCATGGCAATACAACTATGACGGTACACGAAAAATAACAAGTTATAGATAAATGATAAGCGTAATAGCTTGTTTAAATAAAGAATAACATGGCGCGCTTGTGCACGCGCAGACAAATGAGTGATGAAAGATTGACAGGAAAGATATATATGAACAAAGTGATTTTGTTTCAACCAATGCAAGGGTTCATTCACACAAACGCCATATTTTTTTGCGCTTCAATTAATTAACGCAATCATGCGCAGCATTTACAGATCGATTAGATTTTAATCACAAATTCTAAGTTAATAATTAATTATGTTTTATTGCTTGCCAATTGCTAACATGTCCAAAATAATTAATTAAGCTTATGATGATTTTATTTTTGGAAAATACTCAAGGATGTTAAGTTGTTAATTAGCTGTTAGCTGACATGTATAAAAATAAAATATATATCGCACATTGTGATTTTGAAAATCATGTTAGTATATAAATAGTCATTATATAATATAATCTTCTATTTTTATATTTAGGAAATGGCAAAATATTATTAATCAGCGATTTGATTAGTTTTATTATTTATAGTTACTCTTAAATACGCACATAGTATAGTGCACAAGTGTGTGCCTAAATACACTTGTGTGCACTCTTTACTTCTGTTCTCAGTCCGATAGGATGGTAATTCAACACAATAGGAGAATTTCAGTGTATTCATTGTAATAAAGATTGTATAAAAAACGATTTTAAATAAATAAATTATATATAAACTAAATTTGTAACATTATTTAATATATATATAATTGTTTATAAGAATAAGTTTTATACTTAGATAATGTAGTATGAAAACGAAGCATATTTAGTTTTGTTACAACAACCTCAATGCTTTAAGTTGAAAAGTATTATATTGTATTACATTTAGGTTTACCCCTCACCTATTCTAAATTACATCGAAATCTTAGCCGACGCGGATCATCCAAATTGTATAATTAAAACTCAAATCAAAATATCAGTGGGCCGCAATTCCCATCAGTGTCAGTGAACGCTTCTGAATGATCCTAATTTTTTTTCAGCGCCTCGATTTGTGGGTTCTTGCTTTGTGATACAAAATTAATGATTTTTGGTCAGTGCATCGGTACGTTCGGGTACAATAGGAGCAGTGACAATGGTTCCCCGCTGTCGGCGATATTGACGGTAGGCCGTGCTACCTACGCTTCCTACCGAACCTTTGTCCTCAAATATTTTGGGCACGTCATGACCCTAAGGAAACTCAAGAGAAGACCTCGTATTTTATAAAACGAATACTCTAATTATAAAAAGTATTCAAACACGTATCCTTCCATATTTTCAATTTGTATGTATTGTTACGAATGATACGAAACAGCGATGGAATGTTTTTTTTTAACAAGTCATGCTCTTAAAATTTTGAGAATCCGAACGTAACGTAATAGTTGCCGTGAAGTCCTGATTTTCAATTATTCTATTTCAATTAATTAAAATGTTCATTTCGATATAGAAGTTTAAGCAAGTTACTCGATTAATACTAAATTAATAAAAAGTTTCAAACATACTTACACGACTAAGCGAAACGAAGGCGATCTCACGGAATAATCTGTTAAGCTACGGCCAAAACTGCGGGACTAAGTGAGATAGCTACAATAGAGAGATTAAGGAAGTAGTCCGTTAATCTGAGCTCTAAGTGAGATTCGCTGATGATGCATCTCGAACGATTTCGTTTACTTCATTTCTTCGGTGTTTTTGACTCTATAAATAAAATCTATGAAAAACTATAATTAAATAAGAATAAATATCAAAGTATAATTACCAAACACACTAAATCATTCTTTGAATAGTGAAAGGTTGAAAATAGGGTGGTCCCAGTTATGACCATCGGGCTATTTAACCCAAACGCATTGTAAATAGACAGCACTGTGGTTACCCTGCCTCCAACAATATGGGGATAAAATATTACGTCAAACCAATATAATTTGATTAGCCCCAATATTACCGAACTGTTTTTAAAATTGTATGACCACAATATCAATTTAGTTGACGACAGGATCCGTTGTTATGGGCTATAAATCGTAGGATTATCTTGTCCGTAGGCCGTGATTAGGTGCTGTCGATGATATGGTATATATTGAGGGGAAAATTTAAATTAAATCGCTTAAGCCAGGTTAATGGTGGACTTACAATGGGATCGGCAGCTAATGATGGCCAGTTGGGGGAATATGCCATGTCATGATATCGTTAACATGAAACCAAAAACCTCATTACTGACCATTTAGTTAGTTTTAATATATCGTAAATGAGGCTAAATACTAGTTAGTAGGTATTTAGAAAATCTAATATTAGAATACTGTAGCATAATGTTTGACAGATAAATACCGTTATGTTGTTTAATAAACATTATAAAATTGAACTGCCTAAAAATACGGACTTACAGTTATTAAAATACATTTTAATTGTAATATTGCAAAAATATATGTATTTGAATTTTTTTCGTGATGTCACATGTCTTTAGTAAAATAATTCCTTATGTTCAGTACAAAACAATAAATCGTTCTTTTATGTAAGAAATGTGACAACGATGTCTTACTTGGTGGTAGAGCTTTGTGCAAGCTCGTCTGGGTAGGTACCACCCACTCATCAGATATTCTACCGCAAAACAGCAGTACTTGGTAATGTTGTGTTCCGGTTTGAAGGGTGAGTGAGTCAGTGTAATCACAGGCACAAGGGACATAACATCTTAGTTCCCAAGGTTGGTGGCGCATTGGCAGTGTAAGCGATGGTTAACATTTCTTACACTGCCAATGTGCGTTGGTGACCACTTACCATCAGGTGGCCAATATGATCGTCCGCCTACCTATGTAATAAAAAAAAATGTCTTAGGAAATTACTAATTGACAGAAATGTAATGATGGTTACAAATAAGTGGTACCTACTTCCTTGTATAATTTTGTCTTCAATTAACTAATGTATTTGATCGACACTAATTAAATTTATAATATATCATATACACAAAACCACGTCTGTTGCTCTAAAAATATATCAGGCGTTTTATTTTTAGCAAAATGTAAATCGTTTTGTTAAATAAATAAAAATAATTCTCTCATACGGAATTCGTATACAGAAGGTATATCGTATCAAGAATATACTGAAATGACCAATAAAAACGTGAGCTGCCTCTTACATCACCTGTTTAACTGAAGTAATGATGCTTACTTTCGCTCTAATAGATAGAGGCAGATTTACAATAGTGCCGCCTAAAGGCTGATCCAAATCGCCGCCTATACCCATTTAATATCAATACTTTTTGAATATGAATATGTGTTATATTTCTTACAAAACTAAAAATAGTAACATAATAAATCAATAAATGCAAAAGTTATAAAACTTTTATTAGCATCACATAAAATATTCAGTTGCCTTTTACTCTAACTAACCTGTTTAAAAATTCATCACTATCTACAAATAGTCGGGAAAATATAAATCAAAATTGAATAAATAATTTATAAGGATAATTTCATTCATATATATAAGTATACTCGGTGGTAGAACTTTGTGCCAGCTCGTCTGGGTAGGTACCACCCACACATCAGCACTCATATTCTACCGCAAAATAGCAGTACTTGGTATTGTTGTGCACTCACTATTCCATCATTCCCTCATTCGGAAATTCGACACGACGACGTAAGAGGACCTTCTCGGAAGTAGTACCAATGGATTTAAGTGCTTTCCGAAGCATAGAATAACACAGTCAACTTTCTAACTTCGGGCTCCTCTCCTTCATGTTTTAATGTATAATACACACGAGACAGACATGAGATTTCATACGACAAGTGCCATTTGCTCGCGATAATTTTCTTTAGTTAAAACGCTTGCTTGCTTTGCCTTGGATAACGTATTTATTTGATAGTCTCTTTGTGTGAGGAATATGTCAAATCATTTAAAAATAAGAAATACGTCATAAGGTTATGTAGCGTCTACAACGAATATCACTGTTATAATGAATACCTATATTGTTAATTGGTAGGATAACAAGACTAAAGTCTTTTTGATAATAATTCACGTCGTTACTTGTACATTTTTATACTTTATCTACAAAACATATTTTTTTCATTCAAAACAGAATAACTATTTCCATAGCAGCAACTGAAACGGGAAGATAATAAGAATATATGAATAATATACTTTATATCAATCAATTTTTCCAATTTTCAATCTATTATTTCTGTTGGTAGGGTCGACACTCCCTGTCTTCTGTTGTTTATGTTGTCTTGAGTATATTTCTTGTATAAAAACTCGCGACTGACGGACGTTCCGAAATGAGCTGATCGGTTATTTAATTATTCCCACTTGACAGTCGGATGTGATGTCACTAATTGTTCCAGGCGGGCTTGGCAGACAGTTCTGGCAGTAACTATAGTGGCATGGCTTTAGCTTGGCTTGTCTCGGTATGTGGCATGGCATTATATGACATGGAGTTACACAATAAATTCAATGATTGTATAATATACCAATCCTTCGTAATACGAAAAAAAATGAACTGTGATACAAATATAAACGTCTTAAAACTGTTTTTTATTGGACCTAGAAGAGAAGTTTAAATCATCTGCAGAGACTCAATAGCATTCTTAAATGGAATCGGTATTGAGGCAATTGAATATGCTAGAAACGCTCATATCACCAAACAGTAAAGCTTATATTTGTATATGTTGTCATTTCAACATATGAAGAACTAAATGCACATAATGATAGCAGTGGAAAGCATTTGAGTTATGCTAATGCACCTTGCGATACCTTGGGAGTCATTCACGGAGTTCGGAAACGTAGAAACTGTTTTATCTTAACGGCTTATAAACATAAAGATGTCCACTCCACGTCACTAAAAAGCGATTGTTGTTAAATTTAATGACACATTAAATAAAATAAAGCAGGCACACTCACGATAATCACGACGTTTTAAAACTAAGCACTATTTACCGTTATTTTAAGTACACTATACAAAAATCTATTTCAGTAAATAAAACTTAAATACTTGCAATATAATTAAATTTGAATACAAGTCTACGAGTTCCTTAATTAAAACACTTTCAATTTTTTAAAAACTCTTTGATAAATAGTTCTGCTTTTATATCAGCTACAAAAGTATAGTTCTTTTAATCGGCTTACCTAGATTATAATTTATCTTAAATGAAATAGAAACGCTCAATGCCAATTCATTATAATATAAAATAATAAAATAACATGCATTTGTCAGTAGCGCAATAAAAATTACAAACAATATTTCTTCAGCCCCGTAATACAAAATTATTAAATTGTCATTGAATACGACCTTTAAAATTAGGTACTGTGTATTAGGTATAGATGCAGCATAGTTGATGCATGACTCGTTTAATATCAATACTTTTGAATATAAGTATACGTTATATTATTTATTTAAAATACATTTGTATACTTTAACCTCGACCTATAAAACAGACACAACTAATTATAAAAGGTAAAAAATATTTTCGCAAGTTTTACGATGTTTATATGTATTATTTAATTAATTTATAGGAAAATATTTTATCCAAGATATTGTACATAAAATTCGTACCTCGTATTCCCGATAATCTTAAATTTACAATAATTGAAGTCAATATGTTTTTTTCTGTACAACGACCTTTATTTTTTTTTTGTAATCCAGGTGTCGTATCGCAAACAATTTTGACATAAGCCGAATAGTCTTTAAGTATCGAGACCACACAACTTCGAACACAAAGAGTGTCGTTTGCTGCTCAGAATGCTGTCTATTGTTATTGTCAAAACAAGATCGGTTACAATAAATCTTATTAAAACTTCGGTTTAAGATTCGGCCTCACACCGCCATTCATGAACTTCTTTGATATATTCAAAAGAATAGTTGTTTACAGTAAACGCGGATATTGCGAATGCCTTTGTGGTTTTGCATCTGCTGTATCTTTAGATACTTTGTTAAGAAAATTAATAGTTTATGTGTACCACATACGAAGTAAGAAATTCTGTGTTCATTTTTAAATTAAGTTAATATTGATACAGTGTTAGTTTTACGATTCAGTAAATAAAGCAATGTTTTCTTTAATTTCCCGCCACATGTTATAAAATTTGCTTTATATTGACTTGCCTTGTAAGGTAGTGGCTAATCTGGGAGTAGGAGGGCTACTCAAAGGCGACATACTCTCCCGTGTATTGGAAAGCAAGTTATTCAAATACAAATATAAATATAATAATAAAAGCCGTGAATCCTTTGCCAGTTGACTCTGTCTGTTCGAATGTCACCTGACTATGGGAATAAGTGACCAAAGAGTTTGCAGCACACATTTTTATTCTGTAATATCCCCTGTGAAATTATGAAAAAAATACTCAATAACTTTTAACTTGCCTAATCTGAGATTTGAACCTAGGATTTCGTCAGCGCTAACATTTTAAGAAAACCATTGAACCAATGACGTATTTTGTACGACAAATAACGTATTTTTTTCTTTATTTTATTTTATTGTCTTAAGAATTTTGACTAATATATCTTAAGACTTTAATAGTTCGTATAGTAGGTTATTTTCGGAAGAGGTTGCCCTTTTTATATACATGTATTTGTGTATGTACATACATATATCTATTTTTTGGCAAACTCTAGAGTAGAGAGTAAACGGATAAATTTTAACATAACTATAACGAGGTCTCGTTAGAATCGTCTTAATTGTGGAAATGACCTCCAGGGTAATATATTATGTGCCATGAAAACTAAAATGGCGATTTTGTATTCCCAACTGAACAATAATTGAAGAAACCTATGGAATGAGGTAACATAATGAAGGTATTTTTTCTTTTTTATAGTATAGGTAGGCCGACGAGCATATGGGCCACCTAATGGTAAGTGGTCATCAACGCCCATAGACATAGGCAGTGTAAGATATGTTAACCATCGCTTACATCGCCAATGCGCCAATCAGTAATTTAAAAGAAGCAACTTCATATATTGCCATACACTACCAAACCAAACCAATAATGACAATTTAAATTGCACGTATAATGTAGTATGACAAAAGGAGCCAGCATATATAGTCAAAACAGCATACCACTCAAAAATTACGCAAGAAACAATAATCAATTGATTATGATAGATGATATAAAAATATTTATTTTAATAAATTAAAATTATCATTTATCTATCATATTAAAAATATGTAACACCTAACCATGTTTTTAAATTATCCAGCCCTACGACGAAATGATGAAAAGAGGAGAGTTGACGAGGCTAATAATATAAAGCCGAACTGATAACCTACTTCTTTAATGAAGTCGGCTAATTGAATAATGCTTACTAGGCTTTGAAGTTGCAATTGCACCTTACTATTTATGCAAACTAATATTACAAATACGAATGTAAATTTCTTTAGTTGTCTGTTTGGTTCCGTCAGGGATACAGAAAAAGACATAGGGTACCTAACAAACAGCCCCCCCCCCCTCCTCCACTAACACGGGGGCGAGTACGCGGACTAAAACTAGTAGACATTAGCACAGATCATATAATACTATAGACATTATAAATATATTGTACAGCTCTATCTGGAATCGAAAATTTAATTATAATATATTAAATTCATGCATTTGTTTTGGGCCAAGCAACTTTGTTTCAAGCAATAAAGGTAATATGATTCAGTGGTGTTGCAAATTTCACGAAATAGAGTTATCTGTATGGTCATTCGATATACATTTGATCTGACTACAATATATTTATAACTTAGACATTGTTGGCGAAATATGTATGTAGCAAAGTAAAATAAACAGCCTGTAAATATGCCACGGCTGGAATAAGGCCTCCTGTCCTATTCTGTACGTGCTGTTGCTAGAGGTTGGTAGATTTTATGTGGTTTTTCATCAACCATGTTCAGGTTCCCTCACCATGTTTAATTCTTCTAGCCACTGGACCATCACAGCTCGAATATATAAATATGTATCAATTATATGTACCTACAAGTACATATATATATATATATATACATAATATAGTGGTGGCCATATAATTAAGAACGCTTATTAAATTAAGTATGTTTCTTTAACAGTTTCATAACTTGATAAACTGTATTATTATTATTATTTTTTAACTATCACAAAATACTTCCATTGCATTTATTGGACAGATAAGTAAAAAAAATATTAACAACATAAACTCCATGTCTATACCAAGTAAGTATACTAATTACTGGCTAGTATCCATTATTCTAAGATCATTAAGAACGCAGTATTTACATTGTGAAGTTTTTCCTTTCAGTTTTCGAATGATGCCTCTTGTGTAAAAATAATAATAGGAATTAATTGTAAAAATCAATGCGGAAAAGAAATAATATAGGTGTGTCACGGCAAGGCAAGGCAAAGCAGATCTGTTTTGTGTTATTTTTAAATTGTTTGTGTTCATGTAGATTATTAGATTCGGGAAGGTTAGGAATGATAAGGGCGTTGGTGAGCACTTATCATCAGGTGGTCCATATGCTCGTCCGCCTATAAAAATAAAATAAACATGATCAATAAATATAGTGTATAAATAACGTTATGTATTTTATTTTTGTTAACATTATCATTACATTTAAAGAACTATCGAAGAAAACGTATAATAATCATTGTTTCCCATAAAAAAATATAGCACAATTTGTTCGATATACTGAGGTAAAATCAGCTTCGTTGGAATAGAATAGACTTGATGTTTTTCGTAGTTTGCAATGCTAACATAAACATTTTCTCGTTAACCCACTGGCTAAAAATTCATTCATTCATATTTTCAGAGTACTCATGTTTTCTTTTTTTTAATACTATGATGCTATTCTTATAACAAACAAGTAAACATGACTTGCCCCAAGTTGTGATACCTCTGAATAAAAAAATTGACCGGGAGCTGTTCAGTGACCTTAAAACTCGAAACTGGAAACACAATTCCTATGGGCCTCATTGATTCATAGAAGGAAATTGAGATTGCAGTACAAAAATCTAATAGATAAATTATTGTAAAGCTAAACTAAAGAGATCCGTGCGTCCGGTCATTTAGACATTCCAATAGGACAATGTTTCTAAGGATTCTGCATGTAACAGTAAAATGATTTCTCTAATCACAGTCCATTACCGTCTAAAATTGACCAGCAAATAGTAGATATAATGCGATTGCGAAGCATTATTCAAAACAGGATGGAAATTTAAACTATACCTACCTATATTACTCGGTGGTAAAGCTTTGTGCAAGCTCGTCTGGGTAGGTACCACCCACTCATCAGATATTCTACCGCAAAACAGCAGTACTTTGTATTGTTGTGTTCCGGTTTGAAGGGTGAGTGAGCCAGTATAATTACAGGCACAAGGGACATAACATCTTAGTTCCCAAGGTTGGTGGCGCATTGGCAATATAAGTGATGGTTAACATTTCTTACAATGCCATTGTCTATGGGCGTTGGTGACCACTTACCATCAGGTGGCCCATACGCCAGTCCGCCAACCTATACAATTAAAAAAAAAAAAAAAAACCTATAATATATTAATAGAAGTAAAAGTCATTTTCTTTGTCTTTCAAAATGTCCACCACCGACGTAAGACAGTAATTAAGTCTTTTTAAAAAAAAAAGGTAAACGTATGGTCTAATAAACGTAAATGGACAAAATAAATGGTCACCAACGGGCATTACGGCTACATTGGCGCTGTAAGGAACATTAACCATTCTTTACATCGCCACTACATTACCAACCTTGAGAACTAAGATGTAATGTCGCTTGTGCCTATAGTAACACTGGCTTACTCACCTTCAAATCGGAACACAACAACAGT
This sequence comes from Nymphalis polychloros, assembly GCA_905220585.2. NCBI lineage: Eukaryota > Metazoa > Arthropoda > Insecta > Lepidoptera > Nymphalidae > Nymphalis > Nymphalis polychloros. The sequence continues at coordinate 3,256,773 of HG992253.1, forward strand.
ACTAAGTATTGCTGTTTGGCGGTAGAATATCGGATGTGTTTGGCACAGACGGTCTTGCACAAAGCGTAACCACCAAGTGGTAAGTCAGTTGAAATTAAAACTTAGTAACAAGCCTAACTTGGTACTAATTATTAATTTCCATGGGAAGAAGTATTTTATTAACTTAAGTTTAAATTATTTCATTTTCATGTAAATAAGTAATCAATTAATAAGTTAGGGTTTCGTACAAATTGTACATCCCACAGAGTACATAGCCACTGCGTTTAACGACAGGTATGTTTTATTTAAAATTTACAGGACTCAATTGCCACCTGCCGGCTAGTAAAACAGAATTTCAAAAAAATTATAAGTTGTATATTTTTTTATTATGATATTAATCATTGCTTGCGAAGCAATTCTTTATTGCCCTTACGTCATACATTTATTTTAGATTTTATTATTTTATAAAAGAAAGAAATAAGATTTATCGTCTCAAAAATGGGTACATTTCGATCACGCATGTTACAATTTTTATTATATAATAAAAATTAGGAATAAGTAATACAGGAATAATAATTATCTGTACACGTTTAATAATATTGCCTCGTTGAAATAATTATTAATCTGTGCATAAGTGTTGTTATCTGTGGCTTTCGTAGACATTGTCAATTAATAAGTTTGATAACTTTAGACCAATCATAAATGGATTTTATCTATAACAACCAATCAAAATACAGCTTTTTAACAAAATGCATTCCATCCTTGCACCATCAATGCATCGTCAGACAAAACAAACGGGACGAATGCAACGCGTAGTGCAGTGTTTGTTTGCTTTGTTACTTTGGTGCTAAAACTATTTTGTCTAAAAATTATGAAGAAAAGAGTCTTAGTTTTAGTGTCATTAAGTTATCTTCAAATAATTTAGTGTTTATAAAGGTGCTTTACTTAAGTCATATGATTTCAACAGCAGTCTCGGGCATAAAGGAGTAAGTTCTCACATGCTTTTAAATCTACTATAATGTTTTTAATAGAAGTTAAAACGTTTTTAAATTATGAATATATATTTAATTTATATATTGATCAGAAACTACAAATAAAAAATTGCTTACATTGACAGAAATTTACATTTCTTTTCTAATACACGTAATATTGTTAATTTTATTTAATTTCGTAACAGAAAACTATATCAATAATTTGATAACTTTAAACATATTTTAAAATTTATAAAATGTACACCTTGCTTTTCTATTCAAACACTGAATAAATGTGACGAATACCTTTTTTTTAATAGTTATACTCAAACAAGTAAACAAAAAGTTTTAAAGTTAAATTGAAAATTAAATATCTAGAAATTAATGTAACAGTAACTTGCAACAAGGATATACCCAGCTTGGTCCTGTCATATCAATATTATTTAAAAAAAAGTTAATCATAGTATTTAGCTAATTTTTAAAAATTAACCTTTTACAAAGTTTTGCTTAAATCTCAGTACTAAAAATGAGAATCAGTCAAAACTAAATGTTAATGACATATCTGAATGACTCTTGCTTTATTAAAAAAAAATGTAATGAGTCACTTTGTTTTAAATCAAAACAAATTCATTTGAGACCAAAACATGTATTTATATAACCAATAAACTTTTATTATTATAAAATAGTTGTGATTAACTGTAAAAAAAGAACATTCGACTGCTTCAATGTTCTTAAAGTTGAAAATGGTATACTTAACTCTTCTGTATGCATTCAAGTAACTCAGAAATATAACTAATAAAGCTTAGTCAAGTATAAATCATTGAAAATAATTTACATAAGTAATAAATGACATATCTATATTAATAGAAATTCCACTTCCGTTTGCAATTGTTACTTATCAGTCTCTTATCATTTAACCATTAGTTACTACCATATGACACCAATACGTGATACTTCAAAGAATGACTAATTTAAAATTGAGATAATGTACCCTTGGCCTCGTGCACCACATACAAGGTGCTATTGGGGTAATGTGATTTACTTATTTACAAATATCTTTATTTAACAATAATAACATAAGTACTATTGATCAAAACATCCCTTTGTTTGAATACTCGGCAACAAATATGATAACAATTATAGCTTAATGTGTTCAAAATATCTTTTAATATTTTAAAATCTGATTGTGTATTTTCATTTCACGTGAGAACAAATGTGTGTGTAATGTGTTTACAAAAACAACCACATAAACTCAGCAATATGTATTCCTTATCACTGAAATAACACAGAAGTTACACACAGAAATTAAAATTTAGTAATAACTGGATACTACAACAGTAGTAAGTTTGATGGTGATTTTCAGTCAAAGCTAAACACTCGCTATGATTAATAATTTCTAGGAACATTAAGTTACAGTTAATGTTTTTTACTTATTTTCAAACTTATATTAAACTTTACAAGTTTATATTAACAAAAGTATGCTTTATTTTGTAGCGAAGATATATAAAATTACAGTTTAATTAATCAATTATCTTTATAAGTATTGTATATGCACTACTTAACAAGCATTTTTTATAAATAAAAAATTTATTACAAAATCCTACTAATAATTATTTGACTGTCACAAGGCTGTTTAAAAAAAAATGTTCACAATAACTTAGATTTGATTTATTTCTGTTCAACAATTCTCATAACTAAATAATCATGTAGATCTTAGTATAAAGTAAATAAAAAGGAGAACATCTCCACAGTATTTTCACTTCTCTTTGTAAAAATCCACCAGAGCATTACATTTGATGATAAATTCCCACACAGTGCAAAAAATAATGAGGTTACTGTTATTTGCACCGTCAATATTTATAAAAATGGTAGCGGGATTTAACTGCTGTCCTTGACATGTTAATTTTGAACAATAATTAGCTAATTTTAAATGGATGTTAACTTATTACCTAACTGTATTTACAACACCCCATCGAGGATCGAATGATCGATGATGTGGACCTCATAGTTATGTATTTTAACAAGTTTTATTTTTATAACTTATTCAATGGGGAGAAAACGCAGTAAATTTACTGAGTTAAACTTTTCCTCAATGAGTGTAACGAGTTTCTATTTAATAAAGTTTATCTTCACATTGTTGCTAACATTTTTTAAAATAATTGATTGTGTTGTAAACATCTGACCTAATTTTATAGGAATCAAAGACTTTATGTCTTATTATCCTCTTTCACTATAAACATGAAGAGATATCAATATTATTATTCTGGTTTAATTGAGAGATTGTGTACAAAATACCTAATTGGTAACATTGCATTATGTTCATCACAAAGTTTGCTTGATTCTTTAAGCTAATAGTTTTAGTTTGAGAACTGTTAGTTACACTATTAACATAAGTACTTACAATTAAAACTTCGTGTTATCAATTTAAAACTATTCAATATCGACCTTGGCAATCATAGTAAGGTCGATGACACAAATGTTCTCGTATTTCGGACTTTATGTATTTATCTCATTGTAGTGTAGGTGGCACTAATCCTCAAGGTTATATTGAGAATCGTTTCATATTACTTACCTGTCCATCTATTCATTTGTTCTGTGTGCCTCATTAATTTTGGTTGTGTAAGGCTGATGAGTGATTTTTTCTAATTCTAAAATTTAAAAAAATCATTTGAGTTGTACGTTTCAATTCTTTCAAAAAGGTAAGCAGATCAGTATGGCTTTCATCCTTTATGGTGGTAATACACTGAACTGTTTTGAAATAAAAACAAACCTATTTAGCATTCGGTGTCGAGCTGACTTATCGTTTTCACTTAGTTGTTTTTATTACCTAATGTAAAGCTATGATTTCATTTCGTCAGTGATATCATAAAATAATACGCTGACCCTCCGCATATTATACATTTATTAAAAAATGAAGGTCCCATATTCAAACACGAAGTGTTTTTTTTTTTTTTTTGATATAATCTGTCAATAATAATCAACAGCTTGATATTGCAAAGCATATACTAATTAGCAGTTGACAGTCAACATAACTTTATTTCGTTTCAATTGTATGACTAGAAAACCCAACCAACTTTCTACTCGTAATTTTCTTCAGTAACCTTAAAATATGATTAAGACGTTAGGTACGTAGTAAAAAATCTCAATGTGCAAAATCAGGCTGCATGATGGTGCATAATTTTCTGTCGCCGTGTTTATGTGAGAAGCTTAAGATTACAGTCATAATCAACATCATACAAAATAATCAAATCATTGGTTTATTTTAGCAAGTTTCCTGGTAATAATTTAAATAATATCATGATTTCTATATATATGAAATAGTAGTATTACCTAATATTAAAATACTATTTACAATATAGAGATATGATAAACATCATGTAAGTACAATTAGGCTAGGAAAACCAACCATACCAGCTATTATATAAATCTCTGTTTCAAAGACAATGGTTTAATTTCTAATGATAAAAATCTCAAGTCAAGTTTTAGACCGTTTATAACGCTCTACGTAACTATCGTTATAATTGAGCGAAATTGTTTGTTTGCATATTCTTTTAATTATATAATAATCAATAATATATATTGAATACAGTATTTTAATATATAATCATGATTTTTTATCATTAATAAAATGTATTTAATTTTTAGTTAAACAAGTGATGTTAGTTATTGCTAAAAATTTACATGATTGTACGTAAGGTATAATTTATTAATACAATAAATTAATTTAATTGAATAACATGATGTAATAGTATTATTACTTTAAATAATATAATCGTTATTTTTTACTTTGATTAAATTGAGTTGGATTGTTAGTGTTTATTAAGTTTTAATAAATAATGTTAGTTTTTTTCTATACTTAGTCGCAAGGCTGACTTACTAAAAAGCCTCAAGAAACTATTTATAACAGTGTGAATACTATCACGTGACCATAATTTTCGGTATCTCATGATTTTGAAGTAGCGACTAATAACTCGTAATGACGCATCGAATGTTTACGTATAAATAAATCGATATGCTTTAGTTATTTTACTCAAAATTAAATGTATCACAAATCAAATATATTTGTAATAAACTCTCAATCGATACACCCTTATTTAAAGAAAACAACATGGGGTAAAGATATGTGTTCCTGTTGTAAAGAAACCTTTACAAATTGCAGTGATTGTGTGTAGTCAGAAAAACAATCGGTTGAAGGAATGAATTTAATATAAATAATATCTTTATATTGAATACTTGAAATAAGAACTATGTAAGTATAAAAAATAATAATTAAAGTTTAAGGAAACTGGTACCTATCATAAATATCTAAAGTAACGTGATTTTAGTAGCTAAACGCGGCACACGATGGAAATATTAAAAATAAAAGATTCATCTAATTCTTCTACTTACGTGTCTATGTTTCCCTTTATCATAGCGTTTCCCGAAAGCGATTGCTTATCACATCATCTTATAGTCTGATTTTCAAATCAAATTTTGCCATAAATTAATATAATACAAAAATAAATAACTCGGCTATGCTAACGGTACTTAAAGCGTATAACATCTTAGTTCCCAAGGTTGGTGGCGCATTGGCAATGTAAGCGATGGTTAACATTTCTTACAATGCCATTGTCTATGGGCGTTGGTGACCTCTTACCATCAGGTGGCCCATATGCTCGTTGGCCTACCTATACAATAAAAAAAAGAAAAGAAAAGCTTCATATCGTATCGTTGGTATCGTACAGCGTTCCATTCCGTAAGGTCCTATCTTAACAGAATTTATTTAACATTCGCGGATAATATATGAATTTAAAAAAAAATTAGTTTATTTACAGCAAAGTATAAGTGAAAATAATTACACACTTGACACAATAGCTGGGTTGTTTACTGAAATGATAACACAATTGTATTTCCGGTGGCATCCACACAAAGCAAGCTTGTGTTGTGGATACCTAAATTTTCTCCCAATTACGAAATTGAATGAAAACCTCACATTTCTAAAAAAAACACTAGGAAGCTAAAAGCAAATCTGTGTTCCTGTTTCAGATGATTAATCGAACACAATGGACATTAAGAACCAGAAGTTGTTGCAGCATCACCAGCATGCTATCGTTAAGGATTTAGATGTAATGTTCATCCTGGATGAGCTGTTCACCAAGAATGCGATATCGAACGAAGACTACGATCACATCTCTAACTTGGTACTAACTCACTCAATTGATAATGAAATCGATAAAAGATAAATGCATTATATTCTATATTTATATGACCTCGAGTATTGCATTTATTTCCAGTAGTACTTTACCAAATGCTCATTATATGAGTTTTAATAGTGAAATATTTCCAATAATTACAGAGAGACCGTGAAGAGCGAACAAAGTATCTTCTAAAACTTCTTAAAAATGGTAATAACAACGCTTTCGAAGTGTTCGTCGATAGCTTAGCGAAGGACTACAATTGGTTGTGGAAGAAACTAGCGACGGGGAACAGTAAAGAGATGATCGAGGACAGTTTTGAAGATAGCCTCAGCAGAGGAGACGTACCGCGGCTGCCAGACCATTACATTAGAAGACTGGCTCTGGTAAGACATCACTTGATTTCATTTTTATGATAAAATGTGGTTTTAATTAGAAAAAAAATAAATAACTTTGTCACCTTTTCTAAAAATTTAAGGAAAACGACATATATATGAAATTAAAGACGCTAACACGGCACAAAATCCTCAGTCTTCATGGCATGTCGGGCTGCGGTAAAACGGCTTTAATAATCAGCGTGTTACGCAACAATTCGCAACTGATCACGTCAGATTTCAACGGTGTCGTGTACTGGCTTAATTTCAACAACTGTAAAACGGAAGACGACATCATTGCTCAACAGAACAAGTGAGTGGTTTATCAGCTGACACAACTATAATTTTATCAGCCCGGTCGTAAATAATGCGTACATTTTTTTTTCAATACATTTTTATTTTTCTTATTTTATTCTAAATAAAAATACATATAAGTAGGTGAACGGGCAAATAGGCTACCTGATGGTAAGTGGTCACCAACGCTCATAGCCGTTAGCACTATAAGAAACATTAACCATTCCTTACATCAGCAATGCGTATATTTCCTTTGCGCCTGAATTTACACTAAACCAATGTATCTACAGTCACACTAGTAAGGCACTCATCCTTTAAACCGGAACAATACAGAGTATTGCTGCTTAGCTATAGAATATCTGATGAGTGGGTGGTACCCAGACGGGCTTGCACAAAGCCCTACCATCGAATGATTTCAAAATATCTAAAGATTAGTAGTATCAGACGTTGCGTACGTTTCAATACACGTCAACAGTTGTCACAATGTCAATAGATTTTCTATCATCTAATATTAATAGTTTGTATTGCTGTTCCGTGGTGAAAAGTGAGTGAGCTCATAGTTACAGACAAGAAATAACATTTTAGATCCAATTATTCGGGTCGCAATCACGATTGACACGAGTTTGTACTGATTACAGTATCAGCGTTTAGTCTTACAATCTATTGGCCCATTTGTTCGTCTAATTACCTAAATTAATTTAAAAAAGTATCTATATCGCATGCATTAAATAAGACCTTATTCTCTCACAGACTATATCGCAAGGCGTTATCGATAACGTCACACAATTCGTACATGAATTCTTCGATATCGATGTCCAGCATTGGATCAAACTCAGACTCCATGTCTAGTTACGATTGGACGTGGCAGGAGTTGAAGGACAAACTGAAATCGTTATTCGCCGAACTAACCCTTAAGGATGCGTTGCTCGTCCTCGATGAAGTCAACGAGAAGAAATGTCTAGAAGCGTTCGACATCGGTTGCAAAATCATTGTCACGACCAGAGATACGGGCGTCGTCACAAATTTTCATCCACAGATTATTAACGTAAGTAAGATTAATTTACTGTTACTAGTATTTGAAATACAGTGTAAGAAGTGAGCAAAATTTGGTTGGCTTACCTTAAAACCCACACATTGATAAACTCACTCCATATAACGGTAACTCTCTTTAACGATAAAAAATGCTCGGTCCCTTGAGTTTCGTTATAAAGAGCTTTCACTGTATATGAATACGTGATGAAATAAGTAGCATGCACATCGGGTCAATGATTTTTTTATATATTGCAATGCAAGGAACAAAATTTAGAAGGCTACGTGGCCGGCTAACTTTCTACGGTCAACTCTCTTTTGCTGCTGGGTTGGTTTCCCGCCAAAACATGTGCTTAATTGATAAAAGAACGTCACAAAAATTCTAAATTATTGGCCCGAGATGATATGGTGTCTGTTCAACTCTGCCTGCGCATGTCATGTATAGCACCATAAATATGCCAACAAAAAAACTTGAGCTGTAGTCGACCACTCGTGATTCTAGTTCTAATATTTTCAACTAACGCGTACGTAAGATGTTATACAGTCTTAGATATATTTTTATGAAATTGTTAAATTCTAGGTAGAAAATTATTTTTCCGAAGAGGAATCGCTCGCTCTATTCGCCTCTTGTTTGGAAGTCGAAGTATCAAATCTGCCGAGGCAGGCAAAGAAATTGCATGAAATATGTAAAGGCAGTCCATTCCACATAGCGTTACTAGGTGCGGAGTTGGCGGAGAATAAAGAGAGATTGGTGCACGATACCAGGCACTGGAACTACTACTTGAACAAGTTGGAGAAAAAAGAATTTATCTTGTAAGTATTACTTATATTTCATTAATTTTAAATTTGATTCAATGAGACAATGGACATAACATCTTGGTTCCCAAGGTTGGTGGCCCTTGGCGATGGTTAATATTTAACGTAGATGTTATGTCTCTTCTGCCTGTAGTAACACTAGCTCACTAACCCTTCAAACCTCAACAATACTGAGTATTGCTGTTTAGCGGTAGAATATCTGATGAGTAGGTGGCAACTACGCAGACGGGCTTGCACAAAGCCTACCTAATGCATGTTGGAATAAACTCCAAACTTTTTCCTAAAGAGATGAGAAGGCCTTTGCTCACCTGTTAAACATTAACGAACTGTTTGTATTTCGAAATTATCATTTTATTATAAACTTGAACTAAGATATCAGTCGAGGCATCTCAGTTCTATATCTTATTTTACAAAATAATAAAGTCCATATTGTAATGTTTCAGCAATTTAACAAGACCCAATGTTAATCCGATGAAAACAATCGAAGTTTGCATTAATTCACTCAAACCGAACATTCTACCTTTATTCAAGATGCTCACAATATTACCTGACAATGTTAAATTGTCAGCGAAAGTGTTCAGCAAGCTATGGAACAAACCGGTGCTTGAAGTTAACAGTATTATAAAGCAACTTCGGAGCAAGTCACTAATTATAGAATTCTATGATAAGGATCAAGTGGACTATTCATATGAAATACACGACTTAATAATGGGTTATTTACGGAGCAGTTCGAATAGCGATGACGTCATGAAATTACATGAGGATTTTTTGAAAAGCTATGACTACGATAGTGTTAATAACGCTCCAGTGGAAATAGAGGATGACGGGTACATAGCATTCTATATTGGTTACCATATAGCGAACACGAAGAACTTGAACAATAAATGGACACTATTCAACAGATTATATTTGGATTTAAAGTTTCTGGGCAATAAGGCGAGACTAACCGGACCGGCTGATGTTATACTGGATCTTCAGAAATATGAAAGTCATATCGCTAATGATGTAAGTATTCAGCACTATTTTTTTTTTAAATATGTAGCCGGATGGGTTAATCCGTCACCATGATGGTCACCATCGCCCATAAAATTTGGCACTGTAAGTAATATTACCCTTACATTTCCAATGTGTGATGAATGGATGGTACCTACCCAAACATGTTTGGAGAAAGCCCTACCACCAAGTAAAACGATCGTGGCACTAAGTGTAGCAACTATTTTATAATAATAATAATAATAAAATCATCTATTTCAACCAACAAGGATTATATACAATACAATAAACAATAAAAAGACAAAGATGACAATAATAATATTTTACAGATTATAATTAAATTAATTTGAATTAAATCAATATAATAAATTAAATCAATTTAGGAAAAAAATATGTCCATTTAAAGTCTTTTTTTTTATTGTATAGGTAGCCGGACGAGCATGTGGGCCACCTGATGGTAAGTGGTCACCTACGCCCATAGACAATGGTATTGTAAGATATGTTAACCATCGCTTATATCGCCAATGCGCCGCCAACCTTAGGAACTAAGATGTTATGTCCCTTGTGCATGTAATTACACTGGCTCACTCGCCTATCAAACCGGAACACAACAATACAAAGTACTGCTGTTTTGCGGTAGAATTTCTGATGAGTGGGTGGTACCTACCCAGACGAGCTTGCACAAAGCTCTACCACCGAGTAAAAAATCTATGGGTTGAAATGCAACTATATATATAAACTAATATAATATAAATTTTAATTGTATTTTTTTTCTGTTTACCTCTAGGAACTCGATAAAACATTACTATTCAGTATTAAAGAATATCTAAGTACATATGGAATCGATCTATACAGATATCCTTGTACGGACATCATACAAAATATCTTACAAAACGAATCCAAGGGTATTCTTTACACAAAGGCTTGGCAAGTAGCTCAAGAGAGATGCGCAAACAACGAGTTATATTTTGAATTTATGTAAGTGTTACTATTACTGTAAATTAGAAAATTATGCTTATGTAGTTATATTTAATAGAATTGTAAGAGTGGCAACACAGAGACTAATTATATACATTTAGGGAAGGGGAATAATTTTTGAGTTACGATTAACAAGCTGTTAAAGTCGTGTACATATAAGTTTATACGTCACGTTTTTTTATTGTATCAAAAACAAGTGTTACGGAGAAAAGGTTTTTCGAAGGTGAAAAAAAAAAATTCCACTCTAGAGAAAAAATGAGGGAATATATATTTTTTTTAAACAGATAATTAATTATGTTTATATTTAAATCAGCCGTCATGACCATTGTCGATATCAGTTCTCTTAGGTTAGTTAATCTTAATTTTGTCTTCTTAGTTTTTATAAATTCGTATTTAATTTAAGGCACGAACAAAATGTTGAAGAGATAAAACATTCAACGATCGATGTCAAGGAAACAATTACTGCCGTATGTTTTCTGGGTGACTATGTACTTGTCGGTACGGTCACAGGAGCTATAAAGGTACTATAATTTATTTAATCTGTGGTATTTATTAAAAAAAATTATATACTTAATATGATTTGTGTTTTTTTTTTGCAGTTCTTTCATATAGGAACGAACAAATTGAAAAAGGAATTACAGAGTTCAGTATCGCCCGTCAAATGGATCGGAGCTTGTCCTATGAATCCACTGTTCGTAGCATCGTTGGCATATGATGGAGTTATTAAGTTGTGGTACATCGATGATGTAGAACATGACGGCGCAGGGGGCATCATTGAAGAAGGTATATTAAATCAGTATTGAAAACATTTTATCATGAAGTTCAATGTCATGTACAGTCATGACCATACTAGCTGTGAATACAATAAATAAATCACAAAGCAATAATTGACTTGATTGATTTGACATATGCTGTTAACTGCCAATATACTTAGCAAAGTAAACACGCTAACCACATAAGCATTATTTAATAACATTTTTAACCATAAGCAATTTTCCTTGTTTTTACATGTTTTTTTTTTGTCTTTATTTTTATAATTATGTGCATAATCCGTAACCGGATAACCGCGGGTTATCTAAATTTAAATGGTAGCATAATACGTAAAAATATACAACTAATAATATTTAATTCGATTTCCTATTTATTTTAGAATCTGAAGAATCATTAAACAATAATTACCCAAGCAACGAGACTATATCACCGAAACTCGGACCGTTTATAAACTGTCGCTGGGCTAATAATGAAGAAACGTTGATCACACACACATCTAAAATGATCGTATTGTTCAGCACGAGCGGTAAAGTTCTGTACCTGCTGGATAATTTGTACCGGGACAGGGATATACTGTGCTGTGTGCCGTGTAATTGTGATAAATATGTAATCGTTGCTACAAGTAATAGTAGTCACATGCTGGAAATTATCGATGTAAAGACCAAAGAGAAGCAGATCTATGAAGAAACGGACACAGTACTTGACATCATAACCGTACCTGGTATGTGAGACAAACGGATTACTCTCTGGTTCTGTCGTTCTTTCTCTATATATATCTAATTTTATAAATGTGAAGGTCTGTCTGACTCCGATCCGATTTTGATGCTAGCTTAAACCCCAAGGAATGACATACTTTTTTCTAGACCTGACATGGTTCACTATATTTTACAAGATAATTATGATTTATAAAATTATATTTATTGAGAAGTTATTAAAGGGTCAATTGATTTAATGAATAGGCCTAATACAAAAATTCCCTTAGCTGCTCTCACACTACATTAATTTAGTCAAACATCATTGACTTGACAAGCCGGTTGTCGTGGTTGGTAGATACTCGCCTTTCGCGCCGCAGGTCGTGGGCTCGATTCCCACCCAGGACAGACATTTGTGTGCATGAACATGTCTGTTTGTCCTGGGTGTAATTATCTATATAAGTATGTATAAAAAAAGAAATGTAGTATATCAGTTGTCTGGTTTCCATAGTACAAGCTCTGCTTAGTTTGAAATCAAATGGCCCTGTGAAAATAAAAGTATTGCTGAATAGATAAAGTTTTTTAAATAGTCAGCTCGATTACATATTATAAAATAAGGAATTTACAAAAAATTTTATTGCGAAACTTGAGATCAATCTCAAAAAGTCTACAATTATTTTAATTTCCGTTTCAGGTACTAAGAGAATTTTAACATTGAAGAAGCAAGAAGTGACCGAATATGAATTCAAAGTGTTCCGTAGATTCAATCAGAACTGCAACAACTGTGTCTGCAAGACCGTGATAACGAGCGACGTCGTGAAGGACGGCATTACGTTTATGTCGATGGCGGTGAACAAGACCGGGACGCTCCTGTTCGTTTCGACGGACGACAGCCGTGTTATATGTGTCAACTTGAAGACGAACACGTATCTCTTCGATTTGGAAAATAGGAGGGGGTGAGAATTTCAAAGAAAATATTGGACCGATTATTTTACTCGATTAATGATTTCTATGGGATGTCACAGTCTCTTGTTATCTATGCATTTAATCGTAGAACTTCTTCGTTTTTTTTATTTTATTTTATGTAAAAAGTGGGCAAATGAGCTGGAGACTCACCTGATGGAAAGTGACTACCACCGCCCATGGACATCTGTAACATCTGGGGACTTGCAAGTGCCTTTAAGGAATGAGTACGCTCTTCGTGACTGTTTCGAACAGCTGTACTCAATCTTTGGCCCGCTCGGCTTCTGTCATCGGCCCACCTGATTGTACTTTATTTTCAACGATTTGAAATTTAAAAGACTTTCTAGGAACACTTAAATAATTTGAATTAAACAACTGCTTGCGACCACGAACACTGCAAAATATTTGAAGCGTCAGGAAATGTTAAAATATACGCGATAAATTCAGTTTCTTTGCGCGTTTGTGGCTCCGATAAAACAAAGGTCGCGTACGGCTGGTCTAGAGTATAGTAATGGTCGTCGCAGGAACGTGGCGTCGATGTCGACGAGCGAGGTGGCGTGGGACGAGCTGGAGCCCGGCACCGACGTGCTGCTCACGGGCACGGCCGAGCACGAGAACTGCGCCAAGGTCTGGTACCTCGACGCCGCCTACGTCGCGCACCGCTCGCCGCGAGACGCCTCCGGGTCAGTGCTCCCTCTGCTACTACCGATGCCGTAATTATACCAACTCACCTAACCTGTAGCAAATTCATTGCATGGGACCCCTCAGGGGCGTAGCTACCGCCGTACCATCCTTACGGGGGCAAAAAATAAATGTGAATCGGCAGTTTAACTTGTTGATGGTCGAGGCGCAAAATTCGGTTGAAAAAAAAGGTCATCGCAGTTAAGTGCCCCACGTCACGTTTTGATACAGAGCCCATCAAAGGTGAGCTACGCCACGGGGGCCCCACTTCTGAGGTTGTAACCTCTCAGACCGGGGGCCCCGTCGGATTGCGGGCCCGTGGCATTTTGCCAGCCCTGCCACCCTATAGTTAAGCCACCGACTAGTACATTACTTAATTTAAAAACATACTTATTCAATTTTAACTTTATTATTTTTCTCCTTGCAGCAAAGTGCGTCTAACAACAAAATTCGACGCAAGTTTTATCAACATTCTTTCTCCTAACACTCCGACCACGTCGAGTTCGAGTAGTGCACCACAGAGCACCGCCAACACCCCGAAACGTCACCAATCTTTCGTTAGTCATAAGGAAGCTAAGAGGGTGGTAAAGTCCACCATGAGCTTAGATCGGCACTCGCTGAAACCTCTGAACTTGAAAGGTATATGTAACGGAAACAGTGACGGAGCGTTTCAGCCATTGTTGGCTGTTGTCGATGATAAAAACAATATACAGGTAAAGACTAATAAACTTAAAAGGGCTTATTAATTATGTGTTATTAACTTGATTATGCTTTTTTCATATAATATTTGCAATTACGCCAACACTAGTTACTAATTCATGGAGCTTAATGTTCCAAATAAACCAAATCAAACATGCTATTGCTGGATAAAAAAAAACCGCTGAGATCTTTTCGCCGGCTCTTCTGAAGTCAGAGGTGTTTCTTTCCGAACCGGTGGTATATTTTTGACGATCAATAACAAAGTGCAATGCTTTTATGCCGAATAAAGAATTTGAATTTATCTCGGTTGGGGCCAAATCAAGTTTCATAATTTTAAAGTACTATACATAACAAAATTTAAAATTCTCAGATCTGATTAATCACTCATAATAATGTATTTTCAGATAATGCGCGGCAGAAAACTCATAACAGAGATACCGTCAAATTCCGACGACCAAATCACAAAAATCAAGATAACTCCCTGTAACCAATACGTCATATACGGTTTTAATTCCGGTATCGTCAGAAAGTTCACTTTACGCTCCAAAGAAAATAAAGATATAATGGATGTCAATAGTGCAGTTCAATACATGAATTTTGTAAATCAAAATCTAATGATGGTCGCGGGGAAGAACCGTTGTCTCATGGCGTATAGGTTGACTGATGATGGCGAATGGAAACCTAAGATGTTACAAAGAGGAAATACTAACCTTGGATCTCAAGAAATATTAAACGATATAAATGGTACGATATCACCTATTAAATATTATTTATTTATTTTATTTATTCTTTATTGCACACACTACGAAAACATAACAAATACAAAGAACAAATTTTACATAATATAGTATGCAAAGGCGGCCTTATCACTTACAGTGATCTCTTCCAGGCGACCTCTATAGTAAAAACATATTGTTGTTAGCCAGGAGAATTGATCGATATTATTTCATCTTTTATCAAAATTGAAGATATGTTCAGTTAAATTAAATTTCTATCCAGTAATGAATATTCGAAACTGTTGTAGCAATACAAAGTATCGACAGTCTATATTTGTGGATGACAACACGACAAATATTTTTTTATGAATTATTATAACGTTACATGCATAATAATTGTCTACATTGAGTATTTATATAATTACATATATAGGGTTATTTGTAACAACCCGGCAATCTCGCAGGATTAGATAGCTAACACCATAAGCAACAACTTTTGTTCTACGACTTATGATAATTTGTTATATTTATTTTCATACAAAAATAAGTATTAATTTAATTTCCCGCTTGAACGTTTATAAATCGACGCGCAACGCAAAGATCGACGCGTCGCGTCGTCCTTTCGTTTATGAATGAAATAAAGACCTACAAATGTCACGACAGTACGACAAAAACTTGTAAAATCTTTTTTGTTTTCATGTATTGAGTTATGTCCGAAGTCGTAGAACAAAAGTTGTTGCTTGTGGTGTTACCTATCTAGTCCTGCGAGGTTGCTGAGTCGTTACAAATAACCCTATTTAGAAATCAATATAAATAAATAGCTTCCAAACAAATCTGTGTGGAATGGTGGCGAAAATGGTAACAGAGTGTTTATACATTTAAGGTTTTAAGAAGAAATCGAATCAGTCGGATAAGATATCGAGTTCAGAGAGCGAAACAAGCATCAGCTCCAGGGACCGTCTCTTCAGAAACTGTGACCTAAAGGGACGACTTTGTAAAGGAAGCAGTTTGGTGGACTGCTACTGGATAGAGGATGTTGGACTTATCACGATAGAATCCAACGCCACTATAAAGCTCTGGGACAAGGATTTGAATTTAGCAAGCGTTCTCAATGGAAGACAGAGCGACGTCTGCGTCTATTGTTCTGCATTCCAGAAGAATGTGTTGGTGTTATGTGATGACTATAATCTATCTTTTCAGGTAAGTTTATACTTTTTTTTAACTTAATAGTGTCTTTTATTACTTTTGGGCCATTAAAAAATAGCGGTGGGCCATTAATTATTCGCCTATAAATGCCCACGCTATTGGGCCGCCGGTACCAGCGCTATGACCATCATTTTCCTTTTCGTCATTACGTTATTAGACCCCCTGAAGAGTCGGCATACTGATACAAATGACATGGAATTTTGTGTTACCATCTCCCGGTCTATGATTACTATTATTCAAATTCAAAATACTATATTCAATTATGAAGTATTTACACTTTCTTATTGATTATTTTATAACTTTGCTAATATTTAATTTAAACTTAAATTTATTATGCAAGAATATATAAAGATGAAAGACTACTGAGCCTCTTGCGGGTTCTTCTCGGATCTTTCTATATATTATATAATTATATACAAATATAATTGACTATGTATTTCATTTAAAAATGAGTTTACTACTAAGTTTCTATAATCCAAATCAATTTGATTTAGTTCTAAAACAATATTTTACTGGTTTGCAGGATTAGTTGCTACACTAACTAATCCTGCAAACCAGAACACAAGTTCGCCACTAAATATTAATAAACTCGATTGTCTAAAGAATTTGAAATTGCATTCGACAATTAATACTTTTTTTTTTTTTATAGCCTAGGTTGGCGGACGAGCATTTGGGCCACCTGATGGTAAGTGGTCACCGACGCCCATAGACATTGGCAGTGTAAGAAATGTTAACGATCGCTTACATTGCCAATGCGCCATCAACCTTGGGAACTAAGATGTTATGTCCCTTGTGCCTCACTCACCCTTCAAACCGGAACACAACAGTACCAAGTACTGCTGTTTTGCGGTAGAATACTTAAAACTTAAAACATACAAACTTTTACAGATATTTGAATTAAGAAGAGGAGAACAGATTCAACTGGAAACAGTTCAAGAATATAAACTCAATAACAGGATATATTCCTGCGCCCTTACAGAGGACGGTAATATGCTGGCGATGGGACTTGATTCCGGTGATGTTGTGGTAAATAATTCAATTTGTATATATTATGGCAAAAATTAGTCATATATGTTAATTATTCGATTTTTTTATTGTATAATATTGTTCTACTCTTTCGAATAGTGAAAATAATATATAAAACGATAACTTATTTAAAATTAATTAAAAAAAAATAATCTCACATTGATTTTGTAATAATATAAAGAAAACTATGTAACCAAAGATGTTGAAGTCAGACAAATGGCCGGCCATGAAATACTGGCAAATTCTTTATATGCAGTATAAATGATATATTCGCCTACATTATTTTAATACATAACATTCAATATTATATTAATAGTGAGTTTGATTAAAAATAAAAAAATTAAAATGTTTTTGCGGTCCGCACTCATATATATATATATATATATATATATATATATATGTTATTACTGCACCACCTACCTCATATCCTATGGGTTATTCCTTACACCGTTGGTTGCCTGGAAGAGATCGCTATGTAGCGATCTCTTCCATAAGGTCCATAAGGTCGCCAAAATTGTATGCTACTTTTATATAGGCTGTCTAAGTTATTGTAATGAAAAAATTGTTGTGGTGTACAATAAAGTATAAATAAATAAATAAATATACTGACCTACCACTAGTCGGGCTTTGTGCAAGCTCGTCTAGGTAGGTACCACCCACTCAGTGCCAGTGTGAAGAGCCAGTGTAATTACAGGCACATGGCACATAACATCTTAGTTCCCAAGTTTGGTGGCGCGTTGGCAATGTAAGCGCTGGGTTACATCTCTTACAATGCCAACGTCTATGTGCCTCGGTGAAAACTCACTATCAGGTGGCCCATACGCTCGTCCGCCTACCTATTCTATAACCGTACGCGTCCCGTTCGCAGATCTGGAGCGTGCAGAACAAGCGGCAAGTGAAGCTGCTGAAGCAGCACAAGAGCAAGGTGCAGTGGTGCGCGTTCTCGCCCGTGCCCGAGCGCGGCCCGCGCGCGCCGCTCGACGACGAGCCGCCGCTCGTGCTCGTCACGCTCGCCGCTGAGGTCGTCTGGTGGAACGTCACGCACGTCATACGCGTGCGCAGCAAGGGATACTTGAGGTCAGCACAACTAAACACCCCGACTGTTTACTATACTTCAATCGACTAAATTGAGTGTGACTTTAGCCTCTTCTATTATTATTGACCAAACTAAAATTTGGCTTCCGTCACTATTTTCCATGTTAGATTAGTGAAAATAGGTAAATTAATATTTATGAATGACATTATAGTTCAAATAATTAATGAATAATTCAAAAATGAATTACCTGAAAAAAGGGAACAAATTGCTGCATTTGTTTTGTAATTCGAAAGAAGTTTATGTAGTTAACTCTTGTGTTTTGTTATAATTATAGATTAAATACTCGAAAATATTTGATAGCTAACAACATAGCAGAGACATCTGTAAATTTAATGTGTAAAATTTTTGATAGCTTACTCGGGCTATGATTAGCAGGGACTACATACTATAAACATTTTATTTGTATGATAAATTGGCTTAATTCGCATATTTACCTTAACAGGACCGGTCTAAATGTAATCACGCCACTAGCGAGTCCACTAGACGTAAGGAACGAAAGCCAACAGGTCGACAATTCTAGCTCGAACGCATGTAATAATTTCTTCTTCGGAGGTAATCTGTTAAACCCACAACAGTGTTGGAAAGTTAACTGGAAAAAGAAAACGTAAGTATTGAACTGTTTAATTATAAAATAATTCAATAAACTATACAATTTTAGAGTATTTTTCATTAAAATAACAGCATCTTAGTAAAACAGTCCAAATAGGAAGATATTTTTTTGTGTTGAGTTTTTTACATAACATCCTCCAGACCGATTTCGGCCACGGTGGCCAATCTCAAGAGAGATTAGCCAACTGTGCAGGAGACATTATAGTGCACAAGTGTGTGCACTCTCTCTTCCCTAGCTCTCATAATCCGATGGGACGGCAATCCGACACGACCAGAAAGAGTTCAGGTGCAGGACCAACGGCTTAACGTGCTTTCCGAGGCACGGGAGTGTACACACTTCCACCTTCCAAACTCCGGGCTGTTACTGAGAATTGTCTGAGAGAAAATCTCAATAACTTTTATTGGCCCTTTTATTTATACATTTTTATAATAATCTTTATATACATAATTATGTATAAAACTTAAACGGCCTCATATAACTGCAATTTTATTTTACAATTTATTTTTAAGGTCTAAAGAAAATTCAAAAAGAAAAGAAATACTGGCATGTATAAAACTATCTGGAATGAACGCGAAACAAATTTGCCTCGACGAGAAATTTTCCTGTTTCGTGACAGTCGACAATCCTGGACATATTCATATAATGAAAATGATGACTACTTGTTCAACGTAGCACAGATACATTATCATTCTTATCGTTTCTAATTATACGTAATGTTATTGTTATTAATTAAACAATACAGTTTATGATTGTCGCGTTCTCTGTGATGGATGACAAGTACATAAAATTAATTTAATTTGTTATTTATTATGAAATTTGTGTGAAATGAAAATACTTTTAAAATTCCGAGAATTCGGTTGTTGTACTTTGCATTTAAAAAAATATCATGTATAGATAGTTGAAATGAACAAACATTCATTTATAATAATATTAGTTTAAATTTTTTATACAATAATTTACAATAACGAGATTATGAGTAATAAATGCTCTCTGCCTTCGTGATACATAGTTAACTAGTAACCGAAATCAGTATAGAACAATTAGTCTAATATAAACTGCCATTTTACAATTTAAATAAGAACTTTTGTATCTCTTTTTAAGTCAATTTTAACAACGAAAAATCAATACATAAATTATATAATTTAGATTTTTAATTATACATTTTAATTGGTGAAATAGAATTAAAATGTTTAAAATAAATTAATGCAGATAACTTTGTACTATAATTGCAATTCCCACCAGTGCTTTTTTTATAAAATAAGTTTATAATGTTGTTAAGAATAACCTAAGGAATTATTTGATCTTCAGTGTCATTCGTTATACATACAATCCTATTTTTATAAGAAGTTATCTTAAAGTTAAGGTGGAATGGACATAGCCAGTATTAAATTATGAAACATTAAAAAAAAAAAATAAGGGATACCAATGCTTAGGATGTGCATATGAAATAAATTTGAAGCCATTTTGTTTGAAAAATGTCCGCATTTGATTTATCTGCGCCATTTTGGTAAATGATTGTAAATAGTAAATGATTAAAGATAGAAAAAACTGTTTATGTATCTTATATATAATGTTATTATTAATGGTGCTATAAATGTCGTATTTCAAGTAAGTTTTGAATTTAAAACGTCAAATACTATTGGTAATGTTTTGTTTTAAAATTATTATTATTTTAGAAAATGTCAATGCTCAAATGATGCATTTGCTAATTGTTCCTAGTTTACTTACCATCTATGTTTATTTTTTAATTTGATTACGACACGCAAAAAATACCGCATAATGGATTTTTTTATTTTGATGTAATGTGACAAATTATTTGAATGTGATCTTAATTAAACATTTACAATGTCTTCAAACAAATAATTATTAGCAATATTATAGAAAACATAATTATAAGAAGTAACAATATGTATGATGTATCATTATTTAAAATGCAAAAATAATAGTTATATTTTTTGATGTTTTAGACATTACATATTTTGTGAACAATTCTTTACATTCTTAAATAAATGCATTTTTCTTAAAATGGTTTTTAACTTAATTTGACGTACTACTTTGGTTATATATAATAAAAAGGTTTATCAATATAATATAAAATGAATAAAAATCTACAAATAAATAAATTTGAAGTGTCTCACTGTTGTTTGAAAATAACCGCCTCTTTTTAAGTTCATATGCCTATATGCGAGCTACCATAACCTAAACAATCCTTTTTTGTTGTGCACTTGTTTGTCCAGGATAACATTAAAAATACAAATGTTAATAGTAATAAGTTTTTCAAGGTACAGTTTAGTCTTTATTTAATTGAAATCGATCAAGTCTGTCAAGATTTATATCAAATTAAATTTTACGTACGTATGTTTGTCCACCATTTTATTTAGATAGCATAAATTTGAAGTGAGCTTGTGATTTAACGTATAACTGTCTTTTTAAGTCTTATGACTATCCAACTAAAACCAAAGCAACCATTTTATTTGGTGCACGCTGCTATCTAAGCATAATTCTTTATTTTACTTTTCTTTGTTTTTCTTATTTATAACATTAGTAAGGATATACTATTATTATATATGCGAAAAATAAATATTTTACAATACTTATTAATTTTATTTCTTACTTATATGATAAGTCTATAGTGTGTATTAAACCTAATAGCTTAATTTTTTATTGTAGCAACAAAGTTTTTTCCCACTATGATTTTAAATTTTAACGGATTTTTGAACAATTGTCAAATTGTGTTTGAAGACAAGTTAGAGAATAGCTTTGCAAGAATTTTGAGAATATAATTGATATAAATGACTGAAATTTTTTTTTAAACGTGTGATATCTGCTTGTTTTTTAACAGTGGTATATTTTGTACCTTTATTCAGTACAAGAAGTTGAAAAATGGCACAGTTTAATTACCTTAATGAATTAAATAGTTTAGCTACAATAGACGGACCCATAACTCGTGGGCCACTACAGCGATGGGTTAAAAAGAGTAATAATGAAAATCTAAATCCTTCTTTAAGTACATCATTTAAAAATATATCAAATATAAACTTAAGTGCGTGTAACCAATCTATGCAAAAGTTGTCAGTTTCTAGTAATCAGAGTTATAACAATATTTTGTCCAGTAACAAAACACCGCCTAGAAATGAAACTAAAAAAGGCAAGAAAACTCCTTCTAAAAACAAATCTCCAGGTAACTTTAAATCTACAATCTATACATCTTATGTCAGTTGTTTTGAATTATAAATTGAATCGTTTTTTCATAACTCTAGGTCGATCGACAACACCAACACCAAACAAAGCTTCAAAGACTCCTAATAAAGCAGACAGATTTATACCTTCAAGAAGTAACTCAAATTTTGATTTATGTCATTATATGGTGAGAATATTTAGTTTAATTTTTAAACAATATTAAGTTAAGGAAAAAAATTTAGTAACTTTTTGTAGTCATAAAATAAATGTCACACAAATAAAATTACCTATATTTGTAATTTTTTATCACAGTTAAGTCGAGAAGATGACAAAGGTGAAGAAGCAATTCCTCAAACAGCGGCTAGTGAAGCTATTGGGCGTGCACTAACTGATACTGAACCAGGCAGACTCTTACAATACACTTGTAAAGCTCCTGCTGCTCCTGAGGGCTACCAGAACAGGCTCAGAGTGGTATACTCACAGGTATTTTTTATTAATTAATTAGATGTGCCAGTAATTTTATAAATTTACTTATATATTACTAATATATTTTATATAGTTTCAATACCATGCACTTAGTATGCAAAATAGTATATTATTTATAAAATAATTATTCTATATCATGATAAATAAAATAAGTAATTACCTTCATACAGGCTAAAGTTCCATCATCAGTAAAAAATACAACAAGATACATTCCACAAGCACCAGACAGAATTTTGGATGCACCCGACATTCTGGACGATTATTGTGAGTTATATGTCTTATGCTTGATTTATGATATATGTCCACTTTAAAAATTTACCAATTATATATATAGCTTATAATGAAATTTGTCATTTGTTCAAAAACATAAATATTATTAAGGCAAAGGCTACTCCTCTACTCTCGAGAAAGCTATGAACTTATTCCAGTACCAACATGTTTTTCTTCAATACCAAGCTCGAGATGAATTATAAACTAAAATTAAGCACATGAAAACTCAGAAGCCAATAAAAAAAGGTATTTTAAATGTCTCTCCATTTCAGACCTTAACTTAGTTGACTGGAGTGCATCCAACATACTAGCTGTTGCCTTAGGAAATTCAGTATATTTATGGAATGCTGGTACTGGCCAAATTGAACAGTTACTGACATTAGAAGGATCAGAAACAGTTTGTTCCGTTGGATGGGTACAAGGAGGCGGTTCTCATTTAGCAGTTGGTACGTCAGCAGCTACAGTCGAACTATGGGATTGTGAAAAAATTAAAAGATTGAGAGTAAGTTTTATTATATCTTATAACTATATACGGTGGTGGTCATATAATTAGAAACACTTCTTATGAATAAAGAAAGTATAACTTCAATGTACAAATGCTCAGAAAAAAATATACACATTCAATAATTAATACATATATATAAGGTCCTCCAGACCGATTTCGGCCACGGCGGCCAATCTCAAGAGAGATTAGCCAACTGCGCAGGACATATTATAGTGCACAAGTTTGTGCAAACACAGGTGCACTCTCTTTTCCTTAGCTCTCATAATCCGATGGGACCAACGGCTTAACGTGCTTTCCGAGGCACGGGAGTGTACACACTTCCAACTTCCAGACTCCGGGCTGCTACTGAGAATTTCCTGACAGAAAAACCCAATAAATATTTATTGGCCCGACCTGGGAATTGAACCCAGGACCACCGGGTCTGCGGCCTTATATCTAGCCACTAGACCAACGAGGCAATAATTAATAAACATGCAATAATATAGCCACTCAAATAAAAAACTCATTAAATGTGTAAAATATAAAACATGTCTTTACAATTTTGAAAAGTGAAAATGAAAAGTTTTGTAAAATATAAAACTTTTCATTACAAAGTGAGTCTTACACATGTAAGAGTTTATTTTCTGTTACTGGGCACTTGGACGCTTAATTAGAAACATTTAAAAAAAGCTTCCATAGCTCCTTTTTTTGAAATTGGACAATTACATTTCTTTCTTGGCTTTTTCTATTATTTTGGTGGCAATTCAAAATTTAATCTGAATTTTATTTTGTTCAAAATGGGCAAAAATAAAAGTTGTGATGCATCAACAAGGCAAATAATTGTTAGTTTACATATAGATCGTAAGTGGGCGTACAGAAGAATAGCTGAGATTTAAATTGTTCTGTTAAGAAAGTTTTTAATGCAATTGATCATTATAAAACACATGGAACTGGATGGATGGAAGATACACTAATCGTTCGTGTTGCTAAAAAAGACCCAAGTAAAGGCTGGATTAGACTGGTCAGCAAATAGTCCAGATTTAAACACGATAGAAAATCTCTGGTATATTGTTAAAAAAAAAGTCTCAAACAAACGTAACACCACTCAAAAACGAACTATATGAAGAATTTGTTGAAGCATGAAATTCAATCCCCCTAGAAAAATGTATGTGCAGTGCTGTTATTGAAAATAATGGATACGCCACTAAATATTAATTATAACTATTGGTAGGCTGTGGATAGTAGCTAATTACTAATACTTAAAAAAATATTGATTTTTTATACTTTTTTGTTGTTGTTTCTAATTAGTTGACCATTATTGTTCATACTTTAAAACTGATTTAAATGTTTGTCCATAATGTAATATTGAAACTGCACTTATGTAATGGGATTTATATTGTTTTTCTAATAAATGATAAATCATTGAACATATTGTTGTCCGATTTATTGTTTAATTTCAAAATAAAAACGATTGTGGTGAAGTATCTCACATAATGTCAAGGACCGTTGGTAGTGTTTCTAATTATACGATCACCACTGTATACACTTCATAGTTGCATAATTATTAAAATTATATATATATTTAATATAGTTACATTATATTATTATATTATATTTAATATAGTTTTAATAAGTAGGGTGATTCTAAACAGTTTAAGTTCTTCTATTGCACAGATAATGGATGGACACACGGGTCGCGTGGGTTCGCTTGCGTGGAACCTGTACGTGGTGTCGAGCGGCGCACGCGACGGCAATATCGTACATCACGACGTGCGGCAACGTGACCACGCTGTCGCATCGTTTGCTGCTCACACTCAAGAGGTAAAAAAATTTTTTTAAGTGTATTTGTACTTCATACCTTCTTTGCAGTATAATAAACTACAGACAGGCAAGTACAGCTGTAGATTATAAAGTTCGGTTCAAAGCGCGGGTTTTTTTCTATGATGTAAGAGCTTTTTCATAGGGCTGATTTGTCTTCGGTCATATTAAATTGCCATAACATTCTACTATGGCAATATAAGAATGGAACCAAACCTGTGCTTGTATCTGCTTCAGTATATTTCCTACACATTTAACTATCACTTAACTTGTTTAACATGGCTGCCCTGGTCGAAGTCGACAGAGGAGGGTTCATCATCATTATTATTAACTGTTTTGGATATAAAAATCAAGTAATATTTGTAAAAATGCTTTTTAATTATTTTATTTCTTTTAGATATGTGGCTTAAAATGGTCACCAGATGGTAAATATTTGGCATCCGGTGGTAATGACAATCTGCTGAATATTTGGCCCATCAACCAAGGTCAGCACTACTCACAGCCACAGTATCTCTACTCTTTCAAGTAAGCAAACCATGAAGTTGATATTTTACAAATTTAGTATAATTTGAAATTAAAAAACCTAAATATATGACAATTTTGAATGGTAAATTGTTTGATAATTTTGTGCCGCTGCTCATAATAACAAGGAAATATTTTTCTATATAATAATCATTTACAAGTTCAACAATAGCTACTATATAGTATAGTTTAGGTACATAGGTATTATAATTATAAAAATTAAATTTCAGTCAACACTTGGCAGCAGTGAAAGGTCTAGCATGGTGTCCATGGAGTGCAGGGATCCTGGCTTCAGGCGGTGGTACTGCCGACAGAACAATACGCATTTGGAATGTCAATACTGGGACCAATGTTAACACAGTAGATACTAAGTCTCAGGTAACATCCTAATATTAACTAAAAAGTAGTTTTTTATGCACATGACTAAAATGAAAATTACTCCATAACTATGGTTAGCTGTGAGGTATGTAAGCAGTGCCGGATTAAGGTAACTTGATGCCCTGAGCAATCTTCCCCTGTGGGCCCCTCTATCCTTTGTAGTTCACCCAAAGAATTGATTGAAAAAACCGAACCGAACGTTAACGATAATTTAAAACGCGCGAATTTTGAAATTGCTTTAACTTTCGTGTGCTCGTTTTGTTTTGTCGGTCGTCTCTGATGCCCTAGACGGGTTGCCCTAAGCAATTGCTTAAATAGCTTATAGGCTAATCCAGGACTGTATGTAAGGGACATTTTCAAGGACGAAGTCACTGAAGATATGACAGAGAGAGAGAGAAAGAAATAAGTGAAAGAGAAAAAACACTACAGTACTAAATAAATTTGATAAGAGCCAGTGAATGAGAGTCAATTTGTATGTTACAGGTGTGTTCCATAGTATGGAGCACGCACTACAAGGAGCTGGTGTCGGGGCACGGCTACGCGCACAACCAGCTGGTGCTGTGGAAGTACCCGGCGCTGACGCGCGTCGCCGAGCTCAGCGGGCACGTGGCGCGCGTGCTGCACCTCGCGCTGTCGCCCGACGGCACCACCGTGCTGTCCGCCGGCGCCGACGAGACGCTGCGGTACTCACTCACTACATCTGAACATTATACCGTAAACCTCAGACGCCTCGTGTACGAACGCAGCGCGACGAAATCAAATTGATTTTATATACAGATAAATGATCCAATTAAATTTTATTAATTTTGGAGTAATTTGAATAAATAAAACACATACATAAAGACTAACTCAAAATAAATAATTATGTTACTTTATCCAGTACTCAATTAATATTAAATTTTATTTCAGTCTCTGGAAGTGCTTCATGCTTGATCCGTCTAAGAAAAAAGAACCAACTGATTCAAAGGCAGCAAAATCTCTCCTAAATATGAATGCATTAATTAGGTAATATAAATTAGCGAGATTTAATTGAGAAAAAAATGTGATTTCTTTATTATTAATAGTAAATTTAATTGACAAAAGTTTTGGATTTGTTGACTGCTTGTAAATACATTAATACTAATGTATTTCAACATTGTTGTAATCGAATGGTTAATCCATAATTTGTATTGTGCATAAAAGGAGCATTTTTTCAATCAACACTAATGTTGCCATATTTTTTTAAGGATTTTAGCTTTATAGTTAAAAATTAATTACAATTAATTATATTATTGTAAAACGCTGTGCTTTAGTGACTACTTATTTATACATTATAAGAATTGATGCAACGTTTTTTTAATAATGTTAATGTTTTGATATTTTTTCGAAGGCGACAACTCTAATTTAAATATTTTAGATTATTTTATTACTTTTTGACTGAAAACAAGAGAAGTTGAGGTCGTTAAATGTATCGCGATTCTTTTTCTCAACCTGATTCTACTTACTTACTAACTTACTTTCTCTACCTCATTTCTTGTCTTAGTCTTCTTTCTTTCATTTAACATTTCATTACCTCGGCTTCCTTATTTTAATTTAATATATTTGTAATCCATATTTCTGACT
This sequence comes from Nymphalis polychloros, assembly GCA_905220585.2. Taxonomy (NCBI): domain Eukaryota; kingdom Metazoa; phylum Arthropoda; class Insecta; order Lepidoptera; family Nymphalidae; genus Nymphalis; species Nymphalis polychloros. The sequence continues at coordinate 3,284,581 of HG992253.1, forward strand.
AGAATACGAGTATATATGCCAATTATTTCTAATATCTATGAATTTAAAAATGAATTGTGAACATTTTAATTAGTGACTGTTATTTTCTTTAATAAATAATTAAAAATAATAAGAATTACTTTTAATTTCTCCCAAATGATTTCTTCTTATCTCAAGGATAACTAATAACGAGCTTAATTCATTCAAGAAATATACGTAGACGTAAATTTCCAATTTCAAAAATAGAAGTGCGCCGAAGTTTTTTCTACGGGTATGAAGCCATTCTTATGATAAGCTCCGCCTCCAGACTCATTCAGAAACATCTAGCAACGTACTGCACATTTCTGCGGCCTACTAGGGAAATGTGAGCATACCACAATAAAATGAAACACATGAAAAATTAAAGTGTGAAAGGCAGAAAGAAAAAGAAGTTATATCCATTTTTTTTTATAAATAATAAAAAGTGACAAAAGAAACAGAAGTATTTTTAAAATTCTGAGGGATACATAATTGAAATGTACATATTTAATTCAAAAAAAAATTGCAATTTTATTTAAATAACGTATGTTTTATCATCTATATCTGTAAATTGGTGTCTTAAAAGTTAAACAACAATTGTAAAAAGAAACGTTTATTAACTATGTGGTACATGTTGAAGTTATTAGTGGAATGTAAAATGAAAATACATTAAAAAATAAACTCAAATAGATATACGAATAAAATGTGCGCTATATTTAAAAAGTGTGATGTTAAAAAGCGACAAATTCGTGGAAGCCGTGATATGACTAGAACTAAAATTATACAAGGATTTATATAGAATTTGATAAATGCAAGAAAGGAACTAACTTAAATATATAAGCTTAACTTTGGATTGCGTGATGATATACTTGGTAAGCTTAATTATTTATAGTACTCTTTAATTTATTTATCTTTTATTCTACAATTAATAGAAAAAAAAACGCTTTCCAAAATAGAAGAATTAATACAATAAGTTAATTAATATGATTTTGACTAAGCCGGCAGTTCTAGTTTCTATGTGATGTGACAAGATAATATTCATTATTTTATTTCCTTACTTCTGACAATACAAGGAATTCTAGTGTCCACAACATTCATTGCTTAAGTGTAGCTATTTACATTTAAAATATCAAAAAAGTATAACAAAAAAAAATAATAATTACTATTTCATATATATCCAACTGTAATTATATGAAGTATTTGATATAATTTTGTTGTACTAATAATTCAATAACTGTGTTCGTTTATAACGTTGTACAATTAAGATTTCTTATTAAATTGCAAATACATTCAAAATAATACAGATTCGTGAAACGTATCATAATAGCTTCTTTAAGTTGATAGTGTGAACAGAGCCCATCTAGCCCGCAGAAATTCTTAAAACTAATAGAAAAATAATAAAAAAAAATTTATAAAGCAATTACTCACAACTACTCTTTGTAAAAACGTACTAAGTACATACTTAATTAATAAGATATTTTCTAAAAATATATAAAAAAAAAATGTTGCAACATAGTTAATTTTATCGAAAAATATCGCCATTACTATCTTGTATATCATAACTTCGTGAAAATTATTGTAAAATTATTTAATTTTGTTTCCATTACATACATATTGCAACTGTTCCCTTAAAATCGCCTCCGCTCATAACATAATCAATACCACATTCAAATGTAACATTATTTATATAAAAATGCATTAACACACTAACGATACAATGAATCTACATTGTACTTATTGCTACATTACAAAATCTATCGTATAAAAATGCCGTTTTAATTTAGTAGCACTTTTTTATTCTGTAAGCTCTCATATTATTAAGTACCTATTAATTGTAAAAATAACGTCCACCGCTCATTGTAAAATATCGTGAGATTCCCTCGATCAATACTGTGTTAATAATATAATTACTCGTATATTAATAATTAACTTTTTGGGGGGTTTATAACTTAGGTTTGGGAACCATTGTACAATATTCATTATGACACATCTTAATTACTTTGTTTGGTGTTGTTATACACAAAACTTTTTACTAGTGATGTACTAACATTTTAAATGTTCAATGTGAGTATTTTTTAACTCAAATCGAATTAAAACTAAGATTTTTATAACAATTTAATATGCTTATAACGATACATATACCGTGAGATTATGATCAATTTTGTTACGTTTCCGATCTTCAAAAAAATCCGTACTACCTAAATTGTAAAAACAGTAACTAGCTGATCTATCGATTGAACGATTTTTTTAGACTTTATAAAATACAACTGATTTCGTTGCGTCACAAAAATATCACTTAAATTATTATCCGATAAAAAAATGTAATTGTAAAATCATTATTATTATTAAATTTGTTGTCCTATATTATTAAGGCGGTTTAGTTGAAATCAAATGACGGAGCCGAGACTTCGAGTGTGGGTAATATCGTCTCCTAGCATCGCGGACATCGCCACTGTATTGGATATCGGCTCGACGTCCCTCACCAACTGCTCGTGACTGGTCGTCAGCGGTCCCCCGTACTTGAAGCTGCGACGTAAACTAGATCGTATGCTCTTAGCCGAATCGCTCTTCCTGACGAATGATCTTCGCAAATAATCGCGGGTCAGCGTGAGGGAATGGCGGGAAGATGTCGGTCTGTTCGAGTGTGTCGGTCGAGTCCCGTCGGTTTCGTCGGTAAGTGTGATCGTCGGTGTAAAGTTGTATTGGGGCGGTTGCGACTGCGGCTGCCGATCGACGCTTTCGCTTAATGTGATTGGAATCTGTGATACGTCGTCTGTGGTTTCAGCTCGGTTTGAAGTTATCCTGAAATTAAATTAATAAATCTTATTTTGATCTTTTTACTAATGTAATTCATTATGAATTTTAATCATTCATATTGTGCAAAATATTTGTCCTTTTTTAACTTCATCATTATACAAAAAATTAATTTTAATGCTATTGATAACGAAATAAATAAATAACATTTCAGTTATGTGTTCAACGCGGTTTACAAGGGTGTCGCTCAACTACTGAGTGAGACTGACACGAGTAGAGCGTCACTTAAATATGTGCATACAATATACGGGAGGCATGGCACACGAAACACATTTATTACCGCTTAATACCCAAAATTTAAATCTCTCATATCGGACTCAACAAGTATTTATAAATGGATTCAAGTCCTTTGGGTCTGCGCTAATGATCGGCAGGGATTCACTTAAGGTCCTTTTATTGTCGTTTCTTTTGCTCCGTACCTTACAGGTGTATACAGTTGGAAAGGTTCTCACCTGCGCAGCGTGCGGAAGCTGCGTCGCAGCGTGGACAGCAGGCGCGCGCCCGTGGCGGTGGAGTAGGAGGGGGGCGGCGTGTACTTGGGCGGGGGGTCGGGCGCACGTGGCGGCGGCGGCGGGGGGTTCGGCGCCTCGCCCGACCCGTCCATGCGCGGCCGGTACAGGTTCTGCACGCGCTGCGAACATCGTAAACTACTGCGTGAGACTTACCACTCTCGATACACTTTACTAGTTAAGTATTTAATTTCCCTCTTACCGAGTCGTCCAAACGTTCGTTCGATGCGTAATCCTAGCAGCATCAACATTTTAAATATTTTACAACGCGACCGCAATATTATTATCGTATATAATATATATTTATTTACTTTTATACGAGAAACACGTCTCACCTCGAGTATATCCGGCGGACCCTTGGTTATATAGCGCCAGGTCTGCACGAAGGCGACCAGCGGCACCAGCAATAGGGCTCCCTGTTGCATAAAGACTGCCACTTGTCTCGCCCACACCGGGAAGTATCTGATCCACAGATAAAATAGGATAGGATAACAAGTTGTTCTACCAACTAATAAATAAATAAAAATATCGTTATAATTGTAAGAAATTTATGTAAAAATCAAGAATTATTTATTGTAAATAAAATAATACATAAAAGTAAAGTATGCTCTCTAACAGCCTGTAGATGTGCCACAGTTGAGCCTTTTTCTTATTAATGCCTCTTTTTATTTGAGGAGAAAATTTAACACTTTATTTTACCATAATGTTTTCATGCTTGGTAGACAGAGAGATTTAAATTGTAATTAATCACGATGTTACTTTCATCAACAAGTGCTAACGGGATTTTAAGCACATGGAAATTCGATGCTATTGGTAAAATATATCTAATGTTACAAAATAAGAAATATTCAAGTACCCTATGGGCTTCCTCCAACTATACAACTGACGTTGCTGGCCGACACGGAAATCCATCACACAAAGAGCCTGAAATCAAAACAATAACATTACACATTATACACAATTCTGTTTCATATAAAACGAAGCTATTAATAGTCATAAATTTGAATACAATTTATATATACGGGCTTTCAGAGATACGGCAGTTTACACACTTTCAACTTCAAGACTACTGAGAATTTTCTGACAGAAAAATCCAGTAACCTTTTATCGGTCCGACTCGGGATTCGAACCCAGGACCCCCCCAGGTCTACGACCGGACTGGACAAGCTACAAGTGTGGGCTCACGCAGAGAAGCACGGGCAGCACGACGGTCCACGTGAAGCTGAGCAGCGCGGCGAGCGCGTTGGGCCCGAACAGCGCCGCGACCACCGCGTCGGGCGCGTAGGGCCGCCCGCGCACCGCGAACACGCCCGCCGCCAGCGACACCTGCGCCGCGCCCTGCCACCACGCGCCCGCCCACGTGTAGTCCACGAAGTGCACCACGCGGATGCCCGCCTGACACACGACATATTTGTAAAATGAGATAACCTTTCCTTTAGTGAACGAGACAGTCATGCATAAAATTTAATGATTTTTTTTTTTAAATTCCTTGTTACAACTCTTGTACGAATTTTACATATTTCTCTATTAAAAAAAAAACTTTATGCCTAGTAATATTAATAAATATTCATTATTACTATTATTTCTTATAAAACGCAAAACGAAGAAAATATATTGAGATCAAATCGAAAACGATCTCTTTCTTCGCCCAGCTTCCGAACGCCAATTAGTAAACATGAAACGTACGGTACTAAAATGGACATACATCAGTGGACAGGAGCAGCCCGACCGCCAGCCCGAACACGCAGCTGAAGAACGTGATGGTGGTCTCCCACACGCGCAGCGCGCGCGCGTTGATGGCCATCACGCCCGTCACCACGCAGTGCCAGATCGCCAGCTGCTGCGCGATGCCGAACATTATCAGGATGAAGTAGAATATTACAGCCCACGCCGGCGATAGCTAAAATTAAAAAAAAAACATAGATTCGTTTTTGTTTTATCTATTTAAATTTTAGATAAAAATTTGTACATATGGACTCCGATATAATAATGATAATTAAAAAAATTGAAAAAAAAAATTCTAGCTTACAACATTAGCAGGCAAAACGGCTAAAGTAGCGGGCACTATTTGCGTAGCAAGTTGTAAGGGTTGCCAGCCACTTAGCACCCTTGCAGGATTACCAGTTCTCCACACTGTCAGACCGACTAAACTGCCGTAATGACCCATGTATCGAACCGGTGTCGACACTGTGTTGCCGGGTAACGGCTCTGAAGCCGGCCATAGAAATTGTGATGACTTTACTGTTTCTGAAAATACGAAGAACATTTTTTTTACTCTTTGTAACACTGATTTATATTAAACTTATTAACATTAAATGATTGATGATTTAATTCTATTTAAACATTAAATATTTCTCAACGTACCAAAACTGCTTGGTATAAAAACGTAGCCGTTATTCTTCAGGATCTGAACACACGTGTTGGCTAAGAACGAGCCCAGTAATAGCACTGCGAATGTAAAGGCCACTATACAACCACTTTCTCTCTGAAGCATGATGCTCGTCTTATTTTTCGGATCTTTATGAGATGTTAACTGCATTATACAGGGGCCGAGGAGACCCCATGTGAGGAATGTCTCTTGAGCTGCGGCTGCCCAACTCTGGAAGATAAAATTTCATAAAGTAATCAGCTTTTCATTGATCAATCTATTATGTATAAAATATTTTATTTTTCTGTACATATGATTATGGGCTTGTATTTATCAAGGCCCTTAAGGTTTATATGAAAGCCCGCCTAAGTACGTACCGCTCTTCAAATTTTTTACCAACTTTAACAACAATATTCAGTATTAATGAATTCAAAGATGATCGAACCAATACTTGTACTCATAGTTAGTGGCATATTATTGTAAGTAATGGCTAATATTTCTTACAGTATGTCAAAGCACAGCTTATAAAATTGGTGATTAATTATCTGTAGCAATTTTAGACTGCCTGAGTCTTGTGTCGTGTCGACTCGCCGCCCTATCGGATTATGAGAGCGAGAAAATACACCTGTGTGTTGCACTCACTCTTGTGCAATCTCATTATCCTGCACATTTGGCCTAGTCTTTGAGACCTGTTCTTAAGCCTACCGAAAGTCGAGAACTTTCTAGACGTGATGATGGAAATTATCCGCATACTTACATTGCTATTGATAAAAAATTCACTCCACTCGGTCTCAGAGAAGATATTTATAACTGAATCATACGGTATAAGAGTCAAAAGTTTTGTACAGAGCACCAAAGTACCACAGATGGGCAGGAATATGAGCATGTAGATCACCTGAAAATAATATAAACACATTATACAGCGTGTAACAAAACTCGTGTCCGACCCGTGAAATGGTTATTAGGTATCGTGTGTTGGTTCTATTTATGTAATAATTTTTAAAATACTAAGCGAAAAAGTTATCGTCGAATATTTTTTTTTTAATTAAATGACGAAAATTACTTTGCAACACAGGTGCGGGTAATAGCGCTCAATAGCTCTTACCTATCGGGTAGCTAAGACCTCAGTATTCCACGTTTTTCCTACCAACAGTGTCGATAAACACAATTAATATATATTTTTAAGTACTTTTTTTGCTTAGTATTTTAAAAATCTTTACATAAATATAATTAGTACATAAAGAAAAAGAAATTGGTATTAAAAAAAATAAAGTCAATTTATGGACGATAATATTACGTGATGACGTCATAAGAAAACATTGATGAATACTCGGACGCATCGGCCGATGGAGTGGAAGAGAGATAGATGCGTCGCAATCCGAACGCTTAGCCCGATCGTGTCTCTCGTTCGTGTATCGTTTGTTCCGCGCTCTCGCTTGCGCGCTCAGCTCAGGCGGAACGTTACTAGTCATGCTTTTTCGTGCATGCAACTAGCGTTCGTCGATTTATAAGACGTTATCACGTCAAAAAAAGTTAATACTGAGTTTTAATTCTTCTCAGTATATTCCGTACCGGTTGGTAGCGATTGACGAATATTATGTATTGATTTGATGAAACATACATGTACTATTTCATTTACTATTAAAGTGAAGTGGCAATTATGAAAATAAAATATTTTGAGTGATCACTTCATCAAAACTTATATGGCGTTTTAAGAGTAACGCTAATAATAATTTAATAAATAATAAATCATAAATATTAATTATTGTAGTTTATTATTAACATCATAAATTTAAAAATCATAGACTAAAAATATGTTATTCATTATTTTCTATCATATTATTAAGATAATAATTAAATATTTGCTTTACATAACTTTGTAAATTTGACGAGTTATAACAAAAAGTAGAAGAAAGTAAAGTAAAATCCTGCTAATGCCCCACTGCTGGGCTTGAGGCCTCTAGGCTTTCCACCACCAACCCACTTTGGAACAGCGTATCCTTCACCGCGGAGCACGAAATTAATTATAAACACAAATTAAATACACGAAAATCAACGGTGCTTGCCTGGGTTTGAACCCGCGATCATCGATTAAGATACACGCATTCTAACCACTCGGCCATCTCGGTTCTCAACTCTCTAACAAATAGTAATAAGATTAAATAACAAGCATGAAGGCAATCGATTATATAACGAATTACGAAAACACCTTCCTTAAGCTTATAAAGAATTATATAAAACTGATGTATTGGTATGAACCGAGTATTTTGCGTTCGGAAAATGAAATATATTGAAAATACTAAACATTTAGTCGAAAATACACTTCCATTAAATACTCCTCGCTTGGTTTTAAAATAATATAATTCTATCAAATTTGTATGTAAGTATAATATATTTAGGTCGTTATGTTATAATAAATTTAGTAGTGTTATAAATGTGACCTGAAGAGTTTGTTTGTTTGATCCGGCTAATCTCAGGAACTACTGGTTCGAATTTAGAATTTATTTTTGTGTTGTATAGTCCTTTTATCGAGGAAGGTTCTAGGCTCTAGTGATTTTTATTCGTTATATTTTTATTAATTACACGCGGGTGAAACCACGGGCACAACTAGTGTATTGATATGTTGTATTTTATATAAATGTATATGAGTATTATGTTTATTTATATATATATATATATAGGGTTTTCCATTAAGGGCGCTTGATCTTTGAAATGCAAAAAAAAAATACATGTAGGAGAGATATTTGCGAAATTTTTTTTTTATTTGGAAGGTCTATCGACCCCATTATGTATGGAATATGACATCATTCAAATGACCGCCACGGCTTCGGTTGGTGGCGCGCACACGAAAGGTCCAATTTTCGATGACTCTGGCGCACAAATCGGGCTGTATTTGATCGATGGCGTGGCGTATGTTGGCTTTGAGGGCATCGGTGGTTTGCGGCTTGTTGGCATAGACCTGCGACTTAAGAAAACCCCACAAGAAAAAGTCCAGCGGGGTCAAATCGCACGATCTCGGTGGCCAGTTCACGTCGCCTCCGCGCGAGATGACCATGTCCAGAAATTGCTCGTGCAGAACTTCCATCGTAGCGTGTGCTGTGTGGCACGTAGCGCCGTCCTGTTGAAACCACATGTTGTCCAGATCCATATTCTCGATTTCAGGCCAAAAGAAGTTGGTTATCATCGACCGGTATCGCACACCATTGACGGTGACGGCCACACCATTATCGTTTTCGAAAAAATACGGACCAATCACGCCTCCGGCCCAAAATCCGCACCAAACAGTCACTTTCTGCGGGTGCATTGCCACTTGGTGAACCTCGTGTGGATTGGTCTCGTCCCAAATACGGCAATTTTGCTTGTTGACATAGCCATTCATCCAAAAATGCGCCTCGTCGCTGAAGATGATTTTTTTGCCAAAATCGGCGTCAACTTCCAACTGCTCTAATGCCCAGTCAGCGAACACACGGCGCTGTCTATGGTCATTAACCTTGAGCTCTTGGGTCAGCTGGATCTTGTACGGGTGCAGGCTCAAGTCACAACGCAAAATTCGCCAAGTTGTCGTCTGCGAAAGGCCGAGTTCCTGTGCGCGACGCGGAATTGACTGCCGCGGGTTTTCAAGGACACTGTCGCGCACAGCGGCGATATTCTCGGCAGATCTCGCGTTACGTTGACGCACGGGAACCGGCTGATTGTTAACTGACCCGGTTGACTCGAATTTGTCCACCAATCGACGGATAGTCGACTCGGCAGGACGATCATCGCGACCGTAAAACGGGCGAAGTGCGCGGAACGTTGCTCGAACTGAAGACCCATTTTCATAAAACAATTTTATGATTTGCACGTGCTGCTCGACACTATAACCTGCCATGGTGGTTTGGGAGGACGGAATGAATATAACACACTGCATTTGACAGCTGTCACTCAAACAACATGGCCGCAATCAGCTGTCAAAGTTCAAGCGTCCCTATTGGAAAACCCCTTATATAGGGTTGTCTGGAAGAGATCACTACTTGAGTGATAAGACCGCCCCTTGCATGCATCATCCTTCCTAAGCTTTTGTCTCTTTTATTTTTTTTTGTTGTTTTCATTCTTGTGAGTGTGCAATAAAGTTATTTATTACTATTATTGTTTTCATTAAAATTCTTACCGAACATTGCCCTAATATTCGATTATAAGGCGCATTTTCGGGCCATCACTGTTTTAGTATGGTGACTATTTTTATAAGCTGTCGACTCGTAGATACATTAGGTATAAACTAGAGTTTATCATATGTGAAAATTACGGATTTAATTAAATCCAGGAAAAAAAACATCATCTCGTTTTCCATTGTGAAGGAAAACATCGTGAGGAAGCTCGCTTGTATCAAAATTCTGACCCATATATTCTTTAGTGTGAATACATAGCATCCTAACTAATATCACTCGGTGGTAGAGCTTTGCCACTCATCAGATATTATACCGAAAACAGCAATAATTTGTTTTGTGTTGTGTTCCGGTTTGAAGGGTGAGTGAGCCAGTGTAATTACAGGCACAAGGGACATAACATCTTAGTTCCCAAGGTTGGTGGCGCATTGGCAATGTAAGCGATGGTTAACATTTCTTACAATGCCATTGTCTATGGACGTTGGTGGCCACTTACCATCAGGTGGCCCATATGCTCGTCCTCCTAACTATATAATAAAAAATAAATAAAATAATAATAATATTATAAATGCGAATGTGACTTTGTTTGTTACGCCTTCACGCTTAAACCACCAATATAAAAAAAAAATACTTTCACCAATCGTAAGCTACATTATCCGCGAGTAACAAAGGCTATATTTTCTCCCCGGGAACTACGCGAGTGAAACCGTGAAGAAAATCTAGTATTATTATAAATATACACAAACGGGGGAAGCTGTAGAGATCAATTGTAGAACTAGTCTATATAGTGTAATAACAATAGAAATTTACATAATAGCAATAAAAGTAATCAAACTATAGACAAAAAATACTTTAGACTTCGGACATAATATAGTTTCCGCTAATAAAGGTCAACATTTATAATGCACACGAAATTCATCGGAGAAGGCGGAACCGTATAATTAGCGTTTGAAATTTTCAACTTACCTTGCCGTATGACCTCAATCCTTTGTTGAGCGAGACGAACACAATCATCCAAACTACGGCCAAGTTGAACGCGACTTGAAACTTTATCGAGCCGAAGCCGTTTGTACTTAAGTTACGTTGGAGAACCTCTCCGTGAAAATATTGCGGCAGTGTATCTTGTATTTTAATTGTAGCATTTTTTTGATTAACATCTGAAAATATATTTATTTATATTACAAATATGTTTTGGGCGATAACTATTTTCTAGAATTATCTACGACGCATAAGTCAAAAGCGTTCGTATAAAAACTCTTCGTAAGTTTCGAAATTATGTTTATGATGTTAAGTCTTATAGAAGCTACTTTAAATTCTTAATTCAAAAACGATCTATTACTGATGTACAATAACGATGACTCAAATAAAAGTTTGTACGTAATCGTAATTAATGTATAATATCAGATAAATAACACGGAAGTTATCTTGTCACTCCATTGTAATATTTATTATATAAGAAACATTATCACGACTGTTATCATGATTTGTTCGTGATGGATGAAGCGAATGCATTAATTCGCTTTTCATCCATCCATCTTCCCATACATACGGCGCCGGCCCTGGGTTAGAGTGAGAGGAGCGATCGGTGAAGGTCAGGTAGAACGGGGAGGGGGCGAAAATATCAAAAACAATTTCCAAGGGCACATAAGAGTTGTTTGATTTATATAATGTGATAATTATTATTTATACAATATTAACTGAAATGGCTAGATATAAGGCCGCAGACCCGGTGGTCCTGGGTTCAATTCCCAGGTCGGGCCAATAAATAGTTATTGGGTTTTTCTGTCAGAGAATTCCCAGCAGCCCGGAGTCTGGAAGTTGGAAGTGTTTACACTCCCGTGCCTCGGAAAGCACGTTAAGCCGTTGGTCCTGGGCCTGAACTCTTTCCGGTCGTGTCGGATTGCCATCCCATCTGATTATGAAAGCTAAGGAATAGAGAGAGCACCTGTGTTTGCTGACACACTTGTGCACTATAATATCTCCTGCGCAGTTGGCTAATCTCTCTTGAGATTGGCCACCATGGCCGAAATCGTCTGGAGGACCTTAAAAAATTTGTAATGACCCGGCAACCTCGCAAGACTAGGTAACTAATACCATAAGCAACAACTTTTGTTCTACGACTTTTGATAATTTGTTAGATTTTATTTTTATACAAAAATTCATTTAATTTCCCGCTTGGCCGTTTATAAATCTACGCGCATCGCAAAGATCGACGCGTCGCGTCGTCCTTTCGTTTACGAATGAAATATAGACCTACAAATGTCATGTTTTGTCGGCAGTAAGACAAAAACTTGTAAAATATATATATTTTTTCATGTATTGAGTTATGTCCGAAGTCGTAGAACGAAAGTTGCTGCTTATGGTGTTAGCTATCTAGTTCTGCGGGGTTGCTGTTCGTTACAAATGACCCTGTAAATAAACACTATCAATATTAGGCTTATATTTATTGTTTCATGTAAAAGAATACTTCAAGTCATTCCGACAAACTCACCGTCAAAATTAAACTCATGCGGCAGTGCCCACTTATATCTGTCGTCGGATGTTATAAATGAATCTCTGAAATAAACGAATATCCACGACAGGCCAATTATGCTGTAAATTCCGATCACAGCTTGTATTAACAACAACGTTATGCCGACACCCTGGAATATCGGCGAGATACGCCACATATCCACGGGACCGGACTCGAGGACTTGCCCCAAACATAAATGTAGAGTAAAAAGCGGTATTGCGACCAGAAGAGATAGAATGAAGAACTGAACTATAAAACTAGCTGAAAGATAGAAAAAAAAATTGTCAACGAAAAAAATCGTATACTTGATCTTAAAGATATAAAAGTAACAAATAAACATAATATTAAACTTATATTGAGATTAATTATGAGTATTTTTTACCTCCAAAATGTACGCTAAGTATGGCAAATCTAGAAATGTTGAATATTCCAACGGTGCAACTGAGGCATGCTAGCATCGCACTCATTCTGTGTGGCCAAACGCCAAATGGGGGTAAATCAGTCTCTTCATTTCTGCAATAAATAATTTTCATTATAGTTTACATTAAAAAAAACATCACTCATATAAAGAATAAGGCAATCATTACCTGTCTTCCGGAGCATCATTTTCACTTGGATTAATATGTGCTAGGCGAATCAATGATTCACTCGAAGAACTGGAGGCACTTAAACTTCTTCCTATATTTCTATTTGTATTCCGTTCTGTCCAGTCTACAGCTGTACCATCACTATCACCAGCTGAAGGTAAGGACAACGCTCTGTTCATCAGCAATGTTCGACGGCCCACTATAAGTGGTCCTGATGAACCGTCACTGCTTAGGTTAGCCGCTGTAACTTGGAGCTGTATCGGTGCACTAGTCGGTCGCATATTAACATGGTGCTCAAGAAACAATATAACGGGTAAAGTGAGAGGTTCACAGGGTGTTTCTTGTGTGGGTATTGCTGGCAATACAATAGGATCTAATCTTCTCATCGAGTTCCGTAAACAGTCACTTATAGTACCAGCCCTTTCTAAAGACAATGCAGAAACTTGCCTGTTACTCGGTAGTTCCGAGAAACTCTTTGAACGCAATAAATTTGTTTTCGGTGAAAGATTACTTTGCAAAATTTCCAATTCTTCCATTGAGGGTGCTGAAGTTTGAGCGTTAGCGTGGTACATCACCACTTGAGTTGTATCATCTATTGAACTCTGAGAATCTGAATGATCAGATCTATTTTCACTAGTGTTAACACATTTTTTAATTTCACAAATGAGATCATCATCATCACTATCTACAGATTTTGTACCATCATCTAAACATGCCAACAGTGATTTATCAAGTACTTCATCTAAGTCATTCAATATATCCATAAATTGACAAAGAGCTGTTGCCTGAAACTCTTCATCATTTGTGATGTCATAAGAATTATGTGATGTACAATTTGAATCAGACTTGTAATAATTAGCTATATTTTTTTGTAAATCTTCTTTCAAATCTTCTTCATCATCAGATGCCCTTTCAAAATCGCTTGTTTGTTCACTACTATCATTACTTTCAAAGTGACTGCTTGAGGCATCACTATCTGCACTACTACCTGGCTGACTCTCCCTCTGTTCATATCGACCTTCATCCATGTTCACAACTTCCATTTTTATTGCATGGCCTAAGTCATAACCAGCACGGCTTGGAGTAGACCCTATAACAAGTAAACAATCACTAAGCCGTTAAAAAAAAAAAAACAAATAATGCAGACTAAACATTATAACATACAATATTTAGGAGACACAATTTTCCACAGATTATACATGGTCGACAATGCATGTAATCTTAATGGTTATTTACAAGCAAATAAGACGCAGAGCTAATGATTCTAATTATTGTAAAACACCTATGAAAAATGGTTAAAATTTAGCACCACAATGCCAACTCAGTATGCAATGCTTGTAAATTGTATGAATCATACTAGGTTCTCAATATTTGCTAGTCACAAAGATAAAATCTTAATGTCTAACCTACTCTACTATCTTTCTTTGCGAGAAAGAATAATCAACCTCTTGATACTGTTTCAATAAAATTTATAAAGAATTATAACAATGATAAAAGTTTATTTAGTTTCTTAATGTTTTTATTTATTTTTCTGATGATTCTTTTTATTTTTTTTCTTATATTTAGTAAAAACAAAACAATGAGTATAATATTCAAATGACAAATTCATGAATAAAAAAGCAAAAACTTTTTACTCTAAAAATATTTCATATAAAATAAAAAATACTTAAGTATATAAAAATTCATAATTTTTTTTTTATATAAAAGGCTTTTTTCACTAAAATAAAAACATCATTCACATTTCATACATAATCTGTCCTGCTACACGGGAAAGATGATATCATAAAAAGATTAAATTTTCTGATGTTAGACCTTGTGCCGGATGTGGGTTTAGTGTGGGTTAAGCCATATTTATACTTAAGACCGGGTGTTTTAGAATAGCATAAAGAAATTAAAACTAGTTTTAATATTGTTATCACTGTATTGCTGTAATTTACTTATCACACAATAGATTGATATAATAATTAAATATTATCTGGAAATATTCATTAGCAAAGCACTTTACTATTAAAGGTAATATACACAAAATATATTTTATATCTTCATAATATATTTCTACATTCAAAACATGTGTAAGAGACTTAGATGACTTAGTGTTAAAGAGACTAAGGTTTGGCTCTTGGTTTAACACATTACAATTTGTAAAATGTCTTCATTAATTGAAATAAAAATGTAATTATAATATACTCAGTTATTATTTATTTTTTAACTTTATGATAATACTTTATGATAAAAAATACATCTTGTAATTAGAATTAAATAAGAATTCAAAACGGCATGGTGCATAATAATTATTTCAATAAATGCGTATAGAGTACGTTCTTCTTTAGCAAAACTGTTGTAATGTGATTTAATAATAATAAAACACAATAAATAAATACTGCATCTTATAAAGATTGACATACATTATCTTATCTTTGTCATTACATTATAGAGAAGAGAAATCTCTTAAACAATATCACTTTATAAAACAGAATGTCATTAGTCTCTTCAACTACATTAAGTTAAAATTTTAATATTACTTACCAAATTATTCGTCTGTTGCTACCATAAGCCATCATCAAGTTTACCTTGTGGTAATTTATTATTTTTTCCAATTATGTTCAATTTGGTATGAAAAACAAATCATTTTTAATATTAATGCTATTGTTTGCGGCATAAATCATTAACCATAACTTTATTTTAGCAATTGATACTTATTTCAGTACATTAAAGTATAATTACAACAAATTAATATGCAACTTGGTTACTCATATAAATGACAGTTCGCTGCGAGACGAAACTCCCATTATGACAATAGATAGGTAGTAGTGTAGTACCCAGAAAATTACCAAAACTTCAATCGAATGAATGTTCGAACAACAGATTCAAGTATTCGACTTTAGATTAATTTGTAGTTAAGAACAGTGCGAAGAACTATAAATAAATAAATGTCTTATTCATTTTTAAGCCACTATTAATTGTAAATTTCAATAAATTTATTAAATTATATTATTTGTACGTTGCTATTAACATATTATAAATTTTTACTTAAGATTATTTAATCTTTTCACTTTGTAGAAAAATGGATCTTACAAAGTTAGATGGACATTGAATTAAGATAATATTAAGGGCTTACTGCTACTCACCATTTATTAAATATTTATTTAATTTTATTGTAAGAAATAAATTAAAATTATAATTATTATTTTGTTTATATATTAATTATATGTAGTTTTCAATTAATTATTTCATTGAGTTATAATATTATTTTAGATATCTACTGTAGTATTACCTAGTTTCTTCATTCATCATCATTAACACTACAAAATTTTAAACCGAATAATCTCATACCAAATATGTCATCACTCCTATACGCACGGTCGTATACACAGGTCTTGCAACTTCAATATGGAGTACGTAGATATAATGACGCTGTTAAGTTCAATTTACGGCCGCCAGAGGTATGATAATTCGCGTAATAATTATCCCGAACACTTTTTTAAATCCAAACAAAACAGTTAAATAACAAAACAAAAATAACAAAAAATCCACAAAACTCAACAAAATGATATAACAATGATTAAATAACACAATATTTGGGAGAGAAAAATATCAGCTTCGATAGTAGCGACATAGTGCCTCAAGCGGATGGTATTGCGAATTAGCAGTTGTAACACTCTCGCTCTCGAGTTGCAAGACCTGTGTATACGACCGTGCTATACGTGACATTGGCAGAATATTTTGCGCACAAATAGCGTAGATACATGCCAGAAAACGAAAAAAAAAAAAGGTCTTACTGAATTTAAATTTATTATAACTAAGAAAATAATATATTTATATTGAAAAATACAAACATTCGTTTTAAACATTATTAATTTCTGATGATAAAACTCTTTATTTAAAACTCTCTACATTTCATTTATTTTTATTTAGTCAAATAATAAAGGCAAAGGATTGAAAAAAGTGGCTCTCCTGTTTGCCTCTCGGCTCGGGCTGGCTCACATTATATTGTCGTCTTATGAGCTTAAGGATGAACAGTAAAGAAAAAAATATTCACGAATTTGTTCTTTTTTATTACTGTTTTTTTTACTTTAAGTTGAAATAATAACTTTTGATTTCAGTTAAAAAAAGAAGTTTATAAAGCGCAATAAAAAAAATGCAACGCAATAATTTCGATTAAAATGTACATAAATCAAAGCAAAGTGATCATTTCTTTAGTTATGTGTGTCTAAACAACTGAGCTAGAATCTATTAACTCATATTATATACTTCTAATGTAATCAATGCTAAGTTTTTGGAATATGATTTATTATTTTTACCTATACAAATTTAATGTTACGTTAAGGCTAAGGACTTAACTAACGACATAATCGTAGACAAATTAGTTTCTCTGTCTACAAACATAATTAACATTTCAATAAAAGGACATCAGTTTTTTGTATGACGTATTTTAACCATAATTTACCGAACTCAATCGATATTTAACAGATTTGAAATAATTAGTACAATCTTTATTCTTTTTTAACATTCTATATTAAAAAATAAAAATATGTGAAATTTTAACCTACAAGTAATATGGCTTAAGTTCCAGGTGACTCTTTATTTTTAATAAATTATGAATGTCATCAGAAACACAATAGAGTTGGTAATAATAATCGCTAGGTAAGCGATGATCCAATTATTTATATTATTAAGCAGTACGTACATGTACGTAACTTTTACTAGAATACTAGAATTATATTACCTACATCAAAGTGTGAACTTATCCTTACGAACTCGATCTTACATCGCCGGGTCAAAGATTACATATGTATAATTTTGTACAATAAATTTTGATCTTTATGCTCATGATAAACGACTGATTTTTATATGGCATAAATTTAGATAACTTTGAATAAATATTTTTTTAATTATTTGATAAGTCGTAGATTTGTGAATTGTGGTCTTTAGTTACGAGTTTTCATTCCGATAAGTATCGCTATCCGTATAATAGAATAAATCATGATATTTCTGAAAGGAACAAGATTAATTAGCATAAAAATGCTTCCCGGGAGTATGGTATGTATTCATTTAAAGTATTCTATGCGCCAAGTTCAAGACGTATTTTTCGTTTTTATATATTACAGCTGAGAGTATCAGTCGCTTTTAGGCTGTCGTAGTGTAAGGTTTAGTACAAAGAAATAATAGAAAAGTTTTTTTTTTCGTATTATAGTTTTAGGTAAATACATAAAGAAATTGATACTATAAAAGATATCTATTAAAAAAATATTAGTACAATTTTGTCTTTTTATTTGCAAATAGTTATCAAGAGCAATGGCAGCATACTCCACCAAAGTTTCTCTCAACGATGTCGTTATTGCATCAGCAGTTAGAACACCAATGGGTTCATTTAGAGGAAGTCTTGCTAGTGTGTCAGCAACAGAATTAGGTGCCGTCGCAGTTAAAGCAGCCATTGAAAGAGCCGGCATTCCAAATGAAGAAGTTAAAGAGGTTAGTTCATGTTTGCCTACTTTCTATTTTACAGTTATATCTGATGATATGGAATATGCATGCCTACGTAATATTTTATTACTAATATTGTATTTTTATCCATTAATTATATAATTATTAAATTACCAAAAAAGTCTTATAAGAAAATGTCAGTTAAATAAGATACGTTATCAAGCATCAGACTTAGATAAGAATCTTTTTTTTTTTTTTTAGTTAACTCTGGGAATTTTTTTACGAATGATGTATTTACTTGTAAATAGTTTAAAACAAAAAAAATCCTATATAGTTTAATTCTATTATTTTTTTTAGGTATACATGGGCAATGTTTGTTCAGGCTACCTTGGACAAGCTCCTGCCAGGCAAGCCGTGATTTTTGCTGGTCTCCCAAAAAGCACCATATGCACCACGGTTAATAAAGTATGCGCGTCAGGAATGAAGTCCGTAATGCTAGCAACTCAAGGTCTCCAAACTGGTACCCAAGATGTTATACTTGCTGGAGGTATGGAATCCATGTCAAATGTGCCCTTTTATTTGAAAAGAGGTGAAACTGCTTATGGTGGAATGCAACTAGTTGATGGTATCGTATTTGATGGGTTAACTGATGTGTATAACAAATTCCACATGGGAAATTGTGCTGAGAACACAGCAAAGAAATTAGAAATCACCAGGCAGCAGCAAGATGATTATGCCATGTCTAGCTATAAGAGAAGTGCAGCTGCGTATGAAGCTAAAGCTTTCGCTGATGAATTAGTGTCGGTGTCAGTTCCTCAAAAGAGAGGTGCTCCTCCAGTTATATTTTCAGAAGATGAGGAGTACAAAAAAGTTAATTTTGAAAAATTTGGTAAATTGGCAACTGTTTTTCAAAGAGAAAATGGCACAGTTACAGCTGGTAATGCTTCCACATTAAATGATGGAGCAGCCGCATTGGTATTGATGACTGCTGAGGCTGCTCAGAGATTAAATGTTAAGCCCTTGGCTCGTGTTGTTGGCTACGCCGATGGGGAATGTGACCCAATAGACTTCCCAATTGCACCAGCAGTTGCTATTCCTAATTTATTGAAAAAGACTGGAGTTAAAAAGGATGATGTAGCTCTATGGGAAATCAATGAAGCTTTTAGTGTGGTAGCTGTTGCAAATCAAAAACTGTTAGACCTAGACCCTGCCAAGGTTAATGTTCATGGTGGTGCAGTTAGTCTTGGACATCCTATTGGTATGTCTGGTGCTCGTATTGTTGTGCACTTATGTCATGCTTTAAAGAAAGGAGAAAAGGGTGTAGCGTCTATCTGTAACGGAGGTGGTGGTGCGTCTTCTATTATGATCGAAAAATTGTAAGTTTATGGAAATCATACCAATGTTAACTGTGTTACACTGAATGAATATGGTGGAAAAAATCTTTATGAAACATAAATTTGTTGTAAATAAATTTATTATTAATAAAAGATTAAAAGAAAAATACTTTGGATAAGTATCCGTTAGTGCCTTCTTAATTTGCTACAATTATTGTTAGATGAATTTCATATTATGTATTATTAAGGTAGCTGTAAGCAATTGTTTTATATCACATTTCATATAAAAAGTATATTGTGTTTTTTTATTAAATTATTTATAAATACATATATAAAAGCAGAATATTTTTTTAATAAAAATAATATCATAAAACGTTAATTATATTATTATTTATAACTTTTCCTTAGAGATTGTAATTTTTCAGAGATGATGGTGTTGATGGCCCGCCTATTTTGACATTCTACACAAAAGACCCGTGTCAATTATGTGACATAGTAATGGAAGAGTTAGAACCATATAAAAATAAGCTAATAATTCAAAAAGTTGATATAACAAAGAAAGAAAATCTCAGGTGGCTAAGATTATATAGATATGAAATACCAGTACTATTCTTTAATGGCAAATTTTTATGTAAGCATAGATTAGACCATGATTTGTTACAAAAAAGATTACGAGACACTGAAAATCACAAAGTGACTAATAACTAATTTAGTTGAAGAACACAAATTGGTCTTAGTAAACTTTGTTTAGTTAAATATCATATATGACTTAATATTTATTTACTTTGTTAATAGTACAAATTCAACAACAATGTGTTTTTACATAAATAAACTTACTTCATCAAGCAATAAACAAATATATAAATAAGATATATACTTGTGAATTTCCCAATAGAATTGAGATTACCCCAGTTATTGAATCATAAAAAATAACAACTTATGTTATAAATACTATTTAAACTTTATATTTCATCTATTTCTAAAATTATAATTCAAGAGGACTTTCAATTGAACTTTTTATTTTTGCCTGACAATTATCAGATTTGAAATGGGTATATATATTTATTTAAAGAAAGTAGCATCTGGCGACAATTCTTAGTGGAAAGTAATGTTTGTGCGCTTGCGAAATTAATGTTTGTGCTAATTAATAGTTTTTTTTTAACGAAAGTCACACGCTTTGAATTTTAATGACAAAAATAATAAAATTAATATTGTACTAACAGCGCGTGGATGTGAGCAATTTCCTTTATTATTTAATGAAGTCATGCTACTACGTAATATTTATCAAGTTATTTATATTTTCATTGTAATATACAATATTTTTTTAATTAACATTAAACATTTACATTATCAGAAAACAGCTACAACATAAAACACAATCATATTTCAAAGAGACGAATGTTTGAATTGATATTACGCATGCATATTCGCATATGTATTAATAATTAATTATTGTTCTCATAATCGGATTGGATCGAATATAAAAATAAACGATCACGTGCCATCAGACTCGCGCGGAAACGGTTCTGTATATAAAAATTAAAACAATAAGGGGAAAAAATGACTATGTTTTACGTTACATTTAAATAAAAAATTAAAAAAATAAAGATTTGATTGATTTCTGTAAACATTTATAATTTGAAGAAGAGACGGCACCTAAATAATATAAATAAAATAGCAGAGTACGCCGCTGACCACGCGAATGAACTGTTTTTAAAAACAAGCTTTAATTTATTCAGTGTAAGGTACATGTAACTGTCCTAGATATTGGATTGTTTAGCCACTAGTATAAAAATGTTTGTCAGTTGAGTTGGGTGAAACTCACGTGAAACTAGTTTAAAATTCAGCTGCAAGATTTTACCCACGCGTAATGTTGCTAAGAAATGCTTTAAAAAGTTTTATTATTTGTTAAATTTAATCAAAAAGTTAGAATAAAAATATATTTTGTTCGGTATTTGAAGGTACTAGGATAATAATTACTAAAACAATTAAAAAGTATTTAAAAAGTTTTACAAAATATAAAACTTATTTATCATAATATACAAAGTTTAAACTTATAAATAATACTTAAATATGCATACATATTGTACCTATCTACTGGTACTACACATTGATCGGTAATGTACCAATATACCAATACACCTGAGAAGAACCGGCGAAAGAAACTTAGCGGGATTTTTTTTATTGTATCAAGTAGGTTTCCAAAAAAAAAAATAGAAATTGCTAAGCGGCGATCGTGTCATTCCCAAGGTGTGCTATCATCCATAAAATCATTAATTGTATAATAACCTTTAGCACACAAGCGTTCCTTTACAATTTTTTTAAATTTAGCCGCTGAGGCATTTTGAATGCTTTCTGGGATCCTGTTGTAGAACCGTATACATTGCCCCACAAAAGAGTTACTGACTCTGTGCAGTCGAGTAACGGGAGTAATTAATTTGTGTTTGTTCCTTGTACCAATGTTAATCACATTCATGAGTATCACATTTTCTCACAAAATCATTAATGTTTTTCCGTACATACATAACATTACATAATATGTATTGAGAAGCAACAGTTAATATTCTAATTTCTTTAAATTTCTGTCTTAGGGATTCTTTAGCTCCCAGGCTATAAATTGCGCGAATAGCCCTCTTCTGCAGTACAAATATCGTATTGATAGCAGCCGCATTACCCCACAGCATAATGCCGTAAGACATTATACTGTGAAAATAACTAAAGTATACAAGGCGGGCCGTATCAACGTCGGTAAAAATCTTATTTTCTTAACCGCAAAAGCCGCTGAGCCTAGTCTACTCGCCAATCCGCCAATATGGCACTTGGCATCAACAGTAAGGCCAAGAAATACAGTAGACTCAACTGGATCCATCGACTCCCCATTGATATGTACATCAGTTTTTACATTTTTTACATTTGGCGCGCTATACAACTTTTGTTTTTTTATTATTTAACATAAGATTATTGACACTAAACCAATGTGCTATATCAGAGATAGCATTGTTTACATCGTCATACTGTAATTGTTTTCTTTTAATTTTAAAAACTAAGGAGGTATCATCAGCAAACAATACTATGTCATGTTTATTCCCTACAAGAAAGGGCAGGTCGTTTATGTAAATGAGGAATAGAAAAGGACCGAGAACTGATCCCTGAGGGACTCCCATACCAACTGAAGCCCCAGGAGATCTTTTCCCATTAACGTCGACCTTCTGAATTCCATTCTTAAGATAAGAAGTCAAAAGCTCGAGCGCACCTTCTCTGATTCCATAGTGATTTAATTTCCTGACCAGAGTTTCATGTTGAACACAATCAAATGCTTTGGATAAGTCACAGAAAATCCCTAAGGCGTCCTGCGACTCCTCCTATGCTTCGTAGATATTCCTAATAAGTTCTATGCCTGCGTCAGTTGTTGAACGACCGCTTGTGAATCCAAATTGTTTTCTATGAAGTAGATTGTGTCTGTTAAAGTGAGCAAGTAATTGATTTAAAATAATTTTTCAAATATTTTCTGAAGGTTGGTAGAATTGCGATTAGCCTGAAGTTATTGGGGTCTAAAGAGCTACCAGATTTAAATATTGGAATTACTTTGCTATGTTTCACCAAGTCAGGAAATATACCATTTGAACACAATTATTAAATATTATTACAAGGTAGGGTGGAATCACATCAATAATTGAATTGATTACCTTTACAGATAAACCCCACAAATCAGCTGTTTTTTTAATCTCTATATTATACTAGAGAAATTAAAGTTAGCACTATATTCTCTAACATTTTCTTTGATCAATGACATATTAAATTATCCTAAAAGCAGGATGAGCCAAAATGTCCAAGTGGTTAGACCTAATGAATCTTAACTGATGAGGCAAGCAACACTGAATTTGAATGTAGTTTCACGTCATCCTCAACGGCGAAGGAAAACATCGTGAGGAAACCTGCATGTGTTACATGTAAGTCTGTCATGACGACGACGACTGTCGACGCCAAATTCAAAATAGGTTGCTTAGGCTAGACTTATATTGAATAGATTATTTCTTTATTCGTACCTTTCCACTTCGAATCTTCTTCGAATGTATGGGTTATGGGTTTTTTATCAGATATGTGAAACCCTAAAAATGATAAGAATAATTCAAATGACGTTCGAACGAAGGTTAAAGGGTGCTCTTCGAGATATTATCGGATGTTACTTGGCTTTTGCCTATCCGTTGTCATTTTATTATCTTTCGCTTTAACGGAGTATTAAAATTATTATTAAAAATATCGCTCGCCATACATACATTTTTAAATATTTGTCTACAAAAGATCCAAAATAATAAGTACTTATAAGTACTAAGGTTCCAATAATATTTTTTGTAAAGATTTTCAAAAATGATAAGATCTATAAAAACTTCAGATTCATTATTAACGATCACGGTAACAATGTACATTAATTATTCATTTTAAAATATACATTATGTTTTGATTATGTTTTCAATTCAAAAAGGGGAAAACTATTCAAATTCTTTGCAAATTGATCTTTTGACAGTTAGCAGTTAGTCTGTTTTCTCTTTGTGGAGGGATTTATGTTGAATGTTGATTTGCTTTTTTAGTCTGTGACGAAATATGGGGTATTAACATTTATCACATCACATTCACAATACAAAATTAATAATCTTAAATTTGTTACTTATAAATGGTATTTAAATATATCTGAAACTGTGACTGTATGTGAATATCGAGATATATGCGTTGAACAAATATATTAATGTATTGATATGATTTGGAGTAAATAAAATATTTTTTCATTCATAAAAATATTTCTATTTTATAATATCTGCTAATAATAATCATGGATAATTCCGCTATACAAACGTTGGAGGCAGCGGCACAAGTACTTATGGTAAGTTTAATTTTTAAATAACAAAAAGTTGTATTAAAAAGTATTTATAAGTTGTATTAATATGTATTTATTTACAATAAAATTTACACATGATATTATATTTTTTATGTTATTCTTTTATAGGCACCGCCCAATTTAGTAAGTTCTGAGCAGCGACATCAGGCGGAAAGTGTTTTCCTTGAATTCAGGAGTACTAAGAATCCATATCAACTCTGTAGAGAAATTCTTGAGAAATCAAGTACTGATTGTGTACTCTTTGAAGGTGCAAGTCTTATTAAGACTGCACTTATACGAGAGTGGGATTTACTATCTGTTGATGATATATCTTCACTCAGAGAATACCTATTGCTTTACCTTCTCAGAAGAGAAGTACCAACTTATTTAAGAGAAAAATTGCTACAGGTATCTTACTTCTAATAATTTTATGATGAAAAATTTATGCATTCAACTACTGTAATTACCTAATGTTAAATATTCTTTGTAGACAATAGCAGTAATAGTTAAACGAGGTAGCATTCATGATGGTGGAAGAGAAAGAAAAGCGTTGCTGGATGAACTAGAAAAAATTATACTTAGCTCCCCAATAAGTCAGCAAAAATTGGCATGCTCACTCATTTTATCAATAATGCAAGAATATGCCATCACTGTTAAATCAGCTGATGTTGGACTGATATGGGAAGTACATTTTAAACTAAAAAAAACTTTTGAATGTCAGGATCTTAAAAGAATATTTAGATTTACCGTTGGAGTGTTAGAACAAATAGTTCGATCGGGGCACCAACCGGAAGGAGAACAGGCATCACTGACAAAACAGCTGTTAACAATTGTAGAGTCTGTATTATGTTGGAATCATGTATCACCATTGCTTTCCAAGAGGTTGATTGGAGCATTTGAGGCAATATATGAAAGTGATACTGCACCTGCTTTGCGACTTAGTCTCAATTGGAGAGATACCATTATGCAACCAGAGTTAATAACTCTGTTCTTTGAAATACATATGTATGTTCGAAACAATCCGGATTTGCTTAATTCTTCACTCACATGCTTAGTTCAGCTAGCCAGTTTGAGCGGTGTAGTTGTATCTGTTAGCAATGTGAAACAACAGTACTTGGAGAATTATGTGAATAGTTTGGTGAGGATTTTAGGTTTTATTCATCCATCAGAAAGAGAAATGTTGGGTATAGCACAAATATATCGACGATTGGTTCAGTTCTTTGCAGCAACCATGATAGCAAATACTCCTCCAGCTTTTCTTCAATACTTGACAACCTATACTTGTCATTGCATTAGAGGATCTGTTATTGAAGAAGGTGTAAGTATTGTTTACATTTAAATACTTAAACAGAACTAAATATTTTTTTTTTACATTTATTATAATATAACCTTAATAATATAACCTTAGGTAAATGACGATACTGTATGGAGAGAATCTTTGAATAAATTTCTTCATACGTGGAGTTCATTAGTCCATGATGCAGAAGGCTTCTCAAATGAAACAATGATGAACCATTGTATAGAGATCTTCAACACATACTTGCAATGTCGCTTAGCACCTCCCGATGGAACCAGGTAATACAAAAACAACAAGTATCATATTTTATAGACTTGACTCCTGAGTATTAGCTTCATCAGTTTGACGTCTTGCTACATAATATTATAATAATGTCCTCCTGACCGATTTCGGTCACGGCGGCCAATCTCTAGAGAGATTAGCCAACTGCCCAGGAGATATATATAGGTTTGTATGTTCGTTACTCTGGAATTTGGAAATGAGATAGACAACTTGTATTATATAAGTTTTTTTTTTTTTTGTTTTGTCAAATTATTTTTCTTTTTCAGAGGAACAGAAGGTAGTGATGGGTGTAATGATGATATAAAGGATGATATGGAAGAAGATGAACGGCAGCTGCACAGTAATATTCTGTTGACTATTGGTGCCATCGCTAGAAAGGCACCAGCTCATTGTTGCCGTGTGCTACATTCACTTCTTACTGATAGGAGCAAAAGGTAAACTTTTTTTTTTCCAGTATTATGGAATTATTAAGATACACAAAAAAGGTAAAAATTAGCTTCTATTATTCGAATTTATTGAATAATTGCTTAGAATAAGTAACATTGATTAACATAACTAAACAAAATTTATTGGATATGCATGTCCAAATTAAGAGAGTTATGATTTTTTTTTTAAGTCTAATTTATGTGCCTTTTTATGTATTACACTAATTAATCTATAGTCATTATATAAAATCAAAATTTTTAATTCACTACAACTTAAAAAATTCGTTGATTTAATGATGCGAATCACTTACATATTGTGTCTTAAAATATATATGGAATAATTTGTTTGTATTATTTTTTATAATAAATATTCTTGTTAAAGGCTTGAGAGTCAGTTACAGCTCATGCACATGGGTAAAATGCAGAATTCGAATGCAGGGGAACAGCTTGTTACGTTGTTTGAAGATCTACACTGGATTTTAATGATAACCGGTAAGTTTTATGAGAATAAAATATGTTACTACCAATCAATTATTATTTTGTATGTTATTTTGATTATATTATTATGATTTTAAATTTGTTTACATTTAATATTATACTATCTTTTACAAGAATTTATGTTTAAGTCGCACCATATAAACTTCAAATGTATGTGAACTTCCATTAAGGGTAGTCCCTTACCGCCTCAATATACACGAATGGCCGTAGCTGTACAAATTCTTTGTCGCTTATACTGCATTGATCGATATTCTAAAATGATGGGATAATTATCTCGCCGATGGTGAAGCGATGGGTCTAACTTCATGTTGTAAAAGATTCGTAAACCCCTATTACCAGAAGTGAAGTCGGAATTGTCCACCAATATTTCATTAATTTTAATTATTTATTTTGGTATTATTATTTGTGCAACTAACATAGTTATTAAGGATATTTTTACTAACATTATATGGACACCCTGTCTGATTTAAATTAATAAATAAAAAAGAAAATAATCGCACTTAGCGGGAAGTTAATTATTTCATAAGTGCTAATTTGTACTGGGATAAAATCCATGTATCCATAATAGAAAGAGATTTAAGACATGATCAGATCAGATGTAAACAAATATAAAGGATCATTGTTTAATAAATTGTATATTTTTGGATTTAAGTTGTTAAAGATAGTACAACGGTGGCTAACGCCCTCCTAGCAGGCTCGGGACTGGCTCACCAGCCTGTGACTTCCCGTTGACGGACATGAGCCGCGCTCCGCAACTATAACGCCCCTTTAATTGCGACAAGGTTCTAGGCCGCGGTGCGTTTCCTTTAGAACTCACCAAGTCCAATCCCTTTTTCGAATCTCGGGCTCCAATAAGTGGATCTATCAAAGCCGGTAGGGCCAACAGCAATACACGTTAAATCCTAATTTAAAAAGTCCACTCTAATGATAATGTCCTCCCCTAAACGATATTGACGACTATTGTGCAGGACTATAAAAGAGCGCAAACTAAGGTGCACTCTCTTTTCCCTCACTATTATTCGTTCATTATTCGATCAGACGGCAAATTCGATACGACCGGAAACAGTTCAGATCGAAACCGTTACGTGCTTTCTGAGGTACCAGAATGTAAAAAAAAAAACTAACTTCCAAGGTGCCGTTTTTGTATTTTTTTTTACAAAAATGCAATAACTTTTTTTTATTGAATAAGTAGGTGGACAAGCATATGGCCCACCTGAGGGTAGGTGGTCACCAACGCCCATAGGCATAAGCATTGTAAGAAATGTTAATCATCGCTTACATCGTCAATGTGCCAGCAACCTTGGGAACTAAGATGATATATGATATATGATGATGATATATTATAGGATTGGAACACTATTTTAATGATAAATATAAAATACCTGTCAAAAATAAATATAATACAATGCGTGTAAGAGAAAAAAATTTAATTCAACCGAGGGTGACTAATTACTATGGGGAAAGAATGTCAAAATTTTTAATAAAATAGATTTATTGCAACAAATCCCAAAAATGAGTAAAATAAATCTAAAATTAAAACTAAAAGAGTTTCTCAATGACAATGTCATAGATAAAAGATAATAGGATTATTATAAATAGTAAAACATTTCTATTTTAGAATTGCATACCAGTGTAAGTTTAAGTAAATAAATAAATAAATGAATATGTTATGTATTTGTGTATGTTAATTGTATGTAAAAAGGGCGCGTCTCGCCATCAAACGTCTAGTTTGGCGAGAATATTGTATTTGTATTTAAGTTTGTATTCTGTTTCTGAGAATAAAAAAAAAAATAAAAAAATATGTCCCTTGTAAATCGGAACGCAACGATACCAAGTATTGCTGTTTTGCGATAGAATATCTGATAAGTGGGTTGTACCCAGACGAGTTTGCACAAAACCCTCAAACTCTTGATTAACTCTGCTCCGATTAAAAAAACTTTAGCAATGAATTGAATAAATGACGCGATATCATTGGTCGAATTCTTGGATAATCTAGGATATTGATTATGGGATTCGCAAAAAAATGGCGTTTTGTGTGACGGCGAAATTTTTATAGGAACTTTGGAAGGAAAATTAAAGTGGATATAAGTAGTTTAAAGAATTGAGTTGTATAGTAAATAGTATATTTATCAATAACTGTTTATAATGCGTAAAATTGCAGAGTTATTAGAGAATCGCATGGAATTTGTAAATTTAAGATTTGTTTATGTCTACTTCTTCGATTGGAATATGCCATATATATAAATTCTTCGTTATTTTCAGGTCATTTTCTCGCGTTGGACTGTACGGAGGGCGAGACCGTTTTGATACCCTCGGAAATCGTCGAGTACAGTGTGTCGCAGAACGCTAATGTTGACGCTTCGTTGCGATACTTGGTTGGCGAAAGTACGAGTATCGAGAATGTTGACGATATTTTAAAGTGAGTATATTTCGTTCAAGCTTGCTTCATACTAAATTTCATCAAAATCGGTTCAGTAGTATAAGGTCGTGAAAGCGTAGACCGTTATTTTCGTATTTATTATATTAGTATATATCCATTAGAACAGCTGATATCAAAACGAATTGTCTCGGTTATTATTTTTAAATTTGTTCTATGAATACACCAAGCGTGTTGGTATCAAAATTAATTATCGTTCTGAAATCTATTATGTACTAAAAAATTACATATTCGTTTAGGTATGTTTTTGTGGATAAATTCATTTTTATCACTAAAGTTGTAACTCTTAAAAGAGTTATTATTAATTATTATTACTTAATTGTCTGTCACATAAGTGTTATAAACGATTAATAAAAAAATGTCATAAAAATATAATGTCGCTATAACGATTTTTATATATAAAAAAAAAACATTATTTAGCATATTCATCTACAAGATATTTATCTTACAATAACAGGATACAGTTCATACAGTTTAAAGAAATCATCATGGTATGCAGGTCACATATGACAGATAGGACGTCGATCTTCTATTACTGTTGATATTGATATGGTAATTATGAATAACACGTGGCATCCTTGAATGATAATTTAGTGTAGTCAAAGATCAACGTTTGTCATAAGATAGGGATCAACTGCTCTATTCAATTCTATTTATGTGATTACGGATCAAAACTATGTCATACGTAATCTATAGGATTTATGTACCTATCTAATACATATAACACATCATATTAAGTGTTAGCGCCTGTCATAAAAGCATAGCAATCTTATTACCGCTTGTTTATACGCATGTGACCATATGTCATCGTGGTAGACGGTACCCACATAATACTCAAGTTATGTACATCTAATTGTTAGTTAATCGTTTTCGCCATGTCATTAAGCAGACGAATTTAAATGGTCAACCTATACGCACGTCAAATGAAGAGCTATTAATTTTACATGCATTGAGTTTTCTTTAGACTCGTTTACTACAATACATTAAGTCTTCAGAGTTTTTGATTGAAATCTCTATAGTTTTTTTCGTGAATCCAACGGAAATTAAATAGGCGAAGATAAACCTCCTTTTACTTTAGCCATTTAAAAAAAAAAGACGTTTTATGTTAATAAAATTTAAAAGAATATATTCTAATGCTTGGATTTTGAGAGCTGTGTAATGGATTTTGAGAGCTGAAGATCGAGTGGCGTGCCATTGGAGAGGCCTATGTCCAACAGTGGACGACGAAAGGCTGATGATGATGATGATGATGATTCTAATGCTTAACTATATTCTTTGCTTTATTTTGCCAACACGGTATGCTATGTCATATTTCGTCACCAACAGGGAAATTCGTTTTTTTATGTCATGTCGCTTAAAATATGTTTTTTTATATGTATTAAATCGTGAAGAAAAAAAAAAAAAACAAAAATAACGAAGTTACAAATCTTATACAACGCTAACTAAAGGAACTTTTTGAAATCACCCGATATAAATTACGCTGACTTATAGTTAGCGTAAACCTAAAATTCGAGTTAGCGTAGTATAAATTGTTGGTGTCGATTTATTTATTACAGGTCAACATAGTTCTCACATTTAGTTTTTTTTTTTTTTTTTTTATAAAATGCACCTGGATCTATGTATCTACAATATTTGATATTCATTTAAAAGATTTTAATGGGTATGCTAAAAATAATAACAATTTGATCAGATAGATCGATAAGCTGAATTTGAAATCACCAAACACCTCTTCGCGCGTTAACCGAATCGTATTCCTCAAAATTATTTTATATATAACAGATTTTTTTCATGCATTTCGAATCAAATTTTGTCCTAATTTAAAATTTCAATCTTTTTGTTTAAACTGTGTCCTGTCGCTGTTGTCTCGTTAAACTCTTTTTTCGTTAGATCTAGACGTCGTACCAATACTATTATTATGTAGTTATAAGATTTTATAATTAGTAGGTACTGATGGCCGACGGTTTACATTTATAAATTAATTCATATAACTATTGGTTAACGAGCCGTAAGCTAGTAAAGCTCCCAGTTGCCATGTTTTATCTGGCTAATTTAAACCTTAACGAATCATCTTAACCTACCTCATGAAACTATCTACCTATTGGCGAAAACTGTATGAAAATCGGTTCGGTATTAGTGTATTTAATAATAAGTGAAAGCACGTTAATCGTTGGTCCTGCGCCTGAACTCTTTCCGGTCGTGTCGGATTGCCGTCCCATCGGATTATGAGAGCTAGGGAAAAGAGAGTGCACCTGTGTTTGCGCACACACTTATGCACTATAATATGTCCTGCGTAGTTGGCTAATCTCTCTTGCGATTGGCCGCCGTGGCCGAAATCGGTCTGGAGGACGTTTATTTTTTTAAAATAAATATTTAATAATAATAAACGTACTTTATTTTATATAAGATTGCTGTGTGCGCAGTACATACTATTTCTTGAATATTGGATACCATGTTCCGTAGTTTTACTTTCGGGTCTCCGGGAGAGAATATTTTAAAATTTGAAAAAAATACATGCAGATCATATGTAAATTGTCATTGTATTTATAATTATTTACAAATCTAATTGTGTTTTATTGGATACAATTGATTGTTAATATTTTAGGTTGGTGGGTGAAATTCTCCGCATTAGCTCGTACGAGTGCGCGGCGCTAGAGGCGGGGCTGGCGTCGGTGTTCAGCCCCGAACTGTCAGCAACTCTCTCGTGGCTGCTGAAGATATGGGCCAATGCATACCTCGTCGTGCAACAGCCTCGATGTTCCGAGGTATTTATTACAAAACTCTTAAAATTTTGTAATCGTGAAAATACTTAGAAACAATGATAGAGGGACACTCGTTTCGTGGTAAGGAATCATGTCCATCTGATGGTAAACGTTGTCCGTTTTCAGATTGAGAGTGAGAAGACATCGATCAATTAACCGTATGACTTCTCGTTCGCATAGATGTTAGCGTCGTATGAGGTCCGAGTCATATATTATATTGCTATCGTCATTTAGGTGCAAGTGTTGCGTTCCATTATGTCGGGTGATATATATATTATATTTTGACAACATAGTCGACCAAGAGAGCGAGAACATCATAATCCGAGCCCGTCCGCCGCGTGGCGCGGCGACAGGTACTGTAGTGCCCGCGTCGGGCCTTGCTTGGGTGGCAGGTGCTGGAGGCGGCGTTCGGGCGCGGCTCGCGCGGCGTGTCGTGGGTGGTGTCGCTGGCGGCGCGGCGCGCGGCCGCCACGCTGCGCCACCTCGCCGCGCAGCCCCCCGCCGCGCGACACGCGCTCGCGCTGCTCGCCACGCTGGCGCACCCGCAGCACAGGTACGCGCGCACGCACGGACACGCGCACGCACCGCATGATTGCGCTACCTCGCCATGCAGTACAGATACACACCGCATCATCGAGATTATATCAATATTATTGGCCTTTTATTAGTTGTCTTTTACATCGCGCTATAGCTATTTATTTATGTAAGTACTCAATTAGGCTTGGTCTATTCCAAAATATGAGAGAGCGACGAAGCTATCTGACCAGCAGTACATATTCGGTAGTTTTATATTTAGTCTATTTATATACATATTTTGTGTTTTGTCCTTCCCATGCTAGTGTTGATAGAGTTTACCTCATTTACAAGCTTTATTCAATTTTATTTCCTAAGTTTTGTGTACCGTCTACAATACAAAATAACTCGGCTTTATACTGTTTCTCAGAGAAAATCCTCTAGCCAATTGCGAGGAGTTCCTGTCCTTAGTCGCATGGGAAATGCAGGGAAGCAACTTGTCCGGTGATCTTAGAAGAGAGTTGCATAGAGTTTTTGCAATTGCTGCTACATATGCGGAAGGTACACTTTATTTACTTTCAAACTCTTTATTACTGACAACAATAGTGACGTTGAAACAAATAAGTGACGTTATTGTCTACGCATCTCTATCGGTCGCATAATTTTAGTTAAACCGGAAACTCGTGAACGCGATACAGCAAATTCAACTTGAAGACGATTCTGCGTTTATTAATCTGTTGACGGTACATTATGTACCGTCAACAGATTAATAAATAAAAAAATATATTTTTTCTATTTTTATAGATACTTAATATTATGCGAATTAAACGCAATCTTTAATAATTTAATGATTCAGCTCCAGACTTTATATTTATGTCATTGATAAAATTCGCTCTGATATTGTATTTGAATACCAATCGACAGTTAAAAATGACATAAACTTGTAATTTATTCTTACCATGTTTTGTCTAAATCAGATGTTATTATTTGTTGAATTTGTTTGATATGTTTTAATTTTGTAATATGTTAATTTTTAATTCCATTGTGTATTTTCATTTTTTTTTCTTTTAATTAATTTGTGCAATTTAAATGTTTCAAAAGATACAGCAATGTCGCTTTGTTGGCGGGCGTTAATAACTGCACCACAGTTTTACACTATAGCAGTTATTATCGTTCACATTTTGTTAAAGATATAATATGATGCTCGAATTAATTATTATTACTATTATTATTAATTAAGGCGAAATTAATAAATAAATTATCGCTGGATATAAATCCTAATATAATATACGAATAACAATCGATTTCGATGTCACAGGTGAAGCAAGAAGCCGCCTGCTGAGTAGTACAATAACACTACAACATAAGCTAATGAACATAATAAACATGGAATCCGATACGGAACCCGTTCGCAACATGCTCGCTGACACGCTCGACTGTTTCACGGGAGTCACTGAAGGTGTTCTCGAAGTGAGTGTCTGATTCTATAACTAAAAACTAAATAGTAATTGTGGCGTCTAATCATATATATGTATTACACACACCAGGGCCGGATTTAGTGGTCTGGAGGCCTCGGGGCAACAAAGGAGTGGAGGCCCCCTGGCTCCAACTTATTTTCCAAATAAAATGAATAAGTTTTTTCAAAAGTTTTTTTTTCCGAAGTCTATTGTGGGGGCCCCTCTTTTGTGGAGGCCCCGGAGCTGTAACCCCGGTGGCACTCCCCTAAATCCGGCCCTAACACATACATACAATACATATAGTATATCGCGCTTAATTGCTCGCCTGCGCTCGAATTATAGCAATCATTAACCGCCAAAAGATTGTTGCCTGCCTATTTCGCGTTTTCAGAGTTATAGACATCTTAATAGTCACTACAGTTTACTTTTACATAATGTAATGTAAATGACATAATATCCATGCGAAATTCGCTCCGAGAAGAACTGGCTCACTCACCCTTCAAACCGAAACACCACAATACTAAGAATTGCTATTTAGCGGTAGAATATGTGATGCGAGATGCACGTGTTCTTACCACTCACCATAACTTAAAGACTATTTCATAATAAACATTAAGTTATAATCGATTTTTATTTTCAGGTTGGACCGCTCGACGAGCAATTTGCAATGATAATTGGAGCTATAGATAAAATACCGGGTATCATATTCCGGTATCACAACTACCCCGGTGTAGTGTTGCCAGCTTTAAATCTACTAGCAAAGAGTGCTAAAAGAATGCTGCATTCGGTTCAGCCACAAAATATTCATAAGTAAGTATATTTGTCTAGATTTTTTTTTTAGTTTTTGCTCGTCATTCCTTTGTCCTTAGCCAGTTTATTTGAGATCAGACTATTTTTAGTCCAAGAAAAAAGTATTTGGCAAACATACGGCCGTCTGCCTGACATTTATGGTTATTAGTATTATTGGAACTATTATGAGAAAGCAATGCTACCCTTTTTTTTAATTTAATTAATGAAAATAATGTTTTTATATAAAAATTCAAACATATTATTAATATTGACTAAGTGCTATATATGTATGTACACACATATATGTCAAATTAGTATTTCAAGTTAATCTTCATTATATCGAATAATAGTCTAGAATCACTAAGGATTGTATGTTTTATGTTTTTAAATAAAAAAACTCTATAGTAACAAATTTTATTGTAGATTTTTAGAAGTTTGCAACGCTACGTTTGAAGTTTACATGAGATGGAATTCTGGAAAGATATCGAGTATTCCACAGGACGCAGAAGAAGAGGCATACGAGGTTCGTGCTTTATTACCAATCCAAACTTTATACCTAAACGGTTAACCGTTTATATAATGTAATTTTAAACACTTTTACAATGTATAAATTTTATCATTTTTTATATCCGTATTGTAATCAATATTACATAGTACATAAACGTAAATGTGACGAGGATGTTTTTATATATGTGTAATAAAAACCCCGTCCGACTCGAAAGTAAAATATAGTATAATATTACAAATCAAATATTCATTAATATAATAATATTATTGTAATTTAAAATGCACATTTTAGTGCAAATTCGATAGAATTCGAGCAAATTTTTTGAAATGTGATATGACCGCCAGAGTCGGCGGACGGCACCTTCGAGTGCCTCCGAAATACATCTAGCACGTGTAGGGGCGTGTCACAATAAGCTCAGAGTCATACTTGTCACATATGTCGAAACGTGGAACGCAATCGGCTCTAATACGAGGTGTACAATAACGCGCGCTCGCAGGACATCTGCGCGCTGATGGACGTGGTGAGCAGCGTGTCGCGCTGCGGGCCGGGCGGCGCGGCGGGCGGCGCGGAGGCGGCGTGGGGCGCGGCGTGCGCGCGCGGCCTGCGCCTGCTGCTGCCGCTCGTCACGCCCGCGCTGCTGGCGCTGCCGGCGCTCGCCGCGCGCGCCTACCGCATGCTGCGCGACCTCGACCACTCCGACCAGGTGCGCACGACGCGACCTCCTACGTCTCCTATTCTAAATGTATAACATTCTATTATCCCTTGCGGGTGATTTTCGCTTGGGACCTTTTGGAATTGAAACGGCGTACGTCCCGTTGGCGACGTCATCGGACGACATATATTTAGTTTGTGTATTGACAATTCTTAATTCATTTCGACTGTAATTAATTCTAAAGGACAGTTAGTGCTCGATTCAAGCTCGTAGACCGAACTGGTAGTCTCCGCATTCGATCACCAGAGTTCACACAGTGTTTTTTGTAAGTCTCGCATTGATTGATTCATTTAAGTTCAGTGAAGCGGGCCTTGGTACCATAACTAAGCGAAATGGATAAAAACAAAATGCGATTTGGAGATGGCCTTTCGTTTCCAATGATAAATAAATAATGTATTATGGTTTTTGATGACATTTTAACTTTCAGATGATAAAACTTCCCATAGAGGACTTCAACATGGTGATAACGGCTCTCCGCGTCGGTCTGACGGCCGTGTCGTGCGACGTGTCCACTCTGTGCTGCGATACCATCGTGAGCATCGCCAACAACGTGCGGAGTCTCGGAAGCGGCGACGACAACGCGTACGCGGCCTCGCTCCTGACGCTCGCGGAGCTTTTACTGATGCTCATCATTAAGATGGAAATACCACCGGACTCGATACCCGCCGCCGGCGCCGCCATCTACGCGTTGACGTGTGTCAAACCTGCGCTCCTAGAGGGACTCGCGAGGCAGCTGATCGAAGCGTACGCGGTCAACGACCCCGCTAACGTTCCGCGGCTGGAGGAATCGTTCAGAGTACTCACGAATGGGGTCCTATTCGACGGCATAAGAACACATAAGCTTCGATTTCAGGATAACTTTGACAAGTTCCTAGCTAGTGTACACGGTTTTCTCATTGTAAAATAAACGTCCTGACGAATTTGTTAGGTTTTCAGCAGCGACACAAACATTCGAGAAAATCGAACGTGAATCGAAAGATTTTCTACTGAATTAACTAGTCATGAAGCCACGGAGGTTTAATTCTCAATTGTGGGAGACTTCGATCAATTTATATATTGCTAATTGAATTTCTGATTGGGTACATGAATGTAAGTAAGATAAGAGTGACCGACATGTCCTTCCAGAGGGCTGTGTTATAGTAATAAATATATAAACTAAATAAATATTTTACTTATACATAATATGCGATGAAAATCCAAAAAACTTATGTTTTTTTTTCTTCATATATTTGTTTGAATGTGGCCTAAATTGAACAGGGTGCATGCGATTTCTGTAGTTTCTATTGATTTCAATTTTTTTTTTTAAATTGTCGTGCGTATAACAACGAATTGTATAAAAGTTATATGACGTCGAGGTTGTGAATGAGGAAGTGGATAAAATATTTCTAATAATTACATAAATATTTCGTACACTTTATTGTACTTAAACGCTAGGGAAATTGTTATATCCAATACTAGCTTTTATCTTTTAAAATTTTTACACTAAATATGTAGTATATTGTATATTGTTCGAGTTTAATTCCGTCTTTAAATTATAAAATAATTTCTCATGTTTAGATAAGTATTGTAAAGCTTGTAAGCTTGCCAGATATACATACTTTGGATATTTAACCGAAAAACAGCAGTACTTTGTATTGTTGTGTTCCGGTTCGAAGGTTGAGTGAGCCAGTGTAATTACAGGCACAAGGGACATAACATCTTAGTTCCCGAGGTCGGTGGCGCATTGGCGATGTAAGCGATGGTAACATTTCTTGGGCCATTGTCTATGGGCGTTGGTGGCCACCTACCAGCAGGTGGCCCAAATGCTTGTTCGCCTAACCATAGATTAAAAAAAATATACGTAATATTATTTCATGATTACATTTATGTTTTTCAGTATGTATCTTAATAAGTGTTCTTAAAATCTCAGGGTAATGGAATAAGACACCTAAGTCACCGACTACTCGGTAACTACTCGAATGGTTTAAAAGATTTGAAGCTTGCAATGATATCATTGAATTAAACTATATGTGCAATAAATATTAATCGTGAGTCAAAGCATTTTTCAAATGTTATTGAAATTTACCAGATTGTTACAAAAGATTTTTCATATTTGGAATTAATCATTATATATGGGAATGATAGGTGAACTCTGGTCTCCTTCATAACTTAAACATATAACTTTTTAAAACTGAGTTGATTCACAATTAGTAGTTGTTTAATACATGATAATAATATTAGTGCAAGACGATATTAATAGATTTTTGTATACAGTACAGTTGGACTTATCTGAGATACGTTTTATTATTTTAGCAAATTTAAACAAGAATAACTCAATATTTAAATTAGTTTAATTTTAGTTTACTAAATGCTTACTTTATTAAATAAATGTTATTTTTTAAATATATTAATAAAAAAGGTTTTACATATAATATCGAATACGTAATTACGTATAAATATTTTACTATGTTTATTGAATTATTTGTTCGAGCACACCTCATTATTTCAATATCCTGTTACTATACGCATTAACTAGTTATGACTGAAAAAAAAAAGTAGTTCTTAATTATTTATATGTTATTAGACATAAACTACAATTGGATATCATGTTTGGATATGTTTTAAAGATAACAAACAAGACTTGAACATAATATAGTTATTGACTTAATTTCTTTTAATGATATATGATTTGAGTGTAGAAAATATTATACTTCAAATAAGTTAAGTACTAAATAATTGAGTTATAGATATTATTGTATGTATTTTAAAATGAATGATACAATTGAAAACACTTTATTTCTAACTCATTAATCTTTTACATATTCAGGCGCTGCAAAATCAAGACGATGGAAATACTCAATTTTTTTAATCTAAAGAAAAATTGGTGTTGTTATTTCTTTTTAATTATTATAATTAAATTTCAATTTCGGAATTAAGAAGTTAGAAAATAATGAGCCAAAAGTGTGATTATTCAAGATCATTAAGTATTTAACTGTAAATACAAGTAACATGAATATGAGAAATATTTATGAAATATTAATATTTGTATTGCCTTAAAATTTACTATGTTGAGTTTCGCTAATGTACATAACTTTAACTATAATATTAATTTCATTAGGTAAATATTATTTTAAATTTATTTCTAGTAATGAACGTGATATATATAAATATGAATTTTGATATAAAAATAACTCTGATTTCACTCTAATTGAATATAATTTAATTTAGCGAGAATAAATTTGAAAATGTACAAATATTTCGTTTTATGAATTTGTATGAATGAAATTAAAAATCTTAACCCTTTAGATATCTATGAAAGATTGTCTCAATTTTTATATTATATGTTTCTACTGCTACTTTTTCCTAATAATAAATTTAAACTTGTATGAAACAGTGACACTCATACAAAATGAAATATTTTTGTCATTAGAGTCAAAGCATATAAAACAATCTTAAATAAAGAATTTTATTACTATGTATTTCTGTTGCGTTTTTTAAAAGTTCTGTGCCCTTCATTTACAATGATCTATATAATATATAAAAGAAAAACAATATAATGGAACGCGGCCTGGCGGGTATTTCTGTTTGGCCCATCTGGTGTTAGATTATTTTCAATGGTTTTTTATTAACATCTAATTAATTTGTATTAAACAACTACTTGTGACCACGGACACTAGTGTTTGAAATGTCGGGATATGATAAAAAAATGTAGAAGTATACGCGATAAATATATAGTTTGTGACCACTATGCAAAAAAACGTTCAGTATGGCTGAGCTAGAGCTTCTAACATCCATAGAATACCTACATAAATATTTAGGTATCTACATAATTTGGGAATCACTAGCAATTGTTTATTTTTCAAATTATATCCTATATAACATCAGACGGATTAAACGATTTAGATACTTTAAATCTTCGGTCAATAATGTAATAGATTACCGGTAAGCGTTTCAAAAACGGCCCGAAAAATAACAGCACAAATTCGAATGTGGATTTATTTCAAATTAGTATGGTCAAATCATAACCAACGTTAAGATGTCGAAATTTGTGGAAATAACCACCGCAATGGCGTAAGTAAAATGTTGTGTCTGTAATTATCTTATTATTATTATCTTAAATTATTTATTAGGTATTAAAAATACTTTGGTAAGAAAATTATTTAGAAGCTGTTAACCCTGAACTGTATTTGACAACACAACAATAACAACCACGGTCGTATTCAAGTGACAAGTACAGTAATACAGTAAATTTTGACAGTTCATTTTGTTCTCTTATTGCATCTTTATTCTTAACAATTTTTATACTTATGTAAATACTATTTTTTTTAAAATGAGTGTATCAAAGCAAAATACTTCATTCAATTTATCGGCTTCTTCGTCTCATTTGGACAATCATGAAGACATACAAACAATAAATGTGAGAAATTACATTAAAGATTTGTTGAAATCGCGAATATTCTTAGGTCGCTATCTCGAAAGGAGGCTTATTGATCAACGTATTGGATATCGTGACGTTGTTTTAATCAGTCCAGCAGAAGTAGACCTCAAGAGAGACTTAGAAGAGGCACAGCATAAACTTCGAACTATATATCCAAGTATACATTGGATCGGGATTTCTGACTCTGAAGTTTTAGGCCATACGTCTGGTATTTGCCTCTGGACAGAGATAGATAACCAACCTTTCGGTCCATTTTGGTTTCAAATAAAAAACATAAAATTTCGAGATATCGAAATTATTGTTATGTTAAAATGTTTGAGACATATAACAGATTCTTACCTAGAGATAGAGCCAATACTTACAGGAGCAATAAAAAAACCTGTACATAAAAGCGAAGGCAAGCAAATGACTATTGAATCTGCAATTAGTGACACATATGGAGACATAGCTAAACAATTTCAAGGTGCATTATCAATAAAAAATGCTAAAGAATTCATAACCTTCCTATTTGCATTTGTAATTGCGATATTCACAGGAAGTACTGCTTTTATTAACTTTGTAGGTAACTTCATTTTGGCCTTGGTCAGAGAAATGTCGATTTTAATTAAAAATTCAACACCAATGTTTTTGGGATTTTTAGACTTCTTGAGCAAGATAGTTGGCGGTTTTTATATATTAATAGCAATGTTTTTTAAACCTAATTCTCCAAATCCTTTGAACAAGAGAAGTGTTGCATATTATGATAGAACTCCCCAAAATTTTGATCATAGAAATTTTGACTGATTTATTGATAAGCATTGTTTTGTATGTGATATTTTTATTTGGATCTCAGTTAATATTGCTATAATACAAAAATAATCCTATCGGGAAACCAACTATTTTATTTTAATATATTTTGGTATTCATGCTCAGTAATGTGAATAATTCTTCTCATCACATTTTCATTCCTTTTTTTTGGGGTAATTTGGTATTAAAATATTTAAATAATTATAAACAAATCAATAAATCAATAGCTGTATAAAGTTGTAGTAAGAAATGGGGAAAAAATTCAACTACTATAATCTTGATCACTAAAAATGTATTATGTTAAACAAATTTTAAGTAATCTTGAATAATGATATGTATTTAAATATCATTAAAGTTGTTAGTAACATTTTAATCAGAATATTTATTTTTGCATTTAAGATATTGTTATATGTAAATTGTTTTTATAGTGTACTTTGGTATATAACAATTTTAATGAAATGTACTATTGTAAATAAAATATATACATCTTATTACAGATAACTGTTTATTTTTCAATTGGCACTATAATCATTGAGTTAGCTAAATCTGAAAAGAAATATAAAAAATATATTTAGCAAATAAACAATTTTAAACAATCTTAATTAAAAAAATACCATTATTTTTTCTTGGTCTGTCAATTAATAAAGATGGCTCCCAGCCTGTAAACAAAAAAAAAATACAATAATATTAAAATATTGCAAACATAAAAAAAAGTCAATTTTTTGCTCTTGCCTATGCATTGGAAGGGGGAAGAATTTTATTAAAAAGTATAAAAATGGTAATTATTTTACCAATGTTTGCAACATGAAGAATAAACACAAACAAATTATAGCTTTCCGGTAAGTTGACTAAAAGGAAAGAGATGGGTTACATGGAGAGACATATAATCTATCTTTTTCCTTTTGTCGGACCAACACAATCCAAGATTAAATTATAAGTTTACTGAAACTAAATATACCACTTCTTGTTGAAAGTTGACGATGTTTA
The DNA here is from genome assembly GCA_905220585.2 of Nymphalis polychloros. Taxonomy (NCBI): domain Eukaryota; kingdom Metazoa; phylum Arthropoda; class Insecta; order Lepidoptera; family Nymphalidae; genus Nymphalis; species Nymphalis polychloros. The sequence continues at coordinate 3,327,011 of HG992253.1, forward strand.
TTCGGTAAGACTCCGAGAGTAAATTTTGGCTTGTAAGTTTTTTTTAAGTTAGATTTCTTATAAGGCATTTGACACACTTCATTCTTCATTTTAACAGGCTATAAAAAAATATATTTTATATTTATAAACGTTTCACAGATCTATAACACCATATGAAAAAAATTAGCTACCTCAGTTGCTGTATCAGCAACAGCCCAACATTTAGATACTTCCGGTTTTTGTTGTTTTCTTATATTTCTTGAAACTATATTATCCAGAGTATTGATTATTATTATGTTGAGTTCACTGTTATCATATTCCATTAACATGCGTTTAAAAATAACCAATAGTGTCGGCAATTGAAGCGTCAATTCCGATTTACCAAGTTCGAAACTACTGTACTTATTCAGTATATCGAGATGCATAAAAACTTCTTCGAGAGTCATACGTTGACGATATCGCATTAAATCTTTAATTGTTCTCGTTCCGACACCTAAAATAATTGCGATGACGTAGTACATACACACAAAAAGTGCTTAGAGCTCAGTACACATAAATCATCTTATACCTACATTTTCGAATAGATTACACATAAATTAGAATAATTTTATTTAAATTTAAAAATCTTATATGGTGTATACAGGTACAATTTTTGTTCGTTTAATTTTATTATATATTCCTTTTTGACAAATTTCATTACTAATTCTGTGTGTATTCAAAGTATTTTGTGCTCTTGAAATAAATTTCTTCTTAATATTACCTTCATAGATCGATTTGCTGTAGTATGTTACAGCCAAATCTTTAGAAAAATTTGGTCTAAGTAAACTTAGCGTAGCGTTCAAAGAATCGATAATATCTATCTCTAAGTAAGAAGATTTTTTTCTTAAGACTTTTTTTATGTCGTTTGTTATTTTAGATGTATAATTTAAATATCTTCTCCCTTCTTCTACTTCTGCAAGCTTATACAAGAAGCTAGCTGCTAAATTCTAGAAGTATAACCTTATATTATAATAAAGACATTGTTAAGGAATTACGAATTAAAAAATAAGTAGTTAATATATTGATTATTAAAGGAATATTATTTGTTTACCTGTGTCACACAATTTCCAAAATAGCGATATTTACAAGGCCATGAAATACAAGCGATAACAACGGAGTTATCTTCGAAAATATTACAAATATCGGCGTGTGCACAACCTAATGTAAGCTCTACTTTTTCACAAAGCTGAGATTCCGTTAGACCCTAAAAACATTAATAACAACAATTTAATTTAAAAAAACTAGTAATTGATAAAATGTGTGCGGGTGAAACCGCGGGCACAGCTAGTCGTTAATGAAGCTTGGCACTGCCGCAATGAGTAGGTAAATAGAATAACACAAAGAAAAAAAAAGCTTTAATATGTTATATGAAAAGTTCTGAATTACTATTATAATTGTGTATATGTAATCATATTAATCAAGTTATTGTTAACAATAGTAATATTAGTACCACACGATAACTTATTAAGCCGTCGTAATAATATAAAATAATTTACTTACTTCATTTAAAAACATTAAAGCATTTTTAGTATTAATTCCGCCCATGTAAAGGAATTTCTTTAAAATTCGCATGTTCTTAATGATTTCACCGATATTATTTGTATTATATTTAGAATCTTCGTTAAAGTGTATAATAAAATCATTGTAGTCGGGTTGGTTTAAGCAGTGGCATTTTCTCGTTAGTCTCTTATATATTGAACAGTCATTGTCCTCATCCTAAACATTACCAATGATTACCTATTATGTTTAGTTTAGTATCATGACAAAGAAGAAGTGAATTGGTTTGTTGTACAGTCGCGTACGGGTTCGAAGCACCAATCAATAGCAGTCAGTAGTCTAAAATGTTAGGATCACCACCTCACATTTTAGATAGGTCATTAATTTGGTCATTAAAAGAGAGTGTTATTTTGTAATACTAATGACTAATAAAATATTATGTTAAAAAATTGTGCGGTCGGGGGACCCCCGGCCTCGGTTAGGAACAAAGTTCTATACGATATTCTTTTTCGACCCAAACCGTGTTTTAAGATTTTATTTGATTACATTACTGTGTTTTTATCACACCAAAAAGCACCTCAACCTCCTTTATATTCACCTCCTAAATTCAAACGCCCAACGCAACGCATTTTGTAGCATTTAGTAGGCACAGTATGAACGCGATTTCGTTATATGACCTTGAGCCACTACCATTTCACTCTACTGTAAGCCGCGTAAAATAACTTCATTCCAATAAAAAAAATCGAATAAATATTTACCTTAATGTAAATAGCATCTAACTTTTGAGCGTGGTTTTTCAATTTGTCGAAAGCTGAAGGTATGGATTCTCCTGTAATTCTCTCAACCTACACAACATTAAAGTTTTCAACCTTTTAGCAAAGCATGATATCGATTAATTTAATTCTAAAATCTAAATAATAAGTACCTTATGTTTTACAATTGCGTAAAATCGTTAGTACTTATTTTAGGTGGTTAAAAAAATAAAAATAATTTTTCATACGTTACATTGTATCGAAAATCTGATTTAAAAATATTGTTAAATCTTAAATCTTGGATTAGAACGTTATTATTTGTATGAACTTTTGTTTGAATATCTTCTAGTAAGCCCAATAATTGTTTTGTACTGTCCTTTAACCTCAGAATAGAGTTCTAAAATATGGAAAAATAATAAAATGAATTAATAAATATATAAATAAATAATGTTATGAATTGTTAGTAACTATTATATTATACCAATTTGACTTGGCAATACGGTTCATCGGAATCATTAAATTGTTCGTAAGCATTTCCTTTTTGTGATACATTTTCTTCATCTTTGGTTAACGTAGACGTGGAATTCGAAGATTGAATTTGATAATCTTTCAAAAAATTTTTACTGTACATTTTTTCGATATTATGGTGTACGTGTTGATCATTATCCATCGTACTATGATGTGACTGTTTTATAGATCATTTATTATTCTGAAATAATTCCACGTTTATTATTGAAATGTCTTATTACATTATTTATATTTAAAGTTCATTTTTAAGAAATTGGAGGATAATTAGATGAAACATGGCTCTGCTTTTACATTTAAATTTTTTTCGGCAAAATATTAACATTGATTACATAATTTATCGACATTATTGACCATTGAATCAAGTCTTGCCTACTAAAAAAAAAACACGATTGTCAACTGACCTAAGAAATAAAGCCACAAATACACGGTCTTGAAGTTAAAACAATGTAAATAAAGCAATATTATTTTATTAAAATTATACTCTAGTAGATTTACTTGGTGGTAGGGCTTTGTGTAAGCTTTGTGGTAGCTCGTCTGGGTAGGTAGCTACCCACTCATCAAATATTCTACCGTAAAACAGCAGTACTTGCTATTGCTGTGTCCCGGTTTGAAGGATCAGTGAGCCAGTGTAATTACAGGCACAAGGGACATAACATCTTAGTTTCCAAGGTTGGTGGCGCATTGGCGATGTAAGCGATGGTTAACATCTCTTACAATGCTAATGTCTATGGGCGTTGGTGACCACCATCTTACCATCAGGTGGCCCATGAAAAAGAAATTATTTTTTCAACCTCATGTATTCCATACCATCAAAAGAAAATATTATGTCTATATTCTGTAATAACGTTGTTATTAGAATACTATCCGCATTCCTAACGTATAAATCCTTTTTTTTAAACATTATTTCTTTGACCCTTTGAAATTTTGAATCTGAAATATCATTTGCGTTACTTGTCAGATGTCAAATTACAATGTGTATAAACTTCCAACGGAAGTTATTGAAATTTTTATATGCATCTGCAAATTCAATTCCAACTGTTTTTGCTCAATGTTTATGTTGACTTTGTCAATGTCATAATACTCTTCAAGATGTAAATCAATAAGCAATGAAGCATTTATTATTTTATTAAAGTTAGAGAATAAAATATAATAAGCAGTCTATACTCTATAACAATGAATTCTTTTAAGAACAAAATAAACTATGAAAGCCCGTGCGACTCAGACAATGATTGGACAAATTCTTCAGAAGATTCAAAATACTCTGATTCAGAAAGGTAAGCTACCTTAAACAGCTTATTTCGATATTAACCGTTAATCTAAGACAACATTAAGAAATGACCTACTGAAATATTATTGTATTTGCAGTTCGGTCCCAGATTGGGATTCGGACATAGGCGAAGATGGAGAACTTGTTTATGTAAAAATTAAAAGTATCGCTAAACCAGCGGATGACGCGAAGGCACCTCTTTTAGAAAATTGTGAGGCTTTTAAATTAAGGAGCGATTTTAAAAGATCCTCTACTAGACGTTCTACTAAAGGTATTGTTGTTTTTCATTGGCAATTTTTTGGACTAATATTATATATAATTAAGAAAAATAAATGTTTATATTATACAGGTAGAATTTTTAAAGTCTTGAAAGCACGAAAAGTGGTAAGCAAAGGAAATGGAAATGAAAAGAAAAAGGATGTCGAGGATAATAACAAATTTGTTATCATACAGGTAATTCATTTTTAAATTATTGTCTGTTTGAATCATACGAAGAAGTAATCAAATTTCATTTATTTATTGAAATATTGTTTTAAGTATATAGTTATAATTTTTTTTTTATTCATAAGCTGCATGGAATAAGTGAAGGTAAAATTAATTATTTTATATTTAAAAAAAAATATTGATATTTTTATTTATTTATTTGAGTGTCTTTTCTATTTTATTTTAAGTTAATATTTTATATATTCCAGGTTAGCAAAAATATGATATTCAGTAGTGAAAAAAATTGTCAAATAGAAAAATTCTTTGGAATCAGTGTAGAAACACATGCAGATGGCAAAACGTTAGTGGTAGCGGATTTCTTACCTGAATCAAAAGCGATATACACTCCAAAAGTGAGAACAGGATTTCATTTACATAAAATAAATGGCATTGAGGTCACATCCTTCAATATCAATAATGTTCTCCAAAGAGTAATTGAGGATGTTGATAATCCTAAATTAACATTTCAAGTAGTCACAGAAGGTTACAATTTAGACTTAGAAAAATTACTGACTTCGAAGAGCACACCGGAAAATTCTTTAACTCAAATATTAAAAGATGCTATGTGTTCAGTACTTTATATATGCTGCAATGATGTAGAATATCAAAGTAATGATGATAAAGGTGTCCTATATTGCTTTCCTAGACCTTTTAATCAGAATTTTCTGTATAACACAAGAGGTGCTTATTTGACTCTTAACCACTTAGCCCCTAAATCTTTGGGCACTAGTGAGCCCACTGTATCCACTGTCTTACATAAAAATCAACTTATAAACATTACATACGCAACTCATTACAGTGATTTGCTCTTGGTTGCAATACCAAGTGGTGAAATAGATGTGTTCGCTGCTAAAAGAGTAATAAATGACATAGTTCGTGTTTTAGAATTTTTGTATGGCTCATTGAAAACCTGCTTCACGAAACCGAATAATGTTGATAAATTAGATGGTTTGTTTTCCCGTTTTTTTGTAACACTATTATATGGAAGTATCGGTGCAGATAAAAGTAAGAGCACTAGTACAGTGCATGGAAGTTCGTATTTTGAAGAATTATTGGCAGCTCAAGCAGTGTCGTTACCATTGGAAGTTAAAATTCAAGTAGATGATGCCATAACAGAATTAGAGGCAGCAGATTATAGAGAGTGGGTGAGTATTTCTTGAAATATAATACTACAATTGATTTCTATATAGCCTTTTCCAACCACAACACAAATAAACCGAAATAAACAACTTTGACACCGAATTAATGCAATATAATTGGTCATCGATATCAATTGACGCGTTGTCATTGGTCGATCCTCGAGATCTTGAAAAATCTATGATATTCACTATGGACATGGACTCGCGAAAAGATGGCGTTTCCAATGCCCGCGAAGTTGTAATCCAAACTTCGAAAGTTAAATGAATGTGGTTATAACTAGTTAATTGGAATAGTGTCGTATTATAAATAAGGGTGAATTTATCAAGAACTGTTTATAGTGCATAATCCAGCAGAACGATTAGAAAATCGCATGCAATTTGTAAATCTACAGTGTGTTTACCTTTATTCCTACTCTGATCGGAATATGTTTAGGCACCTTCGATTTTATTTATTTATTTTTCAGATTGATGATGTTGAAAACTTTCAAAGACTTTATACAGTGATAGGTTCCTGTTTATATTATTCAGGGCATGTATTAAGCTCGCATTTAGAAGATGAAGATTTAAAAGAAGTTAATGCATATTTAAGATTAAATGGTATATTGAAACTTAGTTCGGAGAAAGAAATAGAAAAGCTTGTTATATGGAAAGAAGTATTCATAAATGAACATAGAAAACAAAGTAAAAATGATGGTAACGAAAACAGGTATAATTCAATGTTTGTTTTTTTTGGTTTTTTTTTTTTTTTAACAAAATATGATATAAATTTTAATTTAAGAATTCCAGATGGGCGATGGTTCATTCTCATTGTAGGAAAAGGGCACTTTATACTGGCAACATTAATGGAAGCGGGAGGATGTACGGAAGATGTAAGTATTTTTTAATCAATAATAAAATAATCTTAATCATGCAATCAGAATCACTTATATAGAATTGTTAGCACACGCGTAAATGTTCCAAGTATTTTACTATTAATGTATAATCAGTGTGCTATCAGAATGGGATCCAACCTTTTAGAATTGAGACCCTGTATGTCCTGTGCATGGTTATACAATTATTGTAGTAATAAAGTTACAATTATATTAGAATAATACGTAAAAAGTCATGGTATTGGTTTGTAACATAATAGTGTTTATAATTTCTTAAAGATAAGTATTTATAATACATTTTTGCGACTATTTATGTGTATACTTGTATTGTAGATAGTATCATGATAGCACAATTACGTTAGATTGTTCCGTGTTTTTTTTTCTTATTTCTGCAGTTGAACATACGTTCATACAAACAGATACACAAATATCTACATATTATTTATAGACAACTCGTCTGCTACATTCTAATTACCCTTTTTGTCTTCGCTGTCTCTTTTTAATTATAATAATTATTTTTAGGCTGTAGGTGTGACTCCACCGTCACCGTTTTACGTCGAGGAATGTGAAAGTTGCTTAGAACTGTTGTTCGAAGTTGGATTAAACAAATACTTACCATCGTGGTTCTCATCCAACACGCAGCCTCAAGTCGAAGTAACACCTGAGTATCTTACTAAGCATGGAAGAAAATTAAGAGATGCTTGTAAGTATTATTTCAGTTATTGATTGAAGTTAAATTAGTGCCTTATTTTTGTAATGTTTTTTTTTTTTTAAATCTTTTCAGCTTCTAAGTTGGATGTAAGGAGTTCGAAAGTCTCAAAAGCTCATCTAGACGTTAAGAGGCGTCACAATTCTACAGAGCAGATCAACACGGGGTCCGCAAGTGATAATTCGATTAACAACTATCATAGCACCAGTCAACATAATCTGTACGCGCAATGGTACAATGGACCGCTGAAACAATACAGGCATTCTAGTTTGGATGTCAGTTATTCCGAAGATTCCGGAAGCTTGAAGAGTAATAGGTATGTCGCGTTAATTAATGTCTCTCTAACCACTACTATGAGCGTTTTCATACAGAGCATGGCAATAAAATATTCGTGTAGAATCTGTTCAAAGTATATTTATTCTCATAAAGACAAACGTCAGTTACATGAGAACAATGTTAAACTAATAATAATTAGTTGTTACATTTGTCGTTCGTTGTTACAATAGTCGTCCTTTTTTATTACTTTATACTTATTTAGCACATTGTAACTAATTGGTTAGAAGCGAAGTAGAAAAGAATTGGCTAGTCGGGTCTCAAATGTGTTATTTTTGTAATGTAATATAATACAAAACCTATTCGTTTTGTTTTATGTAAAAACATCCATTGGCCTTGGTAGTAAGACCGACTCGTTTGCCGTGACGTCATGCCCCCTCCCCGCTGTCTCGTTCTCACTCTCTACTCGCTTGTATATGCGTGGCGCGTATCGTATATATATATATATATATATATATATATCGTTGCTATATTGTTATAATTATAAAACGTAGAAAAAAGGGACCGTCACTGGACGCATGGCAGATGTGAAATATCGAAGACATTTCATTATTAATAAAAAAAATATGTAATATTAATATTTTATTGTGATCAAAGGCGTTCATTGACCTGAATTGTTTAAATTGACGCGTTTAATTAATACGAAGACGCAGTAGAACTGGTGGTTATCTGTTATGTTGTTTTGTGCCTGGTACTTTCATAGCGTATCAAGTACTTTTAAATTTTAATAATATATCCTGTATGAACATCAACGAATACTAACTCCGAGTACTTCCGAGTAATCTTTAAATAATCCTGTACATAATAAGCCTTATTTATTAAAAAAACAATTAACAAGAGTTTTAAATTTATTTATTTGTAAATGGTATAACATTTTTTTACAGTGAACTAGGTGAAGACCGTATAGTTGGTAGAAGAGCGGATCGAGAACAGAAAAACAGACGCGACTCTTCAGAATCCGATTCAGATTGGGATAAACAGGTTTATAGAACTTATAAAAACAATATAAGTATTCCTTATTATTTGAACTATAATTACATAGATATTCATATATTGTTACAGGATGGCAGCAGATCTAGCAATATAGACATGACGGAAATGAGGAAAGCTTTATTAGATGAACTTAATGATGTCGCAGTTCACAAGTATGATGATCTCTATAAAAATAAAGTTATATACTGCTTATTCAAAAATACTTTACTGTTTATTCAACGAGATTTTTTAAATTTCGGATATTCTACTTTTTTCATTCGTATTAGAAACAGGCGAAGAAGTTCTGTCATTGTAATGTACAATATAGTTTTTCAAATAAAATCTCTCTCCACCTTGGATATGAATAATGTCACCCTGACCACACCTGTGTTTGAATCTCATACTCATAATCCGATGGGATTGACCGAACTTAGAACGCCGATGGCTCCGTCCTTAAAATTAGCCACTAGACCAATTAAACAGTTATTAGACAAAATGGACGTAGCACATGGGCAGAAGCCGAGATGGCCCAGTGGTAAGAACGCGTGAATCTTAACCGATGATCGTGGGTTCAAACCGGGCAAGCACCCCTGAATTTCATGTGCTTAATTTGTGATTATAATTCATCTCGTGCTTGACGGTGAAGGAAAACATCGTGAGGAAACCTGCATGTGTCAAATTTCACTGAAATTCTGTCACATGTGTATTCCACTAATCCACATTGGAGCAGCGTGGTGGAATAAGCTCCAAAAACCTTCTTCTCAAAAGAGGAGAAGAGGCCTTAGCCCAGCAGTAGGACATTCACAGGCTGTTACTACTTTTAGATGGGCAGACATGCGAACAACGATTTTAAACGAATTCGAATTGATCTTATTATTAATTAATTATTTTGAATCTTACAAGATCTCAAAAAAAATATTTCTTCTAGAATAACTGCAGGGGAAGAAAATGTGTTATTCCATTTTGTACATTTGGAGTCGGAAAAGGGAATACTAATAGCGCCTGTAAAAAATATGGAAGTACAAGCAAATAACGCCTTATATACATACATATTGAAAACATTTAGAAGTGCCTCTAAGAAGATTCATGACCTACTCCAACACAGTATTAAGTTAGTCACAAAATACTTTATAACTGTATAAATTATTAGTATATGTAAATTATCTTAATGTTTAATTCAAAAATGTTGTTACAGGTTTAAGAAAAGTGATTTGCCGTCTAATCCTCTTAACAAAATTCTTGTCGCAGTAAAAGAGTATGGAATGCTTTTTGAAGCACCAAGTGAAGTATTGAGTCAGTGCGGGATTAGTAAAAAGAATTGTGAACCCTTTTACTTCTGGGTTGTTGGGTAGGATCTTTTAAAATAATACTGTTAATGACAAAATATCAGTTTTTGACAAATAATATGTTTTAGTACACAGTACTATTTTTTTTTTTTTTAAATATATTTGAATCATTTGGGAAAATCGGATATTTTTGTTTAGCTTCGTTAATTGCAAAACATTTTCCATATTTCTAGTTTGAACTAAACTATCAGTTTTTTCTTTATATGTTTTTTTATTTTTTACGAGCCGGTTGGCTTTGTTGGTAGATACCTGCCTTTCGCGCCGCAGGTCGTGGGTTCGATTCCCACCCAGGACAAACATTTGTGTGCATTATCTATATAAGTATGTATTTACAAAAGAAAAGTAGTATATGTAGTATATCAGCTGTCTGGTTTCCATAGTACAAGCTCCGCTTAGTTTGGGATCAGATGGCCGTGTGTGAATAATGTCCCAGGATATTATTATTATTATTATATTTTTTAAATTAAATAACGTACAATGTAAATTTACAAATGATCTGCATGCATTGATGTTTCAAATTTTAAACTAGTCCCGCGAAGTTTCCGCACTGTACGGCAATGGACAACCTTTGCGCCAAGTAATACCTGGAGCGATTGTCAAAACCCCTCTCTCTAAGGCGACGGCCGATCTCCCTAACAAATGTAAGGGTATCCGACCCCCAACATCCCGACGTTTTTCTTAATTCGTATGTTTCTTTCAGACGCGTGTTTAGTGAACCAGAGCCCCGAGAGCTGTATTTATGTTATCATGAGTCTGTACCTCAAGATCTAACAGAAGTTGCTTATTTACTGTCATATCTGGAATAAATTTATATAAATATGTTTAAAGATGTGACCTTTTTATATGAATAGTCTTAAAATAGATAGCTATTATATTATTTGTGATACTAATTATTGCAAAATTAAGTTAGACTGTAAGCGATCTCTATAATCCGTCCATTCCATTTTTTTGATATCGTATTATTTTTTAACAAATATATTTTTTATATACATTGAATAAAATTTTTGAAACAGGTTTGGCATTTTACAATTTCATACCTAATTATTTCCCTATTGTTTTCCCAAGATCCTTGGTTCTACAAGGTGAAGAGTATCTTAGTCGAATATTACGGGTTTCAATCCTGGTTAATACAACTGTTCATGTGCTTAATATGAGTTCATAGTCCATATTATGCTACATGTTTTTTTTTGTGGGATAGGTATGGGCCACCTGATGGTAAGCGGTCACCAACCCTTAGACATTGCCAGTGTAAGAAATGTTATCCATCGCCAATGCGCCACCCACCTTGGGAACTAAGGTGTTATGTCCCTTGTGCCTGTAATAACATTGGCTCACTCACCCTTCAAACCGGAACACAATACAAAGTACTGCTGTTTTGCGGTAGAATATCTGATGAGTAGGTGGTACCTACCCAGACGAGCTTGTACAAAGCTCTACCACCAAGTACCAACAATAAAGCATTGTGGAGGAGTATGTCTACTTAAGAAGAGAAGAGCCTTTACACAGCAGTGAGACATATATAGTTATTTTATTTACCTATTTCAAAAATAAATAAACGCTAATAAAATTGCGATGGCAGCACACCATGTTGACGGTACTTAATTTTTTTTTTTTTTTTTTTTATTGTATAGGTAGGCGGACGAGCGTATGGGCCACCTGATAGTAAGTGGTCACCAACGCCCATAGACAATGGCATTGTAAGAAATGTTAACCGTCGCTTACATTGCCCATGCGCCACCAACCTTGGGAACTAAGATGTTATGTCCCTTGTGCCTGTAATTACACTGGCTCACTCACCCTTCAAACCGGAACACAACAATACAAAGTACTGCTGTTTTGCGGTAGAATATCTGATGAGTGGGTGGTACCTACCCAGACGAGCTTGCACAAAGCTCTGCCACTTAATTGTTCGTATCTTTATTTACTTTATTTTATTGTGATACCTACATAATATATTTTCTACCGCTGATTCGCTAAGACGTACGTAATATTCTAATACCTTGATAATTAGGCATCAACTAAATTTTTTAAGACGTAACGATACATAACTTTGGTGTAGCTTATTTATTACATACCTAGTATTAATCCTTATCAAAATAACATATTATTACATAAAGCGTTTTCTGTAAAAAATATATTTATATTTAGCAATTTTTATCATTACATCCTTATTACATCGAGAAATAAAACGATGTGAAGCATGAAAAAGAGGTGGACAGTGCGGTTCGCTGACGGTTTTATCGCACATACCTACTGATTATTGTCATAATATATTGTGTTTATACCTGATTATTTATTAAAAATTGTTTAGATACTTCTATTTTTTCTCGCGCGAAGTTACTCATACATATTTTTGTATTTTTTTTTTGAGTTACATACCATGTATTTTAGCATTGGTTACATAAGACGTATTACATTAAGAATATAAAATTGAAAATAGAAATTGTTATAATAATTCCTACATGGAATATGGAGGAATATATTTATTTTATTAATTCCGGGAATTTTTTTTTATCTCAAATTAGAGTCAGAAAAGCGTAATAATTTCTAAATTTCTGTATGAAGGATGTAGGTACATTTTAGAAATGTTTACTAATAAGTTTCATTAAACAAGAAAAGAGTAATAAAATAATTAAGAATATTTAATACAAAACCTCATAAAGCATTTTTGCGTGTTAATAATTAAATATTTATTAGTTGGTACTTGGCAGCCCAGATACCAAAAAGTCTTAATTTTTAGATTAAATTGTAATTTTACAAAAAAATACTACTAATATTAAGACTTAAGTATATATTTTTTTACCAAAATATGTCATGGTTAAAATATAGTGAAAATAGGTGCCTATGAGATATTTAGAATAATGAACATTTAACATTTGAATACCAACATAAGCAACACAATAGTTGCTCACGACAGTCACAACTCACATGGCGCTACGCAAGCGCTACGTGCTAAAGCCGGATATGAAATAATCAATTAAATTACTTAATATAATTAAACGTAACGTAGAAATGCTAATGCTACATGATATCTACAAAACTTTATATTTATTATTAAACTAAAAAACCTTTTTCAAAGAAATGCTAATGAAATGGAATAAACGACTAAAAATAAATAAAGAATTACCATAGACAAAAAATAAAAATACTTGAATAGTGAATGCTTCCGCTTATAGTGCTTCTGCTTTTTACGATTGGCAATCGACTTCAGTCGTAGTAGATTTATCTTTTCTTTATTAGTTTCATTGTGAATGGTATTGTTCGTCATGGAAAATTTTTAAAGTTTTTTTTTTTGTTTAATACAAATTCGCTTTGTGCAGTGTAGTTATCTAACGAAATTGTATTGCAATTGAAATAATTATGATAACAAAAATGCAATCACAAGCAAATGTTGCCGTGCCACAATCTGTCACGACACAGCCTCAACAAATCGTCGGCGTTCCTGCTAACGCCGTGATCTTGAAAATGTCGGATATACAACAAATATCTACCGTGGGTATGTGTATAGTTTTTTTTTTCAATATTATTTGTTTACCAATATTAATTTCATATTGATAAAGCTTAATATAATAAATTTATTTTTATCACACAACATGATATCGTGACATAGTCCGGATACATTACGCATACTATTTTATTAGGACTGTTGGAGCTCGCACACAGGGAATATCAAGCTGGCGATTATGATAGTGCAGAATTGCATTGTATGCAACTATGGCGTCAAGATGGCACGAACACGGGAGTGTTGTTATTGCTGTCCTCCATACATTTCCAGTGTCGACGATTGGATAAATCAGCTCATTTCTCAACATTGGCTATTAAGCAAAATCCTCTATTGGCTGAAGCATACAGGTAAAACATCATAGGGAGCTGCTCAAATGTTATTCCTTTAAATTTTATGTATGATTACAATTAAATTTTCCAGTATTTTTTTATTTTTGATTAATATATAATTCTAATATTTTGTCTTTCTTTAATTTTGAATATTGAATTCCTTGGTATTTTTATGAATATTGTTCAGGCAGTAATAGATTTATTTATGAGAATATTATTATTAGGATTTATAAAAATATCTAATAATTAATTCAGTATGTACAGTATATATTTACAGTGAAATGTAGGTTTCATAGTTTTCTTTTTGTCATTGTGTCTTTGTTACTTAAATTGAAGTAATGGTTAAAGAATATTTGTTTTGTTGTAGTAATCTAGGTAATGTTTACAAAGAACGTGGTCAGCTTCAAGAGGCTCTTGAAAATTACCGTCATGCAGTGAGACTAAAGCCGGACTTCATCGATGGGTACATCAACCTGGCAGCGGCACTTGTTGCTGCTGGAGATATGGAGCAAGCGGTACAGGCATATGTTACTGCACTCCAGTATAACCCTGTAAGTATACAAGTTTAACATATTTATTAAAAGCTATAAGATTGTAAGTCAGTAGGGCACCGATTTGATAAGATATGGAGTTGTTCTCTTAAATTGAGTTAGCGGTTATTCCACCACACTGACACTCGCTTTCAGTATAGAAGCTGTACATGTGGCAGAAATTCAACACAATTTCTTTCTTTACCACCCAGCACAAAATGAATTATTATAAATACATGCTCAGCAATAGTACTCAATCAGATTTGAGTGCTGCTCTTTGTTTAGTGTCCATATATCATAATGGGTCATCTCTTTTCTTATTAACAAAATAACATGTTTAAAATTTCAACAGATTTTTAACCTTAGAAAAATTACATCCTAACTAATTTTATAAATGTGGAAGTGTGATTGTTTAATTGTTTATTTATTTGTAAGCTCATACTCCATGCATACTCAACTGATCATCACTAAGTTTTGCATACATATTCTCAGGGGACGGAAAAGTATGTAGTGTAAATAACAGCTGCCCCTCTAATAAGCGGGCGAGGCTGGTAAACTTGTTTATAAAATAATGTGAAACTTGAATAACAAAGGATTGTGTATGTTTTCATGAGATTGTCTTACATTGAATGTCAATTATAATAATTTACATTTCCTTTTTATAAATTCATAAACTATGATTCACTTGTTGATTATTTTCCGTTATGTATTAGAATTGTTCATATACATTAACTGAAATAATTGATAAGCCTTTTAATATTTACTGAGCCATGACCAGTTAGAATGTATTTTTTTATTACTTTTAAAATAAAAATGTAATTCATCATATGCAAATTTTATACTTTATTTACCTTGAATGGTATACCAAATTGCTTACACTTTTATATATTATGTTAAAGAATTGGCTTATAGTGTCATAGTTACTGTTATTTTCAGTATTTAATTTTTTAAAACTTCACACATACGTAACACTTATGTACACGCTATTGATTTGGAATGTAATTATAGTTTATTAGTGGATATAGACTACATAAGGTTTTTTAATATGGTGTATATTTTTTTTATTGGAGATATAGTTTTTCCCCAGGGCTATGAAGTCTCCTAAACTATAATACATTTTATGATTCTTAGTAAAATAATTACAAAATAACCAATATCAAGTCCAATGTAGCCAAGAGTTTCTATTCTATCTGATTTTATAAAAAACCACTTTCGTTTTAACAGAAAGTCGAAATTCGTAGGTAATCCCTGTTATAATGTTTACATATATAGTGGTGGTCGTATAATTAGAAACACTACCAACGGTCCTTGACATTATGTAAGATACTTCACCGCAATCGTTTTTATTTTGAAATTAAACAATAAATCGGACAACAATATGTTCAACGATTTATCATTTATGAGAAAAACAATATAAATCCCATTACACAAGTGCAGTTTCAATATTACATAACGGACAAACATTTAAATCAGTTTTAAGGTATGAACAATATTGGTCAACTAATTAGAAACAACAACAAAAAAGTATAAAAAACAATATTTTTTTAAGTATTAGTAATTAGTACTGTTATTTACGAAATAGCTACTATCCACAGCCTACCAATAGTTATAATTAATATTTAGTGGCGTATCCCTTATTTTCAATAACAGCACTGCAGCGACGTGGCATTGATTCAATCAATTTCATACATTTTTCTAGGGGGATTGAATTCCATGCTTCAACAAATGCTTCGTATAGTTCGTTTTGACTGGTGTTACGTTTGTTTGAGACTTTCTTTTTAACAATATACCAGAGATTTTCTATCGGGTTTAAATCCGGACAATTTGCTGGCCAGTCTAAAACGGATATACGCTGTTCGCTAAGGAAACATGTGCTTGGAGTATAGTACTCCTTGTGTATTTATAATTAAAAGCATTGTTTACAGGGCGTCTAACATAGCGCTTTCCATCGGAATTTACCATATTTATTTTTGTTTCATCTGAAAATAACACTTTTTTTCCATTCTCGTACCGTCCAATTAACATATTTTTTTGCGAATAATAATCGCGTCTCTCGGTGTTGCTTGGTAAGAAGCGGTACCTTTCGAGTGATTCTTCCAAACAATTTAGCTTCCACTAATCTTCGGCGTATCAGTCTTGACGAGATGTTTCACGGGTCATCAGGCGAAAAAACTTTATTTTTAATCTGGTTGGAGCCTTTACTTGGTCTTTTTTAGCAACACGAACGATTAACGTATCTTCTCTGGGAGAGGATTTTCTTGGCCGAGCCTTTCTAAAGACATTTTCAACAGTTCTATGTGTTTTATAATGATCAATTGCATGAAAAACTTTCTTAACAGAACAATTTAAATGCTCAGCTATTCTTCTGTACGCTCACTTATGATCTATATGTAAATTAACAATTATTTGCCTTGTTGACGCGTCACTACTTTTATTATTGCCCATTTTGAACAAAATTAAATTCAGATTAAATTTTGAATTGCCGCCAAAATAATAGAAAAAAAATGTTATTCTCTAATTTCAAAAAAAGAACGAGCTATGTATGCTTTTTTAAAATGTTTCTAATTAGGCGTCCAAGCGGCCAGTAACAGAAAATAAACTCCTACATGTGTAAGACTCATTTTGTAATTAAAAGTAAGATATGTTTTATATTTTATGAATTTAATGAGTTTTTTGAGTGGCTATATTATTGTATGATTATTAATTATTGAATGTGTATATTTTTTACGAACATTTTTACATTGAAGTTATACTTTCTTAATTCATAAGAAGTGTTTCTAATTATATGACCATCACTGTACATACATATGTATGCATTATTTAAACATGCTGACAGTTTTTGTTCTGTTATCATGTTTTTTTTTTTTGTTTTTTTATTGTTTACCTGATGGTAAGTGGTCACCAACGCCCATAGACAATGGCATTGTAAGAAATGTTATCCATCGCTTACATCGCCAATGAGCGACCAACCTTGGGAACTCAGATGTTATGTCCCTTGTGCCTGTAATTACACCGGCTCACTCACCTTTCAAACCGGAACACAACAATACATAGTACTGCTGCTTTGCGGTAAAAGTATGTATAGTTTTATTACAATTGTTGGTGAACTGGTCACATTGGCTTTCCTAAAAAAATTTATATATCCTGACACCATCTCTCCCTTTGTCTATAAATTTTTTTGTGATATGGTTCCAAATTATCTCCCCGTAGTTATAGTTTTAGTATTTATTAATTCTTAAATCTTTAACGAAATGTGCTAGGACCGAAGACAAATTTACTTTTAAACTTTATTATTACGATGACGTAGCTTCCTAGATGAAGGAAAATGAGTCACATTAGTACGTCTTACTCATATATTATATGTTATATTTTTAAATATAAAAACTCTTGTATTATAAGTATCACTATTTTATTAAAAGTGATACTTATATGATTTGTATATAAACCAAACTCTCCCGTCCCCTTTTTTCCCAAAATTTGCTAATTTTATGCAAGACAATCTCGACTTACTAAAATATAATATAAAAAAATGTTATGTACATATGGTTGGTTGTTTGCGTAACGATGTGCCAAGAGATAAATTGTCTCATAGCCTCGAAGGTCACGGCATTAATTTCCTGATTCTAACAATAACCATTGTAGGTGTATCGCTAGATTACATAATATAACCGATTATAGTATTATACATAGAATATAAGAGCTGTGATGGTTCAGTTGTTAGAGGAAGTGAATCTAAACCGAAACTTGTGGATTCAAATCCTGTTTAATAACTTTGAGTGTTAATGTGTTTCATTTGTGTTTATAATTCATGCTTGACGCTGAATGAAACATGCATGTGTCGGATACATTCGGACACATGTGTATTTTTTTTCTATAAGTTGGCTTTAGACATTGGTAGTGTAAGAAATGGTTACCATCGCTTACATCGCCAATGTCTGTACCATCGCTTATGCCACCAATCTTGGGAACTAAGATGTTACGTCCCTTGTGCCTGTAATTACACTGGCTCACCATCCTTCGAACCGAAACACAATAATACCAAGTACTGCTGTTTTGCGGTAGAATATCTGATGAGTGGGTGGTACCTACCTAAACGAGCTTGCACAAAGCTCTACCACCATGTGGATCCTACCCGTATTAGAGCAGCGTTGTGGAATAAGCTCCAAACCTTCATCTTAAGAGTAGATGAGGCCCTTAGTCCAGCAATGGGACATTTACAGACTTTTGTTTTTATAATAGGCCTATGGTTATAAAAAATTAAACATACACATATTTTGTTTTGTAAATTGTATCAAATTAATGATTGTAGAAACACTTCCAATTATTAACGTAATATATGTTTTCTGACAGATTAGAATTTATATAATAAAACATTTGTAATATTAAAATTTTCTTTTAAAAAAAATTATATACTTTAAAAATCTATGTACAACTAAATGTACACTATAGAATGAATATATTATTTTAAATGGTGTAAATCACTGTCAGATGTTTATAAAAGATACATTAAAAGAGACGACAATTTCATTCAAAGGGTAATATGTATCGCGAGATTCGCAACAGAATCGTCTTATATTACGTTCGAGATTGTTGTGAGTTTTCAATTTTGAAAACTGTACGCCACGGTGAAATTTAATATTGTTACAGGATCTCTACTGCGTTAGAAGTGACTTGGGCAATTTGCTCAAGGCCCTGGGACGTTTGGACGAGGCAAAGGTAAATATAATTATGCTCTGCGCTTTCTGGTTTGCTCCGAAGTTAACAGGATTTCACTTATTTGTTGCATTTTGTCTTGAATTAAATTAGAGTACTCCCTGTTTCTTCAGCGTACGTTGCGATTGCGTAAATATTGGTTAATGCATTAAGCGTAAATTATACGACAGTTAGAATAGCTTCGACAAAACTGTTTTGAGTATATTTAATCTTTATATTATAGTTAATTGAACTCGAAAAACAGTGTTTGTGGAAATAATTATAATTGTCGTAAGAACAAGATGGAGACGGCAATATTTGTGCTGTAAATTATGTTTCCAACTTGTTCAACGGAATAGTTCTCGAGTTGTCACAAAATATTACAATTAAAATAATTTCCTGTGATATTTTGTGAACGCTGCGTTGCGTAATAATCTGTAATAATTTTCCACATATTGTATAAAACAAAAAGTTTTATTAATACTTTTTTTTTTCAATTATAATTAAAGTATTTTATATGAATTTAAAACAATATGTGGAAGGTTGAAGTGTCAAGAGGGAGTACTCTAAAAGCGTTAATTTTAAAATAAAACGATTTAAAGAAACATATATCCTGTTGTCTTCAATATCTCTTTTGATTTCTTTCTTATGCTTGTAGTGATTTTAATTGTACATTCAAGGAGGATCAAAGGAGTCAGTAGCAATTCACTTGTTTAGTGGTACGAAGTAGTGAGTTATGTTTATTTATACAAATAAGATTTTATCATCTGCATCACACTATGGCAACTAACACGCTCAATGACAGCGTGAGACGTAAATGATCCTCTCGAGTCGAGACATGAACATGATTTGCAATATATAACCTGTATGACGACAATCGGCTGAACTAGTTTGACTCAAAATCGACTAATTCTGTTATATTTTCACAAGGTGTTGACTGGTAAGACAGTAGGTGTGACCGGTGCTGTATCTTGGGTTATGGTTGGTACAACACTCGCTATCCCGCTGCGATGACACCATTCTATCTGCTGCAGGTAAAGTGTTAAAGGTTTGCAAGAAATTGTTATGAACAGGTTTATCGGACAACGCGTGCTCTTTGACATATCATTGTCGTCCATCCTCAATCGGTTAGGAAGTGGAAGCGCTTACATTTTGGATATTAAACAGGTGCTATGCAATATTTTTGTATTTAAAATAATTATTTTAGCTTAAGCAGAATGGGTCGTTTGCATTTCCTACTGATGTTTGTGGCAATCGGCGTAGTATCGTAACGTAGGGCGCGTTTGGCGTAATTCAACTTGCTATTTTGTTTGGTATTAGATGATTCGTTTTGATTTGACTATCGATCATCTGTTGCCATTCAAAGCTGTGGTGTAATTATAAACTTTGGCGTAAATGACATTTCAAAACATCATCAATGTAAAATTCCATTTTTAGATTGTCTTTTAACATGTTTACTTTTCGTGTGTGTAGGCATGTTACTTGAAGGCCATCGAAACAAGGCCGGACTTTGCAGTGGCATGGAGTAATTTAGGATGCGTCTTTAACGCACAAAGTGAAATTTGGTTGGCCATACACCATTTTGAAAAAGCCGTGGCATTGGATCCGAATTTTTTGGATGCTTATATCAATTTGGGAAATGTACTCAAGGAAGCAAGAATTTTTGACAGGTTTGTTTTTATAAATTTATTCTACTTATATTAAATAATTAATGAGTTATGATTTCATTAAATTTATTATTGTTATAGGGCGGTGGCTGCTTATCTTCGAGCTCTCAATCTATCGCCGAATAATGCAGTCGTTCACGGTAATTTAGCTTGCGTGTACTACGAGCAAGGCCTCATTGATTTAGCCATTGACACTTATAGACGTGCTATAGAACTACAACCTAATTTCCCTGACGCATATTGTAATTTGGCCAATGCGCTCAAAGAAAAGGGTCAGGTGGCCGATGCAGAAGAATGCTACAACACAGCATTAAGGTTGTGTCCATCCCATGCCGATTCCTTGAACAACCTTGCGAATATCAAACGCGAGCAAGGATATATAGAGGAAGCCACGCGCTTGTATTTGAAAGCTTTGGAAGTTTTCCCAGAGTTCGCTGCAGCCCATAGCAACTTAGCTTCTGTTTTGCAGCAACAAGGAAAATTAAATGAAGCACTTATGCATTATAAAGAAGCAATTCGCATACAACCAACTTTTGCTGATGCCTACAGCAACATGGGCAACACTCTTAAAGAAATGCAAGACGTGGCTGGAGCATTGCAATGTTACACCAGGGCCATCCAAATCAATCCCGCATTTGCCGACGCACATAGCAATCTTGCTAGTATTCACAAAGATTCAGGAAACATTCCAGAAGCTATTCAGTCGTACAGAACTGCTTTGAAATTAAAACCAGATTTTCCCGATGCATATTGCAACTTGGCACATTGCTTGCAAATAGTATGTGATTGGACTGACTATGAAGCGCGAATGAAGAAGTTAGTCAGCATAGTGGCCGAGCAACTTGAGAAAAATAGACTTCCGTCTGTTCACCCTCATCATTCTATGTTGTATCCTTTGACACACGAATTCAGAAAAGCGATAGCGGCTCGTCATGCCAACTTATGTTTAGAGAAGGTGCAAGTTCTCCACAAGCCATTATACAAATTCCCAAGAGATTTGCAGGGCCGTTTGCGAATTGGATATGTTAGTAGTGATTTTGGTAATCACCCAACGTCCCACTTAATGCAATCGGTACCGGGATTGCACGATCGCAGTAAAGTAGAGATCTTTTGTTACGCTCTAAGTCCCGATGACGGTACTACCTTCCGTTCTAAAATAGCTAGAGAAGCGGAACATTTTACCGACTTATCTCAAATGCCGTGTAACGGTAAAGCGGCTGATAAGATTTATGGAGATGGCATACACATTTTAGTGAATATGAATGGGTATACTAAAGGAGCTAGAAACGAGATATTCGCCTTGAGGCCGGCTCCAGTTCAAGTAATGTGGTTAGGATATCCAGGGACGAGTGGAGCTAGTTATATGGACTATTTAGTAACCGACGCAGTGACATCGCCAGTAGAACTAGCTAGCCAGTATAGTGA
This sequence comes from Nymphalis polychloros, assembly GCA_905220585.2. Lineage (NCBI taxonomy): Eukaryota > Metazoa > Arthropoda > Insecta > Lepidoptera > Nymphalidae > Nymphalis > Nymphalis polychloros. The sequence goes on from HG992253.1 coordinate 3,349,072, forward strand.
GAAGTTGGCGTATATGCCACATACCTATTTTGTCGGCGATCATAGGCAAATGTTTCCACACTTGCAAGAAAGACTTATCTTGAGTGATAAAGTGAAATCTCATAATAGTTTGGGCGGTCTCGCTGACAATGTTGCAGTGATTAACGCAACAGATTTATCTCCGCTCGTGGAGAATACTGACATCAAAGAGATCAAAGAAATCGTAAGAGCTGCAAGGCCTGTTGAAATTTCATTAAAAGTAGCCGAATTACCTACTACTACACCTATCGAAACTATGATAGCTTCCGGACAAGTCCAGGTGAATATTATACGAATATATTGAAGTTTTTTCTTGATCATATATATTTATTTCAACTATAAATTACACAGATTGACAAATTAAACTTAATTAATATAACATAATTTTCCAGACTTCTGTAAATGGAGTAATTCTTCAAAATGGCTTAGCAACGACACAAACTAATAATAAAGCGGCGACCGGCGAAGAAGTACCCCAGTCCATTGTAATCACAACACGCCAACAATACGGTTTGCCTGACGATGCTGTGGTTTACTGTAACTTTAACCAGTTGTACAAGATAGACCCGTTAACTTTACACATGTGGGTCTACATCTTGAAACATGTGCCTAACAGTGTACTATGGCTTCTCCGATTTCCCGCCGTTGGTGAACCAAATCTACAATCTACAGCACAACAATTAGGTTAGTTAAATTATATTTTTTTTATTTATATTTTAATTATTGTAATAATTATTTCGTATGATTGAGATTATGGATATTAAAAATAATACAATTATTTTTTATTATAATAATCTCTTAAAGATAATTTTAAAGTAAGTTCTTAGTTAGATGTAGCTTTATGTAGCATCATTTGAGATCATTACAATATTTTGGTTTTTTTTAGGACTACCGCCCGGCCGTATTATCTTTTCTAATGTAGCCGCGAAGGAGGAACATGTACGTCGCGGACAGCTTGCTGATGTGTGCCTGGACACACCTTTATGTAACGGACACACAACAAGCATGGATATACTTTGGACTGGCACTCCAGTTGTGACCTTGCCAGGAGAAACTTTGGCATCCCGGTAATTATTGATAATATTATATTTTATTTTTAAAGTGATAAAATAGATCAACTAACAAGTTAGATTGCTAGCTAGTTTATAAAACTACATAGAGCTGGGTTCGAGGCCTGGGTGGAGGTAATGGGGATAAATATGTTTTTCTTTCAAAAAATTCTAAGTAGCTGCCTTAAGTAAGTAACTTGGTAGCACTACCTTCCTATGCCACGGAGGGCATATAAAGCTGTTGATCATGCTGTCTACTATTATTTATATTTTCTAGTGTCGCTGCATCACAATTGAACACTCTTGGATGTCCTGAGCTTATTGCTAGAACAAGGCAAGAATATCAAGACATAGCTGTAAGATTGGGAACTGATCGGGAATAGTAAGTGAACACATACTAATTTTTTTATCCAATATTGAGTTGTTTAAATTGCCATACTTAAATATATATTTGAATTTTAGTTTAAAAGCTATTCGAGCGAAAGTGTGGACGGCGCGTATGGAAAGCCCGTTGTTCGATTGTAAAGCATATGCATCGGGTCTTGAGATGCTTTACAACAAGATGTGGGCGAGGTACGCGCGCAATGAGCGCCCGGACCACATACAGGCTATAGACAAATAGATACCGCACGGTGAACACAGTGAGTGGACGTCTAAGAAACGCCGTTGGTGCTAAGTGTGTGAAGTTTTAAGTGAAGGAATATAAGTGATTGATGTGACTTAATGGTAATGACGCTGTGTGTCACTGATAAATAATAAAACATAAATTGATGAGTGATTTTGGTTTTGACAATTATTGTGTCCTGGTTTTTTCAACGGTATTTGCTTAGACTATTCTAGTCATACAGACGCATGCAGTCTCGAATTGTTCTAGACATAATACTGACATGGAATCTAAATATGCTAAGCAATAATTTATTATGAGGTGGCCTTGATTGCACAATTTTGCAATAATTTAGCTATTATGTAAAATTACATTGCAAGATGTTCTGGCAGTAGGTAAATGTTGTCCCTACTTGTGATTTCTTGTTTGATGATAGCATCAGAGAATATATTTAATTACTCTACAAAAGAGAAAAGCCATCATGCTTTTTAAATTTTTGCAATACTATTCTAGTATAACAGTAATTAATAAAATCGAAATGTATTACATGCTTAAACCCAGTGTTGTTCTAGCTGTAATTTAAATGGCTGCTTTTTAGAATGATCTATTTTTGTCTAACATAACCCGACAATACTTATTCTAATATAAAATCAATCAGTTGCAATAACAAAAGCACCAGTAGTAATTATATTGTTATCAGCCAAAAGGTTATGTACAAATTTGTGAAATGCTTATTGTATAGTAGAGAAGTTAGATTTTTTGGACAAAAACTTAAAAGCAATACAATATAATAAAAGCAATACATACTATGTACTATGTAGTTAAATGAAAAATTAAATTAGCTTTTAATTGTCAAATAAATTTGGTTGATAAAGATAAAAAAATGATTTTTCATAGAAATTCCAGTTGTGATTTTTTTTATTTTTCTGAAGATATTAATCACATGCATATGTTTTGTCAAACAGCTTGATAATCAACCAAATTATAAAAATGTTATGTATCTGCAAAGTATGTACATGTAAGTATGTCTTTGACATATTAGTTAAACATGTTTTATGCTAGGGTTGCCTGCAGGTTTATACGGAATAAGATGAACTTCTAATGTTTATTATTTTATGCCATTTTATTTTGTGTCGAAACCACATTATTGATTAATAGATAATCAACAAAAAGGTTTTAGATCATCTACTTCCTTTACAATTTTTTAACATTGATTATTCTATTGATTATGTAAACACCAATTTAATTGTATGTTGTGAGACTGAAGTATCCTGTTATGTATTTAATAAAAAATATGTCATTAGTTCCATGATTAGTAGCTTATTTACAATATAAGCAAATAATTAGTTGTGATTGTAGATAAAGTATTTTTGACTTAATAGTAGCTAACATTGATTGAAATTGATAAAAAGATCCTTTATAAACAAAGGTAAAGCCTATTCCAATCGGAGGAGTAAAGGTGAACAAACATTTTATTTACATATTACATGTGATTTGCTAACAGCGCTGCTATATTACGTACTTCAAAGTTATTGATTAATATATCTTTATTTGTGTATAACGATAACGAATTCGCCAACATTCAAAACGCAATTTATTCACAAATCCATAATGTATGTAATAGATTATTCAAAGATCTCAATCAATGATATCACTTCAATTTAATGTTATTGATTATTTCTATTAATTGTGTTCGGATAAGGCTATACGTGTTTCTAGAGTGAATTTATTTAATCTATTAACATGTTCAGAGATACAATTCGAAGAAACTTTCAGACTAACGATAAGTCGGATTTTTTTAATTTGTCTTTTATCCTCAGATTATCTTAAACATCGAATTTAAATTCATGATCCAATGTTATGTAACTATTTAACCACTGAAATGGAATTGTATTTTATATGTAAGGATAATGTTAGCAGTAGTGATCTATATGACTTGGCTGTATAGTTTCGTGTGGCTGTGGGTATGGCTATATAGGCTTCAGAAAAACGTTAAAAATGACTTTTACATAGCTTTTGAGTAATAAATATTTATTTCATTGGACAATAACATAGACCATCATATTAATTATTCGACTTCTGTAATTTTGTGTATGAATAAAATATGACACCCGAAATGCATGTTTTCATGATATTGTGATATTACAAACTATTAAGAAAATGATATTTGTGAGAGAATGTTTCTCGTCTTCACGATAGAAAATATCATTAAAGTTGATTTCATAGGATTCCTATTTACTAATCATTAGTTTTTTTTTTTTATGTAAATAATTTGTCTACTAAGCTTAGGTAAACTCCCAAGTATAATAAAAATGTCACGTAATAATGGTGTTTCATTTCAAATGTGTTCCCAATTGATGTGTGACGTAACTGAACAATCGTCTTTATTAAACCCATAGTTTTCATTACTTTAACTTTTATTTTACGACTAAAATTTGAATATTCAATGTTGATTAAGTAAATTCATATCAGTGGCTTGCTATTGATAGTTTTAAGAGGAGCTACCGTCTGACTGGACGTAACGTTCACGACACAGGTCTATACACGATGAGGCTCTTGTTGGAACGAAGTTCTTTTACGCGACTTACAGAGGTCGATATAAAGGAGGTTGAGTTTCTTTTCGATGTGACAAAAATACAGTAATGTAAACAATTAAAATCTTTATTTTAAAACACGGTTTCAGTCGAAAAAATATCAGAACTTCGTTGCTGACGGGGGTCAAGTTTCATTTTTTTACGTAACCACAATTTAAACTGGTATACTTCAAAATATATTTAAATAAGGATTTTATAATATTTTTATAGGTTTTAGTAATATAGATGGAAATTTAATTTGTTCCACATCTTAACCACTCAACTGACCATGGAATTTGGCATACATTTCCGGGGTACAGGGAAGGTAGATAGATCAACTAGCAACCTCCTAGAAAGCAGTGTAATTTATGTTATTAGTACTTACTGCCAATCTCATTTACTAAAACTAAGCTGTATGCCGTAAAAAAATTATGAATATACATTTTCCAGAACGCGATGAATGTGTAAACGGTCGGGTGATGCCACTGTATCCGAAACCAGGTCTACACAACCGCGAGTAGGGTTGTCAAATTACTAGATTTTTATGAAGTTATTTTTTTTTTTAGAAATTAATTGATAACGTAACTACATTGTCTTTAACTATTTAATTCGCAATGCTAGATACAATTAATTAATATTTTATGTTAAGTTTAATTAAATACAGTCGAAAATAAATTAATTACGACATACGGGCCAGCGAGAAACGCAAACAAATACCATTGAATGCTATATATCTATATTTTTGCATGTTGTATTTCCTGTAGGATACAATTAATTACTTTATTCTTATTTACTGTGTTCATGAAGCACCTAATTATATCCAGTTTTGCATTCGAAATAATAATAAAATCAATATAAAGTTCGTTTATCAACCCTATTAGCTCGTGGCTCATAACTGTCGCATCTATAGCTATGATTCGGAACCGAGTCGTGAACCATAGGGACGAAATACGTTTGGGTACGGATTCGGGTAAACGGCAGTGAAAGTGAATTAAATCATATGAATAAGTAACATTGAAGCCTCTAAATTGATCAGTCTACCAAAATTAATTAAATTAGTCATGCGATTCCAGCTTCAAAGTAACTGCTGCGGTTGTCTAGTGGCAAACTTTTAAGTCTGGACATTAAACGGTCCTAGGTTCATATCCTCGGTTCCGTACATATTATCTATTTTTATTAATTTTACCTATGCCTTGTAGTCTAAGTCTGCTTTGTAGTTCAATAACGCTTCATAAATATACTAAGATTTAAGCTTTCAAATACATAAAAGCCATATAAAAGCGTCGTTAGTGAGACAAACACCTGCATAGTGCATACATATTTTATTTTGATCGGACTTAAATCAAATCAAACTCGGTCAAGGAGTCAAACACAGAAAATTGCTCAAGTATTAAACGTAATACATTATTGGACAATTGTCAATACTTTGCATCGAAGTTTTTTTACAATTAGGCATTTTAAATTGACAAATATAATGGTCAATGTCAAATATAATTTATATAACTGGCTGGTTATATAGGGTTTTCCAATAGGGACGCTTGAACTTTGACAGCTGATTGCGGCCATGTTGTTTGAGTGACAGCTGTCAAATGCAGTGTGTTATATTCATTCCGTCCTCCCAAACCACCATGGCAGGTTACAGTGTCGAGCAGCACGTGCAAATCATAAAATTGTTTTATGAAAATGGGTCTTCAGTTCTAGCAACGTTCCGCGCACTTCGCCCGTTTTACGGTCGCGATGATCGTCCTGCCGAGTCGACTATCCGTCGATTGGTGGACAAATTCGAGTCAACCGGGTCAGTTAACAATCAGCCGGTTCCCGTGCGTCAACGTAACGCGAGATCTGCCGAGAATATCGCCGCTGTGCGCGACAGTGTCCTCGAAAACCCGCGGCAGTCAATTCCGCGTCGCGCACAGGAACTCGGCCTTTCGCAGACGACAACTTGGCGAATTTTGCGTTGTGACTTGAGCCTGCACCCGTACAAGATCCAGCTGACCCAAGAGCTCAAGGTTAATGACCATAGACAGCGCCGTGTGTTCGCTGACTGGGCATTAGAGCAGTTGGAAGTTGACGCCGATTTTGGCAAAAAAATCATCTTCAGCGACGAGGCGCATTTTTGGATGAATGGCTATGTCAACAAGCAAAATTGCCGTATTTGGGACGAGACCAATCCACACGAGGTTCACCAAGTGGCAATGCACCCGCAGAAAGTGACTGTTTGGTGCGGATTTTGGGCCGGAGGCGTGATTGGTCCGTATTTTTTCGAAAACGATAATGGTGTGGCCGTCGCCGTCAATGGTGAGCGATACCGGTCGATGATAACCAACTTCTTTTGGCCTGAAATCGAGAATATGGATCTGGACAACATGTGGTTTCAACAGGACGGCGCTACGTGCCACACAGCACACGCTACGATGGAAGTTCTGCACGATCAAGCGCCCTTAATGGAAAACCCTATACATACTTTTTATAATAGTGTTCTCAGTACGTAACCAATATACGTAAAAATGTGTTTATAATTTTATTTATATAATGAGTATGTCACAAACAAGATCAGTCAGATATTATTTTAATGATTTTATGCATTGAACTTGTAATGTGAGAGTGGTAAAAAAATTGATTCAGCTCTATCTAGTTTTCGTTGTTATGTACTGTATAAAGGCCTTTACTATAAATTTAATACGTAATGTAGATATTTATTTTTATATAATTTGAATTAACTTGTTTAATTTCTTTGCGACTATTAATCCAGAATGCTTATCCCTGCGACCGGTACTGTCTTGATTTATTTAAATAGTATTTTTTTTTTTATTTCTCAACTTCCAACGTTCCCAAATATCGAGGTTTATATAAATCGATATATGTTTATAAATGAATTTTATGTCAAAGTAATATCTTACAAATTGAACTAAAGTCACGTAACGGTTTCTTTTTTGTACAGAAGTCGAAAACTACGGGGGTTACTTAGTATGCGGCATTAGAAATGCGATGGTGCGGTCTGTTCCCTACAAGCTGGCGCGCATTCATGGCATTTCATTGTACGCGGCAGTCGCGGGCTCGCCGCCGCGGGGGGATCGCGTCCGTACCGACCGTGCACAATGCTTCCCACGAACCGCTCTATTTACTACGCTCATATTCATTGTTATCGAATCGTATCCGCATACTACTCGGGGCCCGAACTTTAATATGATCACACGCGATATACCAACCACATTTTCATTCATCAAAACGAGTTGACAAGTGAAAATGAAATGGACACAGTGCAGTATAAAATGATAATTAACGTGATATTCTTTTGTTTGGTGATGGGCGCGGCGCTTACGGAAGCGCCAGACGTTGCAGATGGTTGTTTCCGAGTGCCCGGTGAGAACTGTGTGGAGTGCAATGTACGGACACTGTCGTCGGACCGGGATGTGGTCGGTTCGATGCACTCGGATGGCGCGGAGAGGCTTGCGATCCGATGCGGCTCGCATCTTCTCGAGAGCACGCTGAAGGATCATTATTTCGGAAAAATGCAAGGTTTGACGGAGATCACTTTGAGTGATTGCAAAATCCTTCGTCTTCCAGGTAATGTCTTCGAGGGTCTACGAGGTCTCAAGACTCTAAAATTACGTTCTATGAATAATCAATGGGGTCATAACAAAGAGTTGGATCTCTCTTTAGGAGCTTTTAATGGATTAAGAGAACTTCATACCTTGGATTTGGGATACAATAACATACGAAAGATCCCGTCGGACCTGTTTTGTGCACTGGAAAATATTATTTCTCTTAACTTAACTCGTAACAAAATCAAGTTTGTCGATGAATTAGGCTTCGGTCACAAATGTGGATCTACTCTACAGACTATAGATTTAAGCTATAATGACATCATGTCCTTGCCAGCTGATTCTGAAATATTGCACTTAAGAAGACTAACGCAACTATTTCTACAAAACAATAAAATAAGTGAATTGCCGGGAGAAGTTTTCAGTGACTTATTGTCGCTGAAAGTAGTGAATCTATCCGAAAACGCTATAAATTATTTACCAGAAGGTTTATTTCAAAATACGAGAGAAATTCGTGAAATATATTTAAGTTACAATGAATTGGAGATTATGCCTAAAAAGTTATTCAATAGACTGGAACAATTAGTCGTGTTAGATCTTTCAGCAAATAAGTTGAAAGGTGATCATATAGAAGCTGAAACGTTTGGTGGTCTAATAAGATTAATTGTACTCGACCTGTCACATAATGCGTTCACTGGAGTCGCACAAAACATGTTTAAGGATTTATTTTTTCTACAAATACTTAATTTAAGTAATAACTCAATTGGATTTATTGAAGATAATGCGTTTTCACCATTGTTTAATTTACATACTTTAAATTTAGCAGTAAACAAACTTCGGACTATTGAAGACCATGTGTTTAATGGACTTTTTATATTGAATAAATTAAACTTAAACAACAACATTTTATCGTATGTTGCTGAAAACGCATTTAGAAATTGTTCTGACTTGAAGGAATTAGACTTAAGTTCTAATAAATTGACGAAAGTTCCCGAGGCGATTTTGCAATTACCATTCTTGAAGTCGTTGGACTTGGGAGAGAATTTATTAACAGAAATTTCGAACAATTCGTTTCAAAATTTATCCCAGTTGACCGGGTTGCGTTTAATCGACAATCAAATTGGAAATCTCACTGCAGGAATGTTTTGGGGCCTACCTAGTCTCCAAGTATTAAATTTGGCCAAAAATAAAATACAGTCCATCGAGACCGAAACCTTTCAAAGGAACGCGCAATTGGAAGCCGTTCGATTGGACGGCAACTTCATTTCTGATATAAACGGGGTATTCGTGTCACTGACGAAGTTATTGTGGTTAAATTTGTCCGAAAATCACCTAGTATGGTTTGACTATGCCTTCATACCATCCGGATTAAAGTGGCTCGACATTCACGCAAATTTTATTGAAGTGCTTGGTAATTATTACAAAATTCAAAATAATTTAAACGTTAAAACTTTAGATGCGAGTCATAATCGTATAGTTACATTGAATAAGATGTCTATACCAAATAGTGTTGAATTATTGTTTATAAATAATAACTTTATTTCGAGCATCGAACCAGATTCATTCTTCGAGAAGAACAATTTGACTCGGGTCGATATGTATGCCAATGAAATCGAAAGCTTGGATATAAATAGCTTGCGCATCTCAAGAGTCGATGAACAAGCATTACCTGAATTTTATATAAGTGGTAATCCCTTTCGATGCGATTGTACAATGAAATGGCTTTTACTTATTAATTCTATTACTTCTCGGGAATATCCACGAGTGATGGATTTAGAGAACGTGATTTGCAAAGAATCATATGTACGAGGTGTTAAATATCTTCCAGTTAGTTCTTTACATACTAAAGATTTTTTGTGTAAATATGACAGTTACTGTCCTGAAGATTGTCATTGTTGCGACTTCAGTTTTTGTAATTGTAAAACTGTTTGCCCTAATAATTGTTCATGCTATCACGATTCAACTAAAACCACGAATGTTGTAGATTGTTCTGTGAAACAATTAGATGCGGTACCACGGGACTTTCCTAATGGTGCAACTCATATATATTTAGATGGTAACAATTATAATGTACTAAATGAATCTGTTTTCAATTCAATGAATAAAGCAATGGTTTTATATTTAAATTCAAGTAGTGTTAATATAATAAAAAATGAAACATTTCGTAGTCTAAGCGATTTACGAATTTTACATTTAGATGACAACAAAATAAGACATTTACGCGGTCTCGAGTTTTCAAAATTGAGTAATTTAAAAGAATTGTATCTTCAAAATAACGTTATCGAGTTTATTTCAAATGCCAGTTTTTCCTTTTTACTCGCTCTAGAAGTTTTACGCTTGGATGGAAACAGACTCGTGAACTACGGCTTGTGGCATTTGGACAATAACAAAAAGTTACAAACGCTGTTTGTAGGTAACAACTACTGGTCATGTAATTGTAAATATTTACAAGGTTTCCTAATGTACATATCGCAGAATCTCGAAAAAGTTATAGATATTCATAATCTATGGTGCTTAAATGAAAACACGAGCCCAGCAAAAAAGCCATTGAATTTAAATGTAACTGTTTGTAGTGAAATAAGTGATACATCGATTATAAGCGCGTTCTTCGTCTCTAATAATATACCATTGTTGGCTTCGGCTCTTACTGGGTTTATGCTTATTTTATTAATATTAGCGTTAGTATTTACATTTAGATACGCTTGCAGAATGTGGTTGTACTCAAATTGCGGCATTAAGCTCTCTCCCTTAGCGGGAGCTTTTAACGATGCTGATAAGCTTTATGACGCTTATATTTGTTATAGTCCCAAAGATGAAGAGTTCGTCATAGAATCTTTAGCTCGGGAGCTCGAAAATGGCTACCCGTCCTATCATCTCTGTCTACATTACAGAGACGTGCCACAGTTTGAAGCTACATACGCTCAGTTTCCCGATTTAGTGGTCGAAGCGACAGAAGCTTCGAGGCGTATTATAGTAGTATTATCAAAAAATTTTATCTTAACAGAATGGTCGCAAGTAGAGTTCAGACAAGCTTTACAAAGAGCCCTCCGAAAAAATCCTCATAAATTAATAATAGTCGCTGTAGGGCTTGTTGCGAGAGATCCGGAATTAAAATCGTATTTCAAAACTGGTTTGGAGATAACGTGGAAAGAGAAACGCTTTTGGGAAAGATTACGATACGCAATGCCCTCTTCTAAGCGACGCGGTCACAAGTTAAAAAGACTTAATTATGGGAGAAACTCGAACACATACACAATGGACGCGTCTGTTTTAAATAGTACCTGTCAGACGCTCTGCGGTAAATCCGCTAACTCAGCAGAGCGCTCTCCTTGTGATAGGCCGCTGTCGGAGCACATATATTCCACTATAGATTCTGACTACTCATCCAATGATTTCCAAGGCCGTCACAATCAGCCGCAATCAGTGGTTTTACAACACACAGTTCAAACGTACCTGGTATGAAGAGCCCAGTAATTATTATCAGAACGATCTCATATGTAATGATAGGCATTGCTAAAATTTCGCTTAGCTGTGAATAAAATGTAATTATTGTCCCATTTTGTAAATAGTCCTCATAGTGTTTGTATAGTTATAACTTTTGTACAATAACGATACCAAATTTCGCATTTCTGTTCGATTTGCTTCAACATATTTATTGCATTTTGTTTGATAGATAATTTTATGAGTATTAATTCGAAAGACTGTAAATTATTATTGTGTAGTTTTTAATAAAATATGGCTGATGTTTGTATAGTCATGTAATAAATGAAGTTTATGACTGCGATTATTTGTTTTATTTTTCCATTTTAATAATAAAAATGACTATATCATACATATAGAATAACTATACATACTTATAAGACGAGCATATTTTATATTCACAATGCAAAACGAATCAATATATTATTAATCGTATAAAAACCTCATTATCACTTAAGCTACTTAATGCTGGGATTTGCAATAAATACAGCAGAAACTACTGGCAAAAAATATTTTATTATTTATAATTCGATGAATCTTTAATTTATGTCCTTTTTCATTTATATTCCTAGTAATTTGTATTTTGATTCGTCTTTTATGAGGAATTTATTGTAAATTACTCAATTATTAAAAATAAAATAAAATAATCAATATTTCCTTAACATTGTTTACATTCTTTAATTATTAATTTAAAGAGGATTTTGTTTTTCTTTTGTGTCATCCAAGCTATATAATTTCGTATATCGATCAAAGAACAATAAAAAAAAATATATTTTTATTATAAATAAAATAGTTTCCAAAGATTATTAAATACAATATGAATGGACTTGAAAAATCCATAAAACTTTTGTAAATAACAATTCAAATAGAATAATATTATGTCAGGAAGTTGTGACCTTTTAAATCTAAATATAAACGTTTAATTATGTTAGTAGATCTGTACGTTATTAAATATTTCGTTTTTTATGCACATATATGATTAATTTGGTTCATATTTATATTTTTAAAATAATACATTTAGTTTTTTTATGATTTTCTTAAGATTTTTATTGCCTAATGCAATGTTACCTACACACAAATTAAAGGCGTCATAAGACATTTAAATTGCGAAAGCTTTTTAAATGAATAAATATCCAATATTTTTATCTCTAATATTGTTTAATAATAAACTTCTAGTCAACGCGACTAGATTAACAAGTAACAAGTACAGTTTACGTTTTAATAAGTCACGACGTTTTCCCTTCAAGAAGCATATAATATTGCTAAAGAGAAATCTTCATAGCTATATAAAGAAAATCTCCTTCTTCAATTTACTATTATAAAAAAAATATGATAGTAACGCGAAAGTTATTTAACAATTATGTCGTTGAAATTACCAGAAACAGTTAGTTGTAATGAATTTTGATAAAAATAACATTTCAATAAAGTAATTTAATCAGTGAAAAGTTTGCAATCGCAAAAAATCCTACAGGACAAAATCAATGATACTTGAGGGAGTACTCCGTATTTGAAGGTCCACAAGTAAGTAAAAGGTAGGTGAGTCGATTATATATATTTTAAATATTCAAGTAATTAGATACAAGATAACTTACAAGAAAATTCGTACTGTTTTTCAAAGTAATATGAATCAAAATAAAAAGAAGAGTAACAAAACTGGATTATTTTTTGTGCATTGTTTTCAGTAAAATACGTATATGAGAAATTTGTGAATGGGTCTATTCACTAGTATATTGTAAGGGATTGCACATGTTTCATCATTTTATAAAATATAATAAAACATATATGGCGCACAAAAGAATATTTTAGAGAAATGCTGTTTCGTAGAAATGAACAATAAACTATATTTCTGTATTGATAAAGGAAACTTGGCGAGTGCTATAAAAATAGGTACACATAGGTCATAGTTATATAATATGTATAAACATACATATAAAGCCGTAATGGTCCAGTCGCTAGAACATTCTAACTGAAGATTGTGGCTTTAAGTCCGGGCAAGTTACCACTGATTTTCGTGTGTTTATTTTACTCGATGGTTAAGGATTTTTTTGTAATCGTCATGGCTCCGATTAAATTCCGCGACATTTGTATCTAAGCTTTCAAAATCATAAAGACGAGACTGACTTTGCCGTGTTTTTCCGATATTGTTCAACACAGTTAATATAAATGAAGTAATTCTGTAATTTCTTACTCATTTCTCCCTTATTCTCCTGGTGTATAATAATAATTTGGGTATAATGTTTTTATGACGCATTTTTTTGTTACTTTTCGTTGTTTTATCTTCTCCAGTCAAGATAAAATATACAATCAGAAAACGACATCAAATTTAACAAGATCCAAGTTTAAGCTTAGGGTGGCGAAGTCAATAATAACGGTGGAAGTTGATTATCAAAATTGTTTGCCCCCGTGCGAGTAAGGCAATTGTCGCCGATTTAAAATTTTAAGCCTGAATAGCCCCCCTAGTGGATGTATATTCAATTTATTGCTTGTAAAACGACTAGCTAATTTAGAGCTACATTTTATTGTGTTAACTATTTTACGACGTGAGAGGCGCCGCGGGTGGAGCTTGGCGAATTATGAAAAGGGCGCTTGTACTAGTTAGTTAAATTGAGGTTATGAATGTGTAGGTTTCAAAAAAATCAATTTAGTTTAGCAAGCTTATAGTATATTTAATCAAAAGATATAAAATTATTGTAATGTTAGGTTGGCTGTAAAGTGTTTTATTCAATCCTAATAAAAAATCATGTTAGAATTAAAAAAGAACTCATAGGATAGACGTTCGACGACGACTCCGAACCGAAAAATGCAGTTCCGGAACTACATTGATATAATGATAGCGGCGTAAGAGAGATATTTCTATGGAAATAAATGTAGATGATCCGTGTACAGAAATGGAAGTTCAATAATTGAGAAAAAGAACATAATTATCAATTATAATTAGCAAAATAATTTATAGGCAAATAAGCACACTCACACACGCGCACAATTCAAATAATTCAAACATATTCGGATGAAGAAAATACAAGCAATATTGTAGATTTAAAACAAGTCTCCTGTTCTCATACAATCGAAAATTTGTATTTGCGTTTGTATGCGTTTTAGTTTGCTCGTCAAAGTACAAAGTTACATAATATTCGTATTTACAGACAGCACGCGTCACGGCACCCGAACGTGTGTATACGGCCTAACTTTGAACCATTCTAAAACAATCTTTATGGTCTCGTAATACGAATTATTCATTTACACAAAAGGAGTGGAAGTCGATTTTACCATTGAGCGATGTAAAACTTTATTAGTCATACTTGTGTAATAAAGCGACGGGGTGTGTTTATATTTTTATAGCCCTTAGTCTCAGCATGTTTGTATATTTAAGTTCCTTTTCCTTTATATAAGGTTCATGGAACGTAGCATCTCATACAGATCAAATAAAAACGTTACTACTCCTTTTATTGGTGTTAAATAATTCTTATTACCTTCATGTTAGGCGGTTATTACAAATATTTAAGAATCATAACTATAATTGTATTCATTTCAAAAAATACTATTAATTTTTAAATAAATTTATCTATGAACAGTTCGATGTTCACGATATATGAGTTGTACGGATCTAAAGCTCATAAACTTTTATTAATAAAATATTTATACGTAATATTTCACAGACTGTAAACGGTCGATCGGCGTATGAAAAATTCATCATCTGCATAGAACTATGGTGCCATTTTTCAATACAAAATTAATAATTGTTGCTTACGTTATAGTTAATATTAGGTCTAATCGACTTATAAAAGTCGTTTTTTTTTGTTATTTTATATTATTGCTAGCGTTTTGGTTTCACCAACGTATTTCCCGTTCCCGTGGATATACGGAGACTAAATGTAGCCTATGTTACTTCCTGATAATGTAGCTTTCCTTTGCGTAACAAACAAACAAACAAACTCACTTTCGCATTTATAATATGTATTAGTTAGGATTATTGATGTATTTATTAATAAATATTTCCTTGTCCTTATAAACTTTTCTGCAGCATCCTAAAAACATATTTCGAAAAAGTTACAAACTCCTTAGTTTCCTCTAAATATCCTCTTTTGTTTATAAATAATAAAATTTATATGTAACTATAATATAAAATACCGATCGAAACAGCGAAGATATACATTAAACAAAGAATTGAGAGAAATGACAACTTTGTTAAAGTTGTCAAGTAATACTTGTTGTCATACCATTTTGTATTGCATTGAAACTTCTGTTATTCAAAAGGTACCAAAAGTTATATGAACATAAGTGAGTGCAATTTAATTAAAAAAGTACGCATATTTCGACAACAGTTTTTATTTAATCTATTAATTTGAGTAGTGAAAATGAACTAATATTTTTACGAGGTTTTTGTTGCTTCAAATTTTATTTTTCAAAAACAATTGTAAGCATTACATTTACTCGGTGGTAGGGCTTTGTGCAAGGTTGTCTGGGTAGGTACCACCCACTCATCAGATATTTTACCGCAAAACAGTAGTACTTTGTATTGTTGTGTTCCGGTTTGAAGGGTGAGTGATCTAGTGTAATAACAGAAACAAGGGACGTAACATCTTAGTTGCCAAGGTTGGTGGCGCATTGGCGATGTAAGCGACGGTTAACATTTCTTACAATGCCATTGTCTATGGGCGTTGGTGACCACTTATCATCAGGTGGCCAAAGAGCCGTCCGTCTACCGATTAAATAAAATAAAAAAATATAAAATACATAAATAAAAATAAAAAAACAAATGAGAACAATATAAAAAAACCGGAGTTTCATATAATATATTTTCGCGTAATGCGATCAGAGAGCCTGTAATTTATTTGTCAATCACTTGAAATGTATGTTCATGAAGTTTTAACGTTACGATCAATTATACGAACAACAGAAGCCTGTCAAAGTATAAAAATGATTAAGGACACGAATATTCAGTTATTAAACAAGGCGTTTTATTTTTAAAGCCAGGTCTAGAGAGTTAAATTTTCTAACAACCCTCGCCCCAAAGAAAGCTTGACTGAACACAGGTAATTTTTCAAAGGGTTTCCCTTTGAGACTTGAATAATCAATAAAGTCAGTTTAGTCCTATGATTACATAGCCCAACTTTGAAATTCACATCAAGGCTTAGATTTTTTTTATAAAAATTTTATGTAGTTTCTCTTTTATCTATGAATATATAATTGTACGTCTGTATTTTTTTATTCAGTAACCCTTTTAGATCAAGGATGTCTGGACGTCTGCCAAATAATTTATAGAAGTTCTGGTATTATATACTCATTATACTAAATTTACTATAAATAAACCAACTGCCTCGATTACGTAGTAGCCAGCTCATCAGACCGCAGATCTGAAGGTCCTGGGTCCAAATCTTAGATTGAACATATTTTGTTTATCTGTCAAGAAATTCTCAGTTGGCATTTCCATGCCTCCGAAAGCACGTAAAAGCCTATGATACTGCGCCTGATTATGTGTGGAAGGGAAGAGACAGTGTATCTGTGTTTGCGCACATACTTGTGTACTATAATATGTCCTGCGCAGTTGGCTATCTTATAAGATTGACCGCTGTGGCCAAAATCGGTCTGTAGAACATGGTTACCTCCTGCGCGATAGGCTAGTCTTTCTAGGCCACCGCTGTTGACATCAGAAGAAAATCGTGATCAGTAATGGACAATATTATAATAATTCTTTTGATTGAAATAGCAGGATGATGATGACCCTCCAACTCAGAATCACGTATAGCCATTCAAAGGAAATAATTTGCTTAATTTATTAATTTTAAGCATAACATAGTATATATTTCAATAAATATGCATAACTTATTCTATCATATCTTTGGAGTACGTTAATGTTTTTTTTCGTCTAAACATCTTTAAATGTAGTAATAATGTGGCCGTACGTTTCATCTTGATACGGTTCACGATACCGGAGCGAAACGGCGGCAGGGAACACGGAGAAAGTTTCTGCCTACTGGTAATATTTCATTCAAGTTTGCGCGGAGGCAGCATTTGGTAGACATTTTTAATAATGAAAGTTTAATAAAGTTCTTATATATCATTGAGATACCTACGAAAGGTTTATAATAAAATAACATAGATATTCGATGGGATGTATGGACTATTATTATTATAAATGTTATTTATCAATTTAAATAATTAATATACTTTAACGTTGAAAATTGGTGTACATTTTGCAAGTAATTTAATAATGAATAAAAAATGCGTTTATTATTATAAAACTTATATTATTCCAGAGGTAATTTGGTTGATTTTCCTTCGAAAGAATATCCCATATGCTATGATTCATGTTCTAATTATTCTTTAAAGATTATTGAATATTTTTTAATTTGTGTACTTAGAGAGAAAATAAAATATAAAAGTTCTACTACTGGGTAAAGACCTCCTCAGCTTTTAAAGAGTCTTAGAGTTATAAACACGTAGCTGCATTGCGGGAAATTGTGTACAATCTTAATATTTATAAATTAATTTTAAACAACATTTTGATTATATGCTTATTAAGTATTATGATCACATTGCTATTTAACACGTATCGTTGTCGTCATCATTTTATCGAATAGCTAAATTCCTAACGTAGTGTTCATTGTCATTCGAGAAGCGCTTGGAAATGGTAATTTTTATTCTAGGAATCTTCAATTCGCGATAACCGGGCGATAAGCAGAATATATGACTCGATCATTGGCGCGTGGCTGAGACGTGCATTGTTTTACTACAACCTTAGAACAAAGGATTTTTTAGAAATATCATCATATTTCTCCTTTGTTTGTTTAATAAAAATAAAAAGTATGGTGCTTAACTGCAACAGCAGTGCTATTCTGTAAGAATTCACTTCGCTTCTCGATTTTGATCATACAGGGTTATTTGTAACACACCAGCAACCTCGCAAGGCTAGATAGCTAATACTATAACCAACAACTTTTGTTCAACGAGGTTGCGAGGTTACGAGTACTGCGAGGTTGCTGGTGTGTTACAAATAACCCTGTGTATTCATTAAATGTTATAATTAGTTTATAACAGTCAATCACACCTATTGCTGTGACATTTCACAAACATTGTTCTACGGTGAGTTTTGAGAATATTTTTGCAGAACAGATGGTAAAAGTACTACATTTTTTAATATTAAATAATATTATAAATTTTATTCATATATACATCTAGAATGTATAAGTACAGTGCACTGTGTGGGTAAAACCCCATGCACATGCCATTTTTAATTTACTATTTTATTCTAGCAATGCGGTCACAATGTCCATTCAATTCAGAATTCTCGCGTCATATTATAGTCACAGTAATTGCATGCTGTAGTTCGATTATGGCACTTATGTCTCTTGCAGGAAGAGTTACGTGTATCTGTTAATATTGATGGTTGTAAACAATATAGGGCAATGTTCTTATTCTTACGTCATTTCATATAACACTGAATAATTTTAATTCACCGTTATTTTCGTATTTAAAATTCGAATTTATTCAAGTTCTTATTTTAATTTTTTTTAAATATATTTAAGAATAACTTTTTGAATCTCCGGGTACTATCTTGTAGATTCGTGTCTTTAAAGAGGTTACATTTGTACCGAGTTTCAACTTGCCGACCGAAGCCTTGCCAAAGAGAAGTTTCAATGTAACTGCGCAGAAATTTTCCTAAACAAATGTAAAACTTTATCAAAAGGAACAAGTTTTTTTAAATTATAATCTCATATTTTTAAAAAGGAAGTATGAAAGATAATATATAAATAGAATAAAAGGTAAATAATAATATTAAAATTGTATAATAAATTAATATAAAAGAATAAAAAAGTAACCGCCTATAAATGTCCAACAGCTTGGCAAGGGCATCCTCTCCACCATCACCACCATGCTTGCATGCTTCGTTGCGGCTTGGTTCATGTGGCAGAAATTCGTTCGACACGAGCTCACGATATTTTGCTTCATTCTTAATAACGAGATGAATAGACATGTAATTACATGAAAATTCTGTGATGTTTCCTAGGTTTGAACCTGTAATCTTCGGTTAAGATTCATGTACACCATTCAATTATTTTAAAATAATATTTTTGTTGTATGTGTAAAGATTTTTTCATTTTATCAAACACTACCTACCGCGGTTTCAAAGGCGTTAAGCATACTCCGTCGTTTCAGCTACTGACGCTTGATGTTATAAAACATTTCTCAACAAATTGGCTATAGATAGCGAGCCAGCCACTCAGTCTGAATTGAAAAAATATTTACTATTTCTAACGTAAAAATATTTTTTCAATTCAGATTGGTTGGCAGAGATTGAGATTAGACAAACATTTTTGCTTTATAATCTATATATATGGATGTAAAAGACTAATTGCCGGACATATTAACGCACAGCCGAAAATACTGTGTCAGCATCATGAAAAATTGCATACGGGTTCTTTTTACACAGTACATAAGCACTTGGGGACGAAAGATTTTATGAAAATCCTTAATATTTCCAGGAGCTAGGGAAATTAGTATTAAGCAATTCTTAAAAATGACGCGAGCGAAGCCATGGATAAAGCGGTAGCTATGTATATTATTATAATACCAATATAAAAAATACTTTATCACAGAATAATGAAAAACATGATCGGTATTTTTAATGTGCATTTTTTATATAACGAATTAATACAAATATACAAACGTGCCTGAAATTTAATCAAAACGTACTGAAAAATGAAAAAAGTATTATCAAATCTGAATTGTTACATCACTATGTACGATTATGTATAAATAAAATCCAATCTATATTTGTTATTCAATTAAAATTTCGCACAGAGAAATAAAATTGATACTAACCGTTACTTCTATTGCATGCCGACGGTGTCGATGGCACGTGCTACCGTCTGCGATGAATGGTCATTCGTCAAATAGGTTTTTCGTTAGACATAAGGCTGTATACATATAGCAAGAGCAGGCAATTTTAATACGAATCCAACTATTACATTCATGTAGATAATTAAAACGTTTTTTTTTTCGTATATTGTTGTCACGTTAATTAAATACATTTTAATAACTTTATTCACTTTTAGCTGATGCCAAAAAGAAGGTTATCAATTAAGTCTTATTTTTTGTTTTGACATTTCTTGTTTTATTTGATCAGTTATATCTACCCCACTTTAATTTAAAACTAGTGGATTTCATTGAATAAACAACAGGTCAACGTTGGTAACGAACAAATTCCGACTGGAAAAAGGGTGGAAAGCTCGTCAATTTTAGTGAGTATATCGATATATTCGCCGATTCAAAAGTTTATTTAAATTATATTTTACTTTTCCATGTATTATGAGAATATACATGCTACAAGTGTTTTTTTTTTCTTAATTATGGATTGGTAAACCAACAACAAATAAAAAAGGTTAAATAAATTTTATAATTCTATTTGAGGTGTCATAAATCTGTATTATTAAAAACTTTATCTATGACAAATGCATACATAAATCTATGAATCGATAATAATATATCTAATCGATAAATTGTGAATTGATTATCTACTTTAAATAGAATAATAACAAAAGAAAAATCACGAAAAACGCCCTTAGTAATTTTAAATTTTTTATATAAAATCAGCGTTATACTAGTGGGCTCGTAAAGTTTTACATTTTATGATCTTTCAACCAACATTAGTTTAATGGAGCTAACTGTACAAGTAATACAACTCTAATAAAATAATAATCGCTCTTTTATGTGATATGATTTCAGAACTTTCGTTCTATGTGTCTATCTAGTTCTATGTGTGTGGGCAAGTGAATAGCGTACGTACGTGATGAGTTGATATTCTATTGTGGGACAATGTATACTCTTACAACACCCCCCCCCCCCTTCCAAGCCTATTGAGTCCTGTGGAATAGAAAGAACACATTCAAAAACGCTTTTGTATATTTGTGTGCAAAACTATATAATGCTTTCTATATTGAATAAAGATGTTGACTTTAATATGAAAGCCTAAGCTTAGTGATAGCCAGTAAATGTCCTAATCTTTAAACAAAGGCCTTTTCTCCTCTTCTCATCTTATGAAGAACAGTTGGATCTTATTCCTCATATTATGCATAGCATAATATATATATGTATAAGTAATTATTATATTTTTTTTAAATCAAACTTGTTATTTTACTAAAAGAAATTCAGAGGAAAAAATTTTGATCATTTCCATGATCGATAAGTAGGAAATATGTACACAAAAATATTCCATCAAAAGCACTTATTTCGGGGACAGGTGTGGCATATCCGTTATTTATGAGGGCCCTTCGATTCCATTCCGGCTCTTCGTAACGAATCACTGTTTCAGTGTCATACGATTTTACTTCCATCTTTTTATGATATATATGTATTTTTCCAAGATTTATTTATCACATTTTTAAAGGGTCGAGCGAATATCTTCTTATATAACTTGATATTTTTCTGTGAATTTGTTATCATATTTTTGAGGAATTTCATTTTGAAATAATTTATTGACTGGCTATTAATTACTATTTAAAGCTGGTTTATTTAAGTCATTTGACTTTTAAAGGTAACTTAGACTTTTATATAAATATATAATTAAAATATATATAAATTGCTTTACAAATATCATTAGATTCAGTTTATTTGTACATTTGAATCAATGTATCAACTACTTGCTTTCATAAACACTTCATTTAATACATTACCAGAGCAACTACTAAACGATGTATCTGCGGAACTTCAAATTTTTAGGTTACCGGAGTATATCGAAGCGTATGCGGAAAAATGTATGTAGCGAGCGATATGTTGGAAGTACGGGGCATTGACCTCACTTTTAATTAAGAAAGAATCTCGAACGTTCTGAGCCAATATGCACCTGAAATTACTCAACTTCACGTTATCCGGTACGTTGAATTCAATTGACACAAGATTGGTGATTTTTTTACTTAAGTCCTTTTTTAGATTTCTGTTAGTTTAAAAAAAATGGCAGGTGCAATGAAACTTTGAAACTGATGGTTATTGAAATTATTTCTAATTGAAGAAAACCAATAAATAAATATGGCTTATATTAAGTATGCTAGCCACGCACCTACAAGGGAGTAGAGAGCGGAGGCAGAGAAAGGATATGACGTCATAAGAGCACGTAACCCAGGTTTCCGTAACGGCATACGAGTCAGTCTCACCCTCCTCAAACGCGCTTAAACACATTTAATAACATTAATTTTAACAATTATATTAATAATAAAACAAGAATCTTTAAATCAAACTCGTAATAAACACAATTGGTTTTAAAATTCTAATAAAATTAAATCACTTAAAATGTAGACCACTCATTTAATTAGAGCTCGAACTCTTAAACTTTAATAGAAACATATGGCTTCCTCCACTCGAACAAGTATGTGAATAGACAAGATAATGTTCAATTTAATAATAAAGGTTTAGCCAATTTGGCACGAAGAGGTCGAAGTACCATCGCGTAGAGAAGTGCAATTTGTACAGCTCCGAACAAAAGTGGAAAGCACACCAATTAGACATTCGTGTTTAACATTCAACCTGAGAACCAATTGATTCCGTCTGGGAAGCAATTGATTCTTAATGCTGTTCCTACTATCCCGGTTTTATTATTGCCTCTGGAATCATTTTAAAAGACAAAAACGGAAGCGGGTACTATTAAAATATGGAGTAGTGTAAATATATGGTATAAATAAAAATACGTAATAAATAATATTAACCTTTTTGGTTTGAATAATGTTGTTTTTTTAATAAGACTCAAGACCCCTATTTAAAAAAAAAATTCATGGTCATGGTATTAGTTTTGACTACAGACCTAACATTATCAGCTGGTGTCGTTAGTTTTAGGTTAGTCCTCATTAGCTTAGGGTCTGACCTAGTTTGCTTCTCTCGCTTAAGTCATTATAGAGTAAATTTGAGGACAAACTAAACATTAACGCTTTGCTAAGCCTCTGTATCTTAATACGAGTAAAACATATGCACATTGTCCTAGTTAGAACACTTTAAAGTGAGTATAAAAATAACAGCCGACTGTCCCACTATGAGGTCAATGTCTTTTTTATTGAGGAAATATAATTGAATTAAATTGCAATACTTCTATACAAATTAGAGTCCAAAAATTAGAGTTTTTACGATAAAAACAGCTATAATATAATATTCGTATTGAATATATTTTATAGGTTGTTCTAAAATTAAATTGTTCTTTTTTTGTGTTGCCGTATTATAAAATATATAAAAAAAAAAGCTTAAGGCTTATATAACATGGGATATTTTAAGTCCACAAAACCTTTTTTAATTTTCAATTGAAAAACTTTTGAGCTAAGAATAAATTACGTTAATGCCAGTATTTAAATTAATTATTACGCTTTTCACTCGCAACGTTTATGAATAACTTTCATAAAATAAACATCATTTATTTACCCACAAGTAATTAAACGACTATATTAAATTATCTAGTATTTTTCTGCAGCACGGTTAGTTTATTTTGTGACTAATTACTTGTGAAGAACTCTAATTAAGCGGATTGTATAAGCATATTTACGTAAATAAATAGAATTAGGGTTAACTTCTAATATCAATGCTTGCTGGCTTTGCTGTTTATAATTATGTATCCTTTTATATGCATCGCTGGTCTAGTTAATAAGGATGCATATCTCTTGGTCCTGGGTTCAAGCCTTGTTTATTCTTCCGTGCTTCGGACAGCACGTTATGCCGTTGGCGACTGCGACTGAACTCTCTTCGATTGTGTTGGATTGCCATCCTATCTAAATATAAGAGTGATGGAATAGATCTGTTTGTGCACATTTTATAATAAGCACCTCCTGCGCAGTTGAATGGTTTCTTTTGATAATTAATAAATGAATAAAGTGTAAGTGGCCGAAATCGTGTAGGAGGACATCTATCAACATACTAAAATAATTAATTATTTGATTTCTTGTAAATGATCGTAGTGAGCGACAATTCAAAACATGTTGTTAAATATTAAGCGGGTATGACACAGGATTAGATAATGCGGATATCAACGGATACATTAAATTGTTAAAATTCTTCTTTGTTTGTGTGTTATATGACGGCATAACAAGCAAGTATAAGTTTTATAAATAATTTTGGTTAAATAATAAATAACCTCCATATTATAGGATGGATGTAATTCTGTCAGATGTATATTCGACTGCGAGATAGTGATTTCGCAGTCGAATATCATAGCGGACTGCCTCGTTGGTTTAGTGGCTAGATATTAGGCCGCAGACCCAGTGGTCCTGGGTTCAATTCCCAGGTCGGGCTAATAAAAAAAGTTGTTGGGATTTTCTGTCAGAAAATTCTCAGTAGCAGCCCGAACTTTGGAAGGTGGAAGTGTGTACACTCCCGTGCCTCGGAAAGCACGTTAAGCCGTTGGTCCTGCACCCGAACTCTTTCCAGTCGTGTCAGATTGCCGTCCCATCGGATTATGAGAGCTAGGGAATAGAGAGTGCACCCGAGTTTGCGCACACACTTGTGCACTATAATATCTCCTGCGCAGTTGGCTAATCTCTCTTGATATTGGCCGCCGTGGCCGAAATCGGTCTGGAGGATTTATTCGTTATCATAGCGGAAGTAGGTCCTGATCTTCTCCTTAAAAAGGTTTGCTTAGCTGTGGGATGTTTCTTAATTCTGGGATTAATAAAAATATAAAATAAGTAATCAATAACTGAACCTAACTAAATAATTATACAGAAATCATGGTGAGAAATGGCCTTGTTTGCAAAACTACTTTACCGACACATACTGACCCAACGACTTTCTGAACGCAGGCAGTATATTGAATGTCAAACCTTCAACGGTAACTTACACTCATAAGTATTAATACTGCAAATGGCAGGTTCACATTTACGCTGACAATGTTTTAATTATAAACTAAAATGGGTTACTTTAAAAAAAAAAAATTGCAACCTTCTTAAATATAATAATGGTATACAAAATCGTTCATTTAAAATAACTGTGAAATAGTTATTTGTTTTAGCAAAACCTAAGTCAGTTGACATATTATAAACTATATTACGCCTTGATTGTTCTTAGAAAACAAATATATAAAAGTTAACTATTTTTAAACTTCTCTTACTTTATCTCAACAAATGAAAACATCTGCAAATTAAATATAATCCCAGCAAATATATGATTATTTCACTCGGACTAAACTTATTTAGAGGCGTAATAATGTTAAAGCCCCACAACACGGAATGGTCAGAGGAAACCACATGCTTTCAAATTGTGGTCAGAAAAGATTTTGCCGCTGATAAAAGCACTATGTTATTTAAAAACTTAATGTAAATTGGTTTTCAAATTCGATGGCTAATTTTAATTTTATAATAAATCTCTTTTCAAAGGTGTTTTTAATAAATCTTAAATTAATTTATCTTTATTCCTTATCAGATGCTTCACACAAATTTGTTTAAATAGAAAATTATTTAATTTAAAAATTTTATTATTATGTTTTAATTTTTCTGAAATAAAGACAAATAGTTTGTATTGTACTCGAGTAAGCTACTGAAAACCTACCTACGATTATACGTATAATTAATTATTGGTATTAGAGTGTCGCATATCAATTTTTGACATTTCATGGCCGTGTTCTGCGGTAAGTTTCGTTGTTGTCCTAACATAATAGTTCTGGTTAATACAGGTTGCAAATAATGTTAGTTACCATGGAAACAACTAAGTATAAGAAAATAATTTGTAATTCTTCCCTAGTCTAAATTACAGAACATTTACATACTTTGGAAATAACAGTAGTGATACGTAAAAACAATGATTAATGTCATGTTATATATGTACATATATAGGCGGGAGTTTATTTCAAATTGGACACATTCATTCCCGTTACGAATTAATTTTCAACTTTAGATCAAATTACGTATCGCATCGGTTGTCCGCTGGGCCTGTTGGTCCCGTTACGTTGCGTCACAATTGTGCCGCAGAGAAACTGACCAGTCACCTACTTCTAAGGAAGCTTATCTATTAAATTGACTGTGGAAACTATACTGTATATATTGTTATTACAGTTATAAGAATATGTTTATCTTCAAAAATTCGATTTATGAAATGAATTGTGTTTTATAATTTTTCGCTTTTTTTTTCTTGTGCTAGTTATACACGAAAAGGAGTAAATAATTGTAAAAAAAACCACATGGTGTGATGTAGTTTTCGATGGAGTGAAATAGTATGTGATTATTTCATGAGCATGTTAAGGGATCAGACAAAGTCTAAAAAATCCATTGATTCCAACAATCTGAAGCCGACCAGCATACGTATTCCCCAGGAGAGTTTAAGCCAGGTAGGCTGCCCGAAAAGTCTGCCGAAACATTTACGTGCAGTGTCACACTGTGCCGACTCCAATTATTCATACTAGCTAGTGATGATGATTTCATAAAAAAATAAAAGGTTTTCTTTTTAATTATATTTCATTCATTAACGAATTTTTAAAAAACTTATAGATTTTATGTGTTTAAAAATATCTACTATTCGGTTATTATTATTGTTATCGCTGTCAAATGTGATCGTTAATTAAATTATTATGCCACCAAATTAAGTTTCTATATTTTAAATTTTATTTTTTTAATTAACATTATTTTACGTATTTTACACACCGTCTTATTGCCTATATAGAATCGGAATTGCGATACAAAGGGGAAAAGCTGCTAGCATTCTTGCCACTATTCTTCGTGGACACGATTTGTACAGTAACTATGTTTAATTTTTATTTGTATTTATTTAAAGCTTTAATGTAAATAAAGAATTGCTTATTTAATTTTACGTATATACGATATTGCTTATAGCACATTCGAATAGATAAATAAATAAGAGGTAGATAATGACACAAAACTTAACCTTAGATTTGCTGAAAAGGGAGTTATTTATTTTGAAGATCTTAATAAAGCTGAAATGTTCTCAAACTCATTATAAGAAGCTGTCTGAGAGGCGTCTGTCAAAAACACCTCAAATACAATTGCATTTAGCCTTGCAGTCACGTCCTGTATTTATTATCTTTTCAAAACGTCTGCGTCTGCTTTGAGCATGAGGCCAAATCCACTAATGTAAAACGTTTATGAACGTTTTCGATTCGATTCCGATCTAGCTTCGACTATTCCTCATAAAACCGAATCAGTATGATGTTATCTTACACAAAAGCTAAAAAAACCATGTCAAAGTCAAACTTAATTGTTAACTTTTGACGTTCCATCAAGGACAAATCGAATCGCAATTGAATCGTTGATTGGAAGAATAGGCAAAAAGCTAAACGTCAACGATTATGTATCGATTCCATTCCGATAATGTGTGTTAGTTGTGTTAGTAGAATTGGCCTCCTGGGCTGTCATTTGCTCGGGATCTGAAGATTTATTCTACCATGTCCTGAAAATTTCAGGCGTAGCTTTATGTACATAATGATTTTCGCCCTGGATTTATGACATAAAAAAATAAAGTTAAATGATCTTTTGATAACTGCAATAAATAACCCAATAATAATTAAGTAATTTTCTTGGTAGGTACCACCCACTCATCAAATATTCTACCGCAAAACAGCAGTACTTGGTATTGTTGTCTTCCGATTTGAAGGGTGAGCCAGTGTAATTACAGGTACAAGGGATATAACATCTTAGTTCCCAAGGTTGGTGGCGTATTGGCGATGTAAGCGATGGTTAACATCTCTTGCAATGCCAATGTCTATGGGTGTTAGTGACCACTTAGTATCAGGTGGCCCATATGACCGTCCGTCGACCGTAAAAAACATAATACGTACTAAATTAAAATTATGAATTATACAAACAATATCAATATGTTAATAATAAAATTAGTCTGACAGTCATTCAGTTTCGACAAACACGTCAATTAGCTTCATTTACACAAATCGTCTATTATTTGTTAAATCGAAAGGGTTTTGAATCGCCTAAACAAGCTTTCTTACAATTTGAAGCTATAAAACCAATTTCAATAGAACTGATTCCATTTAAAATTTCTGTTTACATTTGTTTTCATTTTAACGTGAACAACAAACGTTGATCAACTAAAATCGAAGATAATATACATCTACTCATTGAATCATAATATATGATTTTCTAGTGAAAAATTAATTGAGGTCTATATTATTTGTTCTCTTTAAAAAAACACAAATTAAATCAACTGTACGTAAATAAATTCAAACGTCTATAAATCAAAAATAAAATTAAAACCAATTGAGTCTATTTTATATCGAATTAATGACCATACATCGACATTACCGTTGTTTTTTTATATTTGAATTTATTATTAAGCAATTCAATAGGTATATCGAAATCGATATCGAAGTTCCATTAAGAATTCAAATGTATGAGCTTCGTAAAATATTGAAACTAAGAAAATAAAACGTCCACTATTTTATTTTACACACTTTATAATAATTCTAAGATAGAATTACATGATTATAAAATAGAGTGTTCCATAGTAAGTAATTCGAAACAAACAATAAATTTGATGTAGCAGTTAGTATGTAGCTCAAAAATACAGACTACTCTGAGATCGATAAAGTACCTCTGGGCTTTAGTGAATACCTACGTTAATTCGAGACACAAGAGTCGCACGCCAGCAGCTCTCCCGGTGACAGTTTCCAATCGAATAAATTTATTCTGATCTAGATAAGATCGTGTTTATGAAACACAAGGAGATTATTTTTTAAATTGCTTAATATGAATCCAAAGACAATGGGTGTTAAGTCCGAAAAACTATTAAAATTTAATGATTTTTGTATTTATTTTAGTTTTATTATTTTCAGTAACATTTAGAAAAAAATACATTGATATTGAAACGACTTATACAAACATTAATCAAGCTGATATGATATACGAGCTGTAAGCCATTTCTAACTTTTAGAGCTGATTTATTAAAAAATATATATATTGAATGTGTGTAAGTCCACAGATCTTTTAACATTTTTCAGCAAAATAAATGAAAAATTTATAATGGATTGTAATTTTTGAATAGCTTTATCTATATTTATATAATAAATGCGAAAGTCTGTCTGTCCGTCAGTTTCACGGCTA
Source organism: Nymphalis polychloros (assembly GCA_905220585.2). Taxonomy (NCBI): domain Eukaryota; kingdom Metazoa; phylum Arthropoda; class Insecta; order Lepidoptera; family Nymphalidae; genus Nymphalis; species Nymphalis polychloros. Next base: position 3,378,370 of record HG992253.1, read on the forward strand.
CACAACTGAACCGAGTTTGATGAAATGATGTATGAAGCAAGCTTGTAAGACAAGGAAGAACTACTTTTATTGTACTCAATACCGGCCCCGTAACACGCGGCGAGAACTAGTAACTACATCAAAATAAGAATAGATCTGTGATATTGTGTCCAGACTTCAATCAGCCCAATAACGGTTTTTTTTAACAAAAACAATCCATTTAAAATATTAAAACAGCCCTTTTTTTGTAAAAATGTAGATGATCCAAGTCGAAAACAAAACAAAAGGAATGTAATAATGACATGTTATTATGTTTCCAACGGCTGCAAAGTAATAGCACATCGAGGACTCCTTAACCGAATTTTAATGGTTACTCTTGAATTATAGACATTTGGCCTTTCTTATTGCTGCCTCGCCTCCATAAGATGGAATTTGGTCCCTCGCCAAAACCTTACATATTTCCTCCTTTCATAGACCCCGGTGATAAGAAAATAATGGTTTTTTAAATATAAGACTCGATTCCTGTGAAAATTAAACCTATAAATTAAAAAAAAAACAACTTACAGAGTCTAAATACGTTATACACGTTATGAAAAGTTTATATGGTGTATATAATAATGAACAGATTACCTATATAAGTTATATTGTTGGGAACTTTTCTAATTATATAATAGTTTCTTTCTTTCAATATGAAATACAAAAAACCGCAAACATTACGCAATATTCGATCTTCACGTGTATAATACATATACATAACTATACTATACATATATAAAAAAACTTTGACGTATCAAGGTGTTAGACTTGTCAATACGGTAGGTAGAGAAACGTTAGAATATCTTGCTGTGTTTTTAACGCCGATACTTTTTAAGTTCGGTGTTTTTTTCTCTTACCGGTGATAGATTTATCTTTGATTATTTATTAATCAGTGTACATTAATGGTATACAGTAAGTCGTTCACGTCTGCCCGTTTGTTCAGGTCGGGCTTAACATGTTTATTCTCGTAGTGAAATAATTTTAGCAACATGAGAAATCAAGGAATACTAAAAGCTAAGCGCTTTGTTTTAATAGTTTTTAGTTATTAGAAGATAATAAGAGTGCATGATTCGTTTTAATTACTAGTTTTACTAATTACGATATCTCTTATTATTTTTTATTATAACAATGACATTAATTTATGATTTAATTTTAACATTAAAAAAAAAACATTACTGGTATGATAGGGCTTTGTGCAAGTTCGTCTGGGTAGGGCCCACCCACTCGTCAGATATTCTACCGCAAAACAGCAGTACTTGGTATTGTTGTGTTCCGGTTTGAAGGGTGAGTGAGCCAGTGTTATTACGAGCACAAGGGACATAACATCTCTGTTCTCAAGGTTGGTGGCGCATTGACTATGTAAGCGAAGGTTAACATTTCTTACAAAGCCTATGGGCGTTGACATTTGCTCGTCCGCCTACGTATACTATAAAAAAAACTTATGTTTATTTGTTACTTTTAAGAATCTGGAAGGGGAATCTGGAATCTATGTACCTGCACTTGTCATGCGTATTAGATATATTTTATTATTGTTTTATAAGTTAGTTTGTAAATATGTTGTAAGTATGCTTTTAGAAATAAATAAATAATAGCCGAGGTGACCCAGTGGCTAGAACATAAGGTCTGTCCTAAAGATTCCAGGTTGTTCTTTACGTTACTTTGTAAATAAAAACTAAGTTCGAAAATTAAAACAAGTACTACATTTTTTGTTTTAATATAATGTAATGTCTCGCAAACTTCCATATCGGTCTAAATTATAACCCTCCGTTTTGCTCCGAAGTAGTCGTAGTCGGGTAAAAAAAGGCAGGTCGGTACAACAAAAATATAGCTTATAACTTACTATTAAAATTCCATTATATAATGGAATAAAACCATCATTTTGCCCGTGCGAAGTCGGGACGTGTAGTTAATATTGAATAATAAATTTTGAATAAGAAACGCTTTTGTTTTCACAATTTGGAAGACAGCGACATCTGACAGCCTTTTGAGTATTTCAACTAATTCTAGAAACTACGACTCGCTCAATATCTAGTCTTAATTAATTAATTTATTTAAGGAAAACAGCAGCAATATACAAAATACGTTAAAATTAAAAAAAAACAATATACAGACAATAAAGTCAATAAATATTCCATTGAATTATACAAACGTAATAATAATTAACAGAAGAAGCAACACACAGTTTTGAAAAAAAAAATGAAAATGTAATAAAAATAATGAGTTAAAAAGTAAATATAAATAATAAAAATAAAATCCAATTAGGCAACACAGGCATGTAGTGGATGTGTGTGGTAGTGAAGTTACTGTTATTTGTGTATGTACGTGTGAGTGCATGTGTGTTTGTGTATACATTTTGTGTGAGTGTGATTGGTTAAATTGAATTTTGAGTCCTAAGAATATATTTTTCAATAATCGACCGTTGTTGTAATGTTATATTTTAAAATTTACTTCCAATAAAATTGTAATATTTCATCGATCATTTACAAGTTGTACAATAATTTTAGGGAGCGTAATATTTCTTGTGTAAAGTTCTCAATTTAATATCAAATTTTAAAAGTAAGACGCAAACAACTTTGTGAAATTGATAATGTCAACGTGTAGCGTCGGGATGCTGGCGAGGCGGCAGCAGTGTGACAGTTATAATTAAATATGACGTTAAGAGAAGTAAATTATTAAAGTTATCAAGTTCATTTATTTCTTAATATCAAATTGAAACATTTTTTTACGTTCTTCGTCAAAATATTTCACATAGTTACAACTGACTCACTCGGTGGTAGAGCTTTGTGCAAGCTCGTCTGGATAGGTACTACCCACTCATCAGATATTCTACCCCAAAAAAGCAGTATTTTGTATTGTTGTGTTCCGGTTTGAAGGGTGAGTGAGCCAGTGTAATTACAGGTACAAGGGGCATAAAATCTTAATTCCCAATTTTGGTGGCGCATTGGCGATGTAAGCGATGGTTAACATGTCTTACAATGCCATTGTCTATGGGCGTTGGTGACCACTTACAGTCAGGTGGCCCATAAGCTTGTCCGCCTACCTATACAATAAAAAAAAGACATGTGATTTTTTATCTGTTGTACATCCAGAGCCGTCTGGTGCGTACCCACCAATTAATGTACCGCCTAAAACCGGTATACAGCAAAAATGTTTTTATAATTATTGCTGTGTTCCGGTTGTATGGGTGATAAAGTCAGTGTAATTATAGGTACATGGGGCTGCCTCGTACAGCCCTGTCGCCCAGGGCTTAATATATAGAACGAGTTCCTATGGTCATAAACACTTGTTCATCACATGTCTTCTGTTTCAAATGGTTCTGAGGAGAATGACAGTCGGGATTGCCTCGATTGCTTACACTCCAGTTGCTCGAAAAACACATAAACATAGCACTGTTGCATTTTCTGATTAATAAGTGATTCAGAAAATTTAATAATCTATACTACTATATAAATCTATTGGCTCTGTCTGTACATTATTTTTTTTCACCTAATTTTGTGATAAATAATCGTTTTATGATGCAGTGATTCACATTATACTATTTTTTTCATTTTTGTCTGTCTGTCTGTCTGTATGTCTTCTTATAACTCAAAAACGGCATGAACAATCTTGATGAAAATTTGTACACACAAAGAACATGTGATGGCGCAAATGATAGGCCATATATAAGATCGGTAAACCCTACGCTATTTTATGAAAATTAATTTCAAATCGTTAATTATGTATTTCTTTACCAGTAGCCATATGTGTATGTGTGTGTGTGTGTGTGTGTGTGTGTGCGTGTATGTTATTATAGTAATACAATAATTTATTATATTTTTATTAATTATACGCGGGTGAAGCCTCGGGGCACAGCTAGTATATTAAAAAACGGATTAGTAGCAGCCGTAATTAGTACTAGGTTTATCTAATAAAACGATGATGAATAAAGTATTAACATTTACTGACCTGTAAATTTTTCAAATATATTGTACCTATCTGGGTAGCGTGAACACGTCACCTATTTTGCTAGTACAGGCGCTCTTCGCAAACTTTTGTAATAACAGAATTCTTTCCAACTATAAATTATGAGGGGAGGATAGTTTACGCGAGGTATTTTTATTAAAACACGTTCGTGTTGCTATTTCCATTAGATTAAAAAAAAAAGTGATTTTCATTTTCATTCAGTGACTTCAAAGTTGATAGAGCCAAAAATAAAAGAATTTTAAATAACCAACGAAGCGAAATGCCATCGTTTAAATGTTAAAGAGGATACTGCTGAAAGGACAATTAACAATGACACCCAATTAGAGTAACGATCAAGAATACTAATTTAGTCACTTAACTGTCCGCGACACGTAAGTGGAGACGAAGTAAAATTGAGCCGTATTTAAGTTTGTTTTATTTTTCTATAATTTGTAATACGTGAAGGTAAACAAACATAATATAATTACATTATACAACATTATATGAAATATTTTAAGGGTAATTTTTAAGTTTAGTTGTTTTTTGATAAATTTGTGAGAAGTGAGCCTTAGATTTATGAGTAGTAATATATGCTGATGAAACTTCAGCATCACTTTGTTACTTTTAATAGCCGGATGCAAAAATCGTATTGCTCTTAGTACCAGTACTTTGTAGCTTTTCATCTATATATATGTATTTAATATTTATTAATTTTGATCACTTCTTGGTAAATCAATTTCTTTGTAATAGACCGAAACATTAAATAATTACCTGGTTTTAACCAGTTCGATAATAACGAACCATCATGACAACTTATTGACTTACTGCAAAATGCATTTAATATAATTAAATTTCTAGGAAACCAATGAAATTGATTTCGAAGGATTGATAAAAACTATCACGTGCTATCTTAATAGTGAGCGGTACGTCAGTTTATCTGATGAGTGATAATGTATATTGTTGTGTAAGGATTTCTTAGTCTGTGCCGTGCTTTAAGAAGGCGTTAATTGCGACTTCTGTGTGTGGGTTTACTGAGCATTGTTACTTAAACCATTTAGCATGTATTCCGACTGGTATTGAGTTTCATTGTGTTGAAATCGACTTAACACTTCTGAAGGTGTCTGATCGAATGTGCTTATTTTGAAGATTAGTAATTTAATGTGTACATTTCGGTTCGATGTATAAGTTTCTTGTCTAGATAGTTTAAAAACTCGGGCATATAGTTTTATTATCACGATATCATGTGCTCTAATCCAAGCCGTCAATGAAATGTAGCAAAAGAAGTAAAAAAAGTAACGGCCCGTTAATCCCAAGGCCTCCTGTCCATTGAAGGAAAAGGTTATTCCACCATGCTACATACACATCAGTGGTTAGAATAAGTTTATTTGAATTGAATATTACAGGTTCAAACCTAGTCAGGCACCACTGAGTTTTCATGAACTTTATTTTTATTAATAACATATATTGTTTTCGGAGTAAAAGTAAACATCGTCAGAAAACCTGCCTGTGTGGTATGAAATTCTGCCACAAATGTATGTACGAACATGCATGCGAGCAGCGAGGGGTAATTAGCTCAAAAAATTTTTATGACTGTTACATATAAACTGTTATATACTATCTTAGGAGAGCATAGAACCACCTGACATTATGTATATTAAGAAAGTGTATTTTGTATATAATTTATTTCATTTCAATTAAGTATAATTTACTTACTTCAGAAGTAGAGGTTGTTTGAAAAAAGTTCGTTGTTGTTATTATATGTTGTACTAAAATAGTGTAAAGTTTAACAAGGAACAATGCTTGGTATCAGCAAAAAATCGTATTATCCCTACCTCATAAGGTTAATAAAAACTTTTCTCCGCTTTTAAATGGTTTTCCTTAAACTATTTCAAACAAAGAAAATACAGTTTACAATGCTTATAAAGAAAATAGCAACAAAATTATAATAGTAAGTTATTTTTTATTATTTCAAATATTTCTGTATAAAATAGGACGTCAATAACATTAGTTCTCGACATTCATTCGTTACGGCCCGCTTGTTCTACAAGGTATGTTTAATCTGTGGTTACCGCTGCATTACTCTGTCAACGGACTTATTAGGGGGCTTATTTTTATGTATTTTATATGCCTGAGTGTCTGAATAAATAGTGACAGTACCATGTGTGGAACAAGACTTATTTTTGAAGTGGTAAGGCTGTTTAATTTTGTGGTTTATGATGTAGTTTAATGGAAACACTATCTGTTTGTGCGAGTCTGTGGTGTCTCCGAATGTATGGGTAGGACGCTTAGAGCGTCGTGTGCTAATTAAAGAGCCACTCTTCGTTTTTGTAATACGAAGCCGCATCGCGACACTTGCGGTTTGGTTGAGCTCGTGTAAATGTTTTAGTAGCTATCATTGTTTCTCATGAGCTTTAATATAAAGGAATATTAGTTTAAGCATTTGTGCCCGGTTCTCTTTATTGCCTTATGAAGCTGACTTTGCCTTTCATATAACGCGAAATTGAAACGAAAAATGACTATGATATTATATTTATTACTGTTAATTTGATTTATGAAAATACGACGATTGTCTGTGAAATATTGAAATGTACATTTATATTTTATTTCAGTCTTTAATAAGACCAATATGGGCTAACAAATCTCAAGCTTTTGTTTTACAATTCAGAGCGATTCATTTTAATATTTTACGTGTTAAATTTAAGTAGGATTCGGCTTTCCTAATTCGACTTGAACGGATACACTCTAAGATCGGAAAATAAATCTTCTAGCTCATTTAATCACGTATCGTTTGAGATGCGAGGAGCGTATTTCATTTTCTTGTTATTTTAAGTGAACTCGAGTAAATCCTTTTATACAAACTTTAATATAGATTTTGTGCCATCTGCAAAGTAATCGTCTTAGTTTCGCGGAGTCTAGTTGAAATTAGCGAGTCGAAGGCAGTGGGCCGCATCTGTCGCTGAATCGATACGACTTCAAATGGCCGGGTCTTAAAGGACTGTGAGAAACTGTTCGAAAGAATAGCTTTAATGTCTGCTCATTGAGACACTGGAGCGTGTTGTCATTTTACATTCTCTAAGATTGCCAAATCACCTTTGCAGTATAATTTAAAGATTGTATTTGTTTTTTCTATCTTATAATTGACTTGCACTACGTTAAAGGTCCAAGTATCTTGCACATATTATTGTTTATAGTTTAATAATATAAAAAAAACCTTTTATAGCAATTAAAATTCATCCATAATCCAACATTTCCAAATGATAGTTCGAATCAATTTGTGTATTCGTAATAAATCCACAATTCATCTCTTTACAATTGCATAAAATAATTGCGATAATAAATGATTTTTCCGGTGTTTAGCTGGACGCTGGCAGGGAGCCAGATAGTCGGTCACGGGGTGCCGTTTATCTGTTCTAATGGCTTGGAACACCCAGTTATGACAGTTCATTTACACCGATACAATCTAAACATGGCTGATGAATTTTAAATGAAAGTTTTTGCTTTTATATTCGAAATGTACTTCATATTTTTATGTATATATGACGTAGTATTCACAGGATTTATTAGCAAAGTATCATATTTCATATAGTTTTTTTGTATATATTGTTTTGCCTTTTATGCTTGATCGAACTTATTATTATAAGCAAAAGTTTGTGTAGATGGATGGAGGGATCTTTCTTAATCTCTCACGCAAAAATACTAAACGGATTTGGATGAATATTGGAATAAATATAGCTTATACCCTGACTTAACACTTAGGTTAATACCAGCTGCTTCTCCTCACACATGGGAGTAGCTGCGGGTGGAAGCCAGTTGTATATATATGTAAATCTATTACTAGCTAATGCCCAGCTTGCGTATTGGCTTTACTATTGCTTGTAAGCTTTACCACTTGACCTAAAATATTTTCCGTGCTTAAATTAGTACCAAACGGTATAAAAGTTGAGCTGCAGTGTCATAGTGGCGAGTTACAACAAAGTGCATAATATGAAACCTTCTTCATAAAAAACACATATACGTGTATATGGTGGTCGCACCAAACAGTGTCGAATCTCAAACAGACATACCAACATCCAAATTTACATATAAGTAAATGTAAATCGTCTATGAGTCATTATTCGGCGAGGAGATTATATCTCCTATACCCTCGTGTTTTTTTTAATTAATTCTTTACTATATATCGCTATTTATTATTGATAGGATTAACATATTAGAAAACGTTTCTCAGTCAGGAATATTGATTGTTGAGATTTAAGTTATATTCTCAGTACGATGAGATGAGTTCTCCTAACCTCAAAGTTTACTAGGAGATAGGGCTCTGTGCAAACTCGTTTGGTTGGGTACAACCCACTCATTACATATTCTACTATCAAACAACAATACTTTGTTTTGACGTATTCCCTTTGGAAAGGTGAGCCAGTGATAAGGGTCATAACATCTTAGTTGCCTAAGTTGGTGGCGTATTGGCAATGTAAGGAATGGTTAATATTTCTTACGGTCTATGACCGGTCACGGCGGCCATTTTCAACTAAGATTGGCCATCTGCGCTGGTCATATACATAGGTGCAGGCTTCTAAGAATTTATATATAACCCTAACTTTTTTATTCGCTCGACCTGGGCTTGAATCCGAGAATTTCGCGTATGCGGTTTTATCAGCTAAAACTAATAAGCCGATTATATGAAAAGGTATACTAGTTGAACTAAATAATTAGGAAATCATAACAAGACCTCTTGCAGGATAAGATAAGTGACTTTCGAAAACTTTCGAGTACGGCTAATAAAATATTATGTACCAAAGTCTGTTCCAACTTTCACGGCAATATCCTTTCTCTGTATAACTAACCGCAATGTTTATGCCACCAATATCGTTCGCATCGGAATCAATAAAACATGGTTACAGCTGTTGTCAAAATATGTCCAACACGAATATTGGGGCTCTCTATCGATTCAAATAAAAAAGAAAGAGATGAAAATATGACTGCAGGGGCAAATTTCATTTGTTTGTCATTAGGGACAGGTAAGGTAATACCTGGTGCCAGCGATCGCGTGTCGGGAGTGAACCATATACATCCCGAAGTCCTTTTCTACGAAATGAATAACGGACGTCGACGCCTTTATTGTATTGCAACAGGGTTTAAAATGAACGTTTTGCAGAAGAACGGGGCTGGTTCGACTCAGATTATTATTAAAGTAATGAGTCATTGTTCAAATTGTGCTTATTAACATGATTCATGAAGCTAATTGCTACGCTTAACTTTTTTCTTTTACTACAAAAAATCTATTATTTCCTTGCTTACTTGCTACGCTTAAAAATATATTTATTTTTGTACTTTGCATAGAACTTGAATGTTTAATAATAGATTTGCGTGTGGTCGAGATTCGCTTAAAATTTTTATGCGATATTCTATTTTGTTTTTTTGCTAGTGAGTTCTTACAGAACAGCACCGCTGTTTTAAATGGCAAAACTATGTATAAGAGTAACTCTCGGCTTCATCAATTATTCGAAAACGTACAACAACTTTCAATGTACGCGTCTTATATAATCGTAGATATATAGAAATCTGTTGGTGTTTTTGTGCTTTTGTCGTTCAAGATTCCCGAATAAACGTAACTTATGTATTTTTATAAGATGGAAGTTTTCTCATAAAAGATCTGGAGGGAAGCAATATAAAAGTTACTTTAGGGAGGCACCCAAGATGATAGATCGCACTTAAGTTTAATCATTATAGTGTTTTCATGTTTTAGGTACAATAACAATATTAATTACGACTGTAACTACAATAATCGATATGATACAATTATGTATGTCCGTTGTTCTTCGTATTGATATGAAACAATGCTTGTAATTACGTCCTGCGTCGATTTACAATGGGATATGTTTAAGTACGTTTCTTTACAACGATAAAAAAACCATGCGATTTACAAGGTTCATGTTCGATAAGAAGAATTAAATTAAATGCGTTAGATAAATCTTTGTCAGCTTTTATTTATATTAACTTATTAACTTAAATGAATCGTACTCATTTAAGAAAGTATAAAGTAACTTTATGAATGTACCGCTGGGATAAGGGCTCTTCTTTAGAGGAGAAGATGTGGAGCTTATTCCACCATGCTGATACAATGCCGGTTTTTGTATACACATGTGGCACAATTTCAGTGAAATTAGACAAATGCAGATTTCCTCACGAAGTTTTCATTCACGAGATGAATTATAAATACAGATTAAGCACATGAAAATATTGATCAGTGACGCTTGCCTGGGTTTGAACCCACGATCATAGATTAAGATTCACGCGTTTTAACTATGGTCCCACCTCGGAATTTTACGTATATTTTAATATTAATAACATCAGTACATACATATTAGCTTAGTGTTATATTATTTTACTACATTTTCTACTCTTTTATTATCTGTTTTACATGTAAGTGTGTTGTTTGTAATAAAACTTATCTATACATTCGAAGAAGAGAATATTTGCATCGACAACTCAAATTTACCAAACGTCTAATCCAAACCTGTTCTAAAAAGGGTACATGTGTATAGCCATTATAAGGTAAACAAAATTGCACATAGATCCAAATAGAGAAACCTTGTATAAACAATGCTCTGGCGTATATTGACTTAAGCAACATTTTGTGTGGGCGGCGCCCGAGGTGTAATGACCCCGGAAACATATCTTTGAGCACAATGGAAGATAACAGATAAGTGTTACCGTGCTTACGTATTACTAGATGTCAAATAGTATAAATCGGCGGTGAGATGTGTTCTTGGATTTTTGTCAAATATAACCAAGTATTCATTTAAATGCCAATGTTTTCTGAGTAACAATTATTGCTTGTAACGTAAAATATTTTTTTTTTTTAAATTAACGCTTGCGTAATGTTCATCTGTATATATCTTTATTATGAATTTGATAGAGCCGGCGGAGCGTTAGCGTATTCGTATGGAGCGAATGCTATTACATTGAAATTGATTTTTTTCGCTGTAGCTTTAAAATTAAATCCTAGCAGCAGTGCTTTTCAGTAAGAACTACGAGTCTCAATCGTGAAATGATAAAAACCGACTAAGGGTGACACGCTATTTTGATGCGTGTATCCTTTAAATGTTTTAAATTATAATTATTATAGTTTTCTGCGGTTTTTTATTTTCTGGGGTTCAAGTGTACCAAATTATATCAAAATCGGTTCAGTGTTTTAGCCGTGAAAGTTTAACAGACAAACATAGTTATTATAGTTACTTTCGTATTTATAATGTTGGTATAGATTTTTATGAAGGATATTTCTTAAATAAAAATATATATAGTAATTTTAAAAATTAGTACTACTATTGAGCGCTTAGTTTAATGAGTCAAGGTGTAAAGCAATGGACTACATATTAACGAAATGTTATCTCAAATGGCACATAAAAAGGTTAATGAAACCACAATAAAGGGTAGTTATCAATACATAAGCGATCAACGATAAGTTATTAACAAATGTCTGTTTTTACTTGCGGACGGAAAAGCGTTGTTCGATCGAGTTTCAGCTGCGTCTAATTACAGTTGCTCGTACGGCATAACAATGTGTCGTAATTACTTTTAGATGCAGACAAAAAGATCTTATGAGATCCGGATATATATTTTTTAAATTGAGAGATTATCGCTTGCTGTTAATCAAAATATGATTGGAGAATATAATTTGCTATTAAGTGTTACATACATTGTTTTTTTAACGAACTTCGGCAGAGTCATGATGGGTATGTAATTTTTATATATACGATGTTGATACATATAACTACTAATTTAAATATTCATAAACCCCAGTGAGAAGAAATCTGAGTCATCCTAACTGACTAAGAATCTAAATTTGTTGGGTATTTGAATATAGTTAAAATGTAATTCATTTGTATTAATATTGTAGTTCTTAATTTGAATTGCAAATTTGTAGTCATATAAAATGTCATTTATTATATAAACAAAAGTATTACTAGTGAATTATTCAATATTGTGATACAAACTGATAACAAATCAATTTGTATTATAACCGATATTGAAACAACTTAAAAGTGTCTACACTTAATTTTATCTAAATATCTAAATCAATATGGGCTTTCAAATAACTTTCTTAAGTCTACTTTGGTTGTAACATTATCCGAACGACGTCATTCGGTACACGACCTATTTGTAACATACAAATTTATCGACCGAAAGTTGACATTTAATGCTTTGATCCAACCTATTCCGAAGTCGGTTGAAGCAGGTTCAATGTGAGTTCTTGCACGTTGCGTTTATTGCGTCGTCAAAGAGTTTGTATTTGTCTGACTGGTCGTTATTTCGTTAGCTTGTTGCCGGAGACCACATCCCGTCGACTAATTAATTAGGATTACGGTTAAGGCACGATCGCTGTGCCCGCGTCAGATAAAACTTTGTGTCGTAATACGTCCTTAATCATTACGACCTAAAATTTTACGTAATACCGCGACTCGTCTCACTGGTTTTGTTTGAAGATAAAATATTATGTTTTAAATAAAACGTAATTTGAAAAAGTTAAGTAATTCAGTGTAGATACTTAGCATGGTAAGTATATGCAATGTGTAGATCATCTAAAGTCTACGCAGAGTGTTGGTCAGATAATATGAAATTATTGTTTCATTTCTTAGGGAGAAATGATGATTAAATATTGCAAGTCATGACATAACATAGTATTAAAACAATATGTTACTCGTTACATATTTGAGGTGATACCAAAAGTGCTAAATAATTGATTAAATATCTATTGCTGCTGAAGAAAAGAAGTTTCGGAGCTTATTCGATCACGCTGCTTCAATGCTAATACGCTTAACATCAGAATTAGATTAATTTTCACTACGCTTTCCTACACTATCAAGCATGGGATTAATCATTAATTTATAAATACAAATTAAATACGTGAACTTACTGGTGCTTGCGCGGGTGTGAACCCGCAATCTTCGATTAAGATTCAAGTGTTCTAACTACTGGGTTAACTCGGCTCGGCTTGTTAACTTATGTTACTTCACTTCGTTAGTTATGAGTTATTTGTATTTAAACACTTTCTGGCACTGTGCAGTTTTGCGGTATTGTTTCAGACAGATACATTTACAAGCGGGAATTTAGATTAACGCTCCTCTGAATGCTCGTCAGTCTGCAGTTGTAGCAAAGTTCGTTCCAGCAAAATGTATATCGGTGGTAAACTAAACTCGAAGCGTTCGCAATGAAACTTTCCCTATTTTAATTCAATTTGATTGGGCGTGCTCCGTATTGTTAGTTCTGTTCAAAGCAATGTTCCTTGATGAAAATCGCGGTCGGATATGCCGGAGGCAGCAATACTTTGAAAACTTATTATTCTTTCTTCATTTTTCTGAACTGGCGTTGATGGTTTTTTGTGTTCGATTTGTTACGTGTATTGTTTTACGAATCGTTGGATATAGTAATCAAAATTTCTCTTTCTTCTTTTGGAATTATATGAGGTTATATACGAAGATAGTTATTTTAATAGTGTATTATTCCAGCTAAGAATTGCGATCGAGTTTTTTGATTTATAAGAAAATCTATTCGGCTCGGGATTTTATCACTGTAAATGACTAATGGTAGGTATACTTGCTCTCAAATGAGTCAGCCTCATAAAATTTAACGTCGTACCCAACGCGAGATAGTGATGATGGCAAGAAAAGTGCCTATAAAGAGAATTGATGATGCCATTCTGTCCTCTCTCATAATATCTCCGATGTCGATTGTAAATACATATCGCTTATTGGTGTTTATATGTAACATTTTATTTGACACATGGAGTTTTGATTATTTAATTTCTATATACATAGTATTATAGCGATGCATATAATAATACATTAATAGCTTAATAATGAGTATGTTATTAAGGTAAAGAGAGCAATCGGTCAAGAGGATATCATCATCCATTATGAAGTGTTATAAGCATTAAATTTTTTTTAAATAATATAAAGATAATAAAGCTTTAATAATCTATATTATACTCCTCATATAGTGCATTTTATCTATTTGTATCGAAAGGTAACAGATATAATCGATGAAATTGTTATTACGTTTCTAAAATAGAAAAATATTCCGAAGGTGGTGTAAGCGAATTTATGGCCTATATGAAGTTAATTAGGCATATAATAGCGAAGCACGTAAGATTAATTTCAAAAGCAGTAACTGCCGGAAAAATATAATGTTTCCGCTCAAACATAACAAAACAGTTGCAGAAAAGGGAAAGAATATAAAAGTTAGTGTAATGCTAACATTCTTACCACCATTCGAAACGGTCTCATTTTATACATTATTTGTAAATATTTAAGTCAATCTATTGATAAAGAACTATTAAATCATATCTTGTATGATTTATTTTACTTCAATATATCATTTATACCAGTAACAACCTGTGAATGTCCCACTGCTGGGCTAAGGCCTCCTCTCCTTTTTTGAAGAGAAGGTTTTGGAGCTTATTCCACCACGCTGCTCCAATGCGAGTTGGTGGAATACACATGTGGCGGAATTTCAGTGAAATTCAACATGTATATTCCACCAACCCGCATTGACTGTTGCTATATAATTCTTGATATTTTTTCGTTCATAAAACATTTTATATGTTAATCTTAATACATTATTATATATTTTTTAGAAAGAAAAAAAATAAATATTAAGAGATATATAAAAAAAAAACTACAAGTGCAAAAGACTGTCCTTCGGCATTGAATCCATTAGGCTGGCGCTATTAACTCTTTTTTTTTATGTACTCGTTAGATAATATGATTTATTGCGTCGATTAAGACTAGCTTCTATATCATTGAATTAATTATATTTTAAACATTAGTGGCTGTGTAATGAATTTTAAGAAATCTCATAACGAAAGACACACAAATGAAATATTTCCTTTGTAAGTACCTTAGAATACTAATGTAGCTTTGGGTTGCTTAGGTACGCTATCTCATAGATTATTCTAACGCTGTTTCGGTAGCCAATATATTTTAATACCTGTCAAAGTGTTTTAAGCGATTTTAAGTCGTGCATATAAATCTACGTCCTACGTAGCTATAATGGCATATACATCTTATACCCCGGTCTTATATTCAACGAAATGTTTATGTACATTAGTAACCAATCGTTTCTGAGTAACGAGCAGTTAAAATTATATACAAAACTGCCCAAAAATGTAGTGTAATATTTTCAGGGTTCATATTTTTATGTATGTGAGTTTCTTTATTCCACCCTAGCTTTGCGCAGGACAGATGCACTCTCTATTACCCACTCTCATAATCTGATGAGGCGGCAATCTCACAAGACCGGAAACAGTCCAGGCGCTGGAACAACGGCCTTACGTGCTTTACGTTTTTTAAGGAGTGTACATACTTCCAACTTCAACTCCGGGCTGCTACAGAGAATTGTCGACAGAAAAAACCAATAACTTTATCGGCCTGACCCGGAGTTTGAAACCAGAACCTCGGGTTAAATTAAAAAAATTGTAAATTAAGAACATGAGATTTGCCTTTAAAGAAGTTTTGTATTTAATACGTATGAAATCACGTAGCGAATTTGAAAGTATAGTTCGTAATCTGGATTTCCTTATTAGATTAGCAACGTCCTTATTATAACTGTGTGGTTGTCTTGGAATGCCTGACTCATTACTTGGTAATTGAAAGTTTCATAAAGACTTTTGTCGTTTAATAATGTCTTTTTTTTTAAATTTATACTACAAAATAAAAAGTGTCACGTAAGGTTAGTGGTAAGTGGTCACCATACCCATAACATATTCCTTACCTTCACCAAAGCCCTACAAACCTTGGGAGTAAGATGTTATGCGTCTTAACTCACCCACTCACACTTCAAACCGGATCACAAGAATACAATTTTTTATTTCTGACAAACTTATGTTATCTGTTCTTTATATGTTGTGCAATAAAATGTAAATAAATACATTAGAGTATTGTCTCATAGCGTTTTCTACTATTATTAATACTTATGGTTATATTAATTATAAAATAAAATAATTATACGATATTAAATTAACCTGAATTATTCTAGCACAAACCAGTCTAAGAAGTACGATTTCTACGTACAAATACGAGCATAGTATCTGAGCTGAAAACCGAACTAACCACAAGCGCACCCACACAGAATGTTGATGGTTGATGCTAACACGAGGCTGTTAAACAAACAAGTTGCTGTCCGACGCAGTGTGGTGTTGCATTAGCATTCGGTTTGAGAAGCAGTGTACACTCATCTTTACTCATATTGTTGCTTGTAAAGCTAATTTTTAATTTAATAAAAACTACGCATGTTAGAAGAGATTACAGCATTTTACAATATTTTTTCTATAACAAATTATAATTCGATATAAATGTATATACAGTGGTGGTCGTATAATTAGAATCACTACCAACGGTCCTTGACATTATGTAAGATACTTTACCGCAGTCGTTTTTATTTTGAAATTAAACAATAAATCGGACAACAATATGTTCAACGATTTATCATTTATGAGAAAAACAATATAAATCCCATTACACAAGTGCAGTTTCAATGTTACATAACGGACAAACATTTAAATCAGTTTTTAATGGTCAACTAATTAGAAACAACAACAAAAAAGTATAAAAAACAATTTTTTTTTAAGTATTAGTAATTAGTATTGTTATTTACGAAATAGCTACTATCCACAGCCTACCAATAGTTATAACTAATATTTAGTGGCGTATCCCTTATTTTCAATAACAGCACTGCAACGACGTGGCATTGATTCAATCAATTTCATACATTTTTCTAGGGGGACTGAATTCCATGCTTGCGAATACAAATGCTTCATATAGTTCGTTTTGACTGGTGTTACGTTTGTTTGAGACTTTGTTTTTAACAATATACCAGAGATTTCGGACTATTTGCTGGCCAGTCTAAAACGGATATACGCTGTTCGCTAAGGAAACATTTGACGCTATTGGCCGTGTGTTTAGGGTCATTCTCATGGTGAAAGATCCAGGTTACAGGCAAATGATCGTCCGAGTAGGGAATTATTGTGTGCTCTAAGATATTTTTGTATTTCCATTGATCCATTGCATCTTCAATATTCCGAACGGGTCCAACTCCACATCCGGAAAAACACCCCCAAACTTTAATGTTACCGCCACCGTGTTTGACTATACTCCTTGTGTATTTATAATTGCTACAAAGCATTGTTTAAAGGACGTCTAACATAGAGCTTTCCTTCGGAATTTACCATATTTATTTTTGTTTCATCTGAAAATAACACACTTTTCTAGCGAATAATAATCGCTTCTCTCGGTGATGCTTGGTAAGAAGCGGTACATTTCGAAAGATTCTTCCAAACAATTTAGCTTCCACTAATCTTCGGCGTATCAGTCTTGAATTTTTGTAGCTGTTTTCAAACAATGCTGTTAAGCGTTTATTATTTATTTATTTTAAAAGTAAGCTTGCAGCCCTTGCATGAACAAGGACATATAATTCTGTATGTATAAATATTAGCAATGTTAATTACAGGCTTCTGCTTATAAGTAGGTATATGTAGCGTGACAAAGAAAATGATTATTTTAATTGTTTCAAAAACTCATACTTAAACTTACTTTTGTGATTTTGTAATTACTTTTGTGGTACCAATGTATGAATAGTTTCTATGTGCGTATAATTAATACATATTAAATTATTGGGAATAAAAACTTCTTATAGCCCTGTCCAAAATCATAAGTAGTATTTGGTGTGAATTGTAATATACACTATTATATAACACAATTTGATGGTAAGTGGTCACCATCTGATGGTAAGTGGTCACCATCGCGAATAGATATTAGCGCTGTACGATATATTAACTATTCTTTATATCGCCTCCAAATATGGGAATTAAGATGTTATGTCCTTTTTGCCTGTAGCTTCACTAGCTAATTCACATTTAACATACACACAAACCGAAACACATCAATACTATGGCGGTAATATGTGATGAGTGACTGGTACTACCTACTCGGGGCTCGCCTACCAAGTAAATTCTCAAAACATTATTTCCCTAATATTTACATATTTTGCCTTTTAACATAAATAAATGATCAATTGATTTATGTAAAATATAAATACTGTAAGCCTATAATATAATTTAACTTAGTCATAACATATTTGTTAATAATTAATTATAAAGAATCATTATAGATTGTCAAAAATTCTCCCAGTTATTGAATTATATTTAATTGCAGATTTTTGTAAATGTAATAGATACTTCTTAGTTAGAAGTCTTTATAAATAAATTAAGAACATATTGTAATTTTAAAAATTGACAGAAACAACGGAACAGCTGGTTGTTATACGATAATGCATGCATGTATGGACATATTGTAATTGCTATATATTTAGAAGAAAAGGAAAATATTATCATTGTAAATTGGTTTTATTGAAAATTATTTAAAGTTCTCGTTAACCTGAAGTTGTGGCTATAATACGTATATAGAAAAAATGTTGATAAATAATTTCAACTATTCACACATCTTTTTCAAGTTACAATAACTGTAGTTTTGCTAAAAAAGTGATAAAAAGGACGCAACTTTGTTTGTAACACAATATTGATTTTTACTAAAATAGCGTAGACGACGCAATTACAAGCATCTTTTATATATTTTGCGTTTGGTAGAATCTCTCGGTATGGAAATATTAGTGGATATTATTGAAATATTATAATAAAGCTGAAGAATTAGGTTATTTTTTTGTTTGAACACGTTTGTCTCTGAGAAATAACAGTCAAGAATTTGATACATTCTTTTCGCATTTGATAGCCAAATTCTTGAGTTAGTATAGGTTTAATTTACGCTACGACCCATGGGGGCAGAGCAGGGGAAAAATGGCTTCGGTAGGATATATAAATTTAGGCATATATTGATAGTCTTATAAGAAATTATTATACATTTATTGTGCGAAGTCAGGCGTGTAGCTAGTTATACACATATTATATACTCTTTGTACCGAGGTATGGACTAGCTGTGACACATGTACCGATAACATTTGCATAGAAATTAGCCGTCCGGTCACCTAACCGACTTTTCACTATACAACTCGGTCGGGGCCATCTATAAAGGGTCACTCAGACGTAATAGCTCGAGGGAGTTTAGAGACTGGATGTTTTTGTTATATTTTTGGGTTTAGACTGTTTACTTACTACGGTCACTTTTGGATTAAGTCGGGAGTCGAAGTTATATGAAGATAAAGTACTAATATTATAAATGTGAAAGTTACCCTGTCTGTCTGTTACGTTTTCAAGGATAAACTATTGAACCGATTTTGATGAAATTTCATACGAATCCAGCTTGGATTTATTAATCGCAGAGTGACCGGTATATTTCGGGACCACATTACGTATAACCTTAGAGAATTTTCATCCATTAAAAAAATCAATTAATCTAAAATAACGTTTCATTTAGTAGTACATATGGAATAGTTCAAAACGGAAATGAAAATGAGAAGAACGTTATTTATATTTAGTTCAAAGGAAATTAATGAACACAATTGTGATCGTATGAACAGCCTTATAAGGCAATATATTACATCACTACATGAATGACAGCATGCAATTATAAACACGTGTGACATGTATAACATGTAGCTAACATGTCGCTGAGTTTATGGCCTTGTTTAACAAAAGGCAACACGGATTGCGGATGTTGCATCCATCCGGTAGTATTATTTTTGTGAAGAGAATGTGAATAATAAAACAATTCCGTGATCGGAACTATGTAACGATAAATCTTATTCGTATTGTTGAGTTGGAAACAGGCGAGAATATGTAATTAATACACGCTGATTGCAATCGAATGTCTCTTATTCAAACCCGGGCAAGTGGCTGATTATAAGTTTTTAAGTAATATTTACGTTTACAATTTATCTCGTGTTTTAAGATGAACCCAAAAATTGAACGGAACTGTACTGAAATTATTAAATAAAACATATTCAATTAAGATTATGTAAAAAAATAATTTCCGTTTCTCATCGATCAATTATTTTAAATGGTAAATCTAAATTAAATGTTTGTTTAATGGCAACACAGAAAATAGCAGCGTTCGAAAATGGAAAGTAAAATCTTTTTAATTTAACGAAGTGTCCTCGACGATTCATTAGAGGGCTGGCTGACGAAGTGCTGACTACGCTGTTTGAAGTTTCAAGTGTACCGATGTTTTTATACAAAATGCTTAGAGCAATGGAAATTAATCTTTTTAATGAAAATATTTAACAACGTAGGGACTGTCCGATTTTGTTGCAATTTAAATCGTCGTAAAAGTATATCAGTTTAATCGAAAAAGTCAAATGGGGTTTTCCATTTCGTTAAATGAAAAAAGCAAAAATTTTGGGACAAAATTTTCATATTTTTCACGTAAATAACGTATTTCATATAAAACTCGGCGTAATAGTGAAATATGTCACATTTAAAATTGAAAGTTTTAATTCAAATGAAAACTTTATTCGCGATTGTCGCTTCGCAAAAAGCGTTAATTCCGTTCTAAAAATTAGAATTAAAAATGTTGCTAAGCTCTTTTAGGCTCTTAATAACAGAAATTAATATATTCATTTATTTACAATAACTGCGACCAACATAATAAAGCAAAGTTTTTATAATGTTTCCTTTATATAAAACATAAGTTTCAGAATAAGTAATTTATTTTCTTTGGGTCTCTTTGATTTGATTTCAACGTTTAAAACGTTTTAAGTTAACAGATTATAAATCTTTAAATAAACTATTACAGTTGACACGCCATTAAATGCGGATTTCCACTAATAATAGTTGTCAATTTCTTTCTTTCTTCAGGAAACTAAACTTGTTTCTTTCACAACATTGTATAAATTTTTGTTGTCAACTTGTGATAGTTACAGAAACTCTTGACAACTCACGTTAAATTCACAAAAGTTGCCAATTTTTTGTTTTGAAGCAACCTTATAATTATTTCTAGAAATACGATATTCATGTAAATAAAATGAGATATTTATTCACCGTCGTAATCGGTATATCGTCAATCAAAAGATTGGGGATGTGATACGCTTTGTAATTTATTGTTACGATACTTTTATGACCCAAAACTTCGGTATGAGGGATTACTATAAGCGTATACATGTTATATTATATCATTTTTTATTTAAATAATACTAGAAATACTTTTTTAAGGTATTATTAATATTTCTATTTATCCGTTCGGGACGACAATAGCCAAGGGGTCAGGATCGAATCTGGACTTTTACATCGCTACGTAACCAGTAAACCATAGAATTTTATTCAATTGAACTCATTCAATAATTATGTTATTTGGGTCTATAAAATTTAATGAGTGATTAATTAACATCAATTTGTATGATTTGGTGTTCTATTTTTATAAAAATCAATCTGAGGTTTTTATTAAATCAGTTTCAGCTATGAAAATTAAATATATTTATTCAGCTCTTTGTTCAAAAATGCAATCGTCAAAATAATATCATGATTTAAGTAATAATTATAGCACTAATAAGAGTGATTATTTATTTACAATGGCCGGGACAGGTGACGTGAACAAGACAATGCCCTATTGATATCCCTCAGTAGCGGTCAAGGCAGTACGTCTGTATTTCATTTCATGTTTCATAAAAAAACTCTTTTAAAAACAGAAGATTATACTAATAAAAAAAAAACTAACGCGAATGTTAGTAAGGCAGTATTGATATTTCTATTTCATTTACAATTTTATGATGAGAAATAAGTAATGAAAGAAGAAACCGTTGAAAACGTTACTCGCAAAACGATGTGGGAATTGACACTGATCGACTATTCACTAACAACGCTATCTTTTGCTGCTATAATCACTCTCTGTCGTTATCCAGCTTGGTTCTGGCAAAACAGAGATTCGAGGTTAATAATCAGCGAATTATTTTCAAAATCAACTTGTCGGTATCATTATCAATAAATACACTTTGCACTGTCAATCATCATAGCCAATAGGAGCTCCGCCTCGTGAAGTATTCGCTGACAATGACAGCTGTTCTTCCAGCCACATTGCCATTCTTTAGAAATAATTATCGGGAACTGCAATAATAGGATCCCGAAGGGGTGAATGACCTGAACCACGTGAGGATTGAAGCTACGACTTTCATCATTCCATATAATGTTGAATTACTGAGGCTTCATTTCCAATTGTACCTAATCATGGCTGCCATAAAAATTTAATTAAAATAATGATACATATGACGTATTCATTATTACGTTAAACTTATATAGTCTAAATCTTATGCTATTCACTACTAGTTACTAAGTTAAAGATGCTTCTTTTTTGTTTTGTTTTTCGTAAATCAGAGAATTTTTTATTAAATGAATGATAAGTACAATATTTTTATACATGCAATTAGATAAACGTTTTTCTAAATGTATAACGTTAGCTTATATGTGATAAAAGAAAATAAATAAAATAAGCGTTATGTATAATGTTTTCAAATATAACAGGGAACAAAAAACGTACAAAAACTAACAGTATGTTATGCTTAAAATTGAAAAACAATTCATGTATAGCGTGACCACGCTTTAAATTTTCGCGATTTATGTTAACCATTCATACGTTTCATTCGAATTTCAACCGCGATCATATTTCTTTTTATTTTGCTTGACGTTTCCGAGTTGCATCTGCCGTGGTCACCAGCTGAAGGGCAGTCGATAAAATACATTGTGACCACATTTTTAAATAATTACGGACGAATAATGGTCTATTATATTCTAATACTCTGTATTTAGTGTGGTGTAGTAAAAGCTTGTTAAGCTTAAAGGATTTCTCATGACGCCGTGCGAGTGAGGTAACACGATACAGATCCGATTATCCTATTAGGTAGACCGAATTGGATGTTTGACATTCGGCTTCTAATTAAGTGTGTGTTACTGAATATGATAGTAATAATTATGAAGTAATATAAACAATGCTATATATGGAAGCAGATGTTACGTTCGAAAATAAATAAGGTTTTATTCAAATATATTTGTTATTTATAACACGATGCGTATTCGACTATATATATTTTCGGCCATATCATATTCAAATTCAAATTTCTTTATTCAATATAGAAGCATTACACTTGCTTATTGATTGTCATAAATCTACCATCGGTTCGGAAATAAACACCTCAGATCCGAGAAGAACCGGCGATAGAAACTCAGCGGGATTTTCCTTTTTTTTTAGCTTAATCTTTACAATTATAATTGATTTACATTATAATATTCTTATTTATTTGAAATCGTCGATCGTTTCATTCCCAAGGTATGCAATCATGAAAGAAGTCATTGATTGCGTAATATCCTTTAGCACATAAGCGTTCCATAACGATTCTTTTAATGAAATAGAACCTTCGTTCAGAACCGCCTTATTTCTTATATGTGTGTAACTTTTTTATTTTCGTTTTTCATGCAGTCTTCGCCTTATGCCGACCCTAAATAGGAAGGGCAAGCAAATGATAAGGAAAATTTTATTTCTTTATATGTATATTCGTTCGTCCTTAAACTATAAATTATTAAAACATGAAACATACGTTCTGATCAAAACCATATACTCAGAATTAAATGGCCTTACCTATACACGTTGAAATCTGTGTTGAATTAAACATTGATTTTTCTCTTTCTCTCGTCAACGATTTTATATGAGAAGAAGAAGACAAAGTATTGTTTAACTAATCTACAATACTAACCTTATTAACATCATTTACTCGGTGGTAGAGCTTAGTGCAAGCTCGTCTGGGTAGGTACCATCCACTCATCAGATATTCTACCGCAAAACAGCAGTACTTGGTATTGTTGTGTTCCGGTTTCAAGGGTGAGTGATTACAGGCACTAGGGACATAACATCTTAGTTCCCAAGGTTGGTGGCGCATTGGCGATGTAAGCGATGGTTAACATTTCTTACAATGCCATTGTCTATGGGCGTTGGTGACCACTTACCATCAGGTGGATACGATAGTCCGCCTTCCTATACAATAAAAAAAAATTATTTAAGTAAAACCTCCATTGTTTGAAAATCATAGACTGCCTTGTTTGCCTGGTCTAGTTATCTAGTATCTATCCATATTATGTCTGCCGATATCGTGGTCCCGGCTATGGATACCGAGTGGGGTCAATAAAAATGATTTGATGGTGATGAATGATGAAATTCTTTATAGCGTCCCAGAGTCAGAAAGTTCACATTGCAACACAGTTATTCCTCGGAAAACACTTAAAGCTGGGCCAATGACTAAAAGTACTGCGATCATGCGAACAGAGGATACACATCTTGCGCACAATATACATTAAACATAAAATATTATTGAAATCCAAAGGGATTTATATTTTTATATTCATTTGGTTATTAGAGTTATATATATATCTCTAATAACATTGTTACTTATGAAAATAATTTTATTTTTTGTCAACTAAATGCATTACTAATGATAGACGATAATGTAGTTAGCCCTCGGGATTAAGTGAATACAACATCTTTTGCAAGAAATATTATCCTTATACTGAACATATCAAAGTTACTTTCAAGTATTATCATAATTATTAAGATTAAATATCATATGTTATACTGATTCGCAAAGGAAATATATATTGTAAGTACAATACATAATATCGAAATATAGAAAACAGAGTGATAACATTCAAGCTTGAGCCTTAATGAAAAGTATTTTAATGACAGTTTTTAAACAAACACCCTATAAGAGTATAAAAAAATATCAAAGTATTTAAACAGTTGAAAGGTTTATAAGTATAACTAACAAATTAAGCTAAGTACATTTTTAATAAAATTCACTGTTATTTATCGATGTATTTTTTAAATTTATTATATATCTACTAAAGGCTGTTGTTTATTACATCCTTGCACTGACACGACCAATCAATTTGCAGTCAAAATTCGTAAACGCATCACCGAACACTCAATGACGTGTGGCGCGTGAGAATTCTTTAGGTGCCCAAAATACCAGACGATACGAACGCGGTCGATGCACTAAGACTGTTTCCAGTATTACCAGTACATTGACGTCTTGACAACTCGTCAACTCTAATAAAAAATATTCTTAATCTATATATGGCATTATATGACGATAAATCAATTAAATCTTGATTTTTTTTATTGATTTTTATTTGTAGTATCAATTGGGATGATTTCGTGTTTAAAAAGTTTCAACTACTTATTGTGTCAAATACATAAAATGTTTTAAGAAAATTTATAAAATGTTATTTATAAAGTTTATAATCTGGTGCTATTTGTGTGTAATTCAGGTATTCGTTGACGGAGAGTCATAATGGGAATACACTTTAGAAGGAGATATATTTAAATCAGCGCAAGCGTTGTAATTAGCTAGGTTCATTACACGATCGATACCCTTACTAATTATATATACTATTCTTAAACGAAATGAGATATTTTGAGCTGAAATAAAAAAGAGAAAATTTTATAAAGAAAAAATATTCGAATTTGGAAGTAAGATGTTATGTCCCCTGTGCCTGTTTTTATATTGGCTCATCTTGAACCGGAATATAGTAATACTAAGTATTGCTGTTTGAATATCTGATGGAACCTGGCGACTCCTTTATAAAGGTATCATAGGACTTCCTATGTGTATGTTATGAATTACATTATTGTGTCTATAGCCGAGATGGCCCAGTGGTAAGAACGTGTGAATCTTAACCGATGATTGTGGGTTCAAACCCGGGCAAGCATCACTGAATTTCATGTGCCTAATTTGTGATTATAATTCATCTCGTGCTTGACGGTGAAGGAAAACATCGTGAGGAAATCTGCATGTGTCAAATTTCATTGAAATTCTGTCACATGTGTATTCCATCAATCCGCATTGGAGCAGCGTGGTGGAATAAGTTCCAAAACCTTCTTCTCAAAAGAGGAGAAGAGGCCTTAGCCCAGCAGTGGGACATTCACACGCTGTTACTTTACTTTACTTTATGTCTAAAGTTGGTTGGCGGCAGATTTTTATGTGACACATACAAGTTTCAAAGGACATTAAAAGTCAGTGTTGCTGCCGCGGATTTGAAAATGCTAAATTAAAAAAAAAAGCCTTTTCTCAAATTCCACTTCACAATAGTGAAAGATGATTAAAATCATGATTCAAAGCGATTAAGAATGAATAGCCAAGTAAAATTTGTTCCATTTTTAAATCGATACTTGGATTAAACTGTTTAATTAAACAAGTATTTCAGCAAATGTTTGTTTTTGTTTACCTTGTTAAATAACATATGTGGAAACATTATTATTTACAGTTTAAATATATTTGTAAAAAAGAAATAAAAAATATTTACTCAACCGTCGTTGTTAAAATGAACGTTCCTATAATATTATTGTTTCCTTTTATTGCATTTGTGTGATAAAAGCATATTTCAGTGTGCAGCCAATTTGCTCGTCGATGCGCAACTCTCAAAGCTTAATGCTGGTGCTTGATTGCAAGCGAGGTGAAGCCTATAAAGTTTCTGCTTGACTTCCAACTGACACCCACATTGACTGTTTCATACATAGTTTAAAACCATTTTTGTAACAATACTCGCTATTTTTAACTTAAATCGCTTCTTTCATCAACAATTTCTTTTCGTGGTCAAGCATCAGCATTATATTTCCGACGAGCTGAAACAGAATAGATTTTTACTAACGAATCAAATGAACAAAAAATATTTATCCTCTATCAAATATAAATAACTCAGTGTAGTTCAATTTTTATTCTAACAAAGCTTATGCGAGTTTAAATACGAATATAAGTCAATTGTTTTGTATTTGTTATTTTATAAAAAAAGGAATTAGAAAAACGTAGGTATTAATAATATATCTACATATATATTAAAGTTAAAATACATTTTTGTAATTATGGTCTTAATTTTGTAATAATAAGGTCCTCCAGACCGATTTCGGCCACGGCGGCCAATCTCAAGAGAGATTAGCCAACTGCGCAGGACATATTATAGTGCACAAGTGTGTGCGCAGACACAGGTGCACTCTCTTTTCCTTAGCTCTCATAATCCGATGGGACGGCAATCCGACACGACCGGAAAGAGTTTAGGCGCAGGACCAACGGCTTAACGTGCTTTCCGAGGCACGGGAGTGTACACACTTCCAACTTCCAAACTCCGGGCTGCTACTGAGAATTTTCTGACAGAAAAACCCAATAACTATCTATTGGCCCGACCTGGGAATTGAACCCAGGACCACCGGGTCTGCAGCCTTATTTCTAGCCACTAGACCAACGAGGCAGAAATTTTGTAACGTTTTGACTAAAAATGTTATAGGTATTACAAAAATAATAAAACTCTACTTCAATTAAAATAAAATAATATCTATAATTACAGTGAAAATAAGTTTATGACGACGATATATTAAGTTATTTAAATAATTTCAATGATTAATTAGTTAGCGTTAGAGGTGTTTCATTTCTGATGACGGCGAAATATGTAACCGGATTCGGCCAGGGAAGTCATTCTCAGTCTAAGAAAAAAAAAATCTTTCTTAAACTAGCTTCACTCGAAGCCTCTCCCAGGTGTGTCAGGTAGCCCACGTGTCACGCAAAAGCAGCTGGATGGGCTTTGATGAATTAACCCCATCTACCTGATAAGTTGAGGCTAGTGAGTGATTGTGTAACAAATATTCAAATATATAATCACATTTATTATATTAGTAGGATACCAATTTCTTACTAAATTAACACAGAAAGCGTGTGTTTGCTCGATTAGTAATATATCTAAAAGGTTTCATAATAAAATTGGTAGCACGTGTTGTTTTCATATCACAAAATTCATACCTTTGCGTCAGCGATACGAGCCGCAATGAAATGGATACGACCGAACTGACCTATATCGTGTAATTCATTCATAAATATTGGAAATTCAGATATTGTACGAAATGTTGACCTGCAATATTAACGTTGCTCGACTTTAAAGTATTTTGAAAAAATATATATCAGAAGTGTAATTAACTTCTCTATCGAGATATGGATTTCGGTTCGGTTATTTTTTATCAATTCAATAGCAATATTATTTTTAGTGCTATTTCTTTTAGTAATATTAAAATGACTACTAGTAGATGTCATTCGACTGTCAGTTGTTGTACTGACAAACATCAATACTTTATATTCCTAAGATCCGCCTCAAGGATTTTACATTGACAAGATCCTTGATCACATTATTGACAAGATTCTTTCTAGGTTGATAATAAAATATTAAGTATTGTGTTGATTAGTTGTATGAAGTTTAAGTTTGAGTGATCGAGTGTAATTATTACTGTCATAAAGTTAAATAAGGCAAAGTTTCAATCCGTAAATATTCCACTGCTGGGCGAAGGTCTCTTCTTCTAAGAAGATTGGTGTATTTACATGGAAGAATTTCGTCTGCAAATGCAGGGACCGAATTCTACTAAGCTATAGCGATTACGATACGTTCCTGATTCGATTCCGATCCAGATTTGACTGTTCTATATTTATTCGGATCGGAATCGAACCGATATAATGTTAACATATACTGTTATGTCAAAATCCAACTTAATTGTTACATCTTATACCAATAGTCTATAATTAAATTAAAGAATAGGATAATGGATAAACGGCAACGATCACGCTTCGATTCGATTGCAATAAAGTAGCAATTTGTTAGTAGAATTGGCCTCCAGGTTTCCTCGTGATATTTTGTTCACCGCCGACCACGAGATGATTAATAAAAACAAATTCGGACTTCAATAAAATTGATATATCCAAGAATCGTATAAATCATACCTCTAACTAATTTAAATGTTTTATATAATACAATACTTTGTTGTTTGTGGATTTCCTTACTACCCCAAATGTAGTATTCTCCTTGGTACAGCCACCAGATGTATTTTTTTTTTCATAAATTAGCCCTGTGCACTATTTCCTGTATGTATTTACATAAGAATTTATTTTATGTGGTTTTGAACATTGAGAAGCGACAGTAAGTGCGCCAATAGACCGCTTCTGAGACTCGTATTGATAATGATATCGTTTTGATATCAGCTGCTATGTCCTAAAGTAGAATGCCATAAGACATTATGTTTTGGAGGTACACGAGGCTATGTTATTATTCTTTCGTTTGATATTATCTTAGAAATATGCATTAGTGTATTATTGGAAATTAATACCATTTGTTTCCAAAATAAATACGCTTAATAATACCCTTGGAAAGTCAATGTGAGTATTTCCATTACATATTATATAATCGTATTTTTATATATAATAATATCAGTTATTGTATACAAATTACTTTATATTGTCTAGTTTATAATTAAAATAAAGATGATACTGCATCTATTTTCGTTCATTCAATATCGTGTTTGATTTATAATATATTTAACAGTTACTTTTTCACTATAATTTAGTAGTTTATAATTCATAGTATTTTTTATTCAAAACATCATCCTAATCGGTTCAGCAGTATAAGTATAAATAATTAAGCATTTACATTATGGTCTTGAACAAATGTTTGTGGCTTCAGTATACTTAGTACATTAATATAGCTAGATTAACTCGGTTAATGTTGTGAAATAGTCCAGTCCAACTAGACTAATGACAAACGTTCAAAGGCATTGTTTGAAGTACCCCCGAGGAAAATTACAAATACTTTTTCATTACCGTCTCGTACTATACCGAAAATAAAAACAACATTCGTCTCAGTGTTATAAGGTCAAAGAGCGTTCCCCCAATAACATACCGAACTGAAAGGAAAGATGAAAATAAATAGTAATTTGATGAACATCAATTTGTGAGTTATTTGAAACAAAAGGCTGACATTACGGCACGGCGTCAGAAAATGGCACATTAAAATGTCAAAACAAAAGTCATTCAGTGTAATCTATAATTCTATATTACGTTCCATTTCTGATTGTTGTATATTGATATTTTTAAAAGGCATAGATTATGTCATAATCACAATTTTCTAAATTCGCATATTTTATATGTAATCGTATACATTCATTATATACATTTGAAAATGCAAGTGAACCGGGAATGCTGATTTTTGGGTATATCGTAGGAGGGCTCAGAAAAGCTTAACTTCAAATTGTCGGTCAAAATTTCTTATGAGCTTTCGCCGCCATCTTGAAAAGAAATTTTATTTTTCCTCGACTGTTTGTATATATTTTGGATGGAAATGTACAATTTTCACTTATTCCCCAAAACAGCAGTACTTTGTATTGTTGTGTTCCGGTTTGAAGGATGTACTCAGCCAGTGTAATTACAGGCACAAGGGACATAACATCTTAGTTCCCAAGGTTGGTGGTGCATTGGCCATGTAAGCGATGGTTGACATATCTTACAGTGGCATTGTCTTTGAGCGTTGGTGAGATCTTACCATCAGGTGGCCCATATGCCAGTCCGCCTACCTATGCTATATTGACTAAACATAGCCAAAACTACTGATTCCATAAAGCTGAAATTTGAAACATAGGTGTATTTCATAAATTAAGCATTCGTTAAGAAAGATTTTTTGGAGATTTCAACTTTAAGGCCTACTTAAATGTATCTTTGTATGAATTTTATTTGCATGAAGTCGGAACAGGCAGCTAGTGCATGCATAACTGTAAGTTGCTTGTTACAAAATTTCTCACAACTATATATCGTACATTATTATTGCAGTTTCGAACAAACATAACATGTTCAGAAACGAGTAGTCCCGTTCGTAGCACAGCTATTAAATGTACTTGTTTAAACTCTTTTGTAGAGTCCATTTCGCCTTGTCACATCTGCGCAACTTCAGGCTATTAGGAAATACAAAGGGACCGACATACTCGTAAAATATCGATGATCACTTTAACGATCACTAATTTGTGTCGGTCTTTGTTTTTTCTTCGTTATGTAAGGATGGTTTTAGAAACGACATACCTTGTATCTACGCAAAAACTGAATATGTATGTATATAAAATTATTCTACCGAGATATAGTTTATGATTAGTTTTAATTACAATTTTTATGACAAGCCGGTTGGCGTGGTTGGTAGATACCTTTCGCGCCGCAGGTCGTGGGTTCGATTCCTACCCAGGACAGACATTTGTGTGCATGAACATGTCTGTTTGTCCTGAGTCTGGATGTAATTATCTATATAAGTATGTATTTACAAAAGAAAAGTATATATGTAGTATATCGGTTGTCTAGTTTCCATAGTACAAGCTCTGTTTAGTTTGGATAATGTCCCGGGATATTATTATTATTATTTTACTAATTTCAATTATGATTATGGATTCTCTAATCTATTTTTTACTGATTTCTATTATAATAATGACATAATCATTAAATTAGAAATCAATAAAGGTAACATAAATAAAACTAAAATTGGTTATATAAAAATTTCGTCGGGGCTTAAAATTATAAATTTATAATTAAATTTTAACAATTTAAAAAATATACGTTTTGTTACTTTAAATAAATGAATCTGGAAGTGCTATGTACACTTATAATTGACATGCACAATATATCTATTATTATTGTTTTATAAGTTCATTTGTAAAAGCGTTATATGTATGTTATGAGTGTGCTTTTACAAATAAATAAATATAGAGAGAGATAGTCAGGATATTCTGGTAGACTTTACAATTTATATTTCGAATTAATCAACAATGTGTTTGACTTTGTATCTAAGAGTAAATTAAATTAATTCCTTCTTGATCGTTATGTGACGATATCAATCAATGCTTAATATTATAAACTATAGGTAATATTTGAAAACCATATCGATCTAGGTGGTAGGCCATAACATCTTACTTCCCAAGGTTGGTGGTGCATTGACGATGTAAGCAATGATTAATATTTCTTAAATACCCAATGTCTAGGAGCAGTGCTGACCACTTACCATCAGGAGATCCAGTTGCCAGTCCGCCTTCCTAAAAAATCTTGATATTGATAATTTAACCAAAAGTGGCGATTACTTTATTAATTACTAGTGTTTGCCCGCAGCTTCGCCCTCGCGTTTGGGGAAGGGTTTGGTGATGGGTTAGGGTTTACTTTTGTTTTACTCGGTGGTAGAGCTTTGTGCAAGTTCGTCTGGGTAGGTACCACCCACTCATCAGATATTCTACCGCAAAACAGCAGTACTTTGTATTGTTGTGTTCCGGTTTGAAGGGTGAGTGAGCCAGTGTAATTTCGGGCACAGGGGACATAACATCTTAGTTCCCAGGGTTGGTGGCGCATTGGTGATGTAAGCGATGGTTAACATTTCTTACAATACCAATGTTTATGGGCGTTGGTGACCACTTACCATCAGGTGGCCCAAATGCTCGCCCGCCTAACAATACAATAATAAAAAAAAAGGTATAAAAAGCCTATTCCTGCAATTTCATCAAAAATGGTTTAGCCTTGATAACGTAACAGTCAGACAGAGCTACTTTCGCATAAATAATGTTAGTATAGATTTTCCATAAATACTTACTAATTGCCATTTTACGATTTGACGCTTGAGGGTCAGTATATAACCTTGATAGTTATTTTGCCGCCAAACAATAATACGTTTTGTTTTGCTGTGTTGCGACTTAAAGGACGAATGAGCCCGTAAGGTACCAAGGGGCCATAACATAATTATAAAATCCTAGGTTAGTTTTTGTGAGGATTTGCTTTTTATCAAATAAACAGAATAAGTACCTTCAAAAAGCCTGAGTCGTGTGGTAATATCTATGAGCTGGGTCGCTGGGAGCATCCACCATGACAGGTATAAATCACTTAAATAAAAATATGTTTAGCGTAATTTGTAATTTGTTGTCTTACTCAGATTGTGAAATGAGGCGTAAGAAACAAATTCTTATGAATTGTGAAATATAGTACATAGACATTGTAATATTAAGTAAAGTATCTTCAAGACTACTTAGGTTACATTATATTGAAAAAGTTAAGGATTTATTGAGAGATTATTTATAGAAAGCATATGCGAATATATTGTCATTTTATTATATAATCTCGAAATTACGCCACAGTCTTTGATTTCTTCGAAACTAATAATTCGATCTGTTTTTTTTTATCCGAAACGTAATTTTCTTATATTTTCAATTTATTGTTCTGTTTCGAAGAATGTATAATAAACATTGTTCTTTATTTGAATTAGATTCATTTATTATTTTCAATGTAAATTTTTTTATTCATATTTTCTACACAGTGTTATAAAACTTACGCTAGTACATATATGTTTTCTTTGATAAATCTAATTATTATATTTTATATATTATTTATTTTTCATCGATGTTTGACAGATTAAAAATCTTTATTAAATATGGGGCGATCTTATAAATATTTATTCTAGGTAATTTTTGTTTTTAAATGTCAACATACATATTCTGTGATATTTCGGAAGAGTCAGACACAAGTCGTGTCTTTAGAATTAAGTCAAATATATATTAAAAGGGTGTTAATGCTCCGCTCTTTTTGTTTCATTTCAGAAGTATTCGTAGCATTCCTTTTTACCGGAGGTCTATTTTTTTGTAGGCGATAAAAGGTGAAGAAATCGTGCGAAAGGAAATTGGCCGTTTGTCTGTGGCCACAACACTTTGTAACCTACGCCTTTCGCTCGTCTGTTTTATTGTCCTGCAAAACAATAGAGAATAAATTTGATAATTTATTTGTTTTTTTGATGGATAACAATCTGCCAAATACTTCTCTTCAAAAGGAGAGGATGCCCAGTAGTGGGAAATTGCCAGTCTGGTACTACTCTTACTGCATTATTAGGAATATATTTAAAAATGAAATTATTGATACTTTTGCAATTAATGAGTTACGCATACTATTACATTGCTATTAATCATAAAGTGGAAATATAGGGCCCGTCAACAAATATTGCTCATCGACCTTTGAAAAGAGACAATCGACTAATTTCAGCTTCGTAGAGCGTTATCTCTGTCGCACGGAACACTAACAGTTCGGTATCTATTAGGAGTTGTTAAATAAACTATGAATTCATGTCTAATTGAATAAAATACATCAATTTGTTATATAAAAAAATCAATAAAATAAAAAGATCCATGTTTATCACCGGTTTAGACCACAAATAGTGAAATGGAAGGAATTGGCAATTTAGGTGATAACAATTTTTTATTAGAAGATGTTTGTTGTGTATATAAAATTAAAAAAGAACGAGTACAGTATGACGATGTAAACAATGCTATATCTGATAAGATATAGCATTATATTATACATATTGTATAAAAAATCGTTTATTTTATTCAATATATTGCTATTTAATACACATACATATATTATTTTTGGTACGGTATATGGTATTACACACAGCGATATTATATCAAACACTAACATTTAGTCATAATTATTATTTAATGTGCCAAGACATCAACTGTCATACCGTATTATGAGACAATACGCTGCGGCACATTAATATATAAATGGGAGGGAAGCTAGTATGTGACAATACAACATAAATTATGTAATGTGTTAGACGAAGCTGTATAATGTTACGAATAGTGTCATTTGTTGAAGTAACAATTCCCCGAATTTAGCTAAGCTAGCTTTATAGCCACTATAAACTTACGGCGTAAACTCATTAATCATTTTCAACATTCGCGTGTCTAATAACTCATGCTAAAAGATGGTATACAAAATACAAAAAACATTACATTTTGTCAGCTTTCATTTATTTATAAAACGGTAAAGGGTGGTTTAGTCAAACGCTTTCTTTGTTGTTGATTTATTGTTATTTTAAATATCGTTTTATGACCGGCGGTGATTTTAATCTGTTGTTTTTCTTGTTAAATGAGTACAGTTTATTGTGGAATAATGAAATTGCGATAATGTTGCGTTCGAGACTATATGTTTATGTTTTAGTGTGACCACATTGTACAGAAAATTTCGAGAACGTATTTTTCAGAATATAAATATTTGATTTGGATTATAATATCTTCCTTTCCTCAGTAATTAACTTACATTAAGCCACAAATCCTGAGTACCGTTTTTGTATCATATATCTGATAATAATCAGGAAAATAAGATGTTAAATTATCTTTATCTCGTGGTTTTGTGGTTCGCAGCAGGTTTGTAAAATAATTGTTAATTACCTTTTTTATTTTTTGTACTTGCAGACTTGAGAGTGGGTTGTCGTGGTATGTCGTCCGCCTATATTAGCGCTGACTAATATTTCAGTCATTCCTTACATAGCCAATGCGCCACCAACTTTGGAAAATAAGATGTTATGTCCCTTATGAACACAAAATACTAAGTTTTGCTACTTGGGGGTAGAACGTAGCATGAGTGGGCTGTATCTACCAAGACTATCAGACGGTCCACCAAATAACATTACATTCAAATTTACATTATAATGCTATTTACTAGGTTATATTTATATCAGAATACACTTATTTATTTTATTTTAATGGAAACAAACAGTACATAATAAATTTTATAAATATCAAATATTGAAAAATCATTACCAAAATAGTTTCCAATGACTAATAACTAACACGTAACAGGCGTAGATGCATTGGATAACGGATACAATTACCGATCAATTAGGGATTAGGTACGAAAGAGATACTTATGTATCTATATGTAATTTTTTTTTGTTTTTCGTCAATTAGTTTTTTTTTATAATGTTAAGTCAGCCTATAATTGTTCTAAATTTTTTGTTAGAATATTTTTAATATATGCAATTAGACAAATGTTTTTTGTGAATATATAACGTTGGCTTCTAAACAACAACAAAACAAAAACCGGTTGCAAATCCCAAGGTATGAGTGACGAATGGAGTCAATACTTTTTTGTTGTCGACGATTTCTCAGTAGCCGTAAGGAATTACGAAGTTGGACGAGGTATACACTTATGTATTGGATAGCTTAGCATAGCGAGATAATCTATGCTGTGTACTCATTTTCACTATAATAGAGCTGTTGGCTTTGCTTTGAAATTCGAACACGCACACATACGCACACGCACAAATAATTGATTTCAATACGAATGTAATTTTATAAGGTTTTTAGTCACAATAATATATATTTATCAAGCGAAATGAAAATATCTTCATTTATTAATGTATAACGATATCTAACATCTAAATAAACATAATCTCAAGCAATACTCGTAATAAATGAAAGCTTAATTCAATATTAATTACAATTCGCAAGAGCTTTCCGTATTTACGAGTGTGCATTGAACATGCAAGCTACGAGTACAGCAATCGTCAATATTTGTTGTTAGATCCCGTATGTGGAATTGCTCAATGCATTAGTTAATAACAATGTATGTATATTAATTTAAATTTGGTTAATCACCAAGATTTGCTCATATATATGAACTGTATAGTGCAGTTTCACTTGTTGTAAAGGACATGGCCAATTTCTGTATGGCGGTCTGCATAGGTATCGAATTTAATTCAGACCAATGAGTTGTGGTGTCTTATATTAGTGAATATTGGGAAATTAAATTGCTATAAATAAAAATCTCGTAAAACTCGGCATTACAACAGAATAGACGTAAACATTTTCATAAAATCCTTTAATAAGATTGCTGTCAATAAGTATAGATTATGATTTTGCTATAAAAAATGTCAAATGTTTTGATGAATATTTATCTTTCTCTGTGGTCTATTACGGTGGAAGTTGACAAACGGTACTTAAAATTGATCTTGCATTACGTAATATTTCGAAATAAGAACTCCCAAGTTCAGAGAGGTTAAAAACTACGTAATAATTCATTTTTGCAATTTTTATTGTACAATATATTTACTATCTATGTGTGCGTGGAATATACTTTTTTGGCCACCACATTTCGGTGATATACAATTTAGACAATTTATACAATTTACAATTTGCAATAATTGTTGACGACCAAGGTATTAATTCTATTAATAAATGGGTCTCCCAAGGTTAACGCGACCATCAATATAAAATCTACAGATTCTTAGTGAAGAAAACTTCCTAAGTATGTCCCACTGTTGGGTAAAAGCCTTGCCTTTTGAGGACATTGTTTCTGGATAATTTTCAACTACAGTGCTCCATTACGGGTGCTTACATATGTGGTGGGTGCGTGATTTTCATGTAACATATGCAGACGATGACAAGATGAATTATAAATACAAATTAAGCAAATGAAAATTCATCGGTGGTTGCTAAATAGTTTAAACATCCGGTCTTGAACCCGCAACTTACTTTGGATTCATGCGTTCTAACCACTGAGCGATGTCGGACCTCTATAGATTTATTATAAAAAAATATAGATATAATCTGTAATACAAATTAATTGGATTAGATTTTTGCTGATTTCCTGGAAACATTTTATCCGACACATTTTGAAAGTTGGAGCTGCCTTTTGCTTTAATACACTTTACAGTTATTTTGAATGTGTAATCATAATACAATAAGACCTGTAGGTTTCGTCTAAAGCCGAGACAATAGCGGCATTTGTCATCTAAGACAAACACGCTTGTCCTTTGATGTAGGTAGCAATTATAATAAATCGCCCGGGAGCAATAACAATTAATTAGGAAACTTATTAGCTTCTGCGATTCGGGTCATTTGTTATATTGGGACGAATGAGCCATAGTGGGTTTGACTCACAATTTGTAAGTTACGCCTTAACTGGCGACAGGTTTGATTGAGTGATTGATATGTTATATAAAAACTAAAAGAAATTTAAAAGAAAGTGCGGTCGGGGGACCCCCTTTAGGAACGAAGTTCTTTACGATATTTTTTTTACTCACCAAAAAGCGCCTCCACCTCCTTTGTTAAAATCTCTCTAATTACAGATTAAGAAACGATATAAATTTATAAAATACATTTTAAAAAAATTCAAGAAAATAGAAATTTATTCAAATTTAAATATAAAATAACGAATTATAAGTTATATATAAAAAAAACATCTTACTAAGTTTATTTCTTGACAAACCTACACATAGCCGTAATATAATAATTAAAATAAGAAAACATTATTTCAACTCTGTTCACATGAGGCGCTACTAACAGAATTCAAATGGAATAAACATTTACTTATTGTTAAAATAGTTAAATTAGATTCAGAATAATGATATAAATTCTAACGGATTTTAATTTGAATAATGTCACAATAAATTAAATATTTAAACAATATATTAAACATCAAAAATGTATCAAAAAGTAGCCCTATCTAGATCCGGGTGCGGCGAAAACTAATAAGTACTAATATCCCGTGGAAATAAAACTAAAAATGTTGTATATACTGAAATATTATTAGTCTGTTCTTAGTAATTTCTTTAAGTTATACGCGGGTGAAACCGCATCCACAGATAGTGTAATATTTTATTTCTACGTAGATAACATTTTCAACACCCGGTAAAACTGAAAGACGGAGCAATATTAACTAATATACGTAGGTTAGAAGTTCACTATATAGGTAACGATATTTTGGCTGAGTTAAGTTAGTTGTGTTTGCTTGTTAAAGGTAAGCTCGCAGTAATAGTAGGCGGACTCAGCGAATTGTTGCCAACACACGTTAGTTCCCACGGCAAAGTAACCTAGTTCTATAGCCTTAGGACTTATACGGGTCTTGTATTGAAAATACAAATGTAATGTGTAACGAGCACTATAACATACTTATATAGTATTATTTTTTTATTTTAATTTATTAATGATTAGGACGTGTCATATACATGCTAATAAGTAATAGTCGCGATGACTAAGAAGCAGAACATGTGATTCTTAACAGAAGGGTTCAAAGCTGGAAAACACCACTGAAGTTCACTTGCGTATAATTTCATATTCGGCTGTGAAACGAAACTTTCGCGTGTCGAATGAAAATCTGCCAAATGTACTCGCAATAGGATAGCATGGTGGATTAAGTTCCAAGCCAAAATGTGGTGATATTCTTTATACTAGTTTCATTCTCATTAAATTGAAATATAATCGTTCATCTCGATTTTATACACAGAATGAATGTATATAACCAAGTGCATCTCATTAACTAAATACAAGTACGGCTTGTAAGATTGGTTCACGTTCATGGTTATTGCTCAGAGGAGCACATTACGACTCTTTGGAGAGCTTAAACGTTTTAACGTGAAAGGGTCGTGTTTGTCTAACACAAAAAGATTTCTTTTAAACGAACTGTTATTTCTGTATATAACAACAAAAAAAAAATCAAACTTGATTATTTAAATGTAGATTTTAGTATCTTGCAACACTGGACTAAAAATATACAATGAATAATTTTATTGGTGTTATAAATTTAAGAGTGTATGTAATATCTTTATAGTTTTTATTTTATCATAATTAATTAATTTATTTTATTCAAATATAATATATATTTTAATTTAATCTTGTAAATGACTAAATATCACATTCATGAATACGAGTTCCGTTCTGCATAAAGTTTTGTCTTTGAACACGTTTAAAGCAACTCAGAGAATTTTCATTTAGTTTTATTAGTTTTCATATATTTTGTCTCTGTGTGCAATATTAAGAATATAAATACATTTTAAATACCGAAGAGGAAATGCTGCGAGCATTCTTACCACCATTCCACACAGTCATCATTTGTACAATAGCTATTTTCATTTTTTGTTGATATATTTTTTTTAATTTTTATTGTATAGTTTGGCGGACGAGCATATGGGCCACCTGATGGTAAGTGGTCACCAACGTCCATAGACAATGGCATTGTAAGAAATGTTAACCATCACTTACATTGCCAATGCGCCATCATCCTCGGGAACTAAGATGTCCCTTGTGCCTCTAATTACACTGCCTCACTCACCCTTCAAACCGGAACACAACAATACAAAGTACTGCTGTTTTACGATAGAATATCTGATGAGTGGGTGGTACCTACCCAGACGAGCTTGCACAAAGCTCTACCACCGAGAGATATTTAGTTTACTATGGGCCTAAAGTAAATTAAAATCAAGTATTGTTTTGCGATATTGGCGCATATATATTTATAGGTATTGGCTTTATTAGATATGACATAAAATCCTCGTGGGAATGTATGTCAAATAGATTCACAGTTCATTCATTAAGAGATATACACTTGAGAAACAATCAATATTGATTATAGCGCTGAAGAGATTGAACGCACTAATCAAGGGATCTGATCATCTGCCAATCAGTTTTGAAAATATATTTTATTGCATTACATGAACTATTTATTGAGAACTACTGGCGAAGCTCTAACACTTGACCCAGGTATTACCGTGCGATGTATCGCAAGTATGTATACAGTACAGTAACAGCCTGTGAATGTCCCACTGCTAGGCTAAGGCCCCTTCTCCTCTTTGTAAGGAGAAGGTTTGAAGCTTATTCCACCACGTTGCTCCAATACAGATTGGCGGAATACACATGTGACAGAATATCAGTGAAATTTGACACATGTAGGTTTCCTCACGATGTTTTCCTTCATCGTCAAGCACGAGATGAATTATAATCACAAATTAAGCACATGAAATTCAGTGGTGCTCGGTTTTGAACCCACGATCATCGGTTAAGATTAACGCGTTCTTACCACTGGATCATCTCGGCTTAGTGTCAAGTTATCGGCAAGTATGTATAATATTATATATTCAAACACCTAAGAGATACAAAGCTGTTATTGTATGTGGTTGATGATGAAGTTATATTGACCGATTTCGGCAAAGCGAACTTTCTAGAAGGAAACTATAATATATCATGTGCAGTTACCACATAATATATTATAATGTAAAAGTGTATGCGAAAACACAAATGCACTCTTTATTTCCACATACTTATAAATCGATAAAATGGCAAATCCGATACGACCGGTAAAAGCTTAGGCGCAAGATTAGTGACTTTACGTACTTTTTCAGTTATGGAATTGTAATCACTTCCAATTTCCAGGTACCGTGCTGCTAATGAGAATTTCTTCTAGGCGAGCGTGCTACATCCTTAACACCAGACAAGACAACGGTCAAAGGAATTAAAAAATATATATTATTAATTAAAATACGGACCAGCCGTATAAGCCAGTGGATCACGAAGACATTAATTGTTTCCATTCAGTGTGTATTGTATTGTCATTTACTAATTAATAAAATATTTTTATATGTCAAGTTATGAAATTAGGTCACTATATAAAAGTTCTCTATAATCGTTTTTTTAATATATAAATTAAAAAAGTTTGCAAAACAAAGGCTTACATTTATGTGGATTGATATTTGTTTTGAATGCGGGCTCATTTGATTGGGCAGCCGACAATAGTCGAGAGAGCATTATCAAATGAGCATTTTTTTTTCTTTTCGCTCTCATTTACAAACAATGCAATGATACCGACCGCCGATCTCATCAAAGATTATATCTCGGTGCCGAGTGCTTTTTGCTTCATTGTTTTTTCTTTTAGCTCTTGTTATACGTTGAAATATTTGAGAAGTGATCGCTAATGATACTAAAGAATTTTATTTGTGGAATATACATAAAATACATATTCTTTTGTTCTTAAAAAAAAAAAAAAAAATTTAGTTACATTTATGCATTTTCATAAGTGAATTGGGTTTGGTTTATATATTTAAGAATGCTCCTAACGGCATTAAATTTTTAATTTTATAACATTTTTACAGGTATAGTTAATTCCCATACAATTGGATTTGGACTCGGAAATTAACAATCTTCGTAAAACAAGTGTAAATATTAATGTACGGACGGCATGTACCACGGTTACTGTGGCAGCAACTTCCCCATTTTGAAGATATGGTATGGATATTTATTTGTGGTAGGGCTTCGTGAAAGCCGCTTAGGATAGGTACCACCCATTATTCTACCACCAAACAGCAATACTTAGTATTTTTGTATTGTGAGTGAGATAATATAACTTCAGGGCAAGGTACACAAAATCTTAAGTCTCCAATGTTGGTGGCCCATTGACGATGTAAGGGATGGTTACCATTTCTTGCAGTACCAATTCTTACGATATCTGTGGTCGGTTGTGACTACATACCACAGCTAGCCCAATTGCGAGTCTACCTACATATTTCACATTAAAATAATGAAGAGTTATAATTGCTTCATGTATTAACAGGTTAAATGTTCTACATTATATTCAGACTTATAACATTAACGATTTCATTGACGTTTATTTTTGATAGAGACAAAAAAATATATCGACGTGTTTTTACGAATTTCGTCCCGTATGTTTCTACTCTCGATTTGGCAAAACAAAGCGAATATAATGACTGTATCGACTCATTAGTTTGTTTGTAGTGTAGAAAGCGTTTAAAACTAACATCCGCTTGCAATCATACTAGACGTTAGTTTCTGAAATATGCAAATGCAGCGAACAATAACAGCGAGTCCAAATGTACTGTAAAATACACAGCGAGTTCGTTAAAATAACATTTATTTATGAAGTTATTAAAATGGAAATTATGTTATTGATATAATTGTGATTTGCAACACCGATACAACTGGGTATCGCTTTAGTTGAATAACAAACGTAATGTTTGTGCGTTAACGTACGATTACAATTATTGTTCTTGTTGAATGTTATTTTCAAGTTGTCCCATGTTTTTTTTTTAAGTTATTGAATAAGTTGTTAGTATTTAAAGACACCTATTTCGTATTATTTTATAGTTGTGTAATTTACCCTACAAGGTGGACCGACGATGTCGTGAGGATCGCGGGAAGCCGTTGGATGCGGGTAGCGCAGGACCGACTATCGTGGAAATCCTTGGAGGAGGCCTTTGTCCAGCAGTGGACGTTTTCTGGCTGAAATGATGATGATGATGTGTAATTTACTTGATACGGCTTAGACATTACCCATTTACCAGATGGCCCATTTACACGTATGCCTACCCTTTTTTATAAACTAAATACTTATCATATTAAAATTGTTAACATTGATACATCATCTTTATGTATATATTGTATAACTAGCTGTTGCCCGCAGCTTCGCTCGCGCGTGGTCTTTATCTATAATAATATTATAAATAAGTAAAAATAGATTTTTTGTATGTTTGTTTGTAGCGAATAAACTAAAAAACTGCTGTACTGTTTTTAAAAACCTTTTTTACCTACAGAAAGATACGTTATCAGCGAGTAATTAGCTGCCCGTCCCGACTTCGTACGGGTAAAATAAGGATTTTATCTCGTACATTTTTTAATCAATAAGATATAAACATTTACCAATCGATTTATTCGCCCATCCAGTATAGTGTATGTGTGTTCAGTACAGGGCATATAATAATCCTACTTCCTACTAATATAATAAACGCGAAAGTTTGTATGGATGTATGGACGTTTGTTACTCTTTCACGCATAAACTACTGAATGGATTTTAATGAAACTTTACAATAATATAAGCTTAGGGAATACCAATTAAG
The DNA here is from genome assembly GCA_905220585.2 of Nymphalis polychloros. NCBI lineage: Eukaryota > Metazoa > Arthropoda > Insecta > Lepidoptera > Nymphalidae > Nymphalis > Nymphalis polychloros. The sequence goes on from HG992253.1 coordinate 3,421,580, forward strand.
TGGTACATATGGCAATAATGGAATATGTTTTCTTTATCCAAACATCACTAACATAGTGAAGTTCGTATATTTCTCCCTAAGAGATATTGATATAAGATATTGCGTATTTTGAATTTCATTATTTGCACCCAACTCTTCCAAACAAAAATAAAAGTTTCTACAAACTTTGAAATTCATGTTTATTAATTCAATCAAAAAACACAAATAGTATATTTCTATTTTTTTAAATTTTTATACTAATGCTTTTACCCCGTTTCTCCCGTTTGGAGTTAAATTTCTAAAAACGAAATAATCTTGAAATAGTACTTATAATAATTCGGTTATTTCAATTTTTAGACGATTGAAAGATTAGACTGGACGTACAGACAGGCAGACAGTAAAAAAATTAAAAAAATGATTGCTTTGGTTTTGGTAAATCGTAAATAGGCATATAAACTTTAAATCAGGCAGTTATTTTGAAATAACAGACAGAAACTTCAATTTTATTTATATGTAAAGAGATGTGTGGATAATTTATTAATTAATTCGTTTTTGTTATAGATTTATGTTATTTTATGTGTACAATATAAAGTATAAAGTAAAGGAAAAGTTTCTTCTGTCAGAGACTAAATAAAATCAGACTTAACCAAGGCTACTAATTTAATTAAACAAAAAAAAGGGAATTAAAACAAATGTTGTCCATTGAACTTGACACACATCTGAATAAGCTGCTTAAGCGGCCATTTTTAGTAGAAAAAGTATATAATATACAAACAAAAGAGGCTATATAACAATTTTAATTAAAGTTTCAAAAGCAGTTATTTGACCGCTCTGGTAGGTTAAGTGTTAAAAATGAGATGACACTTATAGCATATATATATATAAATATATAGATACATTAGCTATGTTTCTACCAACAATAATTACACAATCATTAAAATAAACAAAACATATATAAAATCAAACAGCTAAACAAAGATATATATTTTTTTATAATCAAATATAATTAATTACTTAATGAAAACACAAAATTAACAAAAACAAAATATAAATGAAATCACATAGCTTATGCATTATTTCATTGAGTAAGGCCCATAAAATGCAGTAAATAAATGATATATATATTATTTATATATTTTTTTACCAAATACAATTAAAAGGCAAGCAAGAATATAACTACAGTACAAAATTTATAACAAACTAAAATATTGAATATTAAGATGGGTTGGTACATTCATTTTATATAAATTAATACATTTAATATATTATTATTTTTATCTTATTTATGTTATTTTTGCAGTGATTTTTTTTTAAATATATAATATCAATATCTGAGTACACTTAATTATATATGATATGTTTGCACAGATCTACTTCTTCCTATTCATGATTATGCTGTCGCAAGCTTGATGTAGCCAAAGACCAATTGAATTAAGCTGAGAGATTACAAAATACTTTTATTCGGTTTATATTGGGATGAGGCAAATATAACCACGTTTCACAATTTTGTTCTCTTCTTAATTAGTTGCCCGTCTGACTTCGTAGGAATATGCACATCTTCTCTATTCTGTACTGTGTGTTGTTTAACCCTTTTACTCCCCCTTCATCACTTGATATTCATTAGATGATGACGGTGATGACGACGTCTCAGAGCTTTTATTTATGTGCTCCGTATTTTGTTGTTCGATCACTACTATTTTAGCTATCTCTATAGCTTTCTTTAGTGACAGATCAGACCGTTGTAATAATCTTTGATGTTTGGCGAGCTACTCTAACACATATTCGCTGTAAATTTATCACTGACCAATGACTATTAATTCAACGAAATCGCATTTTAAACTGAAATTTTCTAGACTCGTAATAAAGTTGGTTATATTTTCGTGTTTGCTTTGTTTTCTCATAAAAAATACATGTCAGGCCATAGTTAAATTTTTCCTCGGTTCGAAATACTTGTTACATTTATAAATGAGGTCTTCTAAAGTAATTTCTGTTATTTTAATGTTGAATGAATTGAACATTTCGACACCTTTTCAACCAATCGAGTGTAACAAAATTGCTATTTTTCTCTATTTACACTTCTTATACATAACCAGTGGCTAATACTCCTTATATATATCCAGAGGCTAATAAATATAGTTCAAAATATGGTTGCCATTTTTTCCGCGTTAAATTGTTATTTATTTCGTTGTTTAGAAAAACCTTCGGTAGGTAAAACGTTTGAATTTTTATCTGCCGTTTTAAAACTTTTGACAGGAAACACGAATTTACGAAAAAATTTTACCTATTTAAAGTTTTAAGAAGTGATATACCACGTTTATGTTTAAAGCAAGCACTTCTAAAACCATGTATTATTGTTATAGTTGTTTTTTAGGCTTTGTTTATACACCTATATACTATTTACGTATTAATTATTGTCACTGAGTTAACTGACTTGCTCACACGCAGTCTTAAAGCGTACTGTTATGAAAGATATAAGATGAGATCATAAAGATACACACAATATATATTATGCAATATTAGTTTTTATGCAAAAACAACACACGAAGCTACTGAAAACACGAAATTGTTAACAAAACTTTTTGATTTTGACAACTAACAGTGCGCGTACTTTTCCTACAGATAATAATTTATTGATTTTTAGTAGTGATACTAAACTTTTAATAAATAAATAAAGAGATTAAAAATTATAGGACAAAATATAGGATAAATCATAAGCAAAAGTGTATATTACATGTAATATTTAATTTCTTTTCAGTTTGACCATAACCATTTTTTAATAAATGTTCTACGTGTATCTTTAAATTGACATAACTTTATTATTTATGAACCGATTGAAATAAAACAAACACTAAATGTTAAGTGAAGTTAGTCACAATACATTAGTGAAAACCGCACTCAAATCCGTTAAGCCGTTTTTAAGATTAGCGTGCACAAACGCACAGACAAACAGACAAACAGACAAACAGACAAACAGACAAACAGACAAACAGACAAACAGACAAACAGACAAACAGACAAACAGACAAACAGACAAACAGACAAACAGACAAACAGACAAACAGACAAACAGACAAACAGACAAACAGACAAACAGACAAACAGACAAAAATTCTATTAATCATTGTTTTGGGTTCTATTGTGTTTATAATGACCCCCGATAAAAGTTTTACTCATTTATCTTCCATGTACAGACATCGACCAGTTACAGATTTATTATATGTATAGATTTAAAGTCTTTGCTGGACAAAACTATACTCATCTGCTTAGAAAATAGATTCCAAACTTAATTTACAGTTTTGTTCCACTTAGGTTTGGTTTGGTTTGGTAATTAACAAAAAATAAAAAAATAATTATAGCTTCCTTTACGTCATTTTGTCATTTTTCTCTATTTATAATATATTTTATTGCCTCATTGTTTTACAAATACCATATTAATAAGCTAGTCATACGATACAAAATTATAATGTAGATAAAAAAAATCGTAGTGTCAATATCCATATTAACTTCCACGTTTTGTATTACAATTAAGTACAATCTTTATTAATAGTAAGTAAAGGTCCTTCAGACCTATTTCGGCCACGGCGGCCAATCTCAAGAGATAAGCCAACTGCGCAGGAGCTATTATAGTGTACAAGTGTGTGCTCAAACACAGGTGCACTCTCTTTTCCTTAGCTCTCATAATCCGATGGGACGGCAATCCGACACGACCGGAAAGAGTTCAGGCACAGGACCAACGGCTTAACGTGCTTTCACGGGAGTGTACACACTTCCAACTTCCAGACTCCGGGCTGGTACTGAGAATTTTTCTGACAGAAAAACCCAATAACTATTAATTGGCCCGACCTGGAAATTGAACCCAGGACCACCGGGTCTGCGGCCTTATATCTAGCCACTAGACCAACGAGGCAGTCATAAATAATATTACGTAATATGTATACCTATACTAAATTGAAAAAAGCCTTCTGAGTTTCATACCGGTTCTCGGTAAAATGTATACGTTGCAAATTCCACACTGATAGTAGATATTAGAAGTTAACTTTTACATTGAAACGGATTCACCATAAATATTGATAAATTTAAAGCAACGATTGATTAATAACATGAATATTAAAATCATATATTATTGTTCTAAATTGACATTATAGTATATAATTAATTGATTAAGTACACAAACTGTACCAAATTAAATTCCCAGGTTAATTCAATTATCCAATACAAAGATGTGCTAAACAATAATCAATTCACTGCTCTGGCTATTCAACGAGCTCAGTCAACTGTGGAGATCATGCAGCGTGACTAAAAACATAATACCTAATAGCATCCATTGTGGTTGGTCCATTAAGTAGCATATTTGAAATGTTTTGATAATGTTAGTGATCGTAAGTAGAATTATATTACAATCGGTCTATAATTTTATCAATTTAATTCGAATCTATTCGATTTTTAAAATAATGGGTAAATATTAAATTGGTATGTCGCAATTTCACTTAAATAATTTATCTCGATAGTTTTATTTTACTTCTTTGTTCTCGAATTTCAACCTTTAAGTATAGCAATACTTTGTATTGTTGTGTTCCGGTTTGAAGGGTGAGTGAGCCAGTGTAATTACAGGCACAAGGGACATAATATCTTAGTTCCCAAGATAGGTGGCGCATTTACCTTAAAGCTATTATACGATAATAATATGTATAGGGTTTTCCATTAAGGGCGCTTGATCTTTGAAATGCAAAAAAAAATACATGTTGGAGAGATATTTGCGAATTTTTTTTTTATTTGGAAGGTCTATCGACCCCTTTATGTATGGAATATGACATCATTCAAATGACCGCCACGGCTTCGGTTGGTGGCGCGCACACGAAAGGTCCAATTTTCGATGACTCTGGCGCACAAATCGGGCTGTATTTGACCGATGGCGTGGCGTATGTTGACTTTGAGGGCATCGGTGGTTTGCGGCTTGTTGGCATAGACCTGCGACTTAAGAAAACCCCACAAGAAAAAGTCCAGCGGGGTCAAATCGCACGATCTCGGTGGCCAGTTCACGTCGCCTCCGCGCGAGATGACCATGTCCAGAAATTGCTCGTGCAGAACTTCCATCGTAGCGTGTGCTGTGTGGCACGTAGCGCCGTTCTGTTGAAACCACATGTTGTCCAGATCCATATTCTCGATTTCAGGCCAAAAGAAGTTGGTTATCATCGACCGGTATCGCTCACCATTGACGGTGACGGCCACACCATTATCGTTTTCGAAAAAATACGGACCAATCACGCCTCCGGCCCAAAATCCGCACCAAACAGTCACTTTCTGCGGGTGCATTGCCACTTGGTGAACCTCGTGTGGATTGGTCTCGTCCCAAATACGGCAATTTTGCTTGTTGACATAGCCATTCATCCAAAAATGCGCCTCGTCGCTGAAGATGATTTTTTTGCCATAATCGGCGTCAACTTCCAACTGCTCTAATGCCCAGTCAGCGAACACACGGCGCTGTCTATGGTCATTAACCTTGAGCTCTTGGGTCAGCTGGATCTTGTACGGGTGCAGGCTCAAATCACAACGCAAAATTCGCCAAGTTGTCGTCTGCAAAAGGCCGAGTTCCTGTGCGCGACGCGGAATTGACTGCCGCGGGTTTTCGAGGTTACTGTCGCGCACAGCGGCGATATTCTCGGCAGATCTCGCGTTACGTTGACGCACGGGAACCGGCTGATTGTTAACTGACCTGGTTGACTCGAATTTGTCCACCAATCGACGGATAGTCGACTCGGCAGGACGATCATCGCGACCGTAAAACGGGCGAAGTGCGCGGAACGTTGCTCGAACTGAAGACCCATTTTCATAAAACAATTTTATGATTTGCACGTGCTGCTCGACACTGTAACCTGCCATGGTGGTTTGGGAGGACGGAATGAATATAACACACTGCATTTGACAGCTGTCACTCAAACAACATGGCCGCAATCAGCTGTCAAAGTTCAAGCGTCCCTATTGGAAAACCCCATATATTTCACATTCAGTTCATTGGAGCTATTGTCTAAGAACCATTTCGAAATTAATAGTATGTATACGATTTTTATGTGATATACGAAATCGACTATAATAATTGAAGGTTATACGCATCAAAATAGCGTCTCACCGTAAGTCGGTTGGTGACATTTAACAAGTGAATATCGAAGTGTTCTTACAGAATAGCACTTCATATTTTATTATGAGTCAGCGAATAAATTGTAATTTGGATAATACGCAAAAACTAGAATATACAAATATTAGATACAATTGATTTTTGTGTTCGAACGTTATTTTTTTAGCGTTGATACAATCTACATAATTACAGTAATTTATGATGAGCAATCCATTAGCAATGACGTATGTAAATGGCTGACGGGCCGTGCCGATGCATTCAAATGATCCTCTCCACAACATAAACTGCTTTAATGTATAATTACGTCATTGTACACAGCGTTAAAATAAATATTTATTTAATTTTAATATTACCTCAATATCTACCTACATACTCTATTTAGGATATAACAAGGATAAAAGTAAGAATACACTGTCGGCATTGCCAACTATGAGGATAGCGATGTCCTTTGTGCGTGTTATTACACTGGCTCACTCGGAACTCAAAACGAAACACAGCAATACAAATAACTGCTGTGTGGCAGATTAATTGGGTTGAAGGATATACATCGAAGAGATTGCCACAGAGTAAAAACCATTAAAATGTAAAATGAATGAATGAAGTGGTATTCCATTTTAGTGTAACATTTTTTATAACATTAGTACTACAGGAGTAGTAGTTAGTAGTAGAAGTAAGTTGTGTACAAGGGAAGAAACATAATTTCTTTCCGGTCTATTGGATAAAGATGAATATGGAGAAAGCGCAGGCCTTCTTAAAACCATTCTTAGTGTATCTCTCCATCACGAAACAAAGGTTTGCAAGTATGAATTTGATTGTTTTAACTAAGTATTTACATTATATTCATTCCACCATTAAACAATTTTTTTTTAGTATAGGTAGGCGAGCGTTTGGGCTTCCTGATGGTAAGTGGTCACCAAAGCCCATTGATATTGGCATTGTAAGAAATGTTAACCACCACTTGCTTGCACTGCACATTGCCAATGCGCCACCTATCTTGGGAACTAAGATATTATGTCCCTTGTGCCTGTAATTACACTGGCTCACTCACCCTTCAAACAGGAACACAACAATACAAAGTACTGCTGTTTTGCGGTAGAATATCTGATGAGTGAGTGGTACCTACCCAGACGACCTTGCACAAAAGAGATGTTCGATTGTATTACAGATCATTCGATCGTGAACTACCGTAGTGTAAGGATCAACTGGAACTAATTATATTTATCATGGACGCAAAATCTCTTACATATTATATACCAGCCAAACCAATGCGGTTATATTGCCTGTTTTGAAATACATACGCTGTCGGAAAACGTTCGATTGATTAAATGTTTTCGCGGACTTAAAGTGATTGTTGTTACTAATTTATCAACCGGCAGCCTTTGTGCTTCGCCTTTTTGCCTTAAAAATGCTAAGACCGCTCAAACAAAACTGGTTCAGCTATTTTACTCGATTAAATAAAAAAGGAACATCAAAATTATTATTCGCTATAAAATTATGGAAATATTTTGAAGATCATGTTTTCAAATACGTTTTATTCTTTTTGATTCAAATATACATACTAGAAGTGAAACAATTCGCAAAAGTTTTATTTAAAAACATTTCACTCAAACGTTACATATAAATGTTGCACTGGAATTTGAATTTTATTACGTTACTTTCACTATCTCACAGAAGTTCAATTAAAAAATTCAATATATGTAAATATAACAAAGTCGTAATGGTATGTGTGAACTGGGTCGGCTTAACGTATACGTCCATTTCTGTTTGAAATAATCGTACGAAAGAATTTACTTTATTAAAGGGAATAAAATCTTTGATATCTATGGTATGATGTACATCAAAAATTTCCAAATAAAATCAAATAAAATTGGATTTAGAAATTATCTACAAGCACACATAATAATCTTCTGCACTTATTATTATTTTATAGAAGACAGCTTTTTCATCATCATCTGCCCTCTCTCCACTATTTATTTATTTATTTATTTATTTAATATTTGGGAAACAAACAGATATAAAATATAATCTAATTACATAATACAATTTAAATATCACATTATCCAGCGAAGTTTCCACCGATTGATGAAACATAAAATGCACTCAAATATTTTAACACAATAAGAGAAAAATTATTGGACAATATCAAAAGTATATAATTAAGTTAATTTAAGATTGTTACAAATATTATCTTTAAATTTAATCAAAGATAAATGAAATATATCAATGTTCCCAAAATGCTTATTATATTCGCGACAAGCTCTGATTAGAAAACAGTTAGCATTATGTGATGAATGACAAGTGGGAGTATAAAAACATAACGGTTGACGAGCGTTGGATCGTGGGCAGTTCAGAGACAACTTACTAAGTAGAAAAGGGGAGTCAACAATATTATTAATAATTTTATATAAGAGAACTTGGTCTCTCATAGATCGGCGTTTTGAAAGAGCTAATAAAGGTTCATGGGTAGAATCGCTAGATTTAAAAGACAAATATTTTAAAAATTTGTTTTGGATCTTCTCAATTTCATTTATATGAATATTGTACTGAGGATTCCATACCGTAGATGCATACTCGAGTATGGAACGAACGTACGCGTTATAAAGCAGGTTAATAGTAGAAGTATTTTTAAATTCAGATCCTGTTCTCATGATGAATCCTAGCATGCGATAGGCTTTTGTTGAAATACTTCTAATATGAGAACCAAAAGAGAGCTTGCTATCCAGTGTCACGCCTAAGTCTCTCACCTCGTTCTTCCTTGATATGTCGTTATTATTGACAGTATATTTATAAAGCAAAGTTTTACGCTTACGGGAAAAAGAAATTATAGCACATTTGTTTATGTTAAGATGAAGAGAATTTAATTTGCAGTATGTCTCTAACCTATTTAAGTCAGATTGTAGAGCATGACAATCATCTAAAGATTTAATAGATTTGAAAATTTTTGTGTCATCAGCATATAAAAGAAAATCTGAAGACACAAAAACATTATTTATGTCATTTATGAATATATTGAAAAGTGAAGGACCGAGGTGAGAGCCCTGAGGAACACCTGAACTTATCGGTATAAAAGATGACAGATAACCTTTAATAGAGACAGCCTGAGAACGGTTGCGAAGGTATGAATCCAACCATCTGAGCAGGTCGCCATGTATACCGAAACTTTCAAGTTTGTAAATAAGTATATTATGAGACACTTTATCAAAGGCTTTGCAGTAATCGGTATACACGACATCCACCTGATGTCCTTGATCCATGGAATTAGAAACCTGATGCAAAAATTCACATAAGTTTGTTTCCGTCGACCTTTTATTGATGAAACCATGTTGCTCATTTATTAAGTGAGGACGTATAATAGGGAATATTGTGTCGTAAATTATTTTTTCAAACAACTTCGCAATGCAGCAAAGTTTGGATATGGGCCTATAATTTTTTATATCATGTTTGCTACCGGATTTTAAAATAGGTACAATGTAAGATTTTTTCCATAAAGTTGGTAAACATCCGGTGTGGAGAGACATGTTAAATAATAAAAATATTGGTAACGCTAATGCATTGCGAAATTGTTTAAGAAAACAGGGAGGTAAAGCATCGGGGCCGGTACCTTTGCGTGTATCGAGGTTTCTAAGATAATTCTTGACAATTGGAATTGAGAGTTCAATAGAGTGTAGATCCACGAAAGATCGACTCTTCGGTGGCAATGAAACTGAACCTCCTTCCGGTTCAAACACAGATTGAAAATAACTATTGAACATGTTGCTAATCTCCTCTACTATATAAAAGCTCGTAGATTGGATTATCTTCACTCACACTGGAAACTCGGTCACATGTGTATCAACGAACCCGTATCACCTTGGTGGAAAGATTTGGACCTTCCACCAACTTTTGCCCAACAATGGAAAATTTATAGGCTTTTACTCTTAATACGGTACTTTATTTAAAATAAAATATTTGTGCAATCTAATCCCTGTTATCATGCGCGTCGTCCGTCACGCGATCCTGTAGGCATCAACGGTTTTTTGATTTGTTACCCCACCGACGTTGTCACTGTTATTGATGTGTAGCGAAATTGGAAAGTTCAGGCGCACTTATCTCACAGATTTAGATAGCGAGGCAATTTATAAAGGGGATTCTTCCCCTAAAGAGAGCTCTTGACAGGGAAGAGGCTCGCTAACACCCTTGGTCGGTGAATTGCCGAAGTTTCGCGATGTTTTCTAAACGTGTATTGTGTAAATCGAATGTTCCACGTGGAAATAATAATAGATTTTCCTTTATTGCACTTAAGCAAATCTACGTTTTCACATAAGAATTTATATAGATATAAGAACACCTAAACTTAAAATAGAAATGTACAAAATTCTTTATGTAAGTTTAGTCTCCTCTTTTTAAAGGAGAATGGCAGATTTCGTACCGCATCCTTTTTTTGTTGTTTTGTTATAAAATTTGTACCACTTATTAAGGCAATTAAGCCATTTATTTTCATGTAAGTGTAGTATTTTTAAAACTTTGGAATAATTAATAATATCTATTGATATTATTATTTAAACGATTTGAATAAATAAAAGTAATGAACTAAACGCAGTTTTGATTTTAGAAGTTGCCGTATGTAAAATAACACAGATATCGAAATGATAATTAATTGTTTATGAATAAAAATAACTTAAAATATAATTAAACACATATTTATTACTCGACCTGCCCCCCCTCTTCCAAGATGAAGTAATATTAAGAATAATTATAAGTAAAATAAAATAAATGTCCCTACAAAAATAAAGTATTGTTTTATTTGCCTATACTCTAAACCTAACAACTTCATCATTATCAAACTGTTCCAGTCCGCTGTTGGACATAGGTGTCTCCTAATGTACCCCACTGAGTAGGTACGATCCTCAACTCAATCTACCAACTTAATGGTAAGTATAATAATAAAAGATAGCGACAAGCAATATAGAACATATAATTTATCACCAAAACAATATTTATGTACCTATCGGCATATTAATAAGAACGTCAGGTATATTCGTCTTTATTACAATTCAAATACAATTTTATTATAATTTAGCGGCGATCCGTCGATGACGTCCAACCGTGATATAAGTATAGCTGTCCGTTTGACGTTCCGCCACAGTGACATACCAGCCAAAAAGTATATAGTCACTCTCGTCTAAATGTCTCTCGCCGTCGTACCTATACGTTACAATCTACATAGGTTTAATACTATATGATCTTAAAAATAAAACCGGTTATAAGTTTTACGTTAATTAATTAATTAACGTAATTAATTAATTAACGTAAAACTTATAACTTATAATTAGTAATTTCTAAAAATCTAAGAATTTAAAAAGGGCTTTTCTATCATATTATTATTAACTACCAATTAAAACAAAATATATCCCACCATGCGAAATTTTATTAGCTGTACGAAACTCCCATACAAGCCTGCCGTTCTCCTTTAAAAATGACTGATTACACAGTCTCGACCATTGGATCTAGAAACAAAAAATCCACAACACTTATTTACAAGCGCAGCGTTAAGATGGAATTTTTAATTTCCATACCTTTAAGTGGGTAAATAGAAGATAAATTTTCGTATGAAATTTAGTATTTCAAGTAAAATGAAATTCAAATTAAAATTCAAATAATAAATTTATTAATTTTTCAATCAATTTAATAAATACAAAGTATAAAAGATATTTGTTTGATCCAAAAAGCTGTCGTGAAAGTATACAAAAGAAATTTAAACAATTTGAGTTGTATGGAAGTAAAGAAAGATACCAAGTACAAGTATATGATAGCTGAATAACTTGCAAACAATAATCTTGGCGTTTCTTTTCATTCGAGGGTCATTTAGGACCGCCTTTCGTTCTGTAAATTCATAACTTTTCTTTACGAAACAAATATTCGAATCATTATTTTGTTTGATACAGTTCAATAAAGGAGTTTGTGGTATTTTGTCTGAAAATGTACAAAAAGTTGATCATGTTTCTGTAATTTCTCATAATCATATTATTTAATTAAAAAATTATAATAAAATTAAGAAGTGTGTAATTTTGAATTCAGTAAATTGTAGTAAATCTTATAAATAAATCAACATTATTAATCAATTTTAATTTAAACACATAGCTACCACCGATTTGAACCGGAAAGAAACTGCTTACTTACTCTTTTACATGAATCAAGAAATGTTTTTTTTTAATCATATATTAATGTATCCTGTATGAACATCAACTAGTATAAACTCCAAGTCTCCTGTCATTTGTATAATAGTAAATGTCATTTATATAAAAGTGTCATAAAGTAAAATAAGCCTTATTTATTAAAACATAAGTTTTAAATTTAGTTCTACGTAAATGTTATTTAACATGTCTGCGGGATTACTTTGTCAAGTCGAACCATATTAGACTAAAAAAATTTAAATCCAACAATAATAGTAAAATATATCAGTACAGTTAATAAACATCTCATACTATTAGGAAATTAGGCGCTATATCCATTCCAATCGCACTTCTCACAGTCCAATGCCAATCCAATCACGCAAGTAATCTATTCGATCGAGTCGATCTATTGTCTTCTTTTATCTTGTCCGCTTAAAAAAGGACGGATGCTACAATATCGATTTGATTACGATCATTCGAGAGCTGTTTGGCTGGCAATACATGGAGTAGTGGATTGCTCGGAATGCTTCCATTTCGATTCAGACAGACCCAGGGATGAATATTTATGTTCAAAGTCTGGCAGCTATAATTACAGCAAGCATTGGCGACGCTTTTGTTGCGCTTCTGAGAAATCGCTGGGGTAATTAATTGTTTTTGCTCATTATCTCATACTGCATAAGATGATGTTTATTATTGAATTGAATGACATGTATATATTATAGTAGTACTATATGTATATATTATAGTCTGTGTATTTTATTGATTTATAATATAGCTGTTGCTTTTTTTTAAGTGATATGTTGTTGAGTTTTTATCTGTGGTTTTGATCGTGTGTAATTTCGGTATAAAAGGATAGCCACAAACAGTTTTCGATCGAGATGATGAGAGAATTGTTATATAAAACATTCTTGTTTACATCTTTTTTGAGCGTATGAGTTCCAAGTTCAAATTTAAGTGCAGATATTCTATATATGTAGCGTTTGACGCAAAAAGTCACTTGCATTGTGATGTAGGCAATTCATTATTTTAAATCATATTGTTGTCGTTATTTATTATATAATATTATTTAAAGGCTTTTTGGAATTTTTCCTTCGCTCTATCTATGTCTAGTGGTTTATTAGAAATTGGAAAAACATAGAAGCAATTTTGCTGCAGGCCGACGTGTGAAATACCTAAACATACCTGTTACATAAGTAAATGTATACATATATCCGCATTGTTTTCTTCGTATATATTCAAGCTCTTGCTAGTCGTCCGATAACCGGATGAATAAAATAAATGAATCGTCCGCTAAAATGAATATAGGTGTTCATCAAAACATTAGTATCTTGCCTTTGCTAACGGGTAATTTTTAACACTAACAATTAATGTTTCATAAGTTTAAACGGTGCAAAACGGCATGTTCATAAAACCTCTGGGTTAAAGTTTATATTTTATATATATATATATATTATTATAATATATTATTATATATTATTTTTTTGTTGCTTTATACTAGTGAACATGGGCCGATTCGGTTCTGGCTTTGCGATGTGCTTTATAAGTAACCTAACATAACCTAACCTACATGACTGCCCTAGAATTTTAAGTGTAATAGGCGAAGACACTAGGATATATTTATTCAGTTAAGAGTAAAATTAAAATCAAAGGCCTTTTAAAACAATATTAAAGAATTTTCTAATCTTTATTCAACTTCCGAATGTAGATATCTAGCGGAAAAAAACTGACTATAAACTTTATAGTTACTGCCTCGTTGGTCTAGTGGCTAGATATAAGGCCGCAGACCCGGTGGTCCTGGGTTCAATTCCCAGGTCGGGCCAATAAATAGTTATTGGGTTTTTCTATCAGAAAATTCTCAGTAGCAGCCCGGAGTCTGGAAGTTGGAAGTGTGTACACTCCCGTGCCTCGGAAAGCACGTTAAGCCGTTGGTCCTGCGCCTGAACTCTTTCCGGTCGTGTCGGATTGCCGTCCCATCGGATTATGAGAGCTAAGGAAAAGAGAGTGCACCTGTGTTTGCGCACACACTTTTGCACTACAATATGTCCTGCGCAGTTGGCTAATCTCTCTTGAGATTGGCCGCCGTGGCCGAAATCGGTCTGGAGGACCTTATCTTATAGTTACTATATATTTTACATCAATCATATACATGTAATATAGGGTTTTCCAATAGGGACGCTTGAACTTTGACAGCTGATTGCGGTCATGTTGTTTGAGTGACAGCTGTCAAATGCAGTGTGTTATATTCATTCCGTCCTCCCAAACCACCATGGCAGGTTACAGTGTCGAGCAGCACGTGCAAATCATAAAATTGTTTTATGAAAATGGGTCTTCAGTTCGAGCAACGTTCCGCGCACTTCGCCCGTTTTACGGTCGCGATGATCGTCCTGCCGAGTCGACTATCCGTCGATTGGTGGACAAATTCGAGTCAACCGGGTCAGTTAACAATCAGCCGGTTCCCGTGCGTCAACGTAACGCGAGATCTGCCGAGAATATCGCCGCTGTGCGCGACAGTGTCCTCGAAAACCCGCGGCAGTCAATTCCGCGTCGCGCACAGGAACTCGGCCTTTCGCAGACGACAACTTGGCGAATTTTGCGTTGTGACTTGAGCCTGCACCCGTACAAGATCCAGCTGACCCAAGAGCTCAAGGTTAATGACCATAGACAGCGCCGTGTGTTCGCTGACTGGGCATTAGAGCAGTTGGAAGTTGACGCCGATTTTGGCAAAAAAATCATCTTCAGCGACGAGGCGCATTTTTGGATGAATGGCTATGTCAACAAGCAAAATTGCCGTATTTGGGACGAGACCAATCCACACGAGGTTCACCAAGTGGCAATGCACCCGCAGAAAGTGACTGTTTGGTGCGGATTTTGGGCCGGAGGCGTGATTGGTCCGTATTTTTTCGAAAACGATAATGGTGTGGCCGTCACCGTCAATGGTGAGCGATACCGGTCGATGATAACCAACTTCTTTTGGCCTGAAATCGAGAATATGGATCTGGACAACATGTGGTTTCAACAGGACGGCGCTACGTGCCACACAGCACACGCTACGATGGAAGTTCTGCACGATCAAGCGCCCTTAATGGAAAACCCTATATAATCCTATATATGGTAACTAAAGTACCACAAATGTTTCATGATCATTTCTGGAATAATATACCTACCTTATTTTGTAGCATATGGCTTAAACTTATGCATTGGCAATCGGTAAAATGATACCTATAAGGGATTTTATTATACAAAGAATACCATGCCCGTAAGTATTGACTTTGTGAAGTCGGAAACTTGTTACAAGTTTTTATTTACTTTCGTGTTTCTATGTTTGTCATTGTTTCTATCAAATTGATCGATTTTATTGTGAATATAAATGATATTGTTGTAAATGTATTTTGATATTATCGTAAGTATTTATACTTTGTAAAAAACACCCTGAAGTTTAATAATGGAACTAGATTTATGGTTTTACTATAATGTTTCTTAAATATTGCTGATCTCCAAAATGTCTAAATAGAAATCTTTGACAGTATATATCATGACTTTTGTGGCAATATAAATTGCTTACGTTTGACGAGCCGGTTGGTGTGGTTGGTAAGATACCGCTCACGCCGCATGTCGTGGGTTCGATTTCCACCCAGGACCTTGTGATGATCAGATCACCTTGTGTGAATAAAGGATATGTCCCAGGATTATTATTATTATTATTATTGTTTAAAAATATAACATAACTTCGATTCTATTTATGTGCCACACAGGTCTTATCAAAATAATAAAAGTTTAATTTTCAACATTTTCTTTAAATAAAATTTCAGTTACATGTTGGACTAGTACTTAAATATAAGTAGAATACCATAACTTACAAGTCTACATTTTGTGTTAGTAAATATTTTTTAAATCTTTTCTTGAATATATTGATCGAATTTGCGTTTATAACGTCTTTTGGTAATGAATTATAAAGCCGTGATCCTTCAAATAATATAGTTTTTATGCCATATTTACTTCGGAATTCGATTTTATGTATGTTTCTAGTAAGATGAGAATGGGTTTTAGGTTGAAAGGTAATTTCTGAATGTGCGGTGTTTGTAACTATTTTACGGATTAACAAGCATATTTTGTATTTATAAATTTGTTTTATTGATAAGTTTTTTTTGTTGTGCTAAAGATATTTTTTGTAGGAGTGCGATAGTTAATATTATATACGACTTTCAGCAGTTTGATTTGCGATATTTGAAGATTTTTGATGTGGATTTCAGCGGCACCGCCCCAGATTTCAAAAGGTATATAATGCCTTGTGAAATCTGGGGCGGTGAATAGTACTGAAATGAAACCAGTTACTCTGTCAGTACGTGACGTTACGTTAAGTTACGTTTACGTACGTTTACTTAAACTGAACTGAATTTGGTGAAATTTTAATGAAACAATTTTGAAGTCCAAGGAAGGGCATAGGCTACCTTTTTATACCAATACCTAACCTAGCTCTCTTTAACGCGGGTAAAACGAGTTGACATAATTGGAGAATATTTTAATAATGAAATAAATATATTATAATTAACAATTACTAGCTACTCGTCCCGTGGGTAGCTCGTAATTTATAATACGTTGTTGGCGTACAAATAATCAAATTGAAACATTTCCCAGGCGAATAGTAAATAAAACTTCATCTCATTGTACAAAATTCACGTGAGAGAAATCGAAAACAGAGCTCATACAGCTAGTACTCAATTTAAACATAAAATCGGTGTTTTTATTCGTAGAGTATGTTTATCTTCTATATATATTTTGCCTTCTATATATTTATTTTCTATATTTTGTCAGGCTAACAATAACAAACTCATACAGTTTCTGCTTTAATTTAATTTAGATTATTAAGTAATAATAATTATAATCGTAGTTAACTACTATAACCCTTCATAACTAATTATAATGATGTCGTCCTGACGTTTCTCTTCATTCTCAAGCCACGGCGGACATTTTCAAGAGACACTATATGCGCGGGACATTTTGGAGATAGGGAGGAACCGGGTGTAAAGTTCCTCATCCACCATTGAAAAGGGAGGATCCTCCGACCGGACGGGTGTTAGTCTGGTGAACTACCGCCCGACGGTTGTTGTCGGGTTCTTGTATATATGTTCAATCGCTCGGATAACTTTAATATCGCGATGTAGGATACGTCCGTTTTTAGTTTTCGTATGTGGCGAGATAGATGTCGCTACCACATATTAAAGTACACGAGTATGAACGCAAACACTACTCTCTAGGATCACTCTCTATTCCCTCGTTCTCATAATCGAATGGGACGGAAAAACCAACGGAGTGGTAACATTACTAACTGTTAAATTCTGGACTGGTACAATAATTTTCTTGATATAACTACAATTCCTTCAAGCCAAAACAAAGACCTCCAAATTATTGCAGTCTGACAATCGGACGGTCTTGCACAAAGCCCTACCAATTAGTCCGAATGTAAACAATATGTATATCATTAAATTCATTATCATCGAACACAAAAGGAAAAATATTTGCATTATACATTCATTAATTCTTTAGTACAATAATTAAAACTCATTCGAATGATAATAATCGATACCAATAGTGCAATGAGCTTTAAATTGCACAGCATTCCCTTTACCTATGATTAATTTCAATTGCATTTCATATTCTCATTGCATAGCATGTAATATTACGTGATTAGTCATAAAGATAAAACTTGCTGTAAATGCCTTTAATATTTAATAAAGTTAAGTATGTATTGTATAAGGCTGTGAGTGTTTGTTTATATTTCCCATGTTAAACTTTGTTCCTAAAGCCAGCAAAATTTCAGATTTCACCCGCAAGTCTCTAACACGCCTCTCTCAGTTCGTGATGTCAGTTTGCATTCTTTTTCTATCTGTAACGATATTCTATTTGATTTCTTTTTTCGTTTTCCACATATTATTATTAGAAATAATAGAGTTTCTTACGAAGGTATTTTAGCTATAATATAGTTAATACAAAGAGCTGTTAATATTTTTTCCGTAGTTCTCATTTCAAAATCGTCACGGCGACTGTTTTGGGAATAAGTATATATTTTGGAAGTATGGATACCAACTGATAGCGGATGTGGGTTTTCGAGGAAAGAAAACCACCATCACGCCGGTTGGTGACCGGACGGTGGGGTCCCGGCGGCCACTATCGGGAGGGTTCGGGGGCCCTTCCGTCCGGCGGATCAGTTTATTTTCCCTTCTGGCAGCTTCTTGGGAAAACGCAGCTCCACATTTTGACCATCCTTATTGTGGCAATGCGTCGCTCGCTTCACGTCTCGTCCTTTCCTTTCCCAAATGATAGCGCATACAATAAGAAATAACGGTCGACCAGCGGTGCACACCGCCACCATACCATTCGCTGTTTGAGGTCGAGTTCTCTAACATCCGTGGACTCCATATTAACCTCAATGCTGTCCACCACCATCTTGGAACAGCAAGGCCAGCAATGTTGTTTCTTACGGAGACTCAAATACTCCGTCTTGTCGATACCTTCAAAGCGAAAGCCGGAGTATGCTTGTTCGTCAGGACGGATGTTTGTTGTCACCGTCTGCGCTGCTTGGAGGACCCTTCCTTCTCCATGTTGGTGGTACGTGTGGATCTGATACGTCAGAGTCGAGTCTACGTGTGCTTCTAAAGATACCACAATAGTGACTTGGAGACAAGCCGACTATATGACCATCTTAGTCGGGTGGCAGATGCTGCACAAGAGCAGTTTCCTAATGCAGAACTGGTGTTTTTGGGGGACTTTAATGCTCACCACGAGTCATGGTTGAAGTCCCCCAAAACTGACCATGCTGGAAGGACTGCTCATGCTTTCGCTCTCACGCATGACTTGACCCAACTGGTCGATCAGCCCACCAGGATCCCCGACATTGATGGGCAAGCGCCTCTACTGGACCTTCAGCTTACTACTCACGCGGTGGAATATCAGGTTGAGGTTCGGGCTCCTCTTGGTTCTTCGGATCACTGCTATCTGATATCTTCCAAGGTGCTACAGGCCAAGCTACCGTCATCGTATGCAAACGTCGCGTTTGGCACTATAAGTCGGCAGATTGGGACGGTTTGCGCGATTACTATGCGTCAGTCCCTTGGAAGGAACGTTGCTTCAGTGAGAATGACCTGACAGCTCAGATCCTTTCTCATCCTTAACTTCTGGCGTCTTTTTTTTTTTTTTTTTTTTTATTGTATAGGTTGGCGGACGAGCATATGGGCCATTTGATGGTAAGTGGTCACCAACGCCCATAGACAATGGCATTGTAAGAAATGTTAACCATCACTTATATTGCCAATGCGCCACCAACCTTGGGAACTAAGATGTTATGTCCCTTGTGCCTGTAATTAAACTGGCTCACTCACCCTTCAAACCGGAACACAACAATACAAAGTACTGCTGTTTTGCGGTAGAATATCTGATGAGTGGGTGGTACCTACCCAGACGAGCTTGCACAAAGCTCTACCACCGAGTAAAGTCTGACCAAGTCTGTGCAAAAATATTTCTGCAAACCTTCGCTGCCATCGCTAGCTCACAGTCCGCAGGAGAAAGCCGATCTTCTGGCAAAACGCTTTGCGGATAACTCTGTGATCGATGATTGCAGTGTGCTGCCACCTTCAATAGCTTCATGTGGCCACACGATTCCTGACATCAAAATCAGGCAGCGTGATGTGCGTGCAGAGCTGCAATCACTCGATGTACGGAAAGCTAGTGGTCCCGATGGAATACCAGCCATAGTGCTGAAGAAGTGCGCAGCGGAGCTGTCTCCTGTGTTGACGCGCCTGTTCCAGCTGTCTCTCTCTATAGGACGTGTACCGGATTCTTGGAGAGAGGCTAATGTGTAAGCGGTTCCCAAAAAAAGGGATCGGTCTGACCCGGCTAATTATCGGCCAATAGCTATCACTTTAGTACTCTGTAAGGTGATGGAACGGATCCTAAATAATCAACTGATCCATTACCTAGAAGATCACTGTCTGATTAATGATCGTCAGTTCGGGTTCCGACCGAAACGGTCCACAGGTGATCTTCTAGCGTACGTAATACACCTCTGGGGTGAAGCTATCGTCAAGCGTGGGGAATTGTTGGCTGTCAGCCTCGATATCTCCAAGGCTTTCGACAGGGTCTGCTGCAAGCATACGGTCTACCAGCTCAGCTCTGCACCTGGATTGCACCAGCTTCCTACACAACCGTAGCCTTCGCGTTTTAGTTGATGGTTGCGCTTCACAATTCCATGTAGTGAATGCTGGGGTCCCCCAGGGGTCTGTGCTATCTCCCACTCTATTCTTCTGCATATCATTGATATGCTCTCTCTCGGGAACATACATTGCTATGCAGATGATAGTACAGTACACGGGGGATACCACGGACGCGCAGGAGCTAGGCGGGCGGAAACTGAGGAGAGACGGAGGGATCTTGTTGTTGACCTCGATAGGACGTTAGGACTCATTGCCAAATGGGGCTCTGATAATCTTGTTGAGTTTTACGCCATGAAAACACAGGTATGCGCTCTCACAGTGAATAAGTCACCATTTTCCCCTCCTCCTTCCCTCTGTGGCACTACGCTGGAGATACAAGGTAAAGTCGCCATACTGGGAATTGACGTTCGGTGCGACCTCAATCCAAAGGATCACATCGAGGCTGTTATAAAAACAGCCTCACGAAAACTTGGAGTCCTGAACAAGGTGCGGCGTTTTTTCACGCTACAACAACTGCTCCTGTTGTATAAAACACAGGTGCGGTCTTGCGTCGAATATTGCTCGCACCTTTGGGATGGCTCCGCTAAGTACTCACTGGAGGCCTTGGATTGGTTGCAGCGACGTGCGGTTCGTATTATTGGCGACGTAAAGGTCACCAACACCCTCAAGCCTTTAAAATTGCGTCGAGAGATAGCGGCACTGAGCGCTTTCTATCGACTGTATCACGGCAAGTGCTCAGAGGAGTTATTCTCCCTCATTCCTGCTTCCCCTTTCCTTCAAAATCTACGCGTGCTGGCTCTCGATGTCACCGCCTAACAGTGACATCAATTCCATCGTGCACGAAGAAATTTGGCAACTCTTTTCTTTGGCGCACCTCTAAAACATGGAATTCGTTACCAGCACACGTGTTCCCCTCCTCTTATGACCTTACGATTCCTTCAGACGAGGCGTGAAGAGGCATCTGGCGGGCCCGCAGGGCGGGGTCGGCTAGTGCAAGTCATTCTTCCTGACTGCACTAGCCGTCGTCGCGTTTGGACTCTACTACCACTTACCGTCAGGTGGAGTAGAGTAATTGCCCCCCCGGGAAATGTAATAAAAAAAAATACCAATTTTTGCTTCAAAGACTAACGCGTATAAATATACACAATGAAAGATTAGATGACATTTCGTGATTTTATTCTATCGAGAAAAATTTATTCTTTTATGTTTTTAATCAAACAACCTTCGAAAATATAATGAAGTTATACGTACAATACTTTATTTTTAACTTTGAGCTGGATTTAATAATACAAAATCAAATAAAAGATTATCAATTTTCCTTTATAACTTAGGTTTTATTTTTAAGTTTCTTAAATATTAATGAAATAATATGACTTTGAAAATAAATAAATGTGAAATTATAAGTAAATAAAGGCAAAAATAAGTAACTTATCGGTAATAAATTTGTTTATGGCGACGTAAAGCGAAATTAAAATATTTTAGCGTTTAGTATTTATCATAGTGATTTAGATTTTCGTACTAGCCATGACTAATCCTCTGTGAACTGTGTTTTTTTGTATAAAGAAAATGATAATTACTTTCATTCCACAAACCTAAATGAAGAGTATTCTAATTTCAAAATATATAACAAACATTTTCTTGTAAAAAAAATTCTATCTTAGAAATTCGAGCTCTTTCTAATTCATTCATCATGATCATTGTCTAATTTGTCAATATGGTTCGACCCTTACTGTATTTTAATAAGCAAAGTAATAAACGAGAGAAAAAATGTCAATAGACACAATTATTATAATTCTTAGAGTATAATTAAAGGTCACAAGAGGCATGTCGCTACAGTAATTACGATTGAAAGATAAACACTCATTCACTCGGATAATGTGTTGAGAATCTTGTATATTGTTATTTGTTGTGATGTTACGTGATTCATAAATTCTGTTAAAAATCAGAAAATCTCACTATATCTGGATAAATCTATAACTATTTGTCGAAGTAGTCGTAAAATGCGGTAGACATCCATCATTATTGTACACTAAAGTTGTATTATATAATGTAACAGATATAATGGAATTTTAACACAAGTACCACACTTGTGTGCTATACAGATAGAATAACAAAAACGACTTCAAACATTTGTATCTATTTAAATGTGTTATAAATATATTTTGAAGTGTAGTGTAGTGTATGTGCTGTAAAATTTTTGAAGATGTTTTTTTTATTAAAAACAATTTTCTAGTTATAAGGTCCTCCTCCCTCCAGACAGATTTCGGCCACGGCGGCCAATCTCAAGAGAGATTAGCCGACTGCGCAGGAGATATTATAGTGCCCAAGTGTGTGCGCAAACACAGGTGCACTCTCTTTTCCTTAGCTCTCATAATCCGATGGGACGGCAATCCGACACGACCGGAAAGAGTTCAGGCGCAGGACCAACGGCTTAACGTGCTTTCCGAGGCACGGGAGTGTACACACTTTCAACTTCCAGACTCCGGGCTGCTACTGAGAATTTTCTGACAGAAAAACCCAATAACTATTTATTGGCACTGGGAATTGAACCCAGGACCACCGGGTCTGCAGCCTTATATCTAGCCACTAGACCAACGAGGCAGTATTCTCAGTTTCTAGTTACACAAACAAAGCAACAGAATTTTAGGCAATACATTTAATTCCTAGTGTCAAAAATTTGTAAGATTGATTTATTAATATATAATGTAATATGTGCACATACTCGCCTTATACTCGTATGTACAGTCGTAGATAAACACTTCACCTACAAAAGCATTCCCAAAAAGGTCCTAAATGTCTGTCAAAACTGTTTCCATATAGTTTAAATACTGTGACCCAAATAAATGGTATAATCATAGTATATGTTGATGATTCTAATCAAACGTTTGTTGCTTGTACTTCTGTATAATTAAATAGGTATGTAGGAGATTGCATGCACCGTACTTAGAGCAAAGTACAGTTAATAACGGATGTAATAATAATAGATAGTTATGAAATATGTACACTACAATATCTTACGTACGTACTCTCACTTCTAACATAGACAGACGAATAATAACCACCTAAGATAACAATTAACAACTATTATAATTATTAAAGAAAAAATGTATATAAGCTTGAATTATGTATAATTTTTCTTTCACAGAATAATTACATAGCAAATACAACTAAAAAAAAATTCATAGTTTAAATTTAAACGTGACCGTGGTAATACGGTAGTTTTCCGTATATAAATGAAAATATTTTTCTTTAATGTAAAATAAAAATATGTACAGTTTTTGTTTGCAAAACATTAAAATGCATTGTCCATGCTCTATAAATATTTGTGAAGACATGAACAATCTGGAATACTAGGTCTCAACTACCGCATGTGTAACATCTGTTATGTACTTCCATATATATATGTATGTATGTCATATTAAGCTGATGTTGTATGGCTTGCGATACTTTGAGTATTAATTTGTTTATAGATTATTTATTTAAAACGAACGATCAAATCGGCCTTATGACAATACACAGTCACATTCAATCATAGACACTGGTATTGTAGTTGTACATATATTATTATGTAAGATTAACTATATATATATATATATATATATATATATATATATATATATATCTATACTACTATATAAATCTATTGGTTCTGTCTGTACATATTTTTTTTCACCTAATTTTGTGATAAATATCGTTTTATGATGCAGTGATTCACATTATATATACTATATTTTCATTTTTGTCTGTCTGTATGTCTTCTTATAACTCAAGAACGGCTTGACAAATCTTGATGAAAATTGGTACACACAAAGAACATCTGATGGCGCAAATGTAAGGCCATATATAAGATAGGATAACCCTACGGTATCTTATGAAAATTAATTTCAAATCGTTAATTACGTATTCTTTTACCAGTAACCAAATGTGTGTGTTTGTGTGTGTGTTTGTTATTATAGTAATAAAATAATTTATTATATTTTTATTAATTATACGCGGGTGAAGCCGCGTCGCACAGCTAGTACATAATAAATTAAAAGTGACCTAAGGTGGCTGTACAATTACTAGAGATTGAGTGGTATCTTGAAGGTTTTGTTCTGCTCTACCAACTAATAAGTGTTAAGATATTAAGATTAAATATTTATTATTTCCATGATCGTTGATATGAAACGTATTAATTAAGTAAATATTTCTTCAAAACAAAAGCAGTTTAATACAAACAGATATTCAGTTTAAAAAGCATAAATAGGCATTCATAATATACTCCCAATGATCACTTAAAATTGAAAATAGATATTACATAAAATACGGAAATTTTTCAATCTTACATAGAACACGAAAATAGATTTGAAGTTATAATATGTAACTATAATCAAATATTGCCATTAAATATTATCGCAAGATTTACGAAAACAGTTTAACATTCATGTAAGTTTACCATTCACAAACCTACTTGCATTTCTCCGTAGCTAAGACCAAAGGTAATACTGGATCTGAGTATAATATATGCACAGACAACGTTGCACTTTGAGCAAAGAATTTGTTGAATTCTGTTCATGTACCAATGTTAACTGTATTGTATTAATGTTAATAAAGAGATAAAATATTGAATCATTTTTTATTTACAAGAACTAAGAATTGTTTACAAAATTAATAGATATAGGAAGCAATTTTTAATTAAAAGAATAATAATTTGCATTTGCGCTGCGATATATTTGAACAACATGGATGGTTCAATTAATTTGACGACTTTAGTTGTATTGATGTTATTGATCACTTTAAATGTTTCTATGTATTTGATAATGTTGATTGTTACTTTACTTATGAAGCTGACTGTACAAAGTTTCAACTTTATAGAATGAAATGTATAGGAACGTACGTATTCCTACAAAATGAAACATTCATTTTTATATATATAAATATAGAATACACTCATTCACTTCGGTATGAAATTGGTACAAGCCAAATTTAGTACGAGAATACAAAGTATTGTAGTCAGCAGAAGGATGATCAAAGGAATCGTTGGTATAAAAAGGTATCCCTTATTAAGAAAAAAAAAAAAACTTTTTCTAATCCACCGCGATCCTTCCTATACAGCCGATTTCTTCATCGTGTTTTCCTTTATAGTAGAACATGAGATGAATTATAAACATAAAGTCACTGGCCGGGGTTCGAAATAGCAACATTCTAATAGCACTAGATCAATGAGACAGTCTAATATATTATGTATATCAAGCTTATAATTACACTAGATCATAAAAACTACGAACAATACATTGCTGGATTGGAGCAACTGATAAAATTATATCCCTAACCAGAAGAGCATATATTGTGTTCTTCTGTTTACTGTCACCATATTATACTTAAAATAATGACTACTGACATATTATTATTTGGTACGACAATCTTACATCCCAGTTCTAGAAATAATTCAAGAGACTTATTCTACCGAAGAAAAGTTTTACCGGCATGCAGTGCAGTGAATGGGATATAGTTATAGTTTGCGACAACCTTGTGTAAGACGTTCGCGTGCCTTAAGACTATTTGTATCGTAGCGAATGTGTAAGCAAATTAAACTTTAACTTTGAATTTTATTACTGTCTTTTAAAAAGGTTGCACCAGCAATTCTAGATATTGAGATAAGGGCATGTCAAGATAATACAATCAAATTAGAATAATGTATTAGTAGTATCTAAGAGCTGACTGTAAATGTTTTTTTAGGTTTAAATTTAACACACCCTACTACGCCTCTTCTTTTAAGGAAATATGAGTGGCAGAACTGCATCCGATACGAGTAGATTACTTCATGATGTTCCCCATTACTCGAACTCGATTTGAATAATAAAAACAAAATAAGCTCATAAAAATTCATTGGTGTTTCGACACGATCGGTATTTCCATGTTTTCTATTGACTGTACCATCTCTGCTATATTAGTAATAGTATCGATACATGCCACTGAAGTTCCATGAAGCTATTGCATGTATTGTAGCTTATATTATACATTATACATATAATATAATTTTAATGGTGATAATACACATTAAGAGTCAATCAACGGTCTTAAGTATAATCCATGTTACATAATTGACTATTTTCAAACCCACCGCTTTCGGCCGAGTGTTTTTGGGTAGAAGCTTTAGTAGTAGCTTGGGTAGTATAAAAAAGTCCATATCGTTCCTGGACTTCATACAAAATTACCAAAATCAGTGGTTTAACCGTGAAAATGTAAGACATACTGACAGACAGACTTACTTTCACAATTAATACATAGCATAGATAATTGTAGCAAACAAAATTGTTCAAGTAATATTATAGTATTCTTTTACCCGAGCCGAAAGATATAAGATTCAATATTATATAAATATTTTGACTTCAAATTGTAATTATCGATTAAAACTAAAAACTCTATTAAGTACACAATACTCACTCTACACAGTATATGTACGTATGTATTCTAACGAAGTCAAGGCTGCGGAAACTCGCTAAACAATAAGTCAACGTAACGTATTTCAAGCATTATATATAGTTTGCTATTCAACTCGATTTTGCATGGATACAAGTACGATTTTATCTTGAGACTTTTAAATGTATTATTATATAAAATACGCTTATTATTTGATTACATAACTTGATATTTTAGTCTGTTTCTTTTTTTTTTATTACATTTGGTTTTGATGGAAGATAATTCAGTTAAGGAGTTTAAGCATAGCTTAAGCCACAAATATTCTTTAGAATGATTTGAGACAACATAATTAAATGTCTTTTTCATGGTCTAAAACTAACTATTTTAATTAAAACCTTTGTTAACAAATACTGCTTTAATTTATTGTATAATTTGTTTTACCTGTATAAGATATGTATGGTATGCACTAGAGCCGTTCTGTACATTTATATAATGAACAATTTTAATATACAAAATACCTTTAATACGCCGACCTTTTATATCGCCGACGGACTTAAGCTATATTATAATCAGATAGAGGTTAGCGTCAAATAATTATTTATGGGCAAAAATTAAGTAAGTAAACCCAAGAAAACAGGACCCGATTACTGTTATCAATACGTTTTATCATTGGTAGTTATTTATTATATTGTGTATTTAACAGTGAAATAATTATTTAACAAATTGAACTTAAACAGAATGAAGAAAAATTTATAACACAATGTGAAACAAATGATTTCAGATAACGTTTACACAATAACATGAGCCAGTGTTCTGTTTTATTTCCTTATCTTTTCATCTTTTCTCTTGGCTTAACATTGAAACAAAAGACGCCATATCATATAAAAAGAACACGAAAACTTGTCAAAGTGCAAACTGCATAGTACTGTAAAGGAAAGAGCGTCTCGTGTTGTTTTCTTTTTGTACATCCGGCTTCCGGTGAATCTTTCACAATGACTGGATGAACTATTATAATTACATTCAATAGCTGTTTTTTATTGTTATTGAAATTGCAATACTTCGCTTGGTACAAATAGTGATTATAACTTTAAATTCGATTTGGACCTAAAAATTACAAGCACAGAAAGTATACACTAATATGTGTATTAAATCTTCCAATGTGTCAATGTTAGCAAAAATGCCGTTTTGGAAAGAGTTTAAAATGTGATTTTGGCAAATATTCGTATTCGAAAATAGATGAAAATGTTTAAAGCTTACATACATATGAAAATAAGTCCAAAGAGCTCAGTGATTGAATACATAGAACTTGACTAAAGACACCACTGAGCTTCCATCAGCGATAGTCAATAAAAACATCGTCTTTCAATCTATATGAGTCGGATAATAATGTATCACATTGTAGTATGATAGAATAAGCTCCAAGCCTTTACCATAAAATAAGATAATTCCAAACTTCTAAATTATATCGTAGCGTAAATTTATTTTATGTTGGCGGTATCTTTAACATATCACCCATAGTGTGAAAAGTGCCTTAAAACTGTCAGAGTAACGTCAAACTTTTCACTTAAGCTATTCTTCTTGCATCTGCGAATCCACTGTTACGGCTTTATGACTTAACTTCGAAATAGCTTTGTTATATGATTTTACATAATAAATATGAAACGTTAAGAGCTTTTCACAAAAATGCTTCATACGCATCAAATATTTTTACGAATGATTCAGTGATTTTGCTTTCTTATACAGAACAGGATTTCGGTTAATTATGTAATGGACCAACTGAACATAAGTTATCAGTAATAAGTCGTGGTCACCTCTGGCTTACGTATGAAAGGTAAAACTATTAATTATATGTGAAAACACCAATACAAATAATACAATTGATGATTGGACATGGTATCATATCTTCTACCTAGATAGGATTCTTGCTGTTTGTGAGCCCCGTTGTTCTAATGGATATATATAAGGCCGCAGATCTCAAGGTTGCGGGCTCAAGCCCCAGGTCGGGCCGATAAAAAGTTATTAGTATTTTCTGATAAAAATTATTAGTGGAAGCCTGGTGTCTGGCAGTGGGAAGTATGGGTACTCCCGTCCTCGGAAGGCATGCCAATATGTCCTGTGCCTGTCTTTCCGGCCGTATCGGATTGTTCTCCCATCGGGTTATAAGAGCGATGGAATAGAGAGTGCACCTGACGATCCGCGTACACTTGTGTAATATGTTTTTTCTTGCGCAGTTAGCTAATCTCCCTAGAGATTGACCGCCTAGGCCAAAATCGATACCTGACCGAACATCATCACCATTTTCGGTCGAAGACGTTTTCACAACTATTAAATTCAGGTGTACTTAGGTTACTTAGGTTGTGAACATTTCTAGAACATCACGCTAAATACACACAGTACACACTTCAAAAATATCCTAAAGTTTCCGAGGCGAAACAAAACACTCGTGTAACTCAGAAACTGTAATTCCCACTGCGATGTTTCTACTGTCATTCTAACCGCCATATAGTTCGCCTCTTCTGAAACGTTTAGTCACTTAACTCCAGAACCACAGACGTAACTTTAACTTTAACGAACTTAGATTTGCAATATACTACCGACACGCCTTGGTTTCGCATGGCTAGCTCTAAGTAAATAGCCGAAGAATAACGTAAAGACTTTTCTGTATAACTATTTGACAGGCATAATTACAATATAAATTATGACTCAATTCTATTAATCGGAGCGTCCCATTGAAGCTATCAAAAAAATGTTAAACGATTTATGGAATGATGTTAGGATGAAAATCCCGAATTAGTTTCTAATAATTAGTCGTGACAGGCAATTTCATAAGATCTATTATGTAAGATCAAACACGAAAGTCACCGCTGAATATGAATTAGAAATGTCAGAAACTGATATTGAATACAATTAATTAATTATAATAACGTTTTAAGAAAACACGCATCAAACCAGCGCGACATCGTAAGTCGGACTACATTTCTAGAGTGATCTGTGAGTGAATGAAGAGTGCTCTTACAGAATAGCACTGTTGTTTTATATGTTTATAGATTTATATCAATCTCTGCAACTGCTTACCTATTAACTAAAAACAGTTAGTAATTAATCATTTTTACTATTAATAATAATTTAAATATGCGTCTTACAGTAGTATCCACGCTAATTAACATTTTGTGGTTGTCCATGTTTAATAGCTCAAAATTTTCTTCCGTTTATGGTTCCATTTTACGATGTACGAGTTCAGCCATACTCGGGAACCACACTTATATTGCTACACCAAACAGTGTAATTACTCGCTTAAAGTTATTTGCGTGCTCTATTATATACAGTTCTAAATTTACTACTTAAGCGTCAGGTAGGTTTTTAAAGACATTCTTCATTGTTGATATTTGTTTTATATGAAATACGAAGTTATATGAGCATTTATATGGCTGGATATTTTGAATAAATAGTTTCGGTAATTGTTTATGAACATAAAAAGTCCCGAGAGTTTTGAATAAGCAATATTTTTGATTTTTTTTAAGTAATTTGAAAATGTAACCTAGAACAAAGTACAGTTAGGTACATAATAACATAAAAATATTCCTATTATGGAATCTCTTAAAATTAATGCAGTTATATAACTTTCGTAAACGAGCTAAACAAGCAAACCCACTCAAACATACACACAGCTTTATAAAATAAGTATAGTTATTTATCTCATGCAATCAAATTAAATAATCATCTAACATTCATAGCGTATTCAACGTTTTCTTGTTATAAAATAAAACAATATTATGAATTTCTCTCGTAAACAGAACAACAGCCTTTCTCCTCATTAGACAAAGCTAATTTAAATTTACGTTATGACAACGAATGAATTGCTGTAAAATTCGTCTAAAAGCGTTTTAATAAGTAGCCTTAAGCGCACGTTACGCTTGATTTAAATTTAATAACATACATGTATAAGATAATATTATTTAATGATTCCCTTGTTAAGCGACATATCTTTATGACGTTTTAGTATGTTAGATTTATTATCGCTGATTGCTGAATTGTGAAATAGCAGAGCTTTACGCTAACTGGATTTATTTCGTAGTGAAGTTAACTTTTACCGCTATGTAAAATTAATACTTCGTTCTCATATCTCGATGGTTGATGACTCGAACAATGATATATTCGTATGTCTTACATATTGTTCTAATATGTTTGTTTCGTTTTTATTCAGTTTATGTACTTTATTATTTGTATTTAATATTGTTGAAAATATATTTATTTATAAATGCATATAATAAAGTATATCACATTGCATCTGTCTGTTTATTTTTCGATTACTTTATTTTTGTTAATATACTAATTAATGGAGTTTCAAATATTTTTTTAATATGTTGTAACTCGTCACTCGATGGCACTTGTAGTGCATTATAAGGAAAGAACGATTTTAAGGTATTATATGTTTAATTATTTATGGTTAATTAAGAGTAGCTACGTAACTAATAAGTGTATGAGTATTTGTTTGATGGCTTCATATTCCCTTAGAAAATGGATAACGATTATGACAGGCGCTTAACAAGACTTGGCGCCTCGGAATCGTGCCGCCTTGGCCATAGGATAAATACGCCACTGAATGGCACTGCTTCAAGTTATATACTGTCTTCTACTACTTCTATACTGTTCAAGCAATCGCCATTACAACAAGTATACATTTTAGTTGTTATTTTATTTATATTTTTTTTTTTTTTATTGTATAGGTTGGCGGACGAGCATATGGGCCACCTGATGGTAAATGGTCACCAACGCCCATAGACAATGGCATTGTAAGAAATGTTAACCATCACTTACATTGCCAATGCGCCACCAACCTTGGGAACTAAGATGTTATGTCCCTTGTGCCTGTAATTACACTGGCTCACTCACCCTTCAAACCGGAACACAACAATACAAAGTACTGCTGTTTTGCGGTAGAATATCTGATGAGTGGGTGGTACCTACCCAGACGAGCTTGCACAAAGCTCTACCACCAAGTAATGTTAAGGATAATAGCTTACAAACAAAATTTAAAGATACAACGCATGCCCAATTTTAACTGGCCTGTTTATATATATTTGACGTCATTATGTTCAAACTAAGCAGAAACTATTTTACAAAATAATAATCAAATGAAGCAATAGAAATTCATGTAACTATTAGCGAAGTCCAATTAAATTATGTGTCTGAAATGTATATGAGGTTTCATGTTCTGAAATTGGGGCGAATATTAGAGCGTTTAGTGCACGGAAATCATCCTCTTCATTATATCGAAACGTCACTTGTCTCGTCGACATCGACGCGTCATGTCTATTGGCACTTCTACGCTAATTAAGGCAGTACTGACATCCTGGATATTGATGGTTCGCACGATTTAGTGCTTTGGAAAATACTTGGAAATAGATTATTGATAGATCAAGAATTATTATAATTATAATTTGTTTAACATTGAGTCGAGATAGTATTTATGGGAGACGGGGTGGCGCATGGATATTGATGATTATAAATAAAAAAAACTGGACAAGTATTACTCGGTGGTAGTGGTCTATGTGCAAGCTCGTCTGGGTAGGTACCACCCACTCATCAGATATTCTACCGCAAAACATCAGTACTTTCTATTGTTGTGTTCCGGTTTGAAGGGTGAGTGAGCCAGTGTAATTACAGGCACAAGGGACATAAAACTTAGTTCCCCAAGGTTAGTGACGCATTTCCAATGTAAGCGATGGTTAACATTTCTTACAATGCCATTGTCTATGGGCGTTGGTGACCACTTACCATCAGGGGGCCCATAGGCGCGTCCGCCTACCTATACAATAAAAAAAAAAAATTTAAATATTAGGAAACAAAATAAATGAAACATACTGTTAATATGAAATATTTATAAATCTCCTTAATCACTAATTGTAGACAAAAATCTATCTAAGGTTTGTTACAATACGCCAGGTTATGAAACACGTTTTTCTTGATATTTTTCGATATCAATCATGTACATTTGATCATTTCAATTTAAAACCAATATAATAAGGGAATTGTGTATATCTATTCGAATCTTATTTGATATGTAAAAAATGTTTTATCGTGTAATAAATAAATGAAAACATAATATATTTCTTAGCATTTAGAAGTAATAACATTAGTCGGTGGTTAGAATTTCGGGTGGTTACCTCCGTCAGTCGTTAAAGTAAAGTCTATTGAATCGTAAACTAACTTTATAACCATTTTAATTACCCGTTATATCTTAACGTATACAAATTTAATTAATTTATTTACTTTTATTATATTTTAAGCAGAGTTATTATTGTATTATGTATACAAATGTTTTGTGTGGGCTTTTAAACATTCATATTGGTGGTAATTCTGTTGCCCCGAAATCCCTAAAGTAACAGGACTAAAATAATATATTTTTATCTCTTTCTCACGCGCGGTGTTAAAAAGGATTTCGTTCAGTCAATAAAATCTAGTTCTACTTTATTTAATTTAAAATATGTTCGAGCTTATTATGCGATGACACGCTTCACGCGTAAATTACCTAAGTGGAAAGGTTTAAATGTGCTCTTGGTTTTCTCAATAGGATAGGTGGTAGTGTTGGCTCTGTGCAAGCTCTTCTGGGTAGGTACCACCCACTCATCACATATTGTACGCAAAACAACAGTACTTTGTATTTTTGTGTTCCGGTTTGAAGGCTGAGTGAGCCAGTGTAATTAAAGGCACAAGGGACATAACATCTTAGTTGCCAAGGTTGGTGGCATATTGGCGATGTAAGTGATGTGGCCTTAGTGACTTCTTACCATCAGGTGGCCCATATGCTTGTCCGCCTACCTATACCATAAAAAAACATATCCAGTGGGCAACCTACTATGTGAACTATCCCATACGGTACTATGACAATATAGTATAACTATATACATAATGAAGAATATATAAACGTTAAAAAATATATTGGGTAGATGCTGTGCTGTGATGCTGATGGGTGATACTAAAATATAATTGTATCTGCCTACACTTTTAATAGCGTTGAGTTAAAACAACGTACACATTATTTCGCCAATTGTAAAAATTACATTATTTTTATAAAATACGCTGTAAATATAATCAATAATAATAGTTTGGAGTTTATGTCTAATGTAAACGGTAAATATTTGTTCCTTACAACTTTAGCATACTATATTTTAGTAGTTTCCTTAAGTACGATATGAAAGTTGGTTATTTATTTTTTTTCAGCTTATCACCACTGCTGGACGAAAGCCTTCCCCAAAGAACGCCAACCATCCCGATCTTGGGCAGCCCGCATCCATCCCGTACCTGCCACCATTTTTAAATCGTCGGTCCACCTCGCCACAGGGCGTCCTACACTACGTTTGCCTAAGCGTGGTCTCCGCTCTAACACGTGTCGGCTCCATCGGCCATCAAGACGCCTGGAGACATGACCAGCCCACTTCCACTTCAGCGAGCTAATTCTACGCGCGAAAGTTGGTTATTCACGTTATATTATTAAACTAAGTCTGTCATCTGTCTGTCTGAACGTGATAAACTCACGAACTACTACCACCTATCGGATTTTCTTACGGTTTTCACCAATACTGACTGATTACTGACTGACTGATGACTGACACGAGGAAGGTTTAAGGTTTTGCGAAATATGACATGCCGTTTGGGAGCTTTACTGACGTGTGCCGCTGAAACTATTGGTGTATTACGATATGTAAGCACTTATTTTGCCCGTACAAAGCCGGGGCGGGTAGCTAGTCTATACTACTATATAAATCTATTGGCTCTGTTTGTACATTTTTTTTTCACCGAATTTTGTGATAAATAATCGTTTTATGATTTAGTGATTCACATTATGCATTTTTTTTTCATTTTTGTCTGTCTGTCTGTATGTCTTCTTATAACTCAAGAACGGCTTCACCAATCTTGATGAAAATTGGTACACACAAAGAACATGTGAGGGCGCAAATGTTAGGCCATATATAAGATCGGTAAACCCGGTATCTTATGAAAATTAATTTCAAATCGTTAATTACGTATTTCTTTACCAGTAGCCATATGTGAGTGTGTGCGTGTTTGCGTGTGTGTGTGAGTGTGTGTGTGTGTGTGTATGGGTGTGCGTGCGCGCGTGTGTGTTATTATAGTAATAAAAAAAATTATTATATTTTTATTAAATATACGCGGGTGAAGCCTCGGGGCACAGCTAGGATGTAATAAAGTGACATACATTTTTTAATACTTTATTTGTTATTTTAAATCAAATTTTATAAAATGCGTTTTTTTCTTTAAAGAAGTTCTAGCTTGCTTGCTGGCGTGGCTAGGAACCATTTTTTAACAATATTGCAGTAAGAGTTTACAATATGGTCTATGATGGGATTGCCCATTTCTTCTATGACTTCCTTCCAGTTTTCATTTAACATGTCATTTATCGGCTTAGCTGTGAAAAAATTATAGAAAATAATTAATAATTTGAAATTTTCCCTCTGAAATAAAAAAGGAGCCGCGATGGCCCGGTGCTTATACGATGTGAATCTTCACCGATCGTTCAAAATTCAAAACGAGCAAGCACTGAATTTCCATGTGCCTAATTTGTGTCCATTAATTCATCTCATGCTCTGCGGTGAAGTGACATTGTGAGGAAATCTCCATGTGGATAGAAGAAGAGAAAATAGAAGAATCACTGTAACGTATCGTCTTCAATATTAATAGTTGTATATTTTATAGTGCAATATACTTAATTAGTTCTATAATTATTACAATCATATATAATATACTATATATTAGAAGAATACTTAAATAAAGTGTAACTATGAGTAGGTGTATGATTTGATGAGCTTTTACAATTAAAACATGTGTATAATAATCTCTAATTAAAAATAAATAAACACTAAAAATCCTTATTGAATTAGTTTTTGTACATACTTTCGGAGGCAACGTGAATTAGGAAGAAGGAGATGGCCCAGTGGTAACAACGCGTGAATCTTAACCGATGATCGTGGGTTCAAACCCGGGCAAGCACCACTGAATTTCATGTGCTTAATTTGTGATTATAATTCATCTCGTGCTTGACGGTGAAGGAAAACATCGTGAGGAAACCTCATGTGTCAAATTTCACTGAAATTCTGTCACATGTGTATTCCACCAATCCGCATTGGAGCAGCGTGGTGGAATAAGCTCCAAAACCTTCTTCTCAAAAGAGAAGAAGAGGCCTTAGCCCAGCTTGTATTATTTATAATGTTAATTGTATAACAATCTATGTCTTACCTTTAGACTCATCGCCGCCAAAGAGATTATCAAATTTTATGTGAACTTTCTCAACCAAATCATAAGTGTAGTTGAAACTATTAGCCTTCCAATATTTGTTGCCGTTTTTTTCGATAATTTTGTATTTAATTTCGATATTGAACAGTACATTGTCTGTGGATATAAAATAAAATCACAATTAATGTACCAAAATAATTTCAGTACATTTTTTTTAAATATGGTCATTATATCGACGACGTTGAAAAAAATAGAATCCAGTTTCAAATTTTTTTTAAATGTTTTAATTAAAGCGTTGTTATAAAAAAAAATTATAGTATAGGTAGGTGGACGAGCTTATGGGCCACCTAATGGTAAGTGGTCACCAACGCCCATAGACAACGGCATTGTAAGAAATGTTAACCATCGCTTACATCACCAATGCGCGCCACCAACCTTGGGAACTAAGATGTTATCTCCCTTGTACCTGTAATTATACTGGCTCACTCACCCTTCAAACCAGAACACAACCATATAAAGTGCTGTCGTTTTGCGGTAGAATATCTGATGAGTGCATGGTACCTATCCAGACGAGCTTGCACAAAGCCCTACCACCGAGTAATTTCAGTACTTTATTTAAATATACGATTATTGAAATATTTTGAATGTGCCCAGTGCGAGTTTATATATTCGCGATAATGTTAACTACGCTTTGCTTACGATTTGTAAGGAATGAAAACAGCACTGACTAGTAAAAATAATCCACTTAAAATTAACGCTGTACCATTTAACGTTAACGCAATCGCAAAAAAAAACTCTCACGAAGCACATTTCTAAATATAGTCTAGGTTAAGAATGTTTTGTTTATTATAATTTTCTAAAAATATCCACCAACATAATTTTTTTTATACAAGTGCAATAAAAAATATTATTAATATAATATACAAAAATATTGATAATAAATTAACAGAATGTTTTATGAAAATGAGTTTTTATTCAAATATTGGGCTGTACTTTTAATTATCTGTAATAACACTTTCTTTTCACGCTCATCCTTCAAGCCTTATTAGGCTATATTGGTAGAAGCAAAACTGATGAATAACTTGGATAAAATGGTAACGTTAATGTGTTTAACTTGTCCAATTTTCTTATACACGATATTAATACTTGGTGGTAGCGCTTTGGGCAAGCCTACATTGTAGACATCACCCACTCAGCACATATTCTACCAATAAATAATATTGTTTCGTTCCGGTTTGAAGGGTGAGTAAGCCAATAACTACAGGCCCAAGGGTCATAACAACTTAGTTCCTAAGGTTGGCGATGTATAAGATGGGTAATATTTGCCCAGTTTATCTACTTCTTTTAAATAGAATTAAAAAAGGTGACATAGTATCATAGTATAGTGATATAATATACGAATTATACGTACCGATTTTGAGATCGTAAAGATCGTTGCCTACTGCTTGAAAGAAGAGGATCTTTCCTTGCAGATCATACTTCCCAGTTAGGTGGAGAGGGAGACTTACAGTCAATTTGATCGACTGTTTTTCGACGTCACGCCTAAAGTAAATATTATTGACTGTTTTATTAAAGATTATAATTATATTGTAATTGTTAGTTTAATATGATAGTAATAAGTATTGGCGAATTTCGCTTCGTAAGCGTGCAATTCGCTTTGAGAAGAAAATTCTTCAAATTTGTTTTAATTTTATACATTAGTTCGTTGATTATAGAAGCACGGGATATGTGTTAATCACTTCCTTGTCATTATCAAGAACATCAATGGTTATAAGATGAAATGTTACTTAAAGATAAAAAATCAAAATGGTGACCAAAATATAAAAAAATATTTTTTGTTAGAATATACTTATAAAAATTTTATTGCTATCGAGGAGAACCATGGAACATTTTTTTAACGCTTGTTGAATTATCATAATATATATATTTTTTAATTTAACAATAATCACATATTGAATAATTAACAAAAATAAGTTTACTTACTCCACATCCAAAACTTTAGTTTTGCTTGCACCGCGAATAACATTTTCCCTGAATGCTATGTTTAGATTTGGTTGTTTCGATATTATCTCATCAATGATGAATGGGTCACTACTCGGAATCCCTAATTTTGGGTCCCCGAGTGTAACGTGGGGAATGGCATCTTGTGTGCTTGATATAAGGCAAGCTTTATCAACTGCTTTGCATGGTTTAACAGAGTACACTACAAACAGATGTAATCAATTTTAAATAGGGTGCTATGTTTGTGGCAGTCAATTAATTGGTGAATCGGTATCTACCCACTAGGTAATAATAATAATAATATCCTGGGACATTATTTACACAAGGCCATCTGATCCCAAACTAAGCAGAGCTTGTATTATGGAAATCAGACAACTGATATACTTACATATAATACTTTTCTTTTGTAAATACTTACTTACATAGATAATTACACCCAGACTCAGGACAAACAGACATGTTCATGAACACAAATGTCTGTCCTGAGTGGGAATCGAACCCACGAACTGTGGCGTGAAAGGCAAGTATCTGACCAAACACGCCAACCGGCTCCGTCCGGTCTAGTCAACGTCACATATCGATTGTCAATTTCGCCTATAATAAAAACTTCTTCTTGACACGGTCTTATTTTGAGATATTACTTTCTTCGTTCTTTACTAACAAGTACAGATATTTTATATGTAACTATTTATTTATTTACACTTTATTGCAATCAAAATTAAAAGAAACACTCCAAATCCAATAAATTATTGGATAGAATTTAACTTTTATAATTGTTAGAATGTATTAGAAGCTAAATATACCTTCGATAACGGCCTTTTTCCAACAAACTACAGTAACAAAAATACAAATTATAAATAAAATTATGCATATTTGATTTCTCCATACACGTGATTCTAATACTGATATTAAATGCCGAGTAAAACTATTAAGCGAGACAACTAATACATATATATACCCAATCTTCAATATAAATTATACAAAAAATATATTTGTGTATCCTTAAATATCACAATATTATTCTAATTAAATAATAAAATGCGTATTTAATAATAAAATTTTACCTGCGTTAGCATTTGTTTGCAGGACCAAATAACAAAATAAGCAGACTAAAAAATATGAGATCTTAAACATTTTTTATGAATTCACTGTTTAAGATTTGTGAGAATTCTTTAAATGTTATTTAAACACTGGTGTTGATAGTTTCGAATCGGTCCTATATATTCTAACTTCGCTTTTTTTTTTTTTAAACAGGATTTGTAATCTCGGTTTTTATATACTAGCTATCTATCGCGACTCAAATTATATTTTAATGTTGATTTAGAAAAATCTCGTGCATAACATTCGCCCCAAAGCATTGAATTAAATTTATAATTTTATTTTTTCATATGAATTTCACTATAACTTATTGTCTTAGTATATTGGAGACTTTTATGTAGACATGTAAATGGTCTACAAATCTTTCGTACTAAGTTTTCAAGTGTATATGTTTTTTAGGTTATACTACGAAAGCACCTGAAGCGACAATTACCATTTTTTTTTATTGTATAGGAAGGCGGACTTGCGTATGGGCGATCTGATAGTAAGTGGTCACTGACGCCCATAGACAATGGCTTGAAAGAAATGTTAACCAACCATCGCTTACATCGCCAATGCGCCACCAACCTTGGGAACTAAGATATTATGTCCCTTGCACCTGTAATTACACTGGCTCACTTATCCTTCAAACCGGAACCCCTACCACGTACATATGACATATTAGGTCCTTACATATGAAATTGGCGTTTTGTACGGGAGGAATATAAAGTCATTTTTTTTTGTAAAATATTTTTAATTAGTCAAAGTATGCACCGTTGTTATCTATTTTTCTATCTATCTCACTTTTGCCATCTCATAGGTTGTTCATTGATCCCTTTACTAAAAAAACCATGGGGGGCGAGAACCAATAAACTCTTTGAAGGCGGCTTGGAAGTAGAATTTTTTTCCTTGTAAGAAGTTGTACGAATTCCGGAAAAAATGGTAAACTGTTGGAGCAAGGTCCGGGGAGTACGGTGGATGTCGCCCACATTCCAATTGTAGCTCATATAACTTAGTGGTTGTTTGTTGTGCAGTGTGTGGTCTTGCGTTGTCGTGAAGCAGCGTGGCCTAGAGCGATTGACCAATCTCGGTTGTTTAGCTGCTAGTTCTTCCTTCGTGGTTTGCAGTTGCTGACAATAGATATCTGCCGTAATTGTTTGGCCAGATTTTAGAAAGCTGTAGTGATCGACACCGGCGCTAGTACGCACAAACACTCACAAGTAACTTTTTCTGAGTCAATTTTCGTTTAGGGCAGGATTTGGCTGGGTCTCCAGGGTTCAGCCATTGCGACGAGCGCTTCCGATTATCGTACAGTATCCACTTTTCATCACAAATAATGATTCGATTTAAAATCCCTTCATTATTGTGTCGGCTGAGCAAAGTAACACAGCAGTCGACGCGTGTTTGCAAGATCGATTCACTCAATTCATGAAGTACCCATCGTTCAAGTTTTTTTACTTTCCCGATTTGCTTCAAGTGGATTAATACAGTTTTATCACTTACCCC
This sequence comes from Nymphalis polychloros, assembly GCA_905220585.2. NCBI lineage: Eukaryota > Metazoa > Arthropoda > Insecta > Lepidoptera > Nymphalidae > Nymphalis > Nymphalis polychloros. The sequence goes on from HG992253.1 coordinate 3,462,289, forward strand.
GAAGCCTGCTGCTATCTCTGAAGTGCTTTGTGATGGATCCGCTTCCAAAATAGCCTTTAATTCTTCATTTTCCTCTTTGGTCTCCGGCCACGGGGTTGGTTCTGAAGGTCGAAATTTCCAGAACGAAAACGTTGAAACAAAAAACGTACCGTGCTTTCTTTTGCGACACTAGCGCCGTACACATAATTAATCCTTCAGCTGTTTCTGCAGCACTGGTGCCACGGTAGGACTCGTACTCTTCAATATATCGATATTTCATGTTTTCCATAGAGCGGTAATAAGCGACGCCAAAGAAAAAAATAATGAGGAAAAATAAATGAATGACTGTTTTCAAAACTCAAATGTACCAGCTAAATGAATTTATAAATTTGAATTTGGAATTCTTAACCAAAGAGGAGATATTTCAGATCAAAGGACCTAATATGTAATCAGAGAGATAAAAAATTCAACATATAAACGTAATAGCAATGCTACCTTGCCTACCCTGAAGCTATAAACTATCATAAGATATCAATATGATTATTATGTTGATCGGGTCAGTAGCTTTTAATCAAATAAACAACGCACAAACAAACTTCACTTCTTAGTATTAGTATGAAAGGAGTGTCCCCAGGTTTGTTGGCAACAAGAAAACGATTAATAATTTATTTTTAATGTATTTTATGTGTTAGCGAAATAACTTTGAGTTTTATATAATTAATACAAATGATAATAGCTGTAACGTCCCTCGACTGGGCTAATGCCTCCTCTCCAGTTAATACATTTTATACATTTGGCCATCTCGTCTCTTTTTTTGTTTTTAATCTATACTAATATATAATCTATACTAATATATAAAGCTGAAGAGTTTGTTTGTTTGATCCGGCTAATCTCAGGAACTACTGGTTCGAATTTAAAAATTATTTTTGTGTTGTATAGTCCTTTTATCGAGGAAGGTTCTAGGCTGATTTTTATTCATTATATTTTTATTAATTATACGCGGGTGAAACCGCGGGCACAGCTAGTTATTTATAAAATTCATGTAATTTATACACCGATTTACGTTAAAATAGAGGACCATATCGATTCGGCTGATGTTTTTTGTGATTATGTGACTTGATATCTTTGTTTTTGAATCGACTGTAATGATCTTAATATCAATATGTTACAATCTATCATCTTAAAATTACAAAAATAATATTGAATTTAAAATAAAAGATTATGTATACAATTTTAATATGCCCTTCCAATTTTATAATACCTAGTGTTCGTCTAGTGGTCGACCATAATTGACATTATCATTATTGGAAATTCGAGGATAACATACATATTTCATATTTAGCGGCACCAAAACAAGCTGACAAGGCTTATGGGTGTCAATAATAAAAATAAACATTAATATTTTGTTGATGAATAAATAAATTTATGTATATGACGGCGCCGCCACCTTTTTTTTAAAGCAGCACGTGCAACTCAACCCCCACCACTAAAACCCTATAAAATGCAGCGCTCGACAAGGCGGAGGGTTTTCTACCCGATTTCAACGGCGTCCTAAGCCGAGGTCCGGCCTCACAGGAGGCACCCTTAGGACGTCCGTTCCCCTTGAGCCACATTTATGTCGGCTCCCATTCTCCGGCTTGAGTTCATCTCGGCCCATCCCGCCCGGTGACGCTGTAGAGGCCAATAGGGCAAATAGCATACACAAACCGAAAAAAAAAAAAAGCGGAGGGTCTTTCGTTCGACAGCAGTTGCTCGTTGTACATGATGCATCGCAATCACAATAAATGTTGTGTGTGGTATTTAAAGTAAATATTAAAGTAATCAAACTGTAATAATACGAAGTATATATATATATATATATATATATATATATATATATTACTCTTCCATCCAATTTTTTTTTTATTGATAACACTAAAAATACTAATGCAAGTCAATAGCAACCAAAGTAAGCTACTATTTAGCTTGTTACTAGGATGTTAATCAATATTTCTTTATAATAATGTGACAAATTCAAACACATTAGAGATTCAATAATTCAATAAGATTCAAGGTTTACAATATGTAGTATAGGTATCAAAATATTCCGTATCTGTAAAGTTTTCGTCATATTTACATAATTAATTATAATGTGTTCCTTAAAAATAATAAGGTCCTCCAGACCGATTTCGGCCACGGCGGCCAATCTCAAGAGAGATTAGCCAACTGCGCAGGAGATATTATAGTGCACAAGTGTGTGCGCAAACACAGGTGCAGTCTCTTTTCCTTAGCTCTCATAATCCGATGGGACGGCAATCCGACACGGCCGGAAAGAGTTCAGGCGCAGGACCAACGGCTTAACGTGCTTTCCGAGGCACGGGAGTGTACACACTTCCAACTTCTAGACTCCGGGCGGCTATTGAGAATTTTCTGACAGAAAAACCCAATAACTATTTATTGACCCGACTTGGGAATTGAACCCAGGACCACCGGGTTTGCGGCCTTATTTCTAGCCACTAGATCAACGAGGCAGTCAAGGTGAATTAGTATACCTTCGTACCATCAATAGAGTACCGTAAGTCTGCCGATCACTGGCTCTTAGTCTATTATCATTTCATTGGGAACTGTAATGAACATCCATTTGACACTGACCGCTTCCACTGTTACAGTGTGTGTTTACGCTGTACGGTTAGCGAACAAACAGACATTTTTTTATACAATTGAAGGATTTATTATAAACTACTTTTGAATACAACATAATAAACGCGTTTTTTAAAATTTTTATTTAGTATTTAAATAATATACAAAATAAGAATTAAGATAAAGTATAATATCGATTAAATGCAGGTACAAAGTCACGGCTACTTAAACAAGTATAAAAAGTTCATTAACATAATTAGCATTTATATTATGTAGATTTATTTTTCATGTTTATGTAGTCAACACGTAAATTTTCCACTGCTGAGCTAAGTCTCCTCTCCATTTAAGGAGAAGGTTATTATCCAGTAACCCGTCTTGGAGCAGCGTGTCGGAATATGCTCTAAACCTCTTTGTATATTAAAATTTCTTGAGAATAAGAGAATGAAATGGCTAAGCTTTACATTTTCTTTATTTATTTTTTTTTGTCTCTGGAAAAACGCTTTACGCGTTTCCCCCACATGAAGTGGGGGGTATGTGGGGCTCGCCGGCACTGAAGGCGCCGGAATACCCACTAAAAAACCAGCGGTATCCTCTCCGTCTGGTCGGAGGGCGCCAGGGGATCGCTTGCGCATGCTACCGAGACGCCCCGACGGTCAGCCCGCCTCTGCGGGCCTCCATTTCTAGGGAGGTTCCCGGATACGGGGAGCCCACCTAGCCCAAGCGGCTATTACAGCGGGGGGAGAAGGTGCGCATAGCGCAGACGCCTTCTCCCCGGTCTTCTTCGGCGGATTGAAACAGCGGAGGCAACTTCCTCGCGCTGCCGCTCCGCGGCCTCCTTCTGCGACACGACACTCTCGCAGAAGGAGACCATATCCAACCAGCAGCTCTCGCTATCGACCATGGCGTTAATAACGCTCGGCAGCGAGAGATCTCCGCCGATTATCGCCGCCAGGGTATGCCTCTGAATCCCCACGCAGCACACTCCGTTAGGGTATGGTGCGCCGTGTCCAGTGGCGCACCACACTCGTGGCAGGAGGGTGATACCTCCCGCCTCGCTATCTTATGCAGGTACTTACCGAAACAGCCATGTCCAGTAAGCACCTGCGTCAGCCTATACGTGAGTGTGCCGCCATTCCTTGCTACCCAGCGACTTAAGTGGGGGCGGATCGCCTCTACTGTCGCCAGGCCTGCTGATGGGGACCTCAAGTCCTCCTCCCAACTGCGAATCAGCGCTCGTTGGGCTAGAGCCCTGATTCCCTCCAACTCCGCGGATCCTGGACGGTCGCCGCTGGCCCTGGCTGGCTGGAGGAGACGCGTAGTTTTTGAGAAAAAAAAATTGACAATTAATTATTTTTGCAATATTTATTTCAATCTGGTATGGAGTTTGACAGATTATAACGGTTCGTTTAACCTACGGTTAAGTTGACACGTTCGGTAACATTTTATTTTTTTATAAATTTAAGTAAATAATTACATTTTGTACTCGTTTCCATAGTTTTCATGCCCACGTATATTTGACAGTTTATGTATAGTAAATTACAGCATTATTTTCGAAAATGAATTTCCGCGATGAACATAAAACGGAACTGAACGGATATTTATACGAAGTGATTAGGTGTATAATTCATTGGAATTCTGTAAATTGGTGATATATGACGATGAAGTTATATTCGTGATTCGGATTAGTTTTTAATAGAAATCGAACACAATCCTTAGATTGTGGTTAAAAAATCCTTTGATATAGTGACGGATTGCCAGTAAGTAAGCATAAACTGTCTAGTGGCATCAGGGCACGTTCTGCATACACCGAACTATGGAATTTGATTAGTTTGATTTACATGCTTTACATGCAGGTACGGTGCTGATTGGACGGAACCTTGTAATGTATCATTGTATATAATTTTGTTTACTTTTATTCATTTTACAATTAAATAAACCATGTATATACATAATACATAAAAGTAAATGAACGTCTTGTAAATGTCCCACTGTTGGGCGAACGCCTTCTCCAGTTTTTTGAGGATAAGATTTGATGCTGATTCCAAGCCCTGCTCCAATGTGGGTTGGTACACACGTGGAAGATTTTCATCCGACATAGTCCTCACGATGGTTTCCTTTTGGAATTGTAAACACAAATTAAGCATGTTCAGGTTGATTCAGTATTATCGTTCAGTTATTTGTGCACAAATCTAATGTTAATATTTGTTATAAATGGGACGTAATATGTAAATAATTATAACAGTAACAGCCTGTGAACGTCCCACTGCTGGGTTTAACCCAGCAGTGGGACCTCCAAAACCTTCTCTGAGGAGAAGGTTTTGGAGCTTATTCCACCGTACTGCTCCAATGCGGGTTGGTGGAATAAATTAGTTATAACAATTAATATATATTTACATATATACATATTTATTAATTTTGCAATATGCAAACTATACATAAACACGGACAAGGTTGTTGTTAATTAGTTAATTAATAATATATTTGAATACATTTAATTTATGGAAGTTTTTATTTACTTAGCGTATATGTATATATCTAACGTAGAAAAATTGGCTACAAGTGATTGATCGGTAGTCTTGATAATTGAAGATTAGATGGATGGGATAGAAACGGGAATATAGTTTATTCCATTCATGCCTGAATATATATAATTGATTGATTTGATACTTGAAGAATAATTTCTAAGCATTTTTTTTTTGTTTGTGAGTGGACAATTAATGAAAACATTAATATTTATGAATACAATAATATTTATTTAATTTTTTATTTGTTTAAATTTATATAGAAATAAAAAAATAGCTACTGTGTAAAATCAGGGCCGCGAGAAATGGTGGCAAGATATCTAGCAGCATTTCCCCTTGACAAACCCGATCCTCTGGGCGAAAAATTAACCAGACCTCCTATTACCCATAGAGGCAACAAGACGATGTGCTATATTATAATGAAAGTCTTTGCACTATTACTCCAAGGTCCAAGCGTTCCAACTGCAAACGGAACAAAGACATAATTTGGAATATGAGACGAATGTTTGCAACGGCTGTTCCCTTCAGATTTTTTCGCGGCGGCTCCGGCTGTTATTATATTATATAGAAATATAACAACACAATCATAAAATGATGATAAATAATATATATATATTAACAATAGTTATTTTCAAATATATTTTAAGGATAATAATAATAATATCCTGGGACATTATTCACACATGGCCATCTGATTCCAAACTAAGCAGAGCTTGTTCTATGGAAACTAGACAACTGATATTTTGCAAATACATACTTATATAGAAAATCACTCCAAGACTCAGGACACACAGACATGTTCATGCACACAAATTTCGGTCCTGGGTGCGAATCGAACCTGCGGCGTGAAAGGCAAGTCTTACCAACCACGCCAACCGGCTCGGATGACCTTGGTAGTATCTTAATTTAATGTTGCTGTTATTAAAAAGTATTTCTGATTAGCCTAAATGATGACTGGAAGATAATGTCTTCTAACACTAAGACCGCATTTTGTGTCGAAGTAATGATGACGCCTAAATTGACAGAAGACTAACAATTTGATTGCTTACTCGATAGTCAGTCACCTTTACTCCTGGCCCTTGCGTGGTTAGAAAATAATGTAATATATAAATATAAAATGTTTTTTTAGACACACATATATAGAATACGTGGACCTTAGCCAAAAAACACGAATGAAGCAAAAGCCAGGTGTTGAAAAATAATAAGTATCACTGAATTTTGATGTTTTAATTTTTGTTTTTATTATTTATCTCGTATTTGGCATTAAGGAAATCGGATTCATGCGTTTGATGTCATTCTATCACAAATACACAAAAAATATTATTACCATATATGTATATACCATCTTCATTGTTCTTACAAACACTTTATAAAAACAAACCAAATGCCCCGAGTACTAAGTGAAGATAAATTCGATGTGAAAATACCTTTACATATTTTATAAGACGTAGACGTAAGAGTATAGCTGGAAATATTATATATCTTCTAGTACCGACTGCATCTGCTATTTCATACAAAATTCAACGTGTTCCATCCAAGCATCGATTCGTAGGCGAAGTTTGTTCCGAATAGACGTTGGATCTTTAAAGTAGGTTTCTCTAAGTACATTTAAAGTAAAATTATCTGAGACTTACCCCTGAATTTCTATTCGAAGTTTGACTTTCAAGCCAACTAAATTTCTATTCTTTGTGTGATTTTAATTTATTAACTGTTTGGTAGGAAGTTAACGACACTGGGCTTAAAATTATATTTGTGTGTTTCCAAATTATTAGTAAAGAAATTATACTTTGTTACTGAAGCAAGTGCTGCATAATTACTAATGTTGTGCTTGTTGTACATGTATTGGTATGGTATGAACATTTATAAAAAACGAATGACTTTGTATTCATCGGTGGTAGGACTCTGTGTAATTACTTCTGGCTAGATACCAACGTAATGCTTTGAATTGCAGTGTTTCGTTTGAATTGGTGAGCCAGTGTATTTTTTTTTACATATTCCGGGTATGCAAATTACTCCACTCCACCTGATGGTACGTGGTAGTGGAGTCCAAACGCGAAGACAGTCACGCCTTCGCCATGCCGGCCCGCAAGATGCCTCTTCACGCCTCGTTTGAAGGAACCCAGTTTATATGAGGAGGGGAACACGTGGGCTGGTAGAGAATTCCATTTTTGGCGGTGCGACAAAGAAAGGAGTTGGCAAATTTCTTCGTGCGCGATGGAATTGATGTCACAGTTAGGTGATGACGTTGAGAGCCAGCACGCGTAGACTTGTGAAGGAAAGTTGAAGCAGGAAATAGAGAGAATGATTCTTCAGAGCACTTACCGTGATACAGTCGATAGAAATTGCTTATCGCAGTCTTTCGTATTTCTTGTAGTGCCAATTTGTTTAGGGTAGACTAATATTTACCATAATTAATGAGTTTTTCAATATACATACTTCATACATAAGATTAAGATATAAACTATCGAAGCGGAAAACGATACTATTTGAACATCTCTTGTCTTCAATTATAAAGCTATTTTGTTTTCTAATATATAAAATGTAATATGGTTTCGTACCTTATATGTTGGTTAGAAGCAAAATTATGGTCTTTCTCATTAGAAATTGGTTATCTGAAGTAATCTGAAGTTTTTTGGATTTCCACCTATTGATATAGATTTATGGTAGATTTATGCCAATCAATAAGTAAGTGTAACGCTTCTATTTTGAATAAAGATTTTTGATTTTGGTTTGTTTCAATTTGACCTACATCATGAATAGAAATTATTACCATGCTGTGTCTATATGCTAGTCATAAAATCAAAATGTTTTTTTTTGGACACAGGAAAATAATATTTTCGGTCGATGTCGGTCACGGTGGGCAATCTCAGAGAGATCATCAGGCAGCACATTAATGTCGATGTTTGTTGACCAAAGACCAAATAGTAATCTAAATAAAAAATTGGAAATTTCCTGAAAAATAAACAATGAAAAATAGTTCGATCTCGCTTGCGTACAAGATCCACTTTAAACAAGCATGAAGCACGCGCGCCACATTTAATACATTTTTGTTAGGATTTCTAGGATAAAGAACAAATTTCATTTTAACGATTTCAAAAACGTTAACTTTATTTATTTTATAAAATCATCTAAATGGGCTAGTGGCTAGGCGTAAGGCCGCAGACCAGTATTTGAATCCAGAACCTCCAGTTTCAAATACCGCTCGGGCTAATAAAATAATTACTGAAATTTCTGTTTTGTTCGCTGCTTTGTAGCAGCGAATAAAAATAAATGTGTAAGACTTTTTATCTTTTGTAAAAGACATTTCAACAGAAATTATTTCCGCGAAATCATAAGAAATAACTTGTTTTTGTTTTGTAAGCTTTTCTATTTATTTATTCTAACATCGTACATCCTATGGTTGAAAGTGGCTGCGTAAGGAATGGCTTAAGCCTCTGGAGGGGTTTATGGGGGAAGGTGACGTTCCATTAGTCCACCCATTTCTGACTTCCTAAGATAAATGAAAAAAAAGTTTACGTAGAAGTGATAATTCGATAGTGCTCGTAAAAGCTTACTGGAATCTACAAATACTATAAAAAGCCAGATCTATGTAGTTGAAAAAGTACTTTTTGGATTTAATGTGTTTGTTAAAATAAATTTAACGAATTTATGAATAAGTATACAATTAAATTGTTTTTTTTTTCATACTGAATTACATAAGTATAATAATTAAATTGGCAAAATATATTTATATTTGAAACATCGAGGCTTTTTAATCTAAGAACTAGAAGACTATATTTGAAAATAAAAGTTACAACTGAATAAGTGCTTTGCTCCGCACAATACATTGTAATTTGAATATTTAGATGTGTTGTGCATATCATATCATAATATAAAACTTAATGACCTACTTGACCGAAATATGATCGTTCGTTCACCTTAGTCCTTATCTTTTAGGAAACCAGTTGCAATGACTTTGAATATAAAAAACTGTTTGTGTAGAACCTTCTATGGCCGTCATTTATCTTTATTTTCTTTTGGTCATATTGATATTTTTTGTGTATAATCCGTCAATCAATAAAAAGTAATAATGAGGGTCTAATTTAAAATTGACTCATTTGTTTAGTACACGATGAAGCGGGTTCATCTCCTAGGTCAGCCTAATAAAAAATATTTAGGATGGCGACTTTTAAAAAAAAAACACCCGTTTTTCAGTCTAATAGCACTATAAGTTTGTAATCCTGCGTCTTATGTATTCTTTTAAGTGAGATTGCCGTCTCACCGGATTATGAGGGTGACGGAAAATGTGCACTGTATCACCTGTATACCTGCTCAATTGGCTATTATGTGGCCATTCGGGTTGAAATTCTGTCAGAAGGAAATTACTACTATTATTTTAAGAGTAAGGGTCCCAATTAAACCATTGTTCAGCGACTGCTATATTGGTACAGTATTATTACCTACACCTACCACAACAAGCTGAGGTGACAAATTTTTGTTGCGTCCCTTATTTTCGGCACCGATTACACCATTAATAATATTTGTAATACGGTCATGCAATACATTAAAAAATTGGGAAGTTTTATGAAAACGTTTGGTTATGGTTGTAAACAAATAAATAATTTACTGCTCTCAGTGGCCCCATGGAATATGTCGTGTAGCAAATGACTTGATGATCTGATACTATTTCTCTAGGAATGGGGACAGGGCCTAGTGTGGGTCACTACATGCGTTGACACATTGGACCAATACTTGCTTTAATATTGGGATACCTATATTTCTTACAGCGGCCTTATATCTAGCCACTAGACCAACGAGGCAGCGTTGGTCTAGTGGCTAGATATAAGGCCGCAGACCCGGTGGTCCTGGGTTCAATTCCCAGGTCGGGCCAATAAATAGTTATTGGGTTTTTCTGTCAGAAATTTCTCAGTAGCAGCCCGGAGTCTGGAAGTTGGAAGTGTGTACACTCCCGTGCCTCGGAAAGCACGTTAAGCCGTTGGTCCTGCGTCTGAACTCTTTCCGGTCGTGTCGGATTGCCGTCCTATAGGATTATGAGAGCTAAGGAAAAGAGAGTGCATCTGTGTTTGCGCACACACTTGTGCACTATAATATGTCCTGCGCAGTTGGCTAATCTGCCTTGAGATTGGCCGCCGTGACCGAAATCGGTCTGGAGGACCTTATTATTATTACAGTGACAGCTTATCATCAGGTGCACCATTTGTCTACCTACTTAAAAGTAAAAATACATATAAATAAATATTCTCGCAGATTATATATTACGTGATTAAGAACTAGAGTAAGCTTGTGCCGTAAAGTCTTCTATAACTCGTTATCTGCAACGACGTGAGAACGGTATACGTTTAGCGTTTACGGTTTTAACACGGTCCCTAATTGTCCCCGACTGGTATTTGATATCAATGTTGCAGTGAGAAGATTTTATAGCAAATGTTTGTGTAATATATAATGTTATGAGATTCACGTTATTTTAAATAGGGAACAAAGAAATATTTATATGTAATATGTTGGCTATTTGTATCTGACTATTGTAATGTAGTGTAGAGCCGAGAGGGCACAGTCGTTACATCACTGGAGGGCTGTAGCCTCTTTCTGTGAGATCGTCATGGTGCAGAAGGAGACAGCGGAGCGGGAACGGGAAAGGGCCGATTCTGCTCGGCGGAGACGATGTCGGGGTCGTCTCGGCCCTCCCACAGCCCCAACGTCCGGGGCTTTAAATATAGGGCGTAACCCTGAGGCCGTGGATGCGTGAGGGGAGGACCTCACGTGTCCAATTTCAAACGGCTCTCAGGAGGACGACAGCCGTCGTCCCGCTGCCGTACGCACTAGCGAGGAGTGCGGGGGGCGGGATTACCTTCGCCCCCTGAGGAGAGCGCCGCCGAGCCACGAGTGGAGCACAGCACCCCTCCCGTGCTGTGCTCCACTCGTGGCTCGGCGGCGCTGATGCGTTATATCAACACGATCCCGCAGCCTCTCCGATCCGTGCCGAGGACGGCCATCGCAGTGATTTTAGTGGGTAAGAATCACACATAACCCGGTTCCTCCCCCAAGAGAGTCGGGTACCTTTCAGAAGGTTTGGACTGCGTGAAAAAAAAATAAAGTCGTTACACCACATGATTAACCGACAATCGTGGGTTCAAACCCGGACTACCCATGAATTTCTCTTACTTTCGGTGAGGTTGTTAAGGCCACTTGGGCCAAGCAAACAATCATTTCGAAAACTAATAAAACATTTCCAAAGTTACATAATGTTATAAAATGTCAAAAATATAACTATTTTTTCAATTTTAGTGTCGTATCATAAAATCTTGAAAATTTTTCGAAAAGACAGTCAGTCAGAAAATAATTCATAAAAATATAATATTATATAATTTTTATTACTATAATAACCCACACGTGCACACGCACACACACCCTCACTCACACACACACACACATATGGCTACTGGTAAAAAAATACGTAATTAACGATTTGAAATTAATTTTCATAGAATACCGTAGGGTTTACCGATCTTATATATGGCCTAACATTTGCGCTACACATGTTCTTTGTGTGTACCAATTTTCATTAAGATTGGTCAAGCCAGGTTCTTGAGTTATAAGAAGACATACAGACAGACAGACAGACAAAAATGATAAAATAGTATAATTTGAATCACTGCATCATAAAACGATTATTTATCACAAAATTAGGTAAAAAAAATGTACAGACAGAGCCACTAGATTTATATAGTAGTATAGATATAGATATACATATTTAGCATCCAGAAGTGGAAATTGATTTTATAAGAACTTGAATAGGTCTATTCAAAATAGAACAACAAATCTTATAAATTGGTGTTAATTACTCACTCAATTAATTACTCTTTAAATTCAAATAACACATTTGAACACATACCAAATCACAAGTCGCGCCAATAATTAATTAATTACCTTACCTTTATGTGCAGTAACAAGATGGCGGCGGTTATAAAATAGCGCGCTTCTTTTTTTTTTTAATAACGCTGTTTTACTGACTAACGAATCTTCTATATATTATCATCTCTGTCAGTAAAAAAATTGTATAAAATCTTTTTATTCTTTTTATATAAAACACAAACCTAGATCGATCGTTCTTGCTAGTTAGAAGCCGATTTTACAATCTCCTCATCATAATTTCCTCTTAAGGGTCTTCTTTGACGTTCCGCCGCACGAAGTTTTACGTTTTTAGCGCTACTGTCGCAACTATCGAGGCTCGGGCACGGCACGCACACATATACATATGCAGAGTGGGGTCGTCGCACTTTTTTTTCCTAAACTAAATTTTAACTTTATTGTCACTGATTTTGAAATGTTGTCAAATACATATCTATAGCGTTGAGGTGAGTAGTTTGGTATAAATAAACTTCTTGATGTCGTAATGTGGAATAATAAAAAAAAAATTGACGAAAGACGAATGTTGGAATACTTTATTAAAAAACGAAACAAGTGTATATACAAAAAGTGAAATAAAAATAGATCAATAGGAATACAAGAAAAACATTATATAAACATTTATTTGAAATTATTGAAACAAACATTTTATGCTAAAATAATAAAAACAATATTATTATTACTGTAAAAAGAAATGTTTTATTTTTTTTATTACTCAATATAAAAAAATATGTGAATAAATACATAAAATAATTAAACTTCTAAAGAAAAATATATAATTCCTGAATCGAAATATATATTTTACAACATTTATTCTACTATGAAATTCACTTTCTCTCTTTCTAACCAATTGGAATAAAAAGGATAGCGGGAATTTTGCGGTTCGACTTTCGGTTTCTTGGTTCTGCTACGGAAATCTATTACACAATAATCGACCTTACTGAAGAAGTACTTAAAGACTATATTTGCCTGAGCACGTTAGCTAATAAAATAAAAGGATAGCTAAGTTCTCAGGCGATTTGATGAGGCTAAGCATTACCGAATTCAGATATCTAAAATTGGATTTTGAAATCGATTTGTAAGTCTGAAATCGGATAAATATCAATTTGCAAAACCAATGATGACGATGAGGCATGAAAACGTTACGTATATCCTCACTAGATAGCGCTTTGACGTAACAAAAAACTAAAAGAAATATTTTATGCTAAAATAATAAGAACAATATTATTATTACTGTAATAATAAATGTTTTATTTCTTTAATTACTCAATATCAAAAAAATATATGTGAATAAATACATAAAATAATTAAACTTCTAAAGAAAAATGTTATAAAAATGTATAATCCCTAAATCGCGGTATTGAAGTTTTTAACGCAGCTTACTATATATACAAGCGTGGTGGTCTACCAATTGGAATTAACCCTATCCCGATCGAAGGCGTCCTAAGCACGGCCTATACGATCCAGTCGATGGACTTACAGCAGCCAACATTAACTTGTTAGATGCCACAGTCAACACACACCGACCCCGCCGGCGGGGTCGAAGACTCTCACTCTCATTCATTACGGCCCGTCGACGCTTAGGTGTCTGACGGCGTAAATAAATGCACACGTCTTTCTTTTTACCCGATCTTAACGGCGTCCTAAGCCGAGGTCCGGCCTCACAGGAGGCACCCTTAGGACGTCCGTTCCCCTTGAGCCACATTTATGTCGGCTCCCATTCTCCGGCCTGAGTTCATCTCGGCCCATCCCGCCCGGTGACGCTGTAGAGGCCAATAGGGCCAACAGCATACACAAACCGAAAAAAAAAAAAAAAAAACCAATTGGAAGTGTGTTCTTTAGTGTGATGCCACTACTGTTCTTAGATCACAATTACAAGGATTATGTACTTCGTTCTACGCATTTCCCGTTTAGTTGAGAGTCAGTAATTTATTGACTAATGAGAGTTTGTTAGGTGGGCCATCACGCGTGTTTCGTTTTATGCATAAATGGGATTTGGTCATTTTTATTATTTAGTGTTCAAAACACTATTTATAAATACTTTGTTTAGTTTTACGTTATCAATGAAAATAAGAATAATTTGAATTTTTACGACGATAAATTTATTGCCTCAGTTGTTGTTTTACTGACCAATATAACTAGGAAATGGACGAAATAAGTAATTATATAAATAAATATTTCAAAAAAATTATATTTATTTATAAAAAAATGCAATGTATCATTATATATGAGTGTGTTATAATTATGTAACTAGTTAGAATTTCAACTCGAGTTATTTTTTGTTTTTTTATCAAACTACAAAATATACAAAATATTATCAGTAAAAATATCGTATCAAATGATAAAACACTAAAAATACCAAAAAAAAAACAGAATACATAAGCCGGTGCGCGTCCTAAAATTTATGATGAACAGTCTCGGTGACAACTAAAACGTTCAAATACATACTAAATACGCTATTTACGCACACATTGATTTTGTGTAAGTACACGGTTCGATCGCGATCTATCAATGCGGCGCAAACCGACGTGCTCTCACTTCGGAGGCGCGTGGCCGACTGGTCTGCGAGGGTTATCGGCGGCTCGCATATGAAAACGCGTACAATTTCATTGTAATTTATTATAACAAAAAACAAGAAAATGTTTATTAAAAAATGAAGACTCCAGACGTTTCTTTATAGTTTTAACTTTATTATTTGATAAAATTCATTTCTAAATTCTGGACGATTACGATAATTTCGTCTCAATAAGGAAGTGCGATTTTACACGTTTTAGTGATTTTTCTGATTTTTTTTACACTTATCCATAAACATTATCTTAAATTCGAATGATCTACACGTAAGTTAAATTCATTGGCTAACTGTGTGATTTATTTCAAGATTGTGGAGCATCGCTTTCTATATAATTCTATCGAAATCCCGACCTTCGAATTTCCACAAACGTCAAAGAAGACCCTTAACTACGAATGACGGCTTTTGTTTCTAGAGCACTATCGATTTCCAACCGTGTCTAACGGTAGGGTTGCTATACACAATGTCCCTATCTCTTCAATTCTCTGACATGTTTATCGTCATATGACGTGGTGAATATTATCAAGGGTAGGCAATAATTAAAATATTAGATCTCGTATTTTATATTAAACTTTGTACTATTTTAATTAAAACTTGTTTCTGTGCTATATTTATAATTAGATTTTATAGCCTTGTTTTTATTTCCGCATGAAGTTATGAATTTAATTAAAGTTAGATATTTATATTGTTTAAGTTATTAAAGTATGTAATAAAGTGTGTTCTGAAATTTATAAACAAACTTGTATTAATTTTTAGATAATTGATACTTTCGATCGTAAGAGCTCAACGAATAGCGATCTACTATGGAATTCAAAGGGCGTATAACGGTACGTACATTCTAATATCTGCGTCCCTCACGTCATTATTCTGAAGTGCACTCCGATCCCTCGCTGCAACACGTTATAATTATTTGGAAAGTTTTCTCTATTAATGCTCGAGAGGGTAGCTATCAAAGTCTTTTGTGCGAAGCTTACAACTAAGCGTCTTGAATACGCGCGCTGTTTAATAATAGAACGCGTATGTGATAATGAGTTTGCAACGAGATAGTGTTATATTCTATTCTCAATATATTATATAATCTACATGAATATTGATAGACATAATTTAAAATTCGAACTTTTGCACTAATAATAACCTAAAATATTCTATTTACTATAATTGTTTTTTGGATTTAGAGGCATTTTTACATTAGCAACAAGCAAAGAGCTATGGATTTGTGTTAAAACATATGTGAGCGTCGTGGTTCTAAAAATAAATGGGCCAAAATTATCCGCCCCAGTTTCGCAAACTTTATCTAAAGCCAGCTTAAAGCCAGCCACAACTTAGCTAAATGCACAAAACACATAATAACCGTATATTAGGGTTTCAGCATACGAATTCACGATATCGTGTTTAGGAAGCTAGAGCTGCAAAGTTTCTCATTGCATAGAATATTCATGTCCTAGCATCCGACTTTGCGAAGTTCCAACATCGTTTTAATTACGCGCAGCCTGCAATAGACACCTCAAAGTTACACCTGATCTATTAAAGTTTAATTGTGCTTGTATTGTCGCAAATTATGTGGCAAGGCTTCGCTTGTTATCTGAAGTCAATTAGTAAGTTACGGTGTTAACTCGATTGTTTGATAAATTAATAGCTGGTGTTAAAATTACGTGTGCAATTGCATCGCTTTAGTATCATGTTATATTATGTAATAAATTTACCTGCATTGTACACCTACGTCTTATATTTTATAAATAAATATTTTCTTAAAAAAACGACTTAATTTGATAAAAAAGACTTTATTTTACAGTTACAAAATAAATATGTCAGGTGTGGGGTTCGAACCCACGCTCCCTCTCGGGAACCAGAGCTTAAATCTGGCGCCTTAGACCACTCGGCCAACCTGACTCGTGTAGGACAGCTAAAATATTATAACACTAAAAATATAATCAATAGTATTACGTAGGGTTTTAGGTGTATAAATACAATGACATTATTTTAACTGTTTCTAACTTGTAACACGAAATTGGGATAGAAAATTGAATTGATTTTTAAAAAAACAAACTACAGGTCAAAATTTGTGTAAGTTTATAGGAAATTTGTTTTTTTTTTCACAAAAAAGAAAATTGATTATTGTTGTTTATTTATTATTTAAAACTGGAAACAGAATCTGAGTAATTACACATCATTCATTCAGTTACGGTTTCAAGTTAAATTTTTGAAAAAATATAATTTAAATTTCTTTATTGGTGTGGGTGTCGAATCCACGCTCCTTCTCGGGAATCAGTGTCTAAATCTGGCGCAGTAGCCAACTGACCAGTCACCCCTGACTCTTTAGTAATGGGTGAAATGTCATATACCTTTGAAACAGATATCTTACCTTTTATCGAATTTATCACTTGTGATTAAATTAAAAGTAAACAAATAATATTATGATTTGCTCATAAATTCGTTTCGACAAAGACAAATTATTTCACAACATTACGTTATGATAGAACAAGTTCATGACAACGTAAATACAATATATAAACATGTTATAACATTCACTTATTAAACGATTAAACAAAAGGAAAAGAATTTCATTTCGACATATATATACATATATTATTAAATTATATTTATAATTCACGCTTTAATGCGTGAAACTGCAAAGCGCAGCTTATGTACAGATAAAAAATATTATTTACTAAAACCTTATCCGAAACGAGTTGCTTCCTCTTGTGTAAGTTATTGGTTAAGTAGTTATTCTTTTATTTAGGCAATATAAAAAAAAAGCATCTCATTAATATTAGTATAAATATATTATACAACGTTTTACTGTCTAGTTCGATTTTGATGATAGTTTTTTCATTGGATACTTTATAATTAGACATGGCCAACACCTAAAGAAAAAAAAAAGACGATCTCTAAACCTATGAAAATAGATGATTCATTGTTCAACTGAAGATTTATTTGGTAATCGATTCTACCACGCATAACTTTGTGTTAATCTGATTTAGATTATTCTGATTTTATCAGATTGACTAGTTTCCGAACGCGGCCTTACTTGCGTGTAATGGTGGGGAGGTGTTAGATACCCCATGTCCTTTATCGCTGGTGATTTGTATGCAATGGTGACCTGGAATTAATCTACGGAAACTATGAAATCTATGAAAACGAGGGACAGTCGAGGGAACTTCTCAGCAGCTTACAACAGCTAAATCATTTTCATCCATTGATCTTGATGATGATTCGTTGTTTCAAGATTATTAAGTAATAAATTTTATGGAGCTTAAGTACAATTATTAATCGCTATTAGATAATCTATCGAATTGTGCTATATATATAAGTGGTGACCAACGCCCATAGACATTGGCATTGTAAGAAATGTTAACCATTGCTTACGTCACCAATGCGACACCAACCTTGGGAACTAAGTTATGTCCTTGTGCCTGTATTTATTTGTTTTAATTTTAATTTAAGTAATTAACATTATTAATTATATGATACGAACTAAAATTTTATTATATTTGTTATTTAAAACATAATAAATAATTATAATACATACATAAACCAATTAAATTTCCACAATAGGACAGGAAAGAAGCTGAGAACAGAAGAGAGAATAACTAAGTAAATAAATAACTAAAGTGGAAAGGTAGGTAGTCTACGAATACATAATATAAGAGTCTACCTACCTAATAATATTATATGTGTAGTTATAATAAATAGGAATGACTGGGCACAATAAACATAAAATAATATATTTTATGACAGTCATTTAATACCGTCTATATAGTGAGAGGTCAGTATAGGGTCGCCCGCAAATACCAGAGGTCCCAGATTCCCGGGATTCCGGGACTCCAGGGCACAGGTTTTAATTACGAATGTAATTGCTTCAACGAAAATTATTGTCGCGCATAATTTTAACATGCGGAGAAATAAAAATTGTATTTATAATTTCAAGGATGACGGTGTATAAAGGCGGAAGTTAGCCTGTACATCGAAATTGTTAATAGACCTATGTCTATAATATTACGTAAAATATGCTATTTTTTTAATATATAGATTGGCAATAACAAAGTAGTTTAGTCAGTATCTTTATCTCTTCTGTTTGTCAACAAATTTGCCAACAAATGTTATATATTTATATTCAAAATTTGCAAATCAGAGTCGAAAAAGTTGTTTAAACAAGTAAACTCGTAAATGTTTTCAACAAATTTTCTATAATAATTATGATCAAATTTCGAGCACCGGGCGAACTATTTATTTATTTTGTATAAACGTTTATTACAACCTGCTTGCTGTGGCTTAATGTAATATATTTTAGGATTATAAGTACTCTTAATTGACGAAAATAATATATATCAAAGTATTTATATCTAAATTTAGAAATACAATAAAATTAGAGTTAATTTTGTTTAACGTAAGAAAAATTGCCATAAATTGATTGCAATAGATTTCAAAAGCATCGTTTTAATTTATGAAAGCCATTAGTCCATTGTCTTCTATAATAGAGCTGTTTGCCTCGTTGTGAAGGGAAGAACAATACGGACAACATAATAGGCTTGTTTAACATCTATTTTCATATAGATTGACGGCGGGCGTGGATGTTGAGTCGCAAGTATGGGTAGTGTGTAATCATGATTGTGGGTCACCTTTGTAGGCGTGAGTCCGCAATTGACGCATCTAGTTTTATGCTCTGGGCGTGGTTTGTTTTTTTCTTGTTTAGTTTATGGAGATATATGAATAAGGCAAGATATATTAGCGCAGTAAGAATTGAATAGCACCAACCTTTGAAAGTTATGTCGTTCCTGAAATTACATATCCCTTACCCCTCAAGCCGAAACCCAGTATGCTAGCCAGGTTATAGGTAGAATAAATGGGTGGTAAGTAAACCAACAGACTTGCACGGAACCCTATCACAAAGTAAATATTTTTTCTTCTGGATACAGTAACTACCTAATAGAGAAAGTATTATGAAAATAAGTTGAATCTTTATCGACTACAAACAAATAAATCTTTCCTCTTAATAATAAAATATGTATAAAGATGACGTCATGATCATATACAGTATTGGCGTCATATATAAATAAATATATAATTTCAATCATATGATTAAACAAAGCATATTAATTATCTAACTACTATAATAATTCTCAATTATTAAAACTAGAGCATTATTTGGTTTTGTTATGCTGATGAAATATAGATTTTAACATCAATAGAATTATTTAAATATTTGTCGATATTATAATATAATTATAACGTAGTAATTAATAATCGTAAGAGGCTTATGCAATGAGAAGATATAAAACAAATGATAAAATAATTGGACGAGTACAATATATGGAAAATACACACTGTCCAAAAGATTGTACTTGACTAACTAATTGAGTATTTTTAAAATGTAAAATAAATTTACATATAACACAAAAACTATTGTATTAAAAAAAAAAAACAAAACTTGCTTATTAAATTAAAAATATAAAATACTTCTTTTTAATTTGAAAAAGAAAATGTAATGAATGCGTTGTCTACTTAAAAACGGTATTCAAATTAAAAATTGAGTTAAGTTGCATGAAATTTAATTCATCCATAGATTATATTATTATTTTATATCTAACAATTACTTTTACATTTTTAAAACTAAACATCCATAGACAACAACTTAATATAAAGCGTGCTTTAGTTGACACTTAATATTCGATTTAATTTATATTTTTATATAAAGCTTACTTTATACCTTTCAGCGCAAAAATTTCCTTTGTAAATAGCGATAACCGGCTTTGCAGTCAACAACTTTGACTTGCAGATTTAATGGAGACACGTATTTACAATATGAAATATACAGAAATACCATTATATATCGGCTATGCAAATGCGTCAAAGAAAACTTTATTCGCTTGGAAGATGTGAACGAGTCAACAAAGCTGTTACGAGTGAAGATAAGTGTGTGGTATAAGTTATATCGTGTTGTAGTCTTCTAGACCTTGCTTTGACTATTATATTAATTTGTAAATATTTAACATATAAATTTGTATTAATGCGAAAGAATAAATACGTAATCAATTGTTCAAATACACACACGCACGCACACATATATATGTACCGTATGTATTCACACGCATACGCAGACACACACATCTTCGAACGAAAATCGAAACGAAATCAGACGAAATCGAATACTGTTGACATTACATTGCGACTTTAGAATGTTTTAAATTGTTTTAACTTGTACCAAAACGAAAACCACAGCGGCGAGCTGTTCCCACAAGTCTGAAGTTCGCTTTATACGAAGCAGCTAGTCGGCTAAGCGTTTTATCGCTCCGTCGCAGTCAAACTTGTGAATTTGATACCGTGACCAGCTATCCTGCTCATAATATAAACATGAAACTTAGTTGAAAATGTCTGTTTGAGATTACCCCAAAAATTAAAATTTGTTTATTGATAACATATTGTTATTTTTTTTTATTTTTTTTATATTACTATTGTTTGCGTTCTAAATTATTTTAAGGACGGTTATGGCACAGGACATTTTAGTTAATATTTCTTACAGCACCAGTGTTTATGGATGGTGGTGATCGCTTACCATCATCGGCTCATATGCCCGTCCGCCTGTATACTTTATATATTATAATTTTTTACTACTCACTGCTACCGGCGGACTAGCATATGGGCTACTTGATGGTAAGTGGTCACCAATGACCATGGACAATGGCATTGTAAGAGATGTTAACCATCATTTACATCGCTAATGCGCCACCAAGATTGGGAACCAAGACGTTATGTCCCTTGTGCCTGTAATTACACTGGCTTACTCATTCCGGAACCGGAACACAACAATACCAAGTACTGCTGTTTTGCGGTAGAATATCTAAATATAAAATATATCAATAAATGAAAAATATCCAAAAGCTTTCGATATTTACTTACATATTACAAAGACAATATTTCTCGATAAATAATCTCTGATGAAATATTGTTAGCGATACTGCCAAGCCGCAACAAACATGTATGGCCAGCACAACTCTAAGCTTTGAGGTTATTATATAATGATCACAAATAAACCACACATTATAGTACAATATGAATAATATGTAACTAAATACGTATTGATATTTCACTAAATTGTACTAAAGGATATCTTTACCAAACCTTTTTTATTAAAATTTGGTTTGGAACGTTAATTGCGTAATTTATATTGACGATACAATGGCGTTCTATGGGGAAGGCTTTCGTCCAGCAGTAGACGGCGATAAGCTGGAAATAAAGATCAAACTATTCATCATTGCAATATAATATAAATTTCTGATTTTTAACAATACATTTGTCCTTTGATACTTCAAGTGTAAAACAAGCTACACAAATATAATTATTATACGAAAGAAACACGAGAATATGAACCGCAAAGCGTGTGCCGCTAATATTTTCGCAGGTGACCGCAAAATTCTAAACAAAGCTTTGTTGTCCAGGCCACATGATTTATACGGAATGCTGTGATGCTTCTGCGGTTGGTTCAGAGTTTGCGGGATAAATCAGAGGAAAAGATAACAAAGGGGTTTTTAAACTGAATATAGTTCGTTGGTTATTTCATTCAACTGCCTTTAACTTCGAACTACAGATATTTTTATTTTTATCTAATAGGAAGCCGGCGTTATATATTTAGAAAAACATTGACGGAAAACAAATCTTAAAGAAAAGAAAAAAGAAATATGAATTCTGATATAAATATTAGCGAATAGCATTATAATGTAAATTTAAATCAATAAAAACTATTCTGTAAATATAAACAAAAATTTAATTGAATTTTTCACTTTTGAAAATTAATTAACTTAAAATAAATGTATATGTAAGAGATATTTTTATTCATAAAAATTCATAAAATACTTTTTGAGGTCGGTTTTATAGCAATTTATCAGTTTACAAAATAGGTTTAATGTATAATATTATAAATTATGACACTATATTGAGTTACGTACGTAAGTTATAATTATGAAACTGAAATATTAACGTACTTGGTGATTCGTTTATGGTAAATTTATGATTGATTAACCATTATTAGTGTTCTTAAGGTTTCGTGTTTCTTTCCTACATAAGAACAAATTAAATAGCTTACATCTTAATGAGTATAATGTATAATATACATCTAATCCATACACGTAAAAAGACAAAACAGTTGATAGGCTTTTGAGTATGTACCACCCACTCATCAGATGTTCTATCGCCAAGCAGAAATACTTAATTTTGTTGTGTTTCTGTTTGAAGGGTGAGTAAGCTCCTGTAACTACAGGCACAGTTGACATAACGTCTTAGTGCCCAAGCTTGATGACGCATATAAGGAATGTTTAATATTTACTGACGTCGCATAGCTACGAGCGTTGGTGACCAATGATTCGCTTACAAATCAGGTAGTCTATTTGTTGGCAGACTGGACTATACATTCAGTAACAAAAATACAATTCATTATTAAAAGGGGCTATGCGCACGTGTCAGGAGGTAGGCAGATGTTACATAAATCTCTATTCCAAAGTGAATCCAAATCTGTTCAGTAGTTTTTGCGTGAAAGAAGAACAAAGATCCATCCTCATAAACTTTCTCGTATAATATTACTTGGATAGAAATTTATTGATTTCGAAAATTATTAATAATTACGTTTTAACTTCGTCAACATAGATATCAGCGTATGTTTTTAACCTCAGTTATATTTTAATAATGATTGATTCTTTATATAAATATATAATATCTACAGACTATTCTTATACAAAATTTGTTAAATATATTTTGCTAAATTCATACTTAACATTCAGCCGACGTTCATAACATCATTACGTACGACAAGCTCAACAGATAACTAATACCAGTGACATCCCCTACTAAAGACGCAAATTAAATTCGTATTCCGATCGTGAAATCAAGATAGACACTTCGATGCACATCTGCGTCTCAGTGCTCTCCGACTGACATTTACAAAGATAACCTATTAACCATTCAATCGATATTGAACCTAATTCCGTTATATATAAAGTATATACAAATGAATTTGTTTTGTATAAAAGTGGTAAAAGGATTACAGTGAGGACCACCAAGATCGTATTAGTTGAACACGAACGATTGTCTCGTTTGTTTTATTCAATGTATGAAATTTGGATTACTTTAGGGTTCTGTAATCCGAATATTCTGAAGGGCCTGACGAATGAACTTGTAAAATTGTCTGACAGTTTAATAACTGATCATGAATGATGGAAGCTTTATTTAGTGAGACAGCCATTCCTTGATGACGATAAAATATCTTGAATCTTATAATATGAATTGAAATCATTTTTCATAAAATTAACTTTGTGACAGATTTTGTAACAGTGAAGTTATTATGTTACTATAAATACCATTTCAATACAACGCGGCAATCATAGAACGCTCAGCAGATGTAAGCATCAAAATTGATAATAATCAATAAAAAATATTTACGTAAAGAAAATATAATAGTTACATAATAAAACCATAGAGTTTCCTCTACCTTAATAAATTATGTATTTATATTTTTTGTATTATAATAATATATAGCAACGAAGTACGTGATTCATATTGTTTGCCGTCACGGCATACGATTCGGCCTTCCCCTTAAAGTGCAATAGATGTTTCACATCAAATACATCAAATATCTCAATAAAATAGAAAACACATTGCGCTAGAAATCTTTGTCTCTTGCAAGACCCACTTTCTCCAGTACATAATCAAAAGCTATATTTATTACCCACCTTAATCAATTCCAATCGTCTCTAGAGCAGTAACAATCTCAATTGAATTAATCACGAAATAAACAAACTTCGCCTCTATTGCAAATATAATTCGGTCTATATTTACTTACAAAATTTTAGGTACAATATGTATTTAAGAATCAATCTAAGCTCAAGTAATAGTTGGTTTTCCAAGATATAGTACAATGACAAATATATTGAGGTAAAGTAATCAAGAAAGCCGATATGGCCCAGTGGTAAGAACGCGTGAATCTTAACCAATGAATTTCATGTGCTTAATTTGTGATTATAATTCATCTCGTGCTTGATGGTGAAGGAATACATCATGAGGAAACCTGCATGTGTCAAATTTCACTGAAATTCTGTCACATGTGTATTCCACCAATCCGCATTGGAGAAGCGTGGTGGAATAAGCTCCAAAACCTTCTCAAAAGAGGAGAAGAGGCCTTAGCCCAGTAGTGGGACATTCAAAGGCTGTTACTTTTTACTTTACTTTAAAGTAATCAAATTGCTAAAGAAACAAATGGTTATGTTAAATATTTTTATGACAAGAATATTAATAATAAGTTTTTATTTATCTTGAAAATTATATACGAAGATCAATACGCGTGGGTATGATAATTGAATTGCTAGATGAGTACTTATTGAATATATTGCGGGTCATTAATACAATCTTATATTACGAACTGGTTTTAAATTCAATATAATTTTGTAAAATTACGATTCAAAAGTGAAACTCAACTTGTATATACATCTTGGTTTTGATTCATA
Organism: Nymphalis polychloros; assembly: GCA_905220585.2. NCBI lineage: Eukaryota > Metazoa > Arthropoda > Insecta > Lepidoptera > Nymphalidae > Nymphalis > Nymphalis polychloros. The sequence continues at coordinate 3,487,374 of HG992253.1, forward strand.
CATTGATCATAACCAGAAGCACAAAGATAATCAAACAAAAAACTTCACTTTCAGAAACGTAATGACACATAGAACCTCTCAGCCGAAGTACGCATCGAGATATTTTATAGCGTTTTCCCTCGAGACCTTTCTGCTGACCGCAATAAATGCTTTGCTAAAGAGATAAAAATAAGCCAGATTCCTTTGTAAGAACCGGATTCAGTCGGCTTAATGAAAAACTCGCCCCGAAAATATTCACCACAGCTAATAAAGACATGTTTAATAGATTTTATGGGATGTGTCAATAATTACGTTAGATAGGTACTTGTAGTGAAATATTTTTAACATTATCGTATAATTAACTAGCGACCCGCTCCGGTTTCGCCTGGGTAGGTTTCCAATTATCACATTATTATGTAACCATGTTTTTAAACATTAAAGTGGGTATAGTTAGCTATCTTTAAAAGATAGACATATGCCATCGCGGATTTTTCTGTAGATCTATGAAAGGGGAACAATTTCACCATACATTATTTTGTTATATTTCAAAGTGATTTTACAGCGTTCTCGATTAAAGCTCTCAATCGGCTCGTTTTTTTCCGACTTCTTCAACAATTATCGTCATATTTCAACAAATTTACAGAAAACATTAATGAATTATACACGTAAGCCTTCCTCTTGAATCACTACGTCCATTGGTGAAAAACGTGTGAAAATCCGTTCAGTAGTTTTTTAGATTATCGCGTTCATACAGACAGACAGACAGATTTTTTGTATATTTTTATAAAAATGTATTTTTTTATTGTATGAGTAAGATGTTATGTCCCTTGTGCCTGCAAACGGGCTCACTCACCCTTCAAACCGGAACACAACAGTACAAAGTACTGCTGTTTTGCGGTAAAATATCCGATTAGTGAGTGGTACCTACCCAGACCAGCTTGCACAAAATCCAACCACCGAGGAAATAATTAGTGGTCATTTTTTGTTTGTATACTACGGGATTTCTCTTTAATGGTAGTTTTCCTAACGTGAGTTTAAAAAGCAAACCAGTATGTAAGCGTTAAAGGAAGATTTATTTGGAAAATTGTGAAGCAGTCCTCGTGGATTTTACATGGCGTTTCCTCATATACATTTTTTATTAAAGCAAGCGTGAGTTTGCATTTTAAGCTTCTATTAAACTGTTAATTCTCACCAAGCTGCTGTTGAAATATGCTGGAAGAAACAAAAAATTATATTATCTGACCTGATACTCGAACCCGTGGACTCATGATCAACTTCAGTCGTACTAGCAGTATCCACTAAACTAATGAGGCGGTTATAATGATATATACTACAATAATAAAAGATGAAGAACTTACATTTTTGAACTTTGGTGGGCTTTGTGCAAGGCCGTCTGAGTAGGCGCCACACACTCATCCAATACTATATCGCTAAACATTAATAATTAGTATAATTGTGTTCCGGTTAGAAAGGCGAGTGAGCCAGTCTAACTGCGGTCAAGCAATGTAACATCTTAGTTCCCATAACTGGTGGCGCATTAGCATAAAAGGAATGGTTAATATTTCTGTGGTGATCACTTAACATCAGGTTATACTGAATAAAATCTTAGCTAAAAAATCCTATTATTGATTAAACACATTAATTATAACGTTACACTAACTTTGCAATAGAGAAATACCTAGGTAACTAGGTTTGATGACGAACTAAATTTATTTCGTTAATTTAGTGCTGCTCCATGTAAAGGTCGAGTGTAGTTTGCGTAACATTGGACCTGTCAAATGTAGGTCAAGTTAAGAAAAGCAACCGCTTCAAGTACCAAGAGTGCTCGGAATGAATGTCACTCTTGTTTTATTTACACCTCTCAAAGCTATAATTCTTTGAAATATTCTATTAAGCTAAATTTTTACTATAATATAAAAAAACGAATTAAACATATGAAAAATGAAATATGATAGCCTGGCTATACAAAAAAAAAAACATCTAAATCTTAAAAAAACCTTTTTAGTTTTTTCTTAATAGATTCAATCAGTTGTATCTTCCATTTAGAAAATATATTTCTTATTACATAAGCAGCATAAATAGCGGATGAAAATTTGTATGGAAGATCGTTGTTTTTTTGAGTTAGAAGTATGGGATCGAGTGTTATAAGCCGAATTAGCTTCAGCTTATAATTAAATGTAATATGGGATGAAATATAAGGAAGCTCGTCATTTTTGTTAATAAAAATGCCAAGATTCCGTGGTCTTATTAGAATTGTGTTGGTAGACTAACCAAAATGTAAAAATGAGGACATAAAGTCACATTGGTTTCTGATATTGCCGAGTTATATAATCAGGCACTCGACTATATATTTTAAGCGTTTACATTCTCAGAATTTAATATTTCAATACTTATCTACAACAGAGATAATAAATATAACGTTGAACATATACCACACACTTAATATACTTAAAAAACATTAGTGTTATGTACATTAATTTTATCAGGATTTTACACTTACAGTGACAAAGGACAATCTTTCGGTGACAGAATTTCGGAAATGGAATTTTAAATGATTATCAATTCTGTACAGATGTATGTGTCTATGTTTTGTTGTATGAATATGTATATAGTAATAAGTATATTAAAATCGTTCCCATTCCTAAGACAAGCTTTAAGCTTAATTGGAGGGGTAAATTATATATTAGTAACAGCTTGGGCCTTTCAACTATTCTTTAAAAAAATATATATTTTAAAAAAATATCTCATGTCTTTTACCGCAAGTTTGTCTGGAAAATATCGCTCTCTTAGACTTTTACCTTTATTTTTAATAATAATAGAATATATTTTTAACTCGTCGCATATTGTATCCTAAGTCAGTTTCGATTCGGTACAATTTATAGTGAAAGGGTTTATTTCAATATTTGGTCAAAAGCCCACGCAAATCTTTTTAAGGGTTCATTTTCTTTCCAATCTGTAGAACTTATAGTTCAATAACAGAAGCAGTTATTTATATTTTTGACTAGAATACAGTAGATCTATATCAATATAAAACGATTCAGGAATATTATTGATTGTTACTTATTGATACTTGTTGATAATGCTGATATATAAATAGCATTATACTCGTACGTTTTATTTCGAAAGCTTAAAACGCGTCTAGATTTATTCTAAACGTCATTACAATTCGTTGACATATTCAATTCAATTCAAACCTTGATGTTGGATGAACATGTTCTTTACACTTTGTCATTTGTATTAAAATGTTACAAAAACTTCTAATGTGATTTTGCTTCAATGAATTCTAAAGTTAAATGTGAAAATAAGTTTTTTTATCTTACATTTAAATGTTGGTAAGGACATTTACGAAGCTACCGATATCTTCAAAACTACTTTTCGAAACTTATTTATTACAACACTTTAAATTGAATATGTTATTTATTTTTATTTTTAACTTAAAATACTGTCAAATGTTTGTAACCTCAAACTAACTATTGATAAATGACGTATCTGTCAAAGTTGTTAAGTTCTCCTTTATTAAAAATCATGTGAAATGACGTCGTTGTGATGAAATTTAATGCATAGTTTTAAGTGATTCAAATTATTTGCAATATGAACATGTGAAGATCACTGTAGACGAAACAGAGATAAGCTTATTTTTTTTTTTTTTTATAGGAAGCCAACACAATGCACTGTGTTTATATAAATCGGTCCTAAAAATCAACAATTTTTAATAATGACATTTACTAACACTGTACACCGCAATTATAGGCTAACTCATCATGCAATTATACAAATCTAGTTTCGCTCACTCCAATTTTACATTTTTTAAACAAATCGACAAAACAAAAAGAGAAAAAAAATTATAATAACAATAAAAATGTGTAAAAAGATACATGCATTCAAGTAAAACAATACGTATAAAAAAATAAACAAAGAGGAAATACAAAATAAAAAATTAACTTTTCATTAAAAAAGAAAAAAAAATGCTTACGCTTACGATAAGAGTTACAGGTTTGTTCAAATGTCGTGGCAGTTGAAGTGTGACGATTATACGTAGGTTTTTTGGGACGCACGTCTTTGTCTCATATAAGTATTTTACAAAGATTTTTTTTCTAATTTGAAATAGATAGGTGGGCTATCGGCCCACATAGTCTTATGAAGTGACCATCGCTTATAAACATTAGCACTGTAAGAAATAGTAACCATTTCTTATATCGTCAATGTGACCGACCTTAGATATTTTGTCCCCTGTGCTTCACTGGCTCACTTACCCATCAAATCAATACACAATATATAGTATAGTAGTAATAATAATGGTGTTTACTGACTCCCTCGTTGGTCTAGTGGCTTGATATAAGGTCGCAGACCGTCCTGGGTTCAATTCCCAGGTCGGGCCAATAAATAGTTATTGGGTTATTCTGTCAGAAAATTCTCAGTAGCAGCCCGGAGTCTGGAAGTTGAAAGTGTGTACACTCCCGTGCCTCGGAAAGCACGTTAAGCCGTTGGTCCTGCGCCTGAACTCTTTCCGGTCGTGTCGGATTACCGTCCCATCGGATTATGAGAGCTAGGGAATAGTAAGTGCACCTGTGTTTGCGCACACACTTGTGCACTATAATATCTCCTGCGCAGTTGGCTAATCTCTCTTGAGATTGGCCGCCGTGGCCGAAATCGGTCTGGAGGACGTTAATGCTGTTTAGCGTAGTATGATCTAGCTATGGTACCCAACCCTACTATTAAGTAAATAGACAATGACTAGATCACTTGTTAATTAATTAAATGAAGTAGGTCAAATTAGGCTAAAATGGGCTTAGAAAGCGTAAACTATTCACGCATTAATAACATATTACGTTGCGTTTATAATAACATTAAGTCTGAATTATAGTAATCGAACTTGCGAGCTGGTTATATACACGAGAAGCAACCGTGAAATATCCGCTTTCGTTTACCCACATAAGTCGTTAATTAAAAACATAACGAATAATTACGATATCCGGACGAACTTGTTTGCAATAATCTTGAATGCATATAGATGTTATGGAATTCAATTCTGTAATAAGTCATTACGTATTTCTCTCGTGAAAAATCGAAAATGATAATACGCTATTTTGATGCATGTGTCCATTCAATATTATAATTATTTTAGTCACTGACTGCCTCGTTAGTCTAGTGGTCGTGGCTAGATATAAGACCGCAGACCCGGTGGTCCTGGGTTCAATTCCCAGGTCGGGACAATAAAAAGTTACTGGAATTTTCAGTCAGAAAATTCTCAGTAGCAGCCCGGAGTTTGGAAGGTGGAAGTGTGTACACTCCCGTGCCTCGGAAAGCACGTTAAGCCGTTGGACCTACGCCTGAACTCTTTCCGGTCGTATCGGATTGCCGTTCCATCGGATTATGAGAGCTAGGGAAGAGAGAGTGCACCTGTGTTTGCGCACACACTTGTGCACTATAATATCTCCTGCACAGTTGGCTAATCTCTCTTGAGATTGGCCGCCGTGACCGAAATCGGTATGGAGGACGTTATGTTATTTATGTTATTTTAGTCATAGCTCATAATACCTTCTCACATTACACGATCGTGTTCTGCGGTAAGTTTTCTGTATGTTCTTATAGATAGCTCTACTACAACCATAACTGTCGGACGTCCGAAATAATTGAATATTTAAAAACATACTTTAAATAATACAGAGTTAAGTCGTTGATCTATTTATCAGTTATCGACGTAAATAAGCGCAAGTGTGGTTATTTATTAATGAACTATGAAAGTAGGATGAAACATTTTACTTGGCGGTAGGGCTTTGTGCAAGTCCGTGCATCGCATAATACATCGCGTAGCAGGCATATTTCTAGTAATGTATAACGATTACGATACGCTCCCGATTCAATTCCAGTCCAACTTTGTAAATTACAAAACTGGTATAGCTTTACCATATAGCGTAATGTTAAAACGAAACTTCATTGTTAAATTGTATCTCAGTGGTATATAAATTAAACTAGTAACGATAACTATAATTCGATTTCGATAAAATTACAATTTGTTAGCAGAATTAGTTCCTGATAGTACTTAGCATTTTTACTTAATTACGTTTATAATTTATAACTGAATTTTACAATAAAGCATATACGATTAATAATAAAGCATAAACGAAATATTTCTATATTTATCTTATCCTAAGCAGTGGGACATAAGAAAAGTCTTAGTTAATAGGGATAATGATGTTAATAATGAATTTATATTTAGATTATTAATTCAAGTTTAATCTTTTGCAAAGCTTATTTTGTTTACTTCATAGCTTTGCACAATTCTCTTGTCTTGGTAATGAGAAAAATAAATGTTTGAATTATTAAATTAACGCAAGAGATTCTTGTAAACCCTGTTTACGTTGTAAAAATAAATCAAGTTAAAAATTAAATATTTTCATTTGTTAAGACTTAAACGTCGTTGTCGTAATTATTTAGAATTCTGTACAATTTATGTAAAAATTTAAATAGTTTTATACCTTACTAATTTCCGTCCGCGGCGGGTTTGAAGATGTCCTGTATCTCTTTTTGTAATCCTGAAAAATTGTTTACGAAATTGAATGAGTTGAGTAGTTGAGTAGAATCGGTTGAATAGTTAATACGTGAAGCTTAACAAACGACTGAACAAACTCACTGTCGCATTTATAATAATAGTTAGGACTTCAAATACATTTATACACTCAGTCGGGGTCTATTCAATTTATTGGTTGTGAAACGATAAGTCTAATTTAGACTCGAACTCGTTGTTTGGTGATAGCTATTACGATGTTAGTCTGATCTTCTACCGCACATATAGTACTGTATCGCTCAATCTAGTGCGATATTTTTGTCACTTTCTCTTTTACAGTATATAAGAAGCGTAATAAGCTTATCATTTATACACTTATATAATATAATTGCAATACCTATATTTTTATTTCGTGGTAGGGCTTTGAACAAGTCTGGGTAGACACCATCCACGCACATCATATATTCTACCACTAAGCAATAATGTTTGGTATTGTTGTGTTCCAGTTTGAAGGATGATTGAACCAGTGTACAGTCCCAAGGGACGTAACATGTTAGTTTTTTGGCGCATTGGTGATGTATGGGATGGTTAATATTTGTTACAGTGCCAATGTCTATGGGCGGCTGTGACCACATAATAGCAGGTAGTCCGCACGCCAGCCGGCTACTCATCATGTCATGGATGAAGGCCCCTCCCAAGGATTCATTTTGACCGGTCTTGCGCTGCCTGCATACAATTGTGACCGAAAAATAAGACATAGTATTTATATAATTTTGCTCTTATTTAATGCAATAGTTTCAAGCAAAAATATGTGACGCTATTTTATTCATATTTATTCTGAGCAGCGTTGATTAAACTTTTACTGGATGATAAGCTTTAAACACCTCAAAGCAAGGGTCTCGGTGGGTGGCAACCGTCATTTTAGAATTAGGCGTTAAATTGTATAACTCTGTTAATCTCTTAATTGAAGTTTGAGAATGAGTTTGTGTAAATGTAAATATTAGGTTGACTTAATGTACCTTATATTATTAAACTCATATGCGGAATATTTTGGTTTAATGTTTATACAAATCATTACTTGACATTACAGTTACTTTATCTTTTTTATATATTCTAATGCGTTTGCTACCAAGATGCGAATGAACAGCTGCGAGATAAAAAATGTAATTTTTTGCAATTTCTTTTTTTACGTCAATTGAAATGTTTATGTATCAGAAGGCCAATTCCACTAATGTAAAACGCTTATTAACGTCTCGATTCGATTCCGATCCAGCTTCGATTATTCCTCATTAAACCGAATCGGTATGATGTTATCATACCGATTTGAGTTTTTTTATAATAGCCGATATTTAACTTTTTCGTAAATAATTTACAATTACTCGGTGATAGGACTTTGTGCTAGCTCGTCTGGGTAGGTACCACCTACTCATCAGATATTCTATCGCAAAGAAGCAGTACTTTGTATTGTTTTGTTCCTATTTGAAGAGTGAGTGTGCCAGTGTTATTACAGGCACAAGGAACATAACATCTTAGTTCCCAAGGTTGGTGGCGCATTGGCGATGTAAGCGATGGTTATCATTTCTTACAATACCATTGTCTATGGTCGTTGGTGACTACTTATCTTCAGGTTTCCCATATGCTCGGCCACCTACCTACATAGTATAAAATAAAAATCTATAAAGTTACTGGCAGAGCTCAGTTATACCTAACTTTGTACAAAGTTTTTCTCATCTATATAATTCATCATTCATTCAATATCTCAGTATATAATTCAGGGTAAATAAAAAAAAATATATACATATAACCGTACTTTAAACTACGTAGAAAAAAATTTTTTTTTCATATAATCCCAATTCTATTATTGTATTGGATGGGCCTTGATGCCTGAAGAATAAAGATATTATTATTATTATTATTAATGGTTTGATTCGACGGTCGCATATTGTGGTTAATCGAACTTTTTTTATCAGAGATGAATTTGTTAAGTATAAAGACATCAAGTTCGCCGACCGAGAATATAGCACATAATTTTATCGCGACAAACGGTCTGTATGAAATTTATCTGTCCCTTTATAGGATAACAAAAAAAAAAGTTCTTAGCGAATTTAGTGAAGTCCCCTCGGTCAAAGGTCGCTTCCCTTGGGACGAGTGACTTATGCGTTCGGGTTGAACACTTCGGAGCTAACAATGCCGATATTCAATAAATTCATTTCGAAGGTTTTGGTTTTATTCCAAGCCCATAATTATGTTTTCAGTTAAAAATCTATTTATCGTATAAAATTACAAAACAAATACAGTTATTGGTAATATTTTTTACTAGTTTTTGATAATTTTTATTATTATAATTCTATGTTAAGCAGAAGTTAGTAAGGTTATTCGTTAAAATTACAAACATAATTATAAAATAAAATACGCGCTCATTACTATCCAGACAATAAGTATTGTTACCAATGGTGTAACGTTTTATCATTAAAACTAATTGGGAAAACATAATTACAATTGTTTTAAGAAACCATTGACACAACTAATGATAACAATGACTTTATAATAATTGAATAAAATATCAGTTCAATTCAAGTTAAAACACTGTCTGTGACAGCACTTCCGAAGTGTTCTATTTTTAAATCGGTAGAATTGCATTGAGTATTTGAATGGGCCACAGGCTACGGTGAGCTGACGGTGAAATTGTTCGGTCCATAACGAGAGCGCACAAAAATTATGCAACCGGCGACCGTTTTAATAACGGGCAACTGGATTAAGCCCGTAATACACATATAAATGTTTGTGAAATGGTCGCATTTAAAAATAATTTTGAATTGGAAGTTTGAGTTTTACTGTCGTTTCCTTTGTACTATTTATGTTTTTTGACGTGATACCGTCTTATAAATCGATGAACGCCGCCTGCACGCACGAAATGCATGACTCATTGTCACGTTCCGCCTGAGCCGAACGTGCAAGCGAGAGCGCGGAACAAGCGATAGAGAGGCACGATCGGTCTAAGCGTTCGGCTTGTGACGCATCTATCTCTCTTCCACTCCATCGGCCGATGCGTCCGAGTATTCATCAATGTTTTCTTATGACGTTATTACGTAAAATTATTGTCGTCCGTAAACCGACTTTACAGACACCCATTTGTTTTTTGATGTGAAACATCTATAGCCGCGGGTTAAACTGATTGTTGGCATGGCGACGCATTCCGTGGCGACGCATCGTCACGCTATACGATGGTATATATATATATATATATGCGTAGTAGTGCGTACGGTGTGGCGAAATAATTCATATTAAACATTTAATAAAATTAAAATATTTAATAATTTAATCAATTAATAATTTTAGATTTATTTAATTCAGGCAACTTCGAGTGTAACGATTACTGAAGTCACTGAGTAAAAGAATTAAAGTGTCGCAACTTGAAATAAATTTTTGAATTTTAATTTAATATAAATTTTAAACAAACCGTCATAATTTTATTTCATTCGATGTTTCACATCTGCCAGGCGTCCCGTGACGGCTATCATTTTTTTTTAAGTTATACTTTACTTTTCATGGCAACAGCAAAGGAAAACATAAATGTTATATTCATAAAAAATAAGTAACATATCATTGTACATACATTCTTATTAATAAAAATAATACTTTTTCAAAGGCCACATATAATAACTAATAAATTAATATATATATTTTTATATTATTTTTGAAAGAATACAATCATCTTATTTTCCATATGAGAGCGGTGTGTGGCGCCGGCTTTGTTTAGTACCGAGAAATACTTTGTGTGTTGAATTTGTTGTAACAGTATATAATACCGCTATTGTCTTGGTCTGACCTATAAACTGGGAGTTACAATAGAAATTATATATTATATCATCGTTTTTTCGAACCATGAAGGTCATGTTTATAATTTTACCACGTTATGTAATCTATACATACTAATTTTTTTTAAATATCCTGGGACATTATTCACATGAGGCCATCTGATCCCAAACTAAGCAGAGTCTGTACTATGGAAAACAGACAACTGATATACTTACATATACTATTGATAACCTCGGGACAAACAGACATGTTCATGCACATAAATGACTGTCCTGGGTGGGAATCGAACCCACGACCTGCGGCGTGAAAGGCAAGTATCTTACCAACCACGCTTACCGATCTCACGCACACATTAAATCACTTACAATAACAAAATATCTTACGCTGACGTCATCTGACGTTCGAAATTTTACGCTTACTCGTGAAACTTGAAGTCTCAGTTAGTCCCTACCGTGTACTAAGCGCAATGCTTACACATCAAAAACAATTGCGTTAGATAGCCCATTTATTGAGAAATATAGTAGACTATACAACATCACTCCAGGGACTATATCAATATTTTTTTTACATTTCCTCCGTACATGCTTAGCTATAAAAATGTATGTGTAAATAAAAAAAATACCGAAAACTAGATTATTAAAAAAAACTCTATACGAAGTTTACCGTAATATTTACAATTACATTATAAAAGAACCGACGTTTAATTAACTATATTTTCAGTACATTCCTTTAGCTTAATTACCATCTCCTCTTGGCTTTGCATTTAAATGTACTTTAATACTGAATGAAATTAGTGTTTCTTACGCCGTGTGAATACTGAACCAAAAAGGTTTGTAATGTGTTTCAAAATTTGGTTACTCTTAATTTTGTTTTGAATTATCCAATGTAAATAGAACTTGACTATAAGTCATCCTACTATACTACAGTATTAATGGTAGAACAGCTGATTAATTGTACCCATACTGGTTGGTACTACCCATACTGGTCGATATAAAAAACTATCTCCACTTAATAGATTCATTTGTTATTTATTACATTATTTAATAGTAAATTTAACAAGCTTTACGAAATAAATAATTGGATAAAGGATGAATATCTTATATATCAAATAGATTTTATTATGTATATATCCTGGAACCGAAGGAAGGTTCTTTAATTCGTTGTAATGCTGTGTTTTAGTTTGAAGGGTGACATAGTCAGTGATTTACATACACCATCCAGGTTTGTGCCGACATGTTCAGATTCCAAATCCAAATTTTGTCTGACTTATTAACTTCGATAAAGCTATGTTATTAATAAATAAATTACCATCGCATTACCTAATTTAAATAAATATTAATAATTTTAATTATATATATATATATATATATATATATATATATATATATATATATATATATATATATATATATATATATATATATCACAGACAGATATAATAGACATAATTACAGTTAAACATTTAGCATAAAATAAAAATAGTTTTAAAATTTGAGTTACGCATAGCATCTATACTTTATTACTTCATTTAGTGATTCAAGCTTCCGGGTTATTTAGACCTGCGCGTTTTGTACTCTGTGCCCTTTTCTGTAGCGTGTATGCAAAATAAGGTGAGAGATAGGTGCGAGTGTGTTACAACTTATATTTCGCATTTTCGCCCGCTGTACGTCGCTGCTATCGCCTATCGAAATTTCAGCTGAAATTGAAGTTGCAAGACCTGTGTATCTGACCGTGGTTGAGTAGTTAAGGTGTACGTAACAAACAAACTCACTTTCGTATTTATAGGGTTTTCCATTAAGGGCGCTTGATCTTTGAAATGCAAAAAAAAATACATGTAGGAGAGATATTTGCGAATTTTTTTTTTATTTGGAAGGTCTATCGACCCCATTATGTATGGAATATGACATCATTCAAATGACCGCCACGGCTTCGGTTGGTGGCGCGCACACGAAAGGTCCAATTTTCGATGACTCTGGCGCACAAATCGGGCTGTATTTGAGCGATGGCGTGGCGTATGTTGACTTTGAGGGCATCGGTGGTTTGCGGCTTGTTGGCATAGACCTGCGACTTAAGAAAACCCCACAAGAAAAAGTCCAGCGGGGTCAAATCGCACGATCTCGGTGGCCAGTTCACGTCGCCTCCGCGCGAGATGACCATGTCCAGAAATTGCTCGTGCAGAACTTCCATCGTAGCGTGTGCTGTGTGGCACGTAGCGCCGTCCTGTTGAAACCACATGTTGTCCAGATCCATATTCTCGATTTCAGGCCAAAAGAAGTTGGTTATCATCGACCGGTATCGCTCACCATTGACGGTGACGGCCACACCATTATCGTTTTCGAAAAAATACGGACCAATCACGCCTCCGGCCCAAAATCCGCACCAAACAGTCACTTTCTGCGGGTGCATTGCCACTTGGTGAACCTCGTGTGGATTGGTCTCGTCCCAAATACGGCAATTTTGCTTGTTGACATAGCCATTCATCCAAAAATGCGCCTCGTCGCTGAAGATGATTTTTTTGCCAAAATCGGCGTCAACTTCCAACTGCTCTAATGCCCAGTCAGCGAACACACGGCGCTGTCTATGGTCATTAACCTTGAGCTCTTGGGTCAGCTGGATCTTGTACGGGTGCAGGCTCAAGTCACAACGCAAAATTCGCCAAGTTGTCGTCTGCGAAAGGCCGAGTTCCTGTGCGCGACGCGGAATTGACTGCCGCGGGTTTTCGAGGACACTGTCGCGCACAGCGGCGATATTCTCGGCAGATCTCGCGTTACGTTGACGCACGGGAACCGGCTGATTGTTAACTGACCCGGTTGACTCGAATTTGTCCACCAATCGACGGATAGTCGACTCGGCAGGACGATCATCGCGACCGTAAAACGGGCGAAGTGCGCGGAACGTTGCTCGAACTGAAGACCCATTTTCATAAAACAATTTTATGATTTGCACGTGCTGCTCGACACTGTAACCTGCCATGGTGGTTTGGAAGGACGGAATGAATATAACACACTGCATTTGACAGCTGTCACTCAAACAACATGGCCGCAATCAGCTGTCAAAGTTCAAGCGTCCCTATTAGAAAACCCCTTATAATGTTACTTAGACTCCACTATTAAACCATCTTATCATGGTTGGCTACGCGACGAAATCAAGATGTTTTCAAGTTGTCAACCCTTTCAAGTTTTTTATTAATTCATTCGTTTTCCTGTTTTTGTCAATGTCATATAGAAATTCTAAAAAGGAAACGAACTTCAAAAATTATCGCCTCTTCACTACGAGGATACTCACAATCATCACAAACATCTGCGTGTTCTATCCACATTTATATAAAACAGCAATTCCAAATAGCTTGAAGCTGTTATGGAATATTACGTAATTTATTAAGACGTACATTTTAACTCAAATGTTATTGAAATGTAACAAACGTCAAAGTAAACAGAAGTCTTTGAAGGGAGAAAACAATGTGTTCTTTGTACTATAAGTAAACGTGAAATTAGGTCGAGAAGGTTTGAATAAGTAATTTGAAAAAGATATAATATAAATATCATGTATGAGTGGAGAAGGAAGATGGGATCGACACAGATTTCGACGGATTTACTACGAGTAAATCCGATAATAAGCGATAATAACATGATAATAGGCGTACGGCGTTTGATAGAAAACGGACGTATTTAGTTTATTATATATATGTTATGTCCCTTATGCCTTAAGTTACTCTGGCTCACTAACAATTAGCTGGAAGCTGAGGACGAAGCCTAAAAAATATATAATAATTACTGGAAAATTTTAATTTACTCACCAAAAATTAATGAATACGAAACAATAATAGTTTAATAAATAAATAAAATATTTAATACATTCGAATCGCTATTTTTAAACAGCCTTTAATTATTATTTTGTTACACATGTTTAATGTTACTTTAAATGAAAATCAAATTAGTTAATTTTTAACAAAACGCTACTGCTAAGTTAGTGGGCAGATCTCAAGTCCTGGGTTTGAACACCGTTCTTATAAGTGGTAGATATGTCACACATCCATTTTTCGACAAGGATAAATAGCCCACACTTTGATATCATAATCTCACAAATATAATTGTGTACTCAGGTAATTGTGTATTTGTATTTCCGTAGTTTAAAAAAATGATCGAGATAATTAGTACATTTGATTAAGTATTTACTATTAATAATCAGGCCTTGTTTAGCTTAAGTTCCACACAAATAATTTATAAATATGTAATGTCTTTAATAAATATTTTAGTTCACGTTAATTATAAGTGTATCTTATATTAAAAGTTGCAACACTACAGGATATGAACTTGTACCCCTCGGGCATTGCGTCCAAGTCGCTATCTTCCAATTATTCAAATTTCATGTTTTCTAAGTGGGGCAACTTTTTATATTAGTATCAAATTTTTATCCATCGTATTACCCGCGGGTATATATTATAACATCGTATATAATCCTTTGTATAAAATTACCTATGACGACGTTTTATGGTACCGCCCAAGGATATCTGAGTTTTATTATCTAATAAAGAAATTCCTGCACAAATTTTGTAATCGTAAGACAGAAAATATTTTCGCAATTCAATATTCCAGATTTATAGCCAACATTGAGAACATGCCTTTTTAACATCAACAAGAATTTTTAAATCTTAAAATATTTGTGATTTTATTTTGGCAAGTTCGTTATTAAAACAACGAGAGGTGTCGTAGGC
Organism: Nymphalis polychloros; assembly: GCA_905220585.2. Taxonomy (NCBI): domain Eukaryota; kingdom Metazoa; phylum Arthropoda; class Insecta; order Lepidoptera; family Nymphalidae; genus Nymphalis; species Nymphalis polychloros. The sequence continues at coordinate 3,502,394 of HG992253.1, forward strand.
CGTTTGAAACGAAGTTTCTTTCGATTTATATTATTTATTAAATGAGAGATATGTAATTAAATAAATGAAATAGGTTTGAGAGTTTAGAGAAAAATAGAATGTTAATAAAATTGTAATAGCTAAATGTATAGGCATACAGCTGACGTCTTCGCCGCACGTTTATGCTGACTCACTCTCCAATTTGGAATACAATAATACTAAGTATTTGTGTTTGCATACGTGTATGGGTGGTACCTAACCAGATGTGCTTGCATAAGCGCAATATAAATATACGCTTGGAAGTACAGAAGCACACATTCTATATCAAAATTGTTGTGACAGTCGAAGTCTTATACTTTGATCTAATTCTCATTAAATGAAAATGATCTATATCTTTGAAATGTTAGGATAAAAACTATGCAACGTAGTAATGTGACAGCGCCATTCTAATGTAATTAATGTCGTGTCATTACAATCGCACGGATTTTTTTGAATGGTCATATGTTCACGGACCAGCTTCTGTAAAATTGTAATTTTGTAGGATAGACTATTTCACATTCTAAATTTATTTAATTTCCTCATTATTAATTCAAGGTAAGTAGTTTTTTCTATTATTTTAAGCTATATAATATTATTATTTTATGTTGCTATTGTTTTTTAATTAATATATAAGATTCTTCTTCGCTTTATATGGTAATAATACAGATTGGAAAATGAGCTAGATAGTAAATAGTCACAACCACCTATAGGAGGCGCTGTAAGAAATACAAACCATTCCTTACATCGCCAATACACCACCGACCCTGGGACAAATACGTTTTTAATTACACCGGTTCACTCAAACTTAAAACCGAAACACAACAATACTAAAAAGTTATTTTTATTTGTAGAATCAGAGACGAGAGGGAAGTACCACACTTCTCGAATCACCAAAATGTATTGAAGTTGACTAACAAGAAAATGTATTGAAGTTGACCGTAAGTAGCAGACGTATGGTGACATTTATAACCCAAATGAACCTGCACTAAGATCTACAATTTGAATGTGATGTTCTACTTATTGACATAAAAGGTATGAAACGAAGACAAAAGACCTGACTGAATATTAGTAAGTAGCTTAAGATTTAGGGCAAGACGAAAGTCGGCAGTTTCATTGTATGAAACTGCTATGCCATTATAAGATATATAGGCTAACGTCTAAAATAAGTTCACTTTAAAGTTAATTTGCATTATTTGTATACAATTCACTTGGATTAGATTGTATGTCAAGATTCATATTGTAAAGAAACGGTAGCGTCATCTATTTGACATTTTCTCAAATAATGTGGGACCGAAACTAAATCATACAATAGGTACTTGATAATTATCGTTTACAAAGTTTTATATTATGTTTTAAAAACTTTAGTTATGAAATAAATATATCTATATGTATGTAACATAGGCCAGTAATCGTTAAAACATTTCAATTTCACAAGCTTAATGATTATTTCTAAACTTAAAAAGTTTTAATAACGCACGATGTATCTTGTGATATACATAGTTCCGCCGTTAGCCACTATGCGGCGTTGTTGTTCTAATTTAATAACGATTTCAATATTTTTAATTGCATTATTATTATTTTTAATTTATTATACATATAAAAATACTATTACAGATGCCTATAAAGATGACTTACTCTACTCGATAAGAGATGGCGCTAGTTGTAGTATATCATGAATATCAAAAGCTTTAATTGCAGAAATGTAATCTAATTGGATAGTACGAGTAAACAATATGCCTATTAAGCTCGTGAATTACGTGGCTTTGTTTGCGTATATTCTAAGGTAAGCCGGCGAGATCATCATTAAAATAATAAATAGGCAAACTCTATTCCGTCACGTCAGCAAATAAATTTGGTGTTTGATTAGCTAGTAAGTGAACTTTGGGAATCACTTTATACAATGCTTAGTTGTTGTTGAGCTTAACTTTATACTATTGTAGTTAGTTATAAGAGCGAAGGTTTACGTATCGTATTGTAAAATAAGCAAAAAGAAAAATTATTGTGTACACAATTTAACAATTACATTACATTTACAATCATTTAAATTCTAGATAATTAATTTGTTTTTGTTCCTTGTAATTCCTAGTTACAATAAATAATAATAATAATAATGAATGCAATTATTTCAAAAATATTCTTAAAAAAATATTTTAAAGAATATATTTGACTAATAATTTGGTCATTAAAGTGCATTTTCCTTCATACATCTATTGTATGTATTTCAAAATATTTACTTCATACTTGGTGACATGGCTTTGTGTAAGTTCGTCTGGGTAGGCTAGGTACAACTCGTCATACATTCTCCCGCCAAGCGGCAATATTTAGTTAATTAATATTTTTGTGTTCCGGTTTTGAGGGTGAGTGAGCCAATGTAACTACAAGATCATAACATTTTATTTCCCAAGGTAAGTGTCGCATTGGTGATGTAAGGAACGGCTTATATTTGTAACAATGATCATGTCTTTCATTTGCGCATCAGCCTTCCTATGTTATATAAAATATTTATATCTAATACATATCATCCTCTGTTGTACTATATAATTATAGGTGAAAATATTATCGATTATTAAAGTTAAATCAACGTCACGAATGAAAGCCGACGATAACATCGCATGCACACGTTTCATTCATATTTTATTACTTCATCGCTACCTGACCGGTTACATGTAACCAGCTATCAGTTTATTAAAACAGTCACAGGTTGTCAACAAAAAGTTCCGACAAACGACGAGACAAACAGTGGCGACCACGTTTTTTTTTTACAGGGATGTGACACAGTGTCGTAAAGGATAACGATTTTATACACACAGATGATAATGGCCGAGAATAGAAGACGTGAGTTAATGAAAGTGATATGTCACAAATTCGTTATTTTATAAAAATGAGCATCAAATTTGAATTCTTATTTGTGAATATTTGAACTTATGTGTGATTTGTATATAAAAATACTGTGTTGTGTCACAAAAAAAGCTTACAATTTTTAAAAATGTAATCGGTATATAACACTTTAATAATATGTATCGATTTATTCTAATTGCGCGTTTCTATTTTTACTGATGTAATCAATAAAATCCACAAATTGAAAATGAAATGAAAGTAAGAAATGAATGAATGTAATTTTCATGACATTTTATTTATTTAACTCTAATGACAATATACATTTTTATTTGACATAATAATGAATAGCTTATGCTTAAGGATATTGTCAGTGCATGTTACAGTTTACACTTTCAAATGTGTTTTTATTAAGGCTATATAGTTGAAAGGCTTATATTAAAAATAAAAATTATCTATTTGACTAGTGATAATTTTGAATGACTTACTTAATCGAATATTGTTAAAGTTAAATACTTAATTTCTTGTAGACTGTGTGTATGATGTATAAGTAAGTTAATAAAATAGTAAGGGCGTCTTGTTTTTGAACACACCTGCTTAGAATCTTGATATAAAATTTCCAGACATCGAAATCCAGTTAGTAAGACCTCTCGCTTGCTTTATAATGCACATTTGTGCTACAATACAGAGTGGAGGTGAAAATTTCACGGTTCTACCGAATTTGGTCGATGCGGGTGAAAAGAAAAAAATATTGTAGACAACAAAAGCGCGCTTTTACATATTTTGATTCGCTGGGGTATAATGTTTAGGCATATTTTATATTTCATTGTCAAGTCCTAAAAGCGGAGATTCGACTTTCATTTTTACTTTATGTATTTTTTTTCAAAATGAAGTTCGGATAGTGGCTCTAGTGCACGTTAGCATGCAGGGAACATTATGCGAACTAATCAAAAAATGCTAACGTGCAATATTACATGGATGTTATATAGGTAGGCACAAATGTTTTGATTGCGCTGTAAAATCAAAAAGTTCCGCCATACATTAACAAACTTTTATATTAATTAGGAGATGAGTTGTTCTTGTTTCCTGTGTGGATGTTATTGTTAAAGCGAAATTTTGAAAGTAATTAATAACAAAGTCCCTCAGCCGCGTTTGTCTGTTTGAATGAAACAAACTCATAATCCACCGCGGATTTTCATATGGTTTTTACCGTTGGATGGAGTGGTTCATAAGCACGTTTAAGTGTACATTTTATTATGACGATAATCGTTGAAGATATCGGGAAAATATGCTGACTGTGAATTTCACTGGTGTGGGCCGCGTTCGCCAGTAGAAGTACATGTATTACGATATAATCGTTTTTTGTATACCTTTAATCTACCTTTGCGAAGCCTGGAGCCCAATTCTACTAACACAATTGTCACATTATCGGATTCGAATCGAAATATAATCGTTGACGTTTAGCTTTTTCCCTAATTATACTAATAAAACGATTCAGTTGCGATTCGATTCGTCTTCCATGGAACGTCAAAAGTTAACAATTAAGTTTGACTTTGACATGGTTTTTGTATATGTATTGTGATTCGGTTTAATGAGGAAAATAAAAGAAGCTGGATCGGAATCGAATCGAGAACGTCAATAAACGTTTTAAATTAGTGGAATTGGGGGAATCGAGTAACTAGTAAACAATAGGTTCAAAACGTACAAACGCGGCGTTATCATTACCGCCATCTCTTCCAGATTTCACTTTCTTGTAAAAATAAAAGAAAAAACGAACATAGAATTAAATTAAATTTACATTTGCAACAAATGTATTTGTTTTATATAATTATGGCGGTGACTTGTTACCAATTTCATCCGAGTAGTTATCTCTTTCCACTATTCAGACGTTATTTGCGATTTGTATGAAATGAAAAGAGCGCCGTCTAGTGACAATAATTAAAATTATTGTAAGCCGAGCTGGCCCAGTGGTAAGAACGCGTGAATCTTAACCGATGATCGTGGGTTCAAACCCGGGCAAGCACCACTGAATTTTCATGTTCTTAATTTGTATTTATAATTCATCTCGTGCTTAACGGTGAAGGAAAACATCGTGAGGAAACCTGCATGTGTCTAACGGAGCAGTAACTACAAAACCGATATATGAAACGCGTAAATACCGCTTGCAACGTTATAAATACTTAACTAAGTTATCAGTTAGTAAAAATTGTTTCACAAGAGCCGACATGGCCTAGTTACGAACATGTGAATTTTAGCTGAAGATTATGGATTCATAGCCGGCGCCACTGACGTCATGAGCTTAATTTGTGGTTGTGCAATATGGTGAAAAATTAGTTAACCTGATGCATGTGCTCACGTATTTGTATAGGGCATGCATGTGTAGTTTTTAATCTGACCGACATAGCTGAATAGTGGAAAAAGATCCAAACCTACTACTCAAAAATGACTGCTTTGCCCAGCTTGCAACAGTGAAAAATTTATTTTATGATCTTTTCAAGGAGGTACATTACAGTAATTTTTTATTCCATTCCTAATAAACTTATTTCTTTTTATACAATTATTCTTGATATTTTATTCAAAGACAGATCATTTTAAGAGAAAAAAATAATGCATAAAATCAACTATTGATTTTTAAATTATGATAAGAGTACAATCAGACAGCACTTCGAGCTTCCTTTGCGGTGATGTTATATAAACAAATATTATTGGTGGAATTATTAATTTAATCTGGATTTCAGGTTTAAAAGAAAAAAGTCATATAGATTTTTAAATAAACTGTAGAAAATATAGTTTAATTTATATTAATTTGGTTAAGATAATAATATATTGTAAGAATAATCAAGCAAATATGTTCCTTCTGGTTAGCATATTTAAGAATTAATTTAAAATTATTTCTTCTATTCATTATTTTTGGTGTTGATCGGATACTTACGAATAATGAAGATAAAGTGGTCACGGTGTCGGAAATCCTGCAGGTGGATTTAAAGTCGATACACTTCACGGCTCCTTGGAAAAAAATTCCAAAAATTTTGAAGCAAAGATTAATACTTTGTAAGAAATGCCTCTTTCTAATTTTTATGTAAATGTTTATTTTGCCTCATAACAGATATCATAGACAAACTATTTGCATTTGATATTGTGCAAACACTTTATTAGGTCTCACCCAGTTTTTTATCTCTTTCGATGCCTGATTGATGGAAAGTTACTAGCACCGTCCATGGAAATCTGCAACAAAGGAGATCTTGCAAGTGTGTTTTGAAAAAGAGGGCCTTTAAAAAAGAAGTAGGCTCTCCATAAATGTACCCAGGTGATATCTGTTAACATTTATTATACCACCAAACAACAATAATTGGCATTGTGGCGTTCCGGTTGGGTGGATCAGCCAGTGTTTTAAATACGAGGGCAGAAAATATTGATTCCATAGATGACATTAAAACAAACCTGTACATCTGACGAGAACGTAAAAAATCTTTATATATATATATATATATTTTTTTTTTCTTGTTGTTTCTAATACATGTATGTAAGCTGAATAATATTTAAATTTAGAATAAATGAATACAATTTTTAAAAATATCATATTATGGCTATTTAATCGCATTACTAATTAAACCCCTTGAACTCGCTCGACGATCGAAAGGCTACGTGCCCGCCCCGGGCCCCGCAGACTATCAGGAAAGCCAACCTTACGGTGGTTTACCTGTAACTAAGCTCATATTTCTCTTTGATATAATTATAATCTTAATATATGTTAAATTTGCTTCAGATAATGATTTAGAAATCTCCCTGCTCTATATTGTAAGCACTTACTTAATAATACTTAATAATCATAGTTTCGATTAAACTCGATCTATATTCTTTAATAATAATAGCAGTCGCTCTAAATTGGAACATAACTTATTTATATTACGAATAATTTTAGTAAGAGCTTACATTTTGATAATGAAGGCCGTTTATAATTAAACACAATCATATAAATGTAACCCATTTGATGTGACTTCCGATTAATAATATATATCATATCAAACCCCAATTATTTGATTCATTTTGTTATTTGACATACCTTTATGATAGTGGATTGAAATGATAAACGTCATGAAAAAGTAATGATGTAATTGAGAGACTTTTATTTATTATAATATAGGGTTTTCCATTAAGGGCGCTTGATCTTTGAAATGCAAAAAAAAATACATGTAGGAGAGATATTTGCGAATTTTTTTATTTGGAAGGTCTATCGACCCCATTATGTATGGAATATGACATCATTCAAATGACCGCCACGGCTTCGGTTGGTGGCGCGCACACGAAAGGTCCAATTTTCGATGACTCTGGCGCACAAATCGGGCTGTATTTGATCGATGGCGTGGCGTATGTTGACTTTGAGGGCATCGGTGGTTTGCGGCTTGTTGGCATAGACCTGCGACTTAAGAAAACCCCACAAGAAAAAGTCCAGCGGGGTCAAATCGCACGATCTCGGTGGCCAGTTCACGTCGCCTCCGCGCGAGATGACCATGTCCAGAAATTGCTCGTGCAGAACTTCCATCGTAGCGTGTGCTGTGTGGCACGTAGCGCCGTCCTGTTGAAACCACATGTTGTCCAGATCCATATTCTCGATTTCAGGCCAAAAGAAGTTGGTTATCATCGACCGGTATCGCTCACCATTGACGGTGACGGCCACACCATTATCGTTTTCGAAAAAATACGGACCAATCACGCCTCCGGCCCAAAATCCGCACCAAACAGTCACTTTCTGCGGGTGCATTGCCACTTGGTGAACCTCGTGTGGATTGGTCTCGTCCCAAATACGGTAATTTTGCTTGTTGACATAGCCATTCATCCAAAAATGCGCCTCGTCGCTGAAGATGATTTTTTTGCCAAAATCGGCGTCAACTTCCAACTGCTCTAATGCCCAGTCAGCGAACACACGGCGCTGTCTATGGTCATTAACCTTGAGCTCTTGGGTTAGCTGGATCTTGTACGGGTGCAGGCTCAAGTCACAACGCAAAATTCGCCAAGTTGTCGTCTGCGAAAGGCCGAGTTCCTGTGCGCGACGCGGAATTGACTGCCGCGGGTTTTCGAGGACACTGTCGCGCACAGCGGCGATATTCTCGGCAGATCTCGCGTTACGTTGACGCACGGGAACCGGCTGATTGTTAACTGACCCGGTTGACTCGAATTTGTCCACCAATCGACGGATAGTCGACTCGGCAGGACGATCATCGCGACCGTAAAACGGGCGAAGTGCGCGGAACGTTGCTCGAACTGAAGACCCATTTTCATAAAACAATTTTATGATTTGCACGTGCTGCTCGACACTGTAACCTGCCATGGTGGTTTGGGAGGACGGAATGAATATAACACACTGCATTTGACAGCTGTCACTCAAATAACATGGCCGCAATCAGCTGTCAAAGTTCAAGCGTCCCTATTGGAAAACCCCTTAGTATCCGACCGCGGGTGCGTTGCAGGTTTTAGTAACCCTTAATTACGTCCTTGTCTGTACTGACAACGTATTTCGCGTTTATACTAATATTAGTTTACTCAGTGGTATAGCTTTGTGCAAGCTCGTCTGGATAGATACCACCTACGCATCAGATATTCTACCGCAAAATAGCAGTACATTGCGGTGGTAGATTTATGACAAGTAAGTGTAATACTTGAATATTAAATAAAGATTTTTGACTTTGACTTTTGATTGTTGTGTTCCGGTTTGAAGGTTGAGTGAGCCAGTGTAATTACAGGCACAAGGGATATAACATCTAAGTTCCCAAGGTTGGTGGCGCATTAGCGATGTAAGCGATGGTTAACATTTCTTATAATGCCATTGCCATATGCTCGCCCGCCTACCTATACAATAAAAATAAAAGTTAATATAATCCGGTGTCTCTAACGTTTAACGAGGAATGCTGAACGTGCTCCAGAAAGTCTACGGTTTCTACCATCATTAAGATGTACGCGTCGAAATCATGTCACCGACTTATAAATAAATAAATCTAGATAAATAAAAACCGCATTATATAAAAATAAAAATATAACTAACAGTCACGGTTAATTAAGAAGACGATCGTAATTAATATATATTTAAAAAAAGAACACGTATTTGTATTCAAAATGTTTCCGTCCTTTTATTCTTTGATAATAAAAACATAAGAATTGTTTTCACCTTGCTTAGCGGCAAGGTGACAAAATACTTTGATCGCTAAAGCCTTATCTCGGCTGAAGGTGGCGTTGGAACAAAACATATCCAGTCTACCGATAAGAGACGACTTCAAGACGGTGTTAATTGGCTAACTGCTTCGAACCTTAAGATCTAAACGATAACATAAATTGAGCAATTAGAACAACCGACTTCCAATTCGTTTATAATATATTGAAATAAGCTTATGTGAATATAATATTAGTAATAGAATTATTTAGATTAATAACTTTTTTTAAATCCCATCGGGGAATTCAATGCTGAAAGAATTTCAGTAACATTAACGCGAATCGAACGTCGTCTATGGATCAAAAAGTAATCATTTCCCTGATTATAATTTTAAAAAAAAATACGCGTATTATTAACTTTTATTTTGTGACAAATGTACATCAATGAAATCAATGATCAAATCAATCAAAATAGCAAAATAAATATTTCCTACTTCGTACTATGATAATTATAATAAAAACATACGTGATATGGAACATAAAATATTTAAAAATAGAATAAAAATAAAAATGACACGATCGAAAGTGACGTAAGCTGTGATAGATAAATATTCTATTAAGTTAATTAAATGATTGTAGTTGTATAAAGACGGAACACAGTTAGTTAATTCGTTCTCTAATTTATAAAGTAATAGTCAGAATTTATTTCTTTAATATGTAATACGTTTTCGAATTCCAACTAAAACATGACATTAAGTGAAGAACCCAACACGATTATATCTGGATTTGTCATCTAAGATGGCGCCTGACGCTTCGGTAAGAAACCGTAAAGGTTATCACACCTCTGCTAATGGATTCTGAATTAATTATTAACCTATAATTATCGTTCTCTCCAATAGTTTGAACTATTTTCTTACAGACTTTGAATTTATATATATAAGAATAAGTGAAAAGTTCAATGTTCGATAATATTGTATAGAAGTGCGTGCCCTCGTCAAATATAAAATCGTAAGTTGCAATGACAGCGACAGACACAAAGCGACTCATGTCATTGCTAATAGAATTTAAACGAGGTGGCCAAAAAATATATTCCACACACACATAGATAATAAATATATTGTACAATAAAAATTGCAAAAATGAATTACTACGTAGTTTTTAACCTCAGACAAGCCGAGATGGCCCAGTGGTAAGAACGCGTGAATCTTAACCGATGATCGTGGGTTCAAACCCGGGCAAGCACCACTGAATTTCATGTGCTTAATTTGTGATTATAATTCATCTCGTGCTTGACGGTGAAGGAAAACATCGTGAGGAAACCTGCATGTGTCAAATTTCACTGAAATTCTGTCACATGTGTATTCCACCAATCCGCATGGAGCAGCGTGGTGGAATAAGCTCCAAAACCTTCTTCTCAAAAGAGGAGAAGAGGCCTTAGCCCAGCAGTGGGACATTCACAGGCTGTTACTTTTTTAACCTCTCTGAACTTGGGAGTTTTTATTTCATAATATTATGCAATACAAGATAAATTTTAAGTACTGTTTGTCAAGTTCTACCATAATGGACTACAGAGAAAGACAATTAAAATAATTTGCAATTTTTTATTGCAAAATCATAATCTATATTGATGCTTATTGAAAGCAATCTTATTAAAGGATTTTATGAAAATGTTTACGTCTATTCTGTTGTAATGCAGTTTTTTTGAGTTTCTTATTTATATCAATTTAATTTTCCAATATATTCACGAATATAAAGCACCACAACTAATTGGTGTGAATTAAATTCGATACCTATGCAAACCGTCATACAGAAATTGGCCATGTCCTTTAATAACGAAATATAAAGTTCATACACTTAAATGTAGCATATATTCTGTAGGAACAAACTCAAGCAGAAAACGGTCGTGAAAAATGAGATGCGACTTTGACCATAATAATTAATAATGTTTGAAGAATGTACGTATCAAAATGGTACATCGCCGTAAGTCATTAATTGTCAACAGCTGGGATATATAATAGAATAGCACAGCTGGCATGGCTGGCAAATCACTTGAAAAACTAAGATATGATCTCGACTACGCTTATTCAGTCATTCTTGTTTTATTTGGTTAGTGTATTAATAGTTTAGTATATTATTCGAATTTATGCAGTTTTACTGAAGATTAGCCTATTATTATTATTATAACTTTGATATGTTCATTGAAATAAATCATTCACTTTAAAAATTAAATGTAATAAAAAAAATAAAAAACGTTAGAGGAATTCTGTCAGGTGTGGGGTTCGAACCCACGCTCCCTCTCGGGAACCAGAGCTTAAATCTGGCGCCTTAGACCACTCGGCCAACCTGACTTGGTACTAATGTTTGAAATTTTGCATGTGTACATTGAAACAAATTTCTTATCTTTTATCCAATAAAGCACTTGCTATTAAATAATACAGTATGTTCATAAATTCGATTTTTGACTACGTCAATTAAAATGTATACATACGTGTTTCAAAACATAACATATCACGAAGTGATATGATAAAATACGTACGCTCATATATTTCATAGATATACTTATCTAAATATATTTTACACGCTGTATATGTAACTACTACTAACGTACTAACAACAAAATATAAATATTTATTTTTATTCTTGACACCTATAAGCCTTGTCAGCTTGTTTGTATGTATTGTTTGTATGTAACTAAAAAATACAGGTGTACACAAATCTTTAAAGTTGATTTTCAACATCTATAATATTGTCGTGTTGCATTGATACTTTGTAGTTACAAACAAATCTAGAATCTATTACAAATGATCAACATATAGTTCGGGAAAGTTTGATGACTTGTAATGTAAAATTTACCTCTTTTCACATAGGATTAAAGTCGAGTTTTGTTTGTTCTATTAAGTACCTTGTATATTTCGATACAGCGGAAGGTTATTATTATTTATTCTAATCTGCATTATATTTTGAGATTGTTCCCAATTTGAAATAATAGCTGTATAAATAGCAAGGCCCACGATGACGTCATCAGTTTACTTTCGGAAGCAATACTGATTTCGGAAGAAATACATGTTTGGAACTTGTTGCTCCAGCGACTAAAGCAAACACCGTAGCTTTGTTATCTACTAAGCGATTTGGTATATAGAATTTCTGTATTTCGTATACTATGGTAATACGTAGCTCCTTATAACACGGCCTTGTATTTGCTCGTAACATTTTATTAGATCAGATCAGTGGGATGGTATAGCGTGAAGAAGTGCGAACCAGATTGTCATTGGAAAATGACTGTATGAATATTGCGCGTAAACAACAGCTTGATGTGGGACATAAGAGAAATACAACCACGGGTTGATGGGTTGATTCTTTACGTCATTGGTTGCTATTCAGCGAATGCAGGTCAGTTAGGAGGCTAGTCTTCTAGAAGTTGAGGAAACGTTGGCCAGCGAAGATCCTTGTCTTCAGTAAATGCCAGCCAAAAAGAACATCGCTGGGTTAGGTTAGTTTTTAACTTTATAACGTGCTTTGTTATTATTGTAATGAATACATAATATACAGTACAAGTATATATATGAAGTAAAATAACTATAATTATTTAAACCTCAACGGACAAAATGTTTATTTCGAAATATATAATTGATAAGGTGTTTTGACAGTTCATGTTATGTTCGTTGCCATTTAATTATTACCACTGTGATATTATTTACATTGAATACATTCAATTATTCGTAATGAATGATTCATACAAAATTTTCATTTTATATTAAAATTAACTGAAAGTTAATTGACTTTGATATAGTTTTCATTTTCAATTACATTATTTTCATTTCAATAATATTCAGTATTACAGTTAATGGATAATAATTATGATGTTTTTTATGAAATAGCGAAAAATTAAATTAGATGAAATTTTAAAAAAATGTGTTTCTTGCATCTCTTTCTATTTTTTATGTTGTGTTGCTTGTTTGTTTTTTTTATTGTGTGTTAGGTAGGCGGGCGAGCATAACATGGGCCACCTGATGGTAAGTGGTCACCAACACATAGACAAAGGCTTAGTAAGAAATGTTAACCATCGCTTACATCGCCAATGCACCACCAACCTTGGGAACTAAGATGTTATGTCCCTTGTGCCTGTAATTACACTGGCTCACTCACCCTTCAAACCGGAACACAACAATACAAAGTACTGCTGTTGTTGTAATTTTTTTAAAGATGCCTTGAGCATCAATATTTACATTTTTATTATCTATCTGTATTTCAATGAAAGACAAATGTGATATTTTATCGATTAGTTTGGATAGTTCTATTTAATAAAATAAAATAATAACCGCCTTTAAAAAGAAGTCTATTGTTTTAATCGCATACAGTCATCATTAAGTAAATTGCGGCGTCATTGGTTTGTTGCAGGATGAAGGGCAATTTCATTATAATTGTAAGCGGCTGTCTGATGTTCGTTCGCAATTATATTAAATTCCTAGTCGAGTGTGGGAGAGATATTTGAACTTCAATAGTATTTTTTAACAACTCAACTTTTTATTAAATTAATTGCACTGCGGTATTAAGTGTGCGGTTATAGAAACTAAATAATGCAAAAGTCCTGGTTATTTGCGACACTTTAGTTATGAAGTGTAGAGATATAGTTATGTTTATAAACTTTTAAGGTGAAGAAGATAATAACTGAACATAAAATATGAGAAAAATGAAAATGTATGCGGCTTGGAAAATATAATTTTGGGAAACTCTTGACGTTACGAGTATATTATGACGTCAACAATGCAATAATGAAATCTATTATTACTATATAATTGCGTCTACTGTTAGTTTTCTTAAACATTTCGAGATGTATATTTTTTTATACAATACAATGTTTTGATATATAATAAGTAAATTACGTTCGCTGAAATTTTTATTAACAAATTTATTATTATGCCTTATATGAAAACTTTACCTTTTGTTTAATAAAGATAAAATAATAATAATTATACGAAGATGAATTTAGATAAATTTATAATCTTTTTTCGCAATATGAAATCCCACAGTGCGTAAAGACCTTTAGCTAAGCAATGTGAGGGTGTTATGCTGAAAGAACATTTACTTCTGCTACATTTTTTAGATAACTTCATTCCCTTCGTAATGGGAAATTTTAATTGCAGCAAGAGTTTTTCCCATATATAGGAATAATCTTTTGAACCACTTCCTACAAATTTCAAAGACTAATTAAAATAATATTAACATCGTTTATTTTTTTAAATACTTTTATATAATATAAAAATTGAAATTTACACTATATTTTGATGTTAAATTTAAAAAAGTAACAGCCTGTGAATGTCCCACTGCTGGGCTAAGGCCTCTTCTCCTCTTTTGAGAAGATGGTTTAGGAGCTTATTCCACCACGCTTCTCCAATGCGGATTGGTGGAGTACACATGTGACAGAATTTCAGTTAAATTTGACACATGCAGGTTTCCTCACGATGTTTTCCTTCACCGTCAAGCACGAGATGAATTATAATCACAAATTAAGCACATGAAATTCAGTGGTGCTTGACCGGGTTTGAACCCACGATCATCGGTTAAGATTTACGCGTTCTTACCACTGGGCAATCTCGGCTTTTAAATTAAACCAAGAGAAACTGTTAAATTTAAACCAAGAAAAAATAAAATAAACCGCTCCTCAAAGTATTAAAGCTCGGCTTAACCATCTTCACGTTTAGAGAGTAGGTTTGGAGTTTTTTCGACCGCGCTGAGCCAATGCGGGTTGGTGAATACAACTACGCTGAATTTTCATCCTATACATAAATGTTTCCTTATAATCTTAGCCCGATATAAATTATAAACACAAATGAAGCACTTAAAATGTAGTGATTTTGATATGACACATTTAATCTTCGCTTTATAATCATGTGTAGTATGTTTAATTTTGTGAATATGTTTAACGAATGTTTAGGATTATGTAATATTCCAATTGCTTTTTGAATTAAGCTATAAATATAATTAACAAACACTACTACTACTATTTAAAAGATATATGTTTATTTTTTGGTACTGAAATAAATAGCTTAAATTCTTCGTCAAAAAGTCTGTACTTTTAACTTCTAAGAAGTTTATTTTTGAAACAAGCTTCTGCTTTTAATATCGTTCTCATATCATTCTTATTTCATCTCAACTTCATCTGTGGAATTAAAAAGAAATATATAAATATAAAAAGTATACAAATCGTCGTGGCGCCAAGGTTAAAAACTTCATTTTCATAATGCGACGGCGGAAGCCATAAAGCGAAATTGTTTCTCTTTTCCGCTCCCGGTTTTTGAATATTTTTAATTTTTTTGTATGCCTCAAGTAGGTAAGAATGTTAAGTTGATGTTGTTTGTCGAACAGAGGCGTAATGGTTTTCCGTTTTTGCTTCGTTTTCGTGCTATACTAAATTCGAATTTAATTTATTGATGATTATATAATAATAATAATTATATTTGACGTAATTTTATCATAAAGACACATAGAAGACCTTAACTAAACCACGTGCTACTATTTATTCTACTTATTTAACTTAAAACGAATATAAACTAATATTAAAATTTGGTATAAACTAAATTGATAAACAATTAAAAAAATGATTTTCTTATCGTTTGTCAATGATAGTATTCAGTGTAAATTGAATTTAATCTTGTAACATGGCGAATTAAGAGTACTTAAACGAACAAAAGTATGTATATCCAATTGTTTATTCACGCAACTACTATATAAACCCCATTTAATCATAAAGGTTTGTGGTTGCTTCAAGTGCACGTGCACTAGTGCAAAAATTATTCAGCTTTGAAAATAAAACATCATCACCTAATTGTTTATCAATTTAGTTTATAACAAATTTTAATATTAGATTATATTCCTTTTAAGTTAAATAAGTAGAATAGATAGTAGCTCGTGTCTTAGTTAAGGTAATAATTCTCTTCGTTTAATTCCGTCGGCCCACCTGACACTGTTAATATTGAGAGAGTAAATCATCTCATGCTTACGCGGCTTAGCGAAAAATCTTCTGTTTCTCGACCTTATGATGTTATTACGTAATACTATGTGAGTTAAAAACTATAAACGTTTACTGAGACAAAAAATATTTTAAGTATAGCATATTTAAAATAAAGTAACAGCCTGTGAATGTCTCAGTGCTATGCTTAGGTCTGCTTTTCTTCTTCTTTTTTAGAGTGTATTCCACCACGCTTCTTCAATGCCTGTTGGTGGTAATACATGTGACAGAATTTAAGTGGTATTAGACACATGCAAGTTTCCTCACAACCGAGCAGGAGATGAATTATAAACACATATTAAGCACAGGAAAATTCAGTGTTGCAGGAGTTTGAACACGCAATTATCGGTTAAGTTTCATGAGCTCCAACCACTGAGCTATCGCGGCTCTTAAAAAATATAGTATTTGAAATAAGTTTTCATCATTCGCTTGGATTTCTGTTTTAATATTATTATGACACGGGATTTATTTCGTTGAACGTAACATTAGCAGATAGATTCTGATAGATTACCTTTCCAAAACAAAAAGATTTTCCCTTCATATCATTTGATCCCTCTAGGTCGCATTTCCGCGTCTTCCCTATCATTTATTACAGAGTCCTGACGTTTCGAAATGACATTCTTTTATTTTGGGGTAAAGTTCATAACATTATTAAGTGCATCCGGGTTTCTTGTTATTACACTATATATGTACATATATGCCGTTGCCATGTTTTTATTTTTCTACTGTTATTTATTTTCATTTTGTTATGTTTTTTTTTCATCATAATATTGACTAAATTTACAATTGACTTAATTTTCATTAAAAATATTTAGAAATAAAAATATACTTTTTTAGAATATTGTTTCATAAATATAAATGCCTAAAACTAAAATATTGCGTGATTATAACGCCTTCTCAAACTCATTTCCCAATCACATGTTGGTGATGCTGGAAAGCTCATTAGAAATCAACCACTCGAGTAAAAACGATAGACGTATACGAACAAACAACAGTTTGTATTTCGGTTTGAAGGTTGAACCAGTGTATTTATAGAGCTATCGGACATTATCTTTTAGATTCCATGATTGATGGTGACGATAATTTATATTCCTTACAAGAGCGATATTTATTTGTGAAGGTCACTTATCTTACCAGGTGTCATTTATGCGTTTACCTTCCAAATAAAAAGTGAGCTTGCAGATAATGAAAGCATGGGACTATGTTACATCGCAGTCCTATACCTCATTTTTAGTTATTAAAGAATAAGAACTTGTGTACTTCTGTTCAATGTATGTCCGTTTCGTTAACATACATTTAATTAGTGGTCATAAGTCAATGCTTTTTTTTTAAGTATATGTTTGAGTCTCTGCAGTGTTTTCCGTGCATTTGGTATATTTTATCTTTTAGTTGAATTTATATTTACTTTAATGAGCCGGCAAGTTTTTCGTACCAGGCAGTATCATTATCTGAATTTTAAGATTAGAAATGGATGACAATATGGTATTCACATGCACATATTATACTGCATTCGACAACGTACAAACTAGACGAATTTTTCATGTCTATGTTTAAAAAATATTAAAAAGAACAGACTTCAATTAACAAATGAGATGTATGAAAATAAGATTTTAGGTTACGCTAAATAGCCGTGGATTGCTTGCAATTGTCTTAAATTTTTTATTGTTAGCTATTCATGAAAATGTAAATGCCCTATACTCACATTAACGTTCATTGAGTTAGATTCACCAATATACATACATTTATATGTGCATCTATCTATACCTATATGACCTCGTTGGTCTAGTGGTTAGATATAAGGCCGCAGAACCGGTGGTCCTGGGTTCAATTCCCAGGTCGGGCCAATAAATAGTTATTGGGTTTTTCTGTCAGAAAATTCTCAGTATCAGCCCGGAGTCTGGAAGTTGGAAGTATGTAAACTCCCGTGCCTCGGAAAGTACGTTAAGCCGTTGGTCCTGCGCCTGAACTCTTTCCGGTCGTGTCGAATTGCCGTCCCATCGGATTATGAGAGCTAAGGAAAAGAGAGTGCACCTGTGTTTGCGTACACACTTGTGCACTATAATATCTCCTGCGCATCTCTCTTGAGATTGGCCGCCGTGGCCGAAATCGGTCTGGAGGACCTTATATCTATAAGATAGATTATAATTTTTTTGTTAATTGAATGCTGTATAGTTGCTAAAAAATGCTGTATTCCTTTTCATGTTTTTATCTTATGATTTTATTTTTAAACTTTTTTGCTATTCTTAATATAATTTTATAGCGACTTTGTACGTGTACAAGAAAAATATTATTCAGAGTTAAAACTTCAATATACAGAAACTATGGATACTTATTACTTTTAATATTTAATATAGGTATTGTAGCAAATAGTATGGGAAACAAATGTATTATAATATTCATATTATATTACCGACGAGAAGGGGATCGCCCTTCTATCGACCAGAATGTCTTTATGCCTTTTTATGTGTTCATTGAATCGTCTTTCATATCTCCGTATGTACTGATAAATACGAATTGAAACGGGTTTTTTAAATGATTAGTATTTTTTTTTCAAGAAATAATACTGTATTAGTTTTAGCTCACTGAAGTGGACTGGTCATGTCTCCAGGCGCCTTGATGTTCGATGGACCCGACACGTGCTAGAGTGGAGACGACAATTAGGTAGAGGTAGTGTAGGACGACAAGTGACGAGTTGGACCATCGATTTAAAAAAGCTGGCAGGTACGGAATGGATGCGGTCTGCCCAAGATCCGGATGGTTGGCGTTCTATGGGGGATATCTTCCAGCAGTGGACGGTAAAAGGCTGAGAAAAATACTGTATTATTCGAAATAAAAAAGCAAATAAAACTCGTAAGTGAGCCACGGTTGGACAAAGATCTCCTCTCATTATCAATACCATTGTGCCCCGCTGGATGAACATGTGTTAGGATTTCGTCTGACACATTTAGTATCACAGGAGCATAACGTGGTTATCATATCAGTGCTTAATCAGTGCTTAATTAACTTCAGATATGCTCCATTCACAAAGCGATCTCTCGCGTTATACATAAATCAAACCGAGATTCATTTATATTTTTTAAAATCAAATGAAATTTGCTGTTTTTTCTTATAGTTCCGGACATCAATTTCTGTTTGGTTTTATTGTTATTGTCTGTCACACAATTATTAACGTACAATATTATTTATAGGAGATTTCCAAAACATTTCTTAAAAATTCGTATATAAGGTTAGTAATTTTTTTTTATTGCATAGTATCGCGGACGAGCATATGGGCCACCAGATGGTAAGTGGTCACCAACGCCCATAGACATTGGGATTGTAAGAGATGTTGCCATCGCTTACATTGCCAATGCGTCACCAACCTTGGGAACTAAGATGTTAAGTCCCTTGTGCCTGTAATTACACTGGCTCACTCACCCTTCAAACCGGAACACAACAATAGCAAGTACTGCTGTTTTGCGGTAGAATATCTGATGAGTGAGTGGTACCTACCCAGACGAGCTTGCACAAAGACCTACCACCAAGTAAAATTTTATTTTACATTAATAACAACGAAAAGCTACTTTTTAAAATGATGTAAATATAATTGCATTTTTATCTTAATTTAAAAATGTCTAAGATAAACAAGACAAAGATTAAAATTAAAATAAATCCGTTTTATCCTCACCAATATATCAGTTTCTACTATTTGCTCCTATGTTTTTACAATAGTAAATTGTATATTAATCCTGAAAGACGATAGATTATGACAATTTATTGGTTGTTTTATCGGAGAAATTAAATCTGTTCGCCAACAATAATTAGTCTCGACGACTTCTAAGAACTGTCGCAGTATTTAAATGAAATGAAGTATATGTCTGGAACTTTAATGTTTATGACATTTGTATGATGCATTAATAAGCTAAATATATAAATGATGCTGTCTTATTAAAGCTTACGGAATAACTAACAAGTGCTAAATAATTTCGTGACTCATTACATTTTGTAGAATGACATATTCTTATTAGTTTTATAGTATCAGAATTTTATTGATTGCTTCGTTGGTTTAGTGGCCAGCTTGCAAGACAGTTGGTAATGATGTTTTGTTTGTCAAACGTTTTTAGTTATTGAGACGTTTTCAGTTTGGAAGTTCTCACCGCTTACATTTCTTTGTCTCTTTGAAAATTATTAAATTCGTAGGTCTTGTGCCTGAATTCTCTTTGATTGTATGTGTCAGCTTGCTCTCGGCTTATGAGACTATTGGAATCGAGAGTGTACCTGTGTTTCGGCCTGACACGAGCACTATAATATGAATCATAATTTTAATGGTGTGTAATGAGACTATTAAGTAGTTACTAACACGATCTCATTATTGTTCATGTTTCATGTTCAGAGCAGTGGTTTACGGGCCCCCTAGCGATGTAGGTTCAATCCTAACTCCTCAGGCTATTGTCATCCCCACTCTTTTCACAAGCTGTACGCTTAATTGGAGAGGTAAGTAGAAATATTAGTAATTTCTTAAAAAGGAGCACTGCTATAATAATTCTTGTTACTTAAAAAAAAACTACAGCGAATTTGGTGGTAGAGCTTTGTGCAAGCTCGTCTGGGTAGGTACCACCCACTCATTAGATTATTCTACCGCAAAACAGCAGTACTTGGTACTGTTGTGTTCCGGTTTGAAGGGTGAGTGAACTAGTGTAATTGGTGGCATTGGCAATGTAAGCGGTGGTTTACCTACATATTCTAGAAAAAATTACTATGACTATATAGACTACTAGCAGAGATACACGGTCCACCCACACTGAATTTGTGTTATATATGGAACAAGTATTACCCGTGTGTTAAGGGGGGGGGGGGGGCAAAGTTAAGTATAAAACCGTAACCTATATCCTTCTTTAAGGTTCAAGGTTAATCCACATCCAATTGGCATCGAAATCGGTTCAGTTTAGCCGTGAATGGGTAACAGTAAGAATTACTTTCGCATTTATAATATCAGTATAGATGATTGAAAATCCTAAGCCTAACAATTGTAACGGAAGTAAAACGATGTTATTTTATGTTATGTGCTAATTTTGAAGTGTAGTAATTACATACCTATTATCAGTAATTGTATACGCTTTTTTTGTTTATGAATATACGCTCGACCTCTTTTAATATAAAGTAATAAATTGTGAAATAGTAACGTAATTATACAAAGAATAAATTACCGTATATAATATATTGTCTCGATTTATTTCCTGAATAGTCTTTTAAGTCATAAATCACGATCATGACGTCATATATGTTTACCTTTAAAAATCGTTGTTTCGAATGTTCTAAAGAGACGTACATTAGACGCAGTACAATGTTATCTTCATAGACGTCAACCTAAAAACACATTTTGTTAAAATCACATAGCACACGATACGCGCTTTATAGGGTGAGGGCCCTCCAATCTTTTTGCCGCCTGCGGTTTATCGCATAGCTTTGACGCAGTCACGTAATTAATCTTTTCCGCGAAAATAGGTCAGAGCGAATTATTACCGCTTTATATTAGGCAATTTAAAACTTTACTCACAAATAAATGTGTTTATTATACTTTTTAAAGTACTTACTTTATAGCTGGCAAGAATTTTGTCATGGTTATTTTTTCTTTGTACCATAGTGTCCCGTATTGTGAACATTGAAAAGATAATTTCGATGTGCCTGACGGCAAAATATAACCAAAATATACTAATTCAGTAGCATTGATATCAGTCATTTGTCTAACTTTTTTAATCCCACATGCTGCAGAGCTGAGTTTTCCTGTTAGGAAAGATATACGGTTTTAGTTGCGAGTCGACAGGGATTCCTTAAAATGTTTTAGTATCGGATACAATAAGATTACTATTGTCTAATGTAAGCCTTACATAAGTTTCTATAATTGTAAGCTGCCAGTTATAATTGTTAAATATCAGTTCATCGACCCGCAAATTGAAAACTAATGAGTAACATCACATGCCACGTGCATGCACGATGCATGGCATGCATTGTACGGTTCACAAGTTTGCGGCAATCACTTACGTCGCGTTAACAGATTGCATGCGGCACGGTATGACCCTTCATTTGTTTCTATGTAGTTGATATTTGTAATTTTGCAAAGTTTTTTCATTTATTATTCAAGGTGTAAGCTAGGTACGGTTTGAAAAATTGTTCTGTATAAATATTATGTTGCTTGAATTATTCTGTTTTAAAATTTATAATTTGAAATATATTAAGTCAAATGAGAACCTTGGAATTAAATAACCAAAAAATGTTAGACGATAATTTACATTTATAGTTAATATGTTGGTATGTGTATATTAATTAAATAAAATCTAGCTTTGAAATCACTTGCTTGTTAATATGATTCCACTAGAAATATTTCATCGAATCTAAAAAGGACCACCATAACAGTGAAGCATAATAACGTAAGGATTATTAAAAGTAGTTCTCAATCTTCGAAGGAAATAACAGTACATGTAAAGCGACGAAACCCTTTTCACTTTTAGAACTCGACTCCTAGTAGAGTTTTCTTCAAACTAAAATGGAATTGTCCTCGAAATAATATAATAATTGTAATTATTATAAGTATAATAATTAAAAAGAATAAAAAAAGCTTAATGTGAAGTATCCCTATATATTTTATTCAACAACAATTATCATTTATTTCAGAAAAATATTGAGACATCATAAAAACTCAGGCATAATAAGAAAAAAAATCTGCAAATAACCGTTCGGAAAAACGATGGTTTGCAAATTTGTTTATAACATTTCAGCAGTTAGACGTAACATTCAAACATATGTGTGCCAATATGTTGAACTTGATTATTTTTAGTTCATTTCAATACTATCAAAGATGCTGATGAGTCGACGAAAGCGAAGTACAACGTGCGATTTCCTTTAAGCCAACTCAGCATTCGTTTCAAAGAAGTTGTGTACTTAAAATAATACAATTACAGTTTATATTTCTTTGAAGCGTTTTTTCATTGCTATGAGCCAAAAGTTCATTTTACCAATCGACTTGAACAATTAATGTCGATTCCGATACCGCTATTTGATTTGTATCTCGGGCTAACTGTTTGTATCTATGGGAATTGCAGCAATTATGTTACTAAAGCAATTAATGTTTATAAATGGTGAGTATATCGACATATAGGCAGATATATACATATAACTAATATAATAAGTATGTTTCTATAATTAAGCCAAATGTTATTGGTTTTAAAGAGACGCGTTTAAATATCAATAGCAAACAAACATAATTAATAATAAATGTATATTTTTTATCTATATGTGTCTATTTATTATTTAAATTACAATGCCTTTGCTTTTGTTCTCTTTAATAGTTTTATTTAAAAATAAAATATATTTATATGAATTTATGTATTTCGAAACAGACGTAGATTGAAGATATACGTTATTGTTTATAAAATTTTAAATTTTATTGTTATCGTAATATTAATAAATTAATCATCTTAAAATTAAATCGTGCATTATTTTGGATAGTCATAATAAAATTCCAAATAAATGTAAAGTTTGAAATGTACATTTTACTGAAAACGTACAAGAAACTAAGTTAATCTGTTTCATTAATCAAATTACAAATACTAATTAAAATGTTTTTATTAATTCAGTTACTAATTCTTTATTTCAAAGTTTATAAAAGTTATTATTTAAAATACAGTTTATTTTTATATGTTATAATTATGTATTTATCTCAATGATGAATTTCTCAAATAAATATATATATATGCATATTTATATATAATGCTATTTACAAGAATTTTAACGATTTTAATTTAACGATTTTTATCGATATATATATCTGATCGTCACTCGGCAAAATTAATAAAAATCTACTAAATTGAATATTAAACTAATTTATGATTAAAGAAAAGTTATAAAATGAATAGATTTTTATTTCTTTTAATATATAGTATACGTAAAGTTTGTAAAGCTAATCCTCCGCCTAATGTCACTCTCAGATCGTATTGGATTCCCATTCCTTCGAGATATGAGAGTGAGTAAGTAATAGAGAGAGAAATTAATCAGTTTGCATAAGTTTGTGCAATATCCCGAAATTCGATCAGAATATTATTATTTTATTATTTAACAAACTTAGTATAATATAATGATTTGGGAATCGATAGCGTAATCTCTTTTCAATATTTATACGAGAGAATAAAACATTGTCGATCAGACTTGCGTACATACATATTTCATACCTATCATAAGTTTAATAATTAAACTTCAAGGTCTCGTCAAACGATGATGTTTGACAAAATTCGGGCTCAAATACTTGCTACGATAGTAGCAAGTTAATAAAACTAATCTTTAAATATCGTTCAATTTAATGATATATTATATTTTATGTTACATATCCATAGATTTGAAACCAATTTCCTATTTTGCATAACCTTTACTGCTGAAATTGACAACGCTAGCTTTAACGCTGGGAAGTCAAAGCACATGTCCGTGCATTAAAGAATCCTGGAATCACAATTAAATTTGTACCCTTTTTCCTTAGCATAAAGATTAAATTCGCTTGATACTCATTTCATTAAATTACTATGAAATAGCGCCCTCCTATAACCCTAAGGGAAGTGTTTACTCACTTACTATTTATGAAAGACGCTAGCAAATGGCCTGCTAACGATGCTTACAGGTTGTTAAGAGTCTTTAATGATTCCTGTCAGAGCGCATTAATCATAGGAGATAGAATGTCGATCCTGTTATAAAGTGAGACTTACTTTTTTAAGATAAAATCGATATGTGAAGTTACATATTGTATATGCCAGTACCGGCCATTGAGATCGTTTTGAGCGAAGAAAGTCGAGTAAAAAAAGCACGTGGATCTTAACGAAAGGATAACTGAATTTAAATTTGATTAATTTGTTCATAATATTAATTTATTATTAATAATGTCTCTTCTTGATCATAGTAAGAATGCGTAAGTTCAAATTTAGAGACTGTGGAGCGATGTGGTGGACTAAACTTCAAACGTTCTCCTCCAGACAAACGCCATTGTCCAGCAGTGGCACATTAATAGCCAGCTATAATAAAGACCAATTAATCATTATTTCATTGCCTTAATAATTGTTATTCTTCTTTGTCGATATTCTCTTGGCAGAGCGGTGGTGGTCGTCATGTTTTTATTAGTGGCTGATATTTTTCTCTTCATGATGTTACGCCATCTCCCGCCGTCAGCTGTCATCCTAGAACACTTATGGTCCATCACGGAAGCCCGACCACGAGGGCTTCAAATCTGCCTTTAACGATAAATCGTTCTATGGAGTCACTGTTACTTCTTGAGACATGGCCGAAGAATTTTAAAAGTATAAGGGATTCAATATATTAGATCTGTTGGTTAGCAGTGCATATATGATTTATGAAATGGTAATGAAATTTTTCTTATGACCTCAAAATACTTCATTCAACATGGTATTTTGTTTTTTTTGATACACTTTCATCCAACATCTTAATGCGACAAATATGATAACATTCAATAAGGGTTGCAATAAGAAATTTATTTAGAGGTCATCTAATTTAAACTAGCTCATTGTTCGTCTCGTTATTAATGAAGATAATGATTTATGTATTTCAATATTCTATCAGTTGGCACCGTTACTTCAGACCGCTTATAGTTACGAAGCAGTCTCTTTATCCTGGCTGACTCAAGCTTGTACAATGTGTACATCACTTAAAAGCGATTATTTGATATAATAATAGTATTATAGCAAGATAATAAAGTTATGATATCATCCTTACTAATATAAATGTGAAAGTGACTTTCGCATTTCAATTTCTCATCCGATCATCCTAAAAGTTTGCATACACATTGTCAGGGGTACAGAAAACGAAGGTATTTTCATATTGTTAATTTTTCGCAGTATTAGAATAACGATGCAAAAAATAAAATTATAATGAGTTCTTGAGGATGAGAGATAAGCAGTTTTGAATTGAAATTTTATAAAATTATAAATTTATATTCGGATTATAGATTGCTATCAGAAGTAACGACTTGGAGCTCAGTACCTAGTTATTTTTTTCCGATATTAAATATCTTAGGTACGTTAATTATAATTGCATTTATATATATTTATATACTTGAAAATAGAATTTTACAAAATTAATTAATTTTATATATTAGGTTTAGTTGGCAGTGACTTTGTATTCCGTTCTGGGTTGCGGCTTCGATTCCCACTCAGAGTGGATGTATAATACAAATGTATGTATTATGAATTTATACATTAATACTACTGGTGGTAGGGCTTTGTGCAAGCTCGTCTGAATAGGTACCACCCAGCAGTACTTGGTATTGTTGTGATCCGGTTTGAAGAGTGAGTGAGCCAGTGTAATTACAGGCACTAGTTAACATTTCATTCATTGGTGATCACTTACCATCAGGTGGTCCATATACTCGTTCACCTATCTAATCTATTAACATTAATATAAAATTATATTATATATATCATTTTATCTATTTGTACTAATGGTTTATTGTGCAATCATATTAAATGGGTGAGAGCTCAGGTCAATGAACTGAGAGATGATTTGTATTTTCGGTAACCTGTGACCGTCGGGATGATAAATTACTCTCATCTTGTGCTTATAAAGGGTCAAGGTTAAATTGGACCTCCCGTATCAATCAATTATATATATTATTTTGCGATTCTATTATTTGATTTTCCATACTTATAAAATGTGGTGAAGAATGGCTTCGTAACCAAATACAATTTGCTTATGTACGAAAAGATCGTGATCGTTCAGTGGTAAACACGGGAATCTTAACCGATAATTAGGGGTTCAAACCCAGGCATCAATGACTTTTTCTGTTCAATTTGTGTTTAAAATCCATTACGTGCTCAGCGGTTAAGGAAAACCTGCATATCGTCGTTGGTTAGGCTGCAACTTAGATAAAAGATATACAGTATAAAATTAATGAACCGATTACTTTACGATTACAGTTTGTTTCTACGCTGATTTTATCCGAGATACATTGGGTCTTTTGCTCGAAGAGTTGTCTCTATTTACACGACAAACCATGTGGTATCAACATGACGGATGTCCAGCACATTATTTACTGATTGCACGAAGGCAACTCGACGAGAAATTTTGAAATCGTTGGATTGGACGCGGCGGTCCAATATCGTGGCTAGCTCGTTCCCCAGACCTAACACCTTTACACTTTTTTCTATGGGTAACATTGAAAGATAAAGTGAACAAAGAAGTACCAACTACACGTGAGGACATGCAACAAATAATTATTACAGCCTGTGCATCAATAAGTTATGACGTTGTAAAACTTGCACGTCAATCAATTGAAAAAAAGAATCCAATATTGCATTGATATGAATGGTCTTCATAACGTACACTTACTATATACGTAATAATTTGATTCACTACCGAAACTGTAAGCAGTATCTTTCAGTACTTTCAGGATTTTTTTTGCAATTATAGCGCCATCTATCACGCAAAAATAATGAATAAATGTCACGTATTTTTTATGGGGAATCCGAATTTACAATAAAAAATGGGGTTCCCATTTGAGATTTCAAAGTTGCCCCACCCCCAGCTCAGGGGGTGGAGGTGAGTACTTTGGTATCATTGGATTGCCAACTTTGTACTGTGCAATTTTATATCAGCAAATATTACTGTAAACCTTATAGTTTCGAATATATCTAACGTGCTAATAGTTATTGGGGCACCCGGTATAACAATTTATTTTAAGAAGAACTTATATAACACAGCCTAAGATTACAAGAACATATCTCGTTCCGAAACTTCCATCGTATCAAATGCAGAGAATATATATAAGGAAAAAGACAGCTCAACCTTTTACGCATTATTCTTTTATTTTGATTGTGAATGATAAAAAATATAAGATGATAAGACTTTTATTTCAACCATAACTCCGAATTCTAGAAAGGTAGCCGTAATAATATAACCTATACTACTACTAACTAGTTAATTTATTATTATATTATAATCGACTGCCTCGTTGGTCTAGTGGCTAGATATAAGGCCGCAGACCCGGTGGTCCTGGGTTCAATTCCCAGGTCGGGCCAATAAATAGTTATTGGGTTTTTCTGCCAGAAAATTCTCAGTAGCAGCCCGGAGTCTGAAAGTTGGAAGTGTGTACACTCCCGTGCCTCGGAAAGCACGTTAAGCCGTTGGTCCTGCGCCTGAACTCTTTCCGGTCGTGTCGGATTGCCGTCCCATTGGATTATGAGAGCTAAGGAAAAGAGAGTGCACCTGTGTTTGCGCACACACTTGTGCACTATAATATCTCCTGCGCAGTTGGCTAATCTCTCTTGAGATTGGCTGCCGTGGCCGAAATCGGTCTGGAGGACCTTATATTATAATAATAAATTAAGTTTTTGCAGATATTATAGAAGTTTTTTTTTGTGGGACTATTCACACAAGGCCATCTGATCCCAAACTAAGCAGAACTTGTACTATGGAAACCAGACAACTGATATACTTACATATACTACTTTTCTTTCTTATATAAATACTTATATGTATAATTACACCCAGACTCAGGACAAACAGACATGGAAGTTAAAATTATAAATAAATAATTTTATTTCTTTTATTGTTTTAACTTAAATAATTATATATTCAGCTGGGGCTTAATAATTAAAAGTTAAAGTAATTAAAATAAATTGGAAAAAATACATATTTGAAAACGTTGAAATCAGCAACTATTGAGTTGAAAATAAGTCACAACAGCTGACTAAATAATTCCACTGTGAATTAGCTATTCCCTCTTGTATCTTATACATATTACAAGATACTCTGCAGTGATTCAGCCAGTGGAGGCAGTACGCGTCCTGTCACTGTTTACTTATCGTGATTCGCAATTGCAATGAAATATTAAAGACGCCGCTGTATGTAGACATACCCTAACCCTAGCCTTTACTATACAGTGCTCCTCAAACTGTTTAGTCTGACTTCAATGACACTGACTCTGACGTCAATTACTACAAATGGTAGTTCGGTATGTTTACAATACGCTCTATATATTAAAGCACATTTTTTATTAATTATACTTAGAAAAAGTTAGGTTTGACAATTTTTAACAGTTTTGTTGCATATTTATTCAATTATTTAATATATAATATAAATTCTTGTAACTTAAAAATAATGTAAATTCATTTAAATACAAATAAATTAAAAAGAAAATTTTACACAATAAAATTTCCACAGCATCACAATAAGTTTCATTTTATGCTATATTTATCTTAGGTTAAATTTGTATAATTTGAGAAGCACTGCAGTTGTATACATGCTATATGATACGACGCTATATACATATATGTACTTAATACGGAGGGTGCCACCAATTAATATCAACGTAGTGTTCAACTGATCTCAACTGTGATTGCACATGCAAGACGCTTTGCTTATATGTATTATATTTTATATTCCCATTTACAAATGATTTGTATTATTTATTATGTTAT
Source organism: Nymphalis polychloros (assembly GCA_905220585.2). NCBI lineage: Eukaryota > Metazoa > Arthropoda > Insecta > Lepidoptera > Nymphalidae > Nymphalis > Nymphalis polychloros. Next base: position 3,531,848 of record HG992253.1, read on the forward strand.
AAATGCTTAAGTTTGACGGCGAGACTGTGCCGCCGATAATTGAGTATTTAGACGAGAGAGACTACATACTTTTTGGCTGATAATTCACTCTGGCGGAACGTCAAACGGACAGCTATATATCATGGTTGGACGTCATCGACGGATCGCCGATAAATTATAATAGAATTGTAATAAAGATGAATATACCTAACGTTGTTATTAATATGCCGATAAGTTTGTATGAAACGGTTATATACAGTTTTAAGAACGTTATCTTAACTTATATATACGTTCTTATACTTGCCTTATACTTGTCAGTCTTACTTATATATAAGCCGAAATGGTCCAGTGGTAAGAACGCGTGAATCTCAACCAATGATCGTGGTTTCAAACTCGGGCAAGCACCACTGAATTTCATATGTTTAAATTGTGATTATAATTCATCTCGTGCTTGACAGTGAAGGGAAACTTGCATGTGTCAAATTTAATTGAAATTCTGTCACATGTGTTTTCCACCAACCCCAATTGGAGCAGCGTTATTGAGTGTGAGCGTGGTGAAATAAGCTCTAAACCGTCTCCTCAAAAGAGGAGAAGAGAGAGCCCAGCAGTGGGAAATTCACAGGCTGTTAATGTACTGTACTGTATATACGGTCTCACGCCTGAACTATTCGATCAATCATTTCGGAAAGGACGAAATTTGAAAACTGAATACACATATGCTTGAGAATGAATTTAATGTTAATAAATAAATAACTTTCGTCAATTTTAGAGCAGTTGCAGTAAAAAAATGAATTTCAATCGAATATGTTTGATTTCACTTTGTCATAAAAGTTTAATATTGCTATTTAATAGTATCTGTAACAATGGATAAGATGTAAAAAAAATCTCAATTTGGCGCCCGTATTTTTATTAATTGATCAATAATGAAATATCTAACAATAATAAAAGATAATAATTATCAATTAAATACACACAGCAAATGCAAATACAATAATAATGAAGCATTAAAATATTGTCAGGGGACTATTTTATATGTATGTTTTATGTAATGGCAACACTCCAATGGGCGTAAAGTTCAAACTGTCAACTGGGTAATGTCATTGTCGTTTCTAGTCAGCCGTTTTGGTTATTCGGTTTTCCTATTATTGCGCACGATAGCAAGAAAATATTATAATATCGTTCAATTACTAACTACTAAAGGGTTTATTGCATTGTATAAACAAAGCTTTGTAACTTTAATCAATTTGCGTGAAAAATTGATGCTAAGGGTTAATCAAAGACTCGAGGAAATACCGTAAAAAATGCTTTCCGTAAGTGGGTAGAGTAAATGTTTCAGCTAAAAACTTTGATAAAACCCAGGGCATCTATCGTTCTTTGAAAGAAAAACGCCCAATTGTTCTGTCCAGTTCACGTTTTAGAAACAAAGGCCTAAAAGCGGCTGTGTTTTTTCATTACATTCCCATTTTCTTGAGTTTAAGCCACGAGAGAAGATTTTATGTTAACAGAATATGAAATCATTTTAAACGTAAAGATTCGAATATAAAACGAGCTCTCGTCAAACATTTTCTTGTATTAAAATACAAAGGAGAATAATTATTTTAACTATGTTAATGTATATGTGTATTATAAGATAATTATTTATGAAATTCAGTTTTATTTTGCGCATATGACAGTGTTTTTTCTGTAAAAATACCTATTGCGGAGTCCGAATAATATAACAATAATAAGTTGGGTATTATTACTTTGCGATTGCCAATTTTTCTTGCATGGTGATGTCTATAAATAGTAATAGATATGTTTATCTTTTAAAACATCACAACTTTAATACAGCCTTTAAAACATAAAGTAATCTAGTCACATGGATTCTTCGTTCTTTTGACTTAGACCATACGATTCCATATTCGAGTACCCCTTGTTATGTTAGCTGTTTGCGGAATTACTTTTTTTAATTCCCCGTCAGCACACGCTAGGTGTTGTATATTCATTAGAATCGACATGAAAGAGAGTTTTCGTTTTTAAGCAATAACTTGTTTCTCAAACTTTTATCCGTTATCGTTGTTCAAAATTAATTTGACCTTGGGTCAATGTAATGTGAAGCGTTGATTTTTCTTTTGTCTTTAAATATTAATATATATTTACATCAACTTTGATTCAAACAAAATAATTTAGTATAATTAGATATAAAAACTTTAACGTTAAAATACAAAATTCTTTGTATGACCGTGTTCTTTGATAGAATTTTGTGTATTGAGTCCTCATTTCCTATTCGTTTTTGTCGGGTACTTTTCACAAGTGGTTTTGTTGTTATATTTCTGGCTCCTGTTATCGTTGTGAAATAAAATATAAGTTTTTTTACCTAGCCACGTGTGGAGCCTTGTATTGAAAAGTTCCCTTTTCTGAAAAGGTTTTATTAAGTCACATGATTAATATTTCCCCTAGGTGGGGCAGAAGACGTGTCATGTGTTCCTTAATCCTACTCGAACTTGCGCTTCGCGCTTTACCGCAGTATACATTTTTCCGATGCCTTTTACTTTCGGTGCATCCTTGTGGTGCCATAATTGTTAAGGACGTCTACGCTTCTCTTTCCTTAAGATTTCAACCCAAAGCCACCTGGGGGATATAGTCCTGGTCTCTTCAAAGTTTGAGTCTGATCCAATTAAATTTGAAATGGCTGATCTGTAGCTCGACTGGTGTTTCGTTGGTTCTAACAGCTAGACGCTAGTTTGTTTCATACAACTACCATACAGATCCTAGTTGCGCGAAATTTGGTCTTGTCACGGGGATTTTAGTGAATAATATTACCATATATCGATTCTACTTTTCAAAAGGGTCCTGCGTGAAAAAAAGGCATTGAAAATTTATAATAATTGATTATAAATTAAATTATTATTCTTATAATAATTGGTAACTTTACGAAGTTAAAAACAAAAATACATAAAAACTAAGTCATGTTTAAAGTTGACTAAGCATGACCTTCAGATAAAATTCACACGTTCCATCTCGTTAAGTATTCAACAGTACATAAATAAATGATCTCAAAAACATGATCATAATAAATTAAATGAAAAATAAAACACATGCTTTTGCATTAGTATTTCTTACTTAAGATAATTATAATATTCACACGACAAATTACGTGACAAACTGTAGGTTTGCCAGTGATTTGTTCAGCTAATCAGTATTATTTATGCATGCACAGCGCATTTTCCTCCATGAAACTTAAATAATTTCCAACAATACATCACAGTTTGATTTTAATAGCGAGGTTCATGCGACACGAAATGGTTTTCTCTGTGACAACCACCAATCATGGTATAAAATAAACTAACATTGTTTTTTCGCTATTTACTCGTTAAAGCCGAAATTCAATTGTATCCGGATTGGGATAGAGTCCATATTGCAATGGTCGAATTAAAATATTGTTATTGCACCAGAGTTCGTAACCAAACAGGCTAGTAAAATTGAAGCCCCGAAATGCATACAGAGTAAATTGCCGTAAAAATAACTGAAACTGGATTCAGTGATTTGAAAATTGTATACTAAATAAATAAATCAAATGAAATTTAATTTATAATATATGACAAAATAAATAAATAACTTAAATTGTTCATAAGTAAAACTGGTTAAAGTCTCATCATATTGAGTCTCATCGTATTGTGCCTCGTCGGTATGAGTTCTGCTATTTGACATATTGATATTAATTACTCAAATTATAGCTCATAGAAGAAAATACTTTTGTAAGGACAATATTTTATTTATTATAACTATATTTAATATTCTAAAATACAAATGAAATACAGCAATTATATTATTTAACAATTTAACAACTGGGCTTACCATGGAAGAATGAGTCAAATTCGGCATCCGAAACGAGCGCAAGACATTGTCCTAGCCGCCAACTTATAGCGTTTCTATTGGTTAAAAACTGACCAATAGTGATGCACTTGTTTGGATGCTTACAATCTGTTTATTCACTTTTAAAAAACGAGTTAATAGTTAATCGTTATTATAATTAAATATATTCTAAGAAATCATAACAATACCTATTATTTTCTTTACACAGCTATTAAGAAGCAAGATATTGAAATCCATAACTAGTACTTATTTCATTACTATTGTCAAATTAGCAGCGATAGCAGAGATTCACAATCACAATTGCAAAAAAAAATAATAATAATGAAAATTTTATAAAATTATAGAAAATAGATGGTAACTAATATTTTTATTTAAAGACCAAATAGCTTTCACGGCGACGTATAAAAGTATTTCTTAATTAGTTTGATAATATGTTATTTATTCCTAGATTTTTTTTTGTCATATAACGATTGCTGACGTCAGATATAAAGCCCCACTACCTACCGAGCTAACTATTGTGGTTAAATCAATACACTTGAGCGCTTTTTCACGCCAGCGACGCCAACTCTCAAATGGACAGTTGAAACCCATTGTATTGTTTTAAACTCTTGCTAAAGACTGATATATACATGAATTAATAGCATTAAAATAGTCTGTCGATTCTTGTTATTGTCTTTCCTTTTTGTAAAATCGGGGATCAAATATTTATACACAAACCGGTTTTGAAAGTCGGAATTTCGAGGTTACCCTCATAATCCTATCTCAGTATAAAAAGAAATATTTGTAAGTATAACCATAATCTACAAACAATACAAAAAAATTCTGTGGTCTTTAACCTTTTCGTCAAATCAGATTAGTGATCTTTGTCCTAAGCTGCTTGTAGACAAAAGAAACGTAAACATAAACTCAGGTAGCGAAATAATAAAACATTTCATATTCGATGCTTATATTTTGAAGGCAGCGATTCTCAATTTTTTTTATGAAATAATTCAGCTGACGGACAAATTTTACAACTGGTAGTAAATGGTCACCACGCACATAGAACTAAGCGCTCTAAGCTAATTTCTGACATTGGCAGTGCACAACTAATTGCCTTCCAATCCATCTTTGCTAATCTAATAAGTAAAGATATTTCTTTTGTAAATTTGTCTTGGAAAGGAAAAAAATGTTTTTTTTTTTGTGCTTCAAAGATAGTGATGACTCGTTGATTCTAATATAAATTTATAATATCATTTTATAATAAATATGTTATTTAGTTTTGTAGACACTAAGCTACTTTAAACTAATTAGGTTTAAGACACTAACAAACATAAATATACTTACGCAAAAAACGCAACGGTTGGTATTTAAAACACAAAATCTGAATCAAAGAGAATATTAATATCGACATATAATTTAGTCGTGAAAAGTTTGAGAAATTGTAGTGTATGCTCCCCTAAAATCCTCTTTCAAATAGACCGCAGATCGTTCGTTAGTAGTTTTACACGAGAAATCCTGGACGTCACACAAATGGTCTTGGCACGTGCCGAAACCTCTATGATATCTACGAAATATTTTGCTGCGATTTACAAATGTACAAATGGGGCTTATAGTTGAAACGTATTGGGGGTCCGTAGGAACGATATAGCAATGTTGATAACAGTTATCGAATCGAATTTAAAATTAACATTTTGATAACAGTAATATTTAAAAAAGACTTACTTGGAGTTTATTTAAAAAATAGTAAATTAAAATATTGGTACTATCTTACAATAACAACCTGTGAATATCCCACTGCTAGGCTAAGGCCTCCTCTCATTTTTTGAGGGGAAGGGGTAACAATATTTTTATTCAGAAATATTCGTGAAATAATTTTATAAAATCTACTAATATGTCTATTAAAATTTATGAATAAAATAATATTGAATTTTTTAAGTTTTTTTTGCAATGTATGTACGTAATGTATGTATAAATGTGTTAAGTCTCGATTTAAGTTGATATAATAAGGAACCACTGCGTATATTTTGTACTTACTTAACTACTGTATTTGTTAGTATAACCCTCGGTATATAAATCGGTGTGTTATTGATTGGCAGTTAGCAGGGCTCCGGATAGATTGTTTGCCGGTTCGATCGAGGGTTCTTAACTACGTAGGGCGTTTATGCTTATTACGTTAATGGATGTGTGATTCCGAAATTTTTATAAGCTTTTGTTTTAAACTTGCCTGATATAAAAATAGCCACCACCTCCCACAGACATTGTCGCTGTAAGAAATATTAACCATCAACATACTTGACATTACATTATCAATGCACTATCAACCTTGGGAACTAAGATATTATGTCCCTTGTGTTTATAGTTACACTGCCTCACTCACCTTTCAAATCAGAGCACAATGATACTAAGCATTGCAGTTTGGTTGAGTGTACCTAGACCGGCTTGCACCACTGCTAAGTAAATATTAAATTTTAATTGAAATACCTAATGACATATGTACAAAAAAATAAATCTTAAAGCTTTTCTACGTAAGAATACGATTTCATTTTGTCCTAAAGTTCTATAAATGCATGATTAATTTTAATAAAAACCGTTGCATCCAAATGAAGACGATGTTCTTCGTTTTGTATCACGTAATGTTTAGAACCATATGTTAAGAATATTTTCCCTTGTGTTGACACTTTTATGCGTTTGTCTTCGTGTGAAGTTTCGAGATAATTGTTCTTTTATGGCTAGATGTGATACCAACGCGCAGCGTTTAGTCAATGCTGACAGTTTCATGTTCGGTGATGTTATTTATTGCAATGGAGTTTTATGCGTGAAATCAGATTTAGAAGATATGGTATTAATGTCTACTTTTTTATGTTTTTTTAATGTTTAAAGTTATATTGGTACAGTCTCTTAGAAAATTGATGTACCCTACGAGTAACAAGATAAACTGTTATTGGTTAATTTATGTGTGATCATTGTTTAGAAATAAAAAAATCATCTTTTGTTAAATGATATTTATTATCTATTCAATATTTTTTCATGTCTTAATGACATATAGACAAAATATGACTTAAATAGTTATAATCTGCTCGAGTGGTATGTGCTTAAGGTACTTGTTCGCATTGGCGATAACTTTTCTCATTATAGCGTAGAAAACCGGATCTTGCACTAGTTCAGCAACTTCCCGCCAGTTTTCGTGAGCAAACTTGTGTGCGGCATCCGCTGGAACATATAAACGGTGATCAATTTGCAATGATGAATACACAGACAAACACACGTACGTATATGACCACACACGCATGATACTTGTCAAAATTTCAGCATCAATAATTGAATCCAATAATTGAATCCAAGCAATTACCAGGCATCCCAAATGGGAAGTTAAATAACTACCATATTTTTTAATGAAAATCAGAGTAATATAAAACATTTTGATGGTTTTAGGGATAATTACACAAAAACTTACAAACAATAGTTATTGTTAGTTATACTCACATAAGTCCTTTTGCCCATTGAATAAGTTTTCAAAATCAAAATGTAACGGTTCTAACGCTTCACATTTCAATTTGAAGTTTTTTATATGAGCATGAATTTTTCCATCTTTTCCCATGAATGTTCTCAAGTCTGATTCAACGTTTACTTTATATTTTTCTGTAAGCATTTACAAATCAATATAATATGCTATAAATAAATATTTTAAAATTAATAGATTTATACTAACATTACAAAGTTGATATTTGTGCTGAACGCGCTGATTGATATGCTTTTATGTAAACCGTTTATCATTTATGTACTGTACTGAACTGTAAATTCTTAGTATGATTTTTTTAAATATTATATAAATTATATTTATAATAAACAGCTACAAATTCGATTTGTTTTTTTTTTTGCTTTAGTAAGCCCGATTATGCATAAAGTTATTGACCAAAATATGACTTCACGCTATGATTCTATGAAGCGGAGCAGTAAAAGGCAAGTACGAAAAGCGAGGATAACGAAAGACGAATAAGATATTTAGAATATAAGATGCAAATGTTGTGCTCTTTATTATTATATATGAATAATAAAGAGCAAAGTTGAAAAACGTTCTGTCTTCTTCGAATTCAAATCAATGGTGAAAGAAAAAAAGTCTATAACTAAACCTTGAGCAGTGTTTGTAAGTAGGCCTTAAATAACATGATTTGTTTTAATTACCTGAACTCATATGGTAATCTCCTTTCCCTTCTACTGGTAACACTATGAGACGACCTTTGATCTCGTATTTACCATTCATAGCAAAATGCGGACAGATCAGGTCATAGATTATCTTCGTGAATTCCTTGTCTAATCTGAAAAAATATTTTATCGCTTATTAGCTACTCCTTCCAGCTCCCCATGGACAGACAAAGAAAAATTTTTTTTGGACAGGAGCCTTCTTGGGCATACATAGACTAACACAGACAACTCACCAAATTTTCATCACAATAGATGATGATTGGCAAACATATATAAGTTTATTTTTATTTTTATAAATAGATTTCAATTGCGGAAGCTCACTGCTGCAACGCTCAAGCATGATATATCTTTAAAACCAATGTTGTCTTAGCTTAGGTTTAATAAACTTCACTTTAATTAAAAAGTCTTGTATCATCACAGAATTTTCTGACCAATTATTTTTCACCTTATAAACTGTATTCTGACAGTTTATAATCAATGCGCATAAGGATTAAATGTATCCTTCAAAAAAAAAAATGGGATATTTATAGTACATTCGTTACTTTTTTACTATAATACTTACTGCAAATTTGACACCTCGCAGTCGTTTAATCCAATAAGGGTACTGTTAAAAAATTTATATTTCAATATAGATATGTCTCCTATAATTTCTTCAATGTATAAAGGGTCAGTGCTAGTGTCATTGAGATCCGGTATGCTAGGAAATACATGAGGAAATTGAATATTTGCTAATTTATTAACGCATGTTTGATCACTAATGTCGCATGGTAACGTAACGCTTGATGGTAAATCGCCTGAAATAAAACAGAAAATAATTTAAAGCTTAATTTTAAATCGTTCATGATAATTAATTAAATACAATAATTGAGACATGTTAATCAAAGTTTTAATAGCTTAAAATATACTAATTTTCAAAGCTAAAAGTATTTTTGCGGATTTTTTTTTGTAGAAACCAAGGAATGACGAATTGACTTTGCGAAGACGGAAGCGACGTTACAAGTTTTTCTCAACTTTTCGTATTTATGCAATTTTTGGCAGTGTTTCTATCAACATAATCAATATTATAATGTATGTAAGTGAGCCAACTTTGTTAAAACATGCTTACGTTCTCTTATTTGTTTTGAGTTGCTTTATACATTATTCTTTTAGCTAACTGAAAAAAGTTGGCCTGTATTCATTTTAAGCTTCAAATTAAAAAAAATATATTTGTATTTAAGATAGATTGCCAGACTAGCCTGCCTCCTACCAAACGTGGGCCAGAATGCCGGCGGCGCCTATGTCGGTGTGGTGCGCTCCATTGCGCAGTACTGTGCACCCATAAGTGCCCCAGAGGCATTCCCTGGTGGCGATAAGTTGCCGGCGAACTCTCGCTACTGAGGTTGATTAACGCCATGCTCGGCAGTGAGAGGTGCTAGTTGGAAATGATCTCCATGTTGCAATTGTTCGGATTTAACTGATAAAATTATATTTGTTTTTTGTACCATCGTTTATTCACAAAACTATAGCTATTTATACAAAGAACGTCGTATATACAACAGCTTTATTTTTAATGCAAATGGTATAACAATTCTATGTATTTCTAGTACAGCCATCCCGTGAGTTCCTGTAACCGCCAGCTGATTGGCGCGAGCGATCATAGCAACAAAATCAACAGAGCCAGCGTGGTGATCGAGAAGTTAATTCGATGCGGTACTGTATAATGAGAATAAGACGCGAAATATAACATTAAAATATATTAAATAAAATTATATAATTATTAGATTCATAAAATGTACATAAGAATGTAATTAATTAGAAACAGGTTATTAGCAAGGCGAAACGAAATAAAGGCACTCCAAAAATAGCATGAACACAAAGTCTGTGAAGATAATAACTAACTAATTAAAAAAAACCCAATGGAAGGATTTGCATTTATCTGAAATAGTTTATAATTAAATAAATATATTTTAAGTGTTATAATGAAAATATTTTATAATTATTCACATCTATATAAATCTATTGGCTCTGTCTGTAATTCTTTTTTCACCTAATTTTGTGATAAATAAACGTTTTATGATGCAGTGATTCACATTATACTATTTTTTTCATTTTTGTTTGTCTGTCTGTATGTCTTCTTATAACTAAAGAACGGCTTGACCAATCTTGATGAAAAGTGGTAAATTCGTTTATAGACATTCAAATTGGTACATACAAAGAACACGTGAAGGCGCAAATGATAGGCCATATATAAGATCGGTAAACCCTACGGTATTTTATGAAAATTAATTTCAAATCGTTAATTACGTATTTTTTTACCAGTAGCCATATGTGTGTGTTTATTATATTTTTATTAATTATACGCGGGTGAAGCCGCGTGGCACAGCTAGTTTACTATAATTACTTACACAAGCTACTTCAAACATAGAAAGTGTTTCTTATTTTTTTTGTAACAATATTATAAGTCCAAACTCGTTACTCGGTTGTAGAGCTTTGTGCAAGCTCGTCTGGGTAGGTACCACCCACTCATCAGATATTCTACCGCAAAACAGCAATATTTTGTATTGTTGTGTTCCGGTTTGAAGGGTGAGTGAGCCAGTGTAATTACAGGCACAAGGGATATAACATCTTAGTTCCCAAGGTTGGTGGCGCATTGGCAATGTAAGTGATGGTTAACATTTCTTACAATGCCATTGTCTATGGGCGTTGGTGACCACTTACCATCAGGTGGCCCATATGCTCGTCCGCCAACCAATACAATAAAACAAAAAAAAACTTCGTTAACAAGTTCACTTATAATCGTGTTGCTACACATTAGTTCATAGGCCTTTTTATTTAAAAATAAGTACTTCTCATTTCAAATAAAACGTATTTTCCATATAAATAATTAAAAATACTTTGATAGGAGAAGGAGACGGACCTTCCATCCTTCATTTTATATCATATCATATCAAGATATAAATTTGAAATGGTAACAAAATTTGATATATTTTTCGTTTCATTAATTACTAGCGGTCCGTCCCGACTCTGTCCGGGTTGAATCTACGTAAAAAATACATATAGTTCCAATTAAGCGGGTAGGTATCAGATATTTCAAACTCAGTTTGATTGCTTTTTTTGCTAATTATCGAAAATTGAGACCTAAGTAATATTTCTAACAATAATAATATTTAACCAATGCAGCGAATTTCAAATGCAGTCTTAAGAATTTATATGTGCCTAACCTAATAGCCGAGATGGCCCAGTGGTAAGAACGCGTGAATCTTAACCGATGATAGTGGGTTCAAACCCGGGCAAGCACCACTGAATTTCATGTGCTTAATTTGTGATTATAATTCATTTCGTGCTTGACGGCGAAGGAAAACATCGTGAGGAAACCTGCATGTGTCAAATTTCACTGAAATTCTGTCACACGTGTATTCCACCATTGGAGCAGCGTGATCGAATAAGCTCCAAAAACCTTCTTCTCAAAAGAGGAGAACAGGCCTTAGCCCAGCAGTGGGACATTCATAGGCTGTTACTAACCTAATAATTTAAGTTTTTGTTGGAAATTGACGATCCAAGTTATCAACAATAATTAGTTATCAAAACAATCAAATTGCATCGTCTAAAGCATTAAATCATTTTCTAACATGGTGCAAAAATTTACAGTAATCAGTGTACACAATTAACTGTTATATAAATCTCGTTTAGAAATAAATTATTAAACAAATGTTTCATACCGGTTTTTTTTTGTGAGAATGAACATTTCACAACGAAGTTAAAGGATGCTTGTTAGGGCCTATTTTTTAATTATTAAGTATTTAAAACATTTTGATTTACTTAAGAGCACTGACGGTATCCTCCTGACTCATTCATTCATCAGAAGAGGTCACTTTATTCCATTACTCTACTAATTCGGAAATTCTACCCGAACGGAACGTCTTTACTCACATTCTGAGGCACCGAGGGGATGTGAACACTACCAACTATTAATAACACTTGACTTATTTAATTGTGCTTAATTAAACCGAGGTAGCTCAGTGGTTAGAGCACGTGAACCTTAACCGATAGCAGGTTCAAACCTAGGCAATCAGCGTTGGATTTTCATGTGCTTATTGTGTATATAATTCTATCTCCTGCTCGGCAGTGAAAGAAAACATTGAAATTTTCCCACATGCTAATTCTCCAACACGCAATTGGAGCTGCGTGGTGAAATAAGCTTCAAAATTTTAAAATAAATTTAAACATGAGAATATTATAATAGTATTTCTTATACTTACTCGACTGGATTCCACTTGAAAAACAGAAGATCGTGAAAAACAATGATATAAACATGATGCCTATCCTTCACTTACTGGTTCCAAAAACGATATGCCCGAAATTAATTGGTTGCTGTATTTATAAACGTTTAAAAATGCAATAAATATTCAGTGTTTTATTAAAATGAAACTGGTTCCCCACGTTTTTAGAAGTTTCTTTTTATTCTACTGTTTTTGTTTTAGTATCCTGTCTGGAAGACGTTATCTTGTCTTGAATTTGTATTATTGGTTTTTATTCTTATATATTTTATTTATTATTTTTGTGGTTGTGATTCTTATTTTAGTACTGATTATTAATGTATATTATGTAGTATTGGTAATGTGTGATTTGAATGTATTGAATGGGCCTTGATGCCTGAAGAATAAAGATATTATTATTATTATTAATATTAGTTCGCGCTTGAAGATTCTCGACGTTTATATCGGTTTTAATAAATACCCCGTCCCGGTCCTCGGGAAAAAGAGTAATTAATTCCCCATCTAGTTTTTTAAGAATAACAACATTATAATGACAAGAAAAAAAGAATATATACACATTACACAAAGATGAAACTTAAATAACTTAGTAATTTTTTTTTTCTTCTTTTTTTTATTTTTTATTTTTATTATTATTATTTTATTTTTTTTTCTATTTTTCAATAATGAATTAGTACACAAGTCTACCCAAGTCTACCTGACTAAAGTGATGTATAGTAGCGGTGGGCGTACAATATGATATATGATTGTGTAGGTGAGTGTATTATACAATGATTTATATAGGGTTTTCCATTAAGGGCGCTTGATCGTGCAGAACTTCCATCGTAGCGTGTGCTGTGTGGCACGTAGCGCCGTCCTGTTGAAACCACATGTTGTCCAGATCCATATTCTCGATTTCAGGCCAAAAGAAGTTGGTTATCATCGACCGTGACGGTGACGGCCACACCATTATCGTTTTCGAAAAAATACGGACCAATCACGCCTCCGGCCCAAAATCCGCACCAAACAGTCACTTTCTGCGGGTGCATTGCCACTTGGTGAACCTCGTGTGGATTGGTCTCGTCCCAAATACGGCAATTTTGCTTGTTGACATAGCCATTCATCCAAAAATGCGCCTCGTCGCTGAAGATGATTTTTTTGCCAAAATCGGCGTCAACTTCCAACTGCTCTAATGCCCAGTCAGCGAACACACGGCGCTGTCTATGGTCATTAACCTTGAGCTCTTGGGTCAGCTGGATCTTGTACGGGTGCAGGCTCAAGTCACAACGCAAAATTCGCCAAGTTGTCGTCTGCGAAAGGCCGAGTTCCTGTGCGCGACGCGGAATTGACTGCCGCGGGTTTTCGAGGACACTGTCGCGCACAGCGGCGATATTCTCGGCAGATCTCGCGTTACGTTGACGCACGGGAACCGGCTGATTGTTAACTGACCCGGTTGACTCGAATTTGTCCACCAATCGACGGATAGTCGACTCGGCAGGACGATCATCGCGACCGTAAAACGGGCGAAGTGCGCGGAACGTTGCTCGAACTGAAGACCTATTTTCATAAAACAATTTTATGATTTGCACGTGCTGCTCGACACTGTAACCTGCCATGGTGGTTTGGGAGGACGGAATGAATATAACACACTGCATTTGACAGCTGTCACTCAAACAACATGGCCGCAATCAGCTGTCAAAGTTCAAGCGTCCCTATTGGAAAACCCTATACAATGTCTATTAGTAGTTGTGTTGTTAAGACTTCAGTTCTCATTGTTACTGATTTGCTTGTTTGTTACAAATATTGTGTCTCCAAGAACTTTGCTGATTATTGTGGATGAGTGGAGTGATGCTTGTGTTTGGAGGATATTGATATTTACGTGTGTGTCTAGTTTGTCGCAGTATCGCTTTAGGTTCTTTGTCACTGCTCCCGTGGCGCCTCCCACTATCGGGATCGTTGTGACTGTAGTTTTCCACAATCTAGAGAGTTCGACTTTCAGCGGATGATATTTGCTGATTTTTTCTATTTCCTTTGCTCCAATATTGTAGTCGGATGGTACCGAAACATCAATTAGGTAAGTTTTATTGTTGATTTTATCTATGTATATAAGGTCCGGTCTATTGTGAGTGATTGTGACGTCTGTTTGTATGGGAATTTCCCACATTAATTTAGCTATACTATTTTCCTTTACAGTGGGTTGCAAAAGCTCCTCTTTCCACCATAATCTATTAACTTCTATTTTACTTTTTCTTGCTAAGCACCAGAATATATATTGTACCAAATTATTATGTCTTTTAACATAATATGTTCCAGCTAGTTTTTCGCATCCTGCGAGAAGGTGTTGAACAGTTCCATCTTTAGTTACGCATAAGCGGCATTTTCCGTCGACGTTTCGTTTCAATATGTCGCGTTCGTGCTGACGTGTTAGTACCGCTTGATCTTGTATTGCAAATAAAGATGATTCCAATGAGGCTGAAATAGGTCGTTTCTTCAGCCACTTAAACGTCAGTTCTGTGTCCACATTGGCTAGGTCAAGGACCTTTTTGGGAAATTGGCCATGTAGGTTCTTGTTTCTCCAGGATTCGTTTTGCTTTTTAATTATGTTATTTTTTATTTCTGTGTTTGTGTATTCGCCGTTTGCTAACTTCAACTCTTTTCCTATCTCTTCTGCTTCTGTAAATATGGAATATTTTTCTCTTTTTTATCTTGCTGTACTATTGCTTCAATCAGGTAATCATTTTTTTGTTCTAAATATTGTTTAAGCTTTAGAATATGAGCTTTATACAAATATTCTACGTTAATTAGTCCTCTGCCCCTTTAACCAATGGTAAGTACAATCTGTCAACGTCTGCTTTTTGGTGGTGGGCCTTTTTCAATACTAACAGTTTTCGTGTTCTAATATCAATCTGCTTAAGATGGCTGTTATTGTAATTGATTACACCAAAAGAATATAACAAAACTGGAATGGCATATGTATTTATCCCCTTCATTAGGTTGCGCCCATTTAAGAAAGAGTTGGTTAGTTTTTTTATTCTCCTAAAATACTCTTTAGTTAATTGATCTCTAATGTCACTATGAATAATTTTTCCGGATTCATAAATACCTAAATACTTATAATTTTGATCTAATTTTAACTGCTTAAAAGTATCTCCGTTCAGTAATACATGGTCGTTACCATCAGTGTGGTTTCTGTGTCCGGCTGTTAAGTGAAGTGTGTTACATTTATCTAAGCCAAAAGTCATGCCTATATCTGACGTAAATATTTCAACACTATTTAGTAAAATTTTTAAGCTATTTCTATTGTTTGCATAAGCTTTTATATCGTCCATGTATATGAGGTGATTAATCCACACTTTATCCTGTAGTTTATATCCTTTCGTTTCATATTTACCTAATAATGTAGAAATCGGGTTAAGAGCTAAGCAGAACAACAGTGGAGACAAGGAATCTCCTTGAAAGATGCCCCGTCGAATGTAAATCGGTTCAGTAGTATAAGAATCTGTAGAGCCCTTAACCGTCATTATAACTTTCCATTTAAGCATTGCTCTTTCAAGAAACGACTTTATTAGATGTGGGCATTTATAAATGTCAAGTATTCGCAACAGCCACTCATGGGATATACTATCGAACGCTTTGCTATAGTCGATCCAACTCATGCTTAAATTTTTTTGTCCCTTATGAGCATTTTCTAGAATAACTTTATTGATCATCAAATGGTCTTTGCATCCGCGAGCTCCACGTCGACATCCCCTTTGTTCTGGGGCCATAATATTGTTTACTTGACAATGAGTATACAGTTGATCGGATAATATCGATGTGAGAAGCTTATACATACTAGGTAGGCATGCGATAGGGCGCCAATTTTTTGGATCTTCAGTGTCGTGATTTTTCGGTATTAAAATTACCTTTCCAGTTGTGAGCCAGTCTTCTAGGGGTTCTTCATTTTTCAAAATCTTGGTAAATAACAATGCTAGTTGGTTATGTATATTAGTGAGATATTTTAGGTAAAATTTTGAATTTTATCTTGCCCTGGTGCTTTCCAGTTATGCAATTTACTAACAGATGTTTTAATATGTTCTACAGTTATTGCTTCAAAAGTGCTCGTGTTTAAGTTACTGTTGTCTTGTTCAATATCAGTTATCCATTTTGCATCATGGTTGTATGCGACCGGTTGCGATAAAATGTTACTCCAAAATTCTTCGGTACAGCGTTTGTTCGGTGTTTTAATATCTACGTGCTCTTTTTTACTATCTAAACTTTTGTATAATCTATGCTCGTTTTCAATGAACATTTTATTCTGTTGTTTCTTATTGTTTATATCTTCATATCTTTTTATCCTGCCTGCTAGAGCTTTTATTTTTTGTTTTAATGTTTCTTCTGTACTTTTGTGTTCTGTTTCATTCTGTATTTTATATTTTGTGTAAAGTTTGTCTTTGATTTTTATCATTTTTCGCGAGTTAACTCCTCTCGAGATCTCTACCATTTGTCCTACTTCTTTCCTCAGGCGCTCAATTTTAATTTTTATTCTTTTCTTCCATGGAGGGTCTGTATGGGGTTTTATTACTTCACTTGGTAAGTAAGGAGATTGCTTGTTATTCATTATTAGTGTTTTCGCTGCTGCATAAATTAAATCATTTGTGTCTCGGAGAGTACAATTACTTGCCAATAAATTGGGTAAATAGTTATTAATTATTGCGAGGTTGTGTAAGAATTGTTTATTGATTTTAGCTTTTGGCAAGTAAGTGCGCTCTTCGATAGGTATTTCTTTTACTTCTGCAAAGATTTGGAGGAACTGAAGTTCGATAGGATTTTCATTTTCAATTTGCAATGTTTCAGGAAATTTGTTTGTTGGAGATACATTTCCATTTCCGTTTTCAACGTTTACTATGTCTTCTTCAAGGGTTTCTTCCATTATATTATCTAAAACCTGCGCTGAAACTGCATACGATTGAACATTAGAATTAGTATGGTGAGAATGTTGGATCTCGTTATCAGCTCGCTGTTTGATTCGGTTCAGTAATTCTTGAGAAATTAGATTTTGTTTTAAAATTCTGCGTGCTTGATTAGATAATGTGTTTCCATTAAATCTATGAATTTTAGGATTATCTTTCTATACGTTTATTTCTTAAATGACCTTCCATATCTCCTTCTTGGGTTACTAGAGCTTCGTTAGCCATTGGTTAGTGAACTTAAAAGTTACCACGTGGCATAGATGGTCATGCCGGACGTGGAGTTAGATTTTGAGGGACTTATTATTATTATAATTGTTATTATATATATATATATATATATATATATATATATATATATATATATATAGGGTTTTCCAATAGGGACGCTTGAACTTTGACAGCTGATTGCGGCCATGTTGTTTGAGTGACAGCTGTCAAATGCAGTGTGTTATATTCATTCCGTCCTCCCAAACCACCATGGCAGGTTACAGTGTCGAGCAGCACGTGCAAATCATAAAATTGTTTTATGAAAATGGGTCTTCAGTTCGAGCAACGTTCCGCGCACTTCGCCCGTTTTACGGTCGCGATGATCGTCCTGCCGAGTCGACTATCCGTCGATTGGTGGACAAATTCGAGTCAACCGGGTCAGTTAACAATCAGCCGGTTCCCGTGCGTCAACGTAACGCGAGATCTGCCGAGAATATCGCCGCTGTGCGCGACAGTGTCCTCGAAAACCCGCGGCAGTCAATTCCGCGTCGCGCACAGGAACTCGGCCTTTCGCAGACGACAACTTGGCGAATTTTGCGTTGTGACTTGAGCCTGCACCCGTACAAGATCCAGCTGACCCAAGAGCTCAAGGTTAATGACCATAGACAGCGCCGTGTGTTCGCTGACTGGGCATTAGAGCAGTTGGAAGTTGACGCCGATTTTGGCAAAAAAATCATCTTCAGCGACGAGGCGCATTTTTGGATGAATGGCTATGTCAACAAGCAAAATTGCCGTATTTGGGACGAGAACAATCCACACGAGGTTCACCAAGTGGCAATGCACCCGCAGAAAGTGACTGCTTGGTGCGGATTTTGGGCCGGAGGCGTGATTGGTCCGTATTTTTTCGAAAACGATAATGGTGTGGCCGTCACCGTCAATGGTGAGCGATACCGGTCGATGATAACCAACTTCTTTTGGCCTGAAATCGAGAATATGGATCTGGACAACATGTGGTTTCAACAGGACGGCGCTACGTGCCACACAGCACACGCTACGATGGAAGTTCTGCACGATCAAGCGCCCTTAATGGAAAACCCTATATATATATGTTAGAGATAATTAATTTACACGGGTATACGACCTCATTTATAAGAATGACAATAATACACAACGTGGTTACGTTTTATAGGTTGTCAGTGGTCAGACGTCAATTGTGAAAATATAAGACGGGCACCTAATTGTTATACAGCCGACTAATGGAAATATAAAGATTAGTTTAATGATTTGATGTTGGATTAATGGTGTATCTGTCAGTAGAGCGTGTGATCGTTTGTTTAGTGACATACTTGGTCTCTTGCTTTTGAGACAGCGCCAGCGCCGGACGTGCGTACTGACTGATCTTATAAAATTAACATGTCGGACGACAATGGTGATCATTTACATGACTATCCATTTGAATCCGTGACATATAGTACGGACGG
Source organism: Nymphalis polychloros (assembly GCA_905220585.2). Classification (NCBI taxonomy): domain Eukaryota; kingdom Metazoa; phylum Arthropoda; class Insecta; order Lepidoptera; family Nymphalidae; genus Nymphalis; species Nymphalis polychloros. The sequence goes on from HG992253.1 coordinate 3,550,736, forward strand.
TACTATATATATATATATATATATATATCATTTACATTTTATATTTTACTATCCATTTGAATCCGCGACAGCATTAGTGGGATCGATTCCAAAATCATCTCGTGTGTCTACCGCAATGCCTGCTACTCAAAATCTAGAATATTTTCGGTCAGTACGTGAAGCTTAAAAATATATAACGGTCTATCGTCATCAAGAAACGAAGGACATGGCGTACCTTCACCTGAATCGTGGGCTGTGTTTTTCTAAAATATGATGGCGGGCTTACAAAATCCCAATTAGAAACCTCCTACGAGTGTCAGCGATTCTAGGAAGCTGGAAGGCGAGCGAGATTTATTTACCATGTCATTTGATCCAAACGATTGACAGTTCACTGCGGCTCAGTAGTGAAACGAGATTAAAAACCGTATGAAGAACAACTCGTGGACGGATTATGAAACCAGAATTGTTGCCTTCACTCGCCTACAGGGACGGGCTGAGAAATGGGTTGTATGCTTATCCGATGTGCAAGACTTGGGAAGAATTGGAGGAGCGACTCACTCAACAGTTCGTCTCGACCAGGAGGTTCTACGACCTGTTTGGCGACATGGTAGAGTACACGAACGACCAGGCGGTGACGTACATTGAGTATTCTACCAACAAGGTGGCGCTGATAGACCTGCTGGATACTGGTTGGGGTGAGTCCAACAAAATTGAGGTGATGTTCACCAGTTTCCAGGTACGCACAGATTTACTTTAAAAATACCCCTACTAGTTTTGTGGCTCTTGATACGCATTTAAATACGGACCCTAAAATTAAGAATCTAAAGCGACATGCTGATAAGACGCGAAGTGAATATAAAACTCCTAAACGTCATAGAGTAGGTGAGCTATCTACCGAGCGTCGCTGTCATTATTGTAATAAGACAGGACATTAAAAAGAAAATAAGGATACCTATTCACGCGCGTCTGTCAATAAATCTATACTCCAGCCAAATTCGATCTGGAATTTTAGTAAACAAACCATGACTCATCATAATTAGGGTTGATACACTCTTAATAAAAAATAATAATTATTATAATTACAACTATATTAATTATAACACAATTTCCTGTTTAAACAAAAAAATTTTAATTTAATATCGAACCCAAAAATTTAATTTAGCCGGTCAATACATAATTTATGTGAAAATTAGCTTAAAATAAAAGTTTAAAAATCTTTAAATACCACTATAATATTACTACAAAACTAACAACCCTATATTTTAATACTGACGTAAAGAAATCGCAGCTTTGTAACATTTGGAGTGTTTTTTAAGCAATTGGCAGATTTAGGAAGGTATATAATAGCGATACAGGTTCTTCGTAATTGGTGGTGTATATTTTTAGTCGTATTATAATGGTAGTATAACCACAACAGGTTAAGAATGTTAACATTACACACAACGTTTCATTACACACAGATTTAAAAAAAAAGATCTTGTTTTGGCTAACATAAATATAGTATTATAATCACTGTTTCAACCACATATATTTAGAATTTCTTCTAATATATATATATCAGATAAAATTTAAGAAATTTTATTGCGGTTACATTTTAATTAATTAAAAAAAATATTTTTTTAATGTAAATAAAGTTAAACGAAACGTAACTACGTAATTTTGTTGCATTATACGCCCGCCATAATGTTTGTTTTGTTGTTAGCTTTGCTTACAATTCGCGAGTGTTTGATTCTGGCGTTCTTCCGTTCTGTTATTAATTGTTAGATATTGTTATCGTTATTTACTTTTAATTCGTTATTGTTATAAGTTTGTTGTTATCAAATATTGTTTATATTAGATTACGATGAGTAATTCTGAATTACCCGGTCCGAGTGGGCTTGGATCTGTAGCGAAATTTTCTTCGCTACATGAGTTCGTTAGAAAAAACTGTCCTCATCAATATTTATAAACTTGTCGAGGAAACTTGGCCCAAAAATGAGTTTATATATCGAAAAGATATTGCCAAAAAGACAGCGGAAACCGCCGGCGTTAGCTTGTCTACTGTTTATAATGTTTTGGCTGAGTATAAAAATGAAAAACGTGTGCATTCGCCGATACCAGCACCAAAACGCGTGACAAAAATTGATTTGTTAGACGAACTGGACCTCAGTGGCATAAGAAGAAAGTTCCACGAGTTTTTTTTTCGAAATGAACCACCGTCATTATCACAAGTGTTACAGGCTGTTAACGACGATGAAACTCTTCCAAATTTTAAGAGAACAACTTTTCAAAAACTAATAAAAAAATTGGATATTAAATACTTGAAAAGGTCAAGAAAAAGCATGTTAATTGAAAAGTCAGATATTGTCCGATGGAGATTTGATTATTTAACAAAAATCATCAAGTTCCGTGAAGAAAAACGAAAAATATACTATCTCGATGAAACATGGCTTAACGAAGGTATATTATTTGTTGAGACTTTTTTGTAGCATTTTCCTTTATAATACATTTGTATTTTCATTTAATATTTACCAGCTATAATCTTGTTTTTTTTAGGACACACAAAATCAAAAGTATGGCAAGATGTAAGTGTGCAGTCCAGTCGGGAAGCTCATAGAGAAGGCCTATCTACGGGACTAAAAGCCCCAACAGGAAAAGGAAAACGTCTGATAATATTACATATTGGTAAATATTTAACAATGTTAATTGATTTTGTTTTGATTTAAAATATGTTATTAAATATATTACTCTATTATAATTGTTTATATTTTGTTTACAGGAAGTGACGATGGATTTTTAAATGGTGGAGAATTAATTTTTGAAAGTAAGAAAGGGGAAGGTGATTATCATCAAGAGATGAATTCAAAAATTTTTGAAGATTGGTTTATGAAAATAATAAATAAAATTGAGCCAAACTCAATTTTTGTGATGGACAATGCACCATACCACTCAAGGCGACTTGAAAGAGTTCCAACAATGGTATGGTTGAAAACAGATATCCAAAAATGGCTCAATGAAAAAGGAATCCCCTTTGAAACAAATCTGTTAAAAAGAAATTTAATTGATATAGTTAAAAAAGAAAAAAATAAATATATGGCATATGCAATAGACACATATGCAAAAAATAATAATATTGAAATACTAAGATTGCCCCCATATCATTGTGAATTAAATCCGATTGAAATGATATGGGGGCAAGTAAAAGGCTATGTCGCAGGGAAAAACAAAAGTTTTAAAATGGCAGATGTAAAAATATTGCTTAGAGAGGCAATGGACTTGATTACACCTGCGACATGGCAAAAATGTATCGGGCATGTCATCAAAGAGGAATTAAAAATGGCACAACTTGACCACTTAAGTGATACAGTTGCCGACCAATTTATCATACATGTTACTGAGGATAGCACAACATCAACTTCTACTAGTAGTTCCGATAGTGACTAATGTTTTAAAAATATAAAGATTTAATAAAAATATTTCTTAAAGCAAATTTAGTTTTATTGTTAATATAAGTTTTGTAATTATTTATACCTTCCATATAAAAATATATAATATATAAATTATTTCATATATAAATAATAATACAATTTATATTTAATAATATATTATCATATCATTTAAATTAAACATTTAACTACTATGATACAATGAAACTAAGTAATTATGATAGAATTAATGTTAAATTGTTTATAAGACGCTATTAATTATAATCATAATAATATTATATTTGCATTGTTATTTTTAAAAAGATATATTTGAAAAATAAAACCTATAAGACACTTTTTAATCTTCCAATATATAGTTCTAATAAATAATAATAAATAATGTAATTATTATTTGATTAAATCATAAGATGAATCATTACTTTATAATATATAATTTTATATTATAATAAAAATATATTCTTATAATATAAAATAAAGCATACTAACAGACGTTGCTTTTTCCAGTATTGGAGCAATTGTAATCTCAAACCTCTCATTGACCCATTCAAATATACACAAAATTTAATCTAAATCAGTCCTGTCGTTTGGGAGGCGATAGATAAAGTTAATAAAGCGAATTATATAACTACGAGGTAATTTCCGATATCATTTTAAAATTGGAGCTATTATTTTTGAGATGTACATTATTCCAGATGATCATAAGTGTTATAATTATAACCAAGAATGCGCTTAGTCCTTTGCCTTAAATATTTAATTATTAATCATCAATTTTAATTTTTATTATCATCAAAAATAATTGTTGTACATATTTCTAAAAATGTTTTGAGCATCTGCCTGACGTTGGTTGCTAAGCAACGCTTTGTTATTAAACATTCCACATCGAATTTGGCTGGAGTATAGTGATAAGCCAAATGTTACATTATGTTCTTATTACCACAAAACTGGACATTCTGAATCTACTTGTTTCACGAAACAAAGCTAAGAAAAATCGAAGGATTTTAAAGATTCTAAATTGTAAAGAACGAACGAAGTCGGTAACGTTTATTCATCCTGTAATGATTCTTTGGTTGAAATATACATCGGTGGCTATACTTTGCAAGCACTGATTGATAGTGATTCCAAATGTTCATTGATTAAAAAGGAAAGGTCACCAACATCCTCAAGCCTTTAAAATTGCGTGGAAAGATAGCGGCACTGGGCGCTTTCTATCGACTGTATCACGGCGAGTGCGCAGAGGAGTTATTCATCCTCATTCCTGCTTCCCTTTTCCTTCACAAATCTCCGCGTGCTGGCTCTCGATGTCACCGCCTAACTATGACATCAATTCCGTCGCGCGTTCCCTTCCTCTTTTGACCTGGGTTCCTTCAAACGAGGCGTGAAGAGGCATCTTGCGGGCCAGCAAGGCGGGGGCGGCTAGTGCAAGTCATTCTTCCTGACTGCACTAGCCGTCGTCGCGTTTGGACTTTACTACCACTTACCATCAGGTGGAGTAGAGTAATTAGCCCTCCGGGGAAATATAAAAAAAAAAAAATGCTGATTGCTTATCTGATAAGAAACACCTCTCATTTACCTGCCTCACAGGTATTGGTTACGTGCCATGTTATTATTTTTGATTCTCATTTAAGACCCCTGGTTTAATTTTTACCCTAAATAGCGACAGTAGTAAGATTATACGCGACGCTAGTGTCAATATGTGTCAAACTTTAAATATGAATACAGAGTTAGATAAAACTAACATTGATTTAACCGAACCTAACGATATTGATAGGTTGAGGTCCATATTGGCAAAATATAAGGATAATTTTACTAGCGGAAATTCGAAAATTACCATTAATACGGGAACTTTTACTTCACGTACATAGGTGGTGGGCGTACATATAAACCTTCGTACTTCGAGACAAAGTATCGAAAGAGCGAAAGAATCCCGCACGTAGACTACTTAAGTCGTAACCTCACTAACTGCCTGCCTGCCTGACTGCCTCGTTGGTCCAGTGGCTAAATGTAGGGCCGCGGACACGGTGGTCCTGGGTTCAAGTCCCAGGTTGGGCCAGTAGAATGTTGTTGGGATTTTCTGTCGAAAATTCTCAGTGGCTGCCCGGGGTCTGGAAGTTGGAGGTGTGTGCACTCCCGTGCCTCGGAGGGCGCGTTGGGCCGTTGGTCCTGCGTCTGAGCTCTTTCCGGTCGTGTCGGATTGCCGTCCCATCGGGTTATGGGTGTTAGGGAATGGAGAGTGCACCTGTGTTTGCGCACGCGCTTGTGCACTGTAATGTGTCCTGCGCGGTTGGCTGATCTCTCATGGGATTTGCCGGCGTGATCGAAATCGGTCTGGAGGACCATTATTATTAATCTCACTAACAGTCAGTAAGTGAATGTTTCGCGTGTGAGTGATGAATGGTTGCAGGATGAACAAAAGTTAGATCCTGACATTAAGCTAATTTTACCACAAAATTTTTCGTTGGCAATTAATTCAAAAGTTTCATGATGAATTAAAATATCTAAGCTAGGATAAAACTTTGTTTAAAATTTGAAAGTATTTTTGGTTTCAGAACATGACTTTGTCCGTAAGGACGTATGTAGACGACTGCTTACCTTGTAAAATTAATAAGAATCCCTCTGGTTAAAAATCAAACTGCGTTACATCTCATAAATAAAGTTGCAGAACCGTTTCACACTAATTGACACGAGTGGTAAATTGACCGGTGGAAGGATTTTCAAGAAAAATGTGATTGTTATAGCCAATTATTTCACTAAGTTCTGTCAATTAATAGATGTTAAAAATCTGACACCTTGATTTGCTTGAGAAGCCTTTAAAAGTTTCGTCCACATATTCGGAACACGCAAGCGTATTTATTATCTCTGATCAAGGCGTATCATTTATAGGACAAGATTTACAAAATCTTCGTAAGGAATGGTATATTGAATTCCATGAAAGCGCTAGGGATACAAGCCGTGCCAACGGGCAGGTAGAGCGTCTAATGTATGTTCTAACTAATTGTTTCACAGTCGCTAAAAATCATGAAAACAGATCCTGGAAAACTGTTAACGGTGAAGTCCAACTGGCTTCAAATTATACTGTGTCAAAAATTATGGGCAGAAGAAGAATTAAAGCGATATCTTAAGCTAATCTCGCGAAACTGGCAACGAACAGAATTTGTTCGAAATAAGAAAAACGGCTAAGAGTAGGATGGACGAGCAGGCGACGAAAGATAAAATTCGTTATGACGCTAATATAGCCGCTATTCATTCTTTTGTAGTTGATCTAGTTCTAGTTTAGAAAAATCCCCGAAATTAACAAGTTGAGTGAAAAGTTTAATGGCCCATGTAAAATGACTAACGTCTGTCTAAACGAGATTTACATAGTTGGCCCATTTTCTAAGAGAACGGGCCCAATATGTGTGCCTTGAAAGATTACGTAAATATCAAGTTAGTCTACCAGAATTGCCAGAATGTCTTGATCCAGTAGGATCCATAATGGATTACTTTTATTTAATTAGGGAGCAAATTGTATCGATTAATTTGGTGTGTTGATTAGTAATTTGAATTGCATTACTGTATAGAATTGAACGACCATTATTTTGAATTGAACCACGAATTCAGTTGTTTCGTTGAACATTACGTTCAATGTTAATAAAAGTCTTATGTTTGTTGCTGATTGGTTAAATGTTTTATTTAAATTGAAAGCTCCTACGCATTATTTAAAGGTGGATTGAAAGCTTTATCGCTTTGTCCTGGTGATCTGTTGAAAGCTACTACGCTTTGCAGTGAGGTTAGGCTTAAATCTTTGAAAGGTGGATTAAAAGCCTTATCGCTTTGTCCTGGTGATCTGTTGAAAGCTACGACGCTTTGCAGTGAGGTTGGGCTCAAATCTTTGAAAGGTGGATTGAAAGCTGTCTCACTTTGTCCTGGTGATCTGTTGAAAGCTACTACGCTTTGCAGTGAGGTTGGGCTTAAATCTTTGAAAGGTGGATTGAAAGCTTTATCGCTTTGTCCTGGTGATATGTTGAAAGTTACTACGCTGTGCAGTGGGGTTGGGCTTAAATCTGTCTTGACCCAAGGTTGATGCTGAAAGCTACAACGCTTTGCAACGTATTCCAAGTGCTGCTGCTGAGCAATGCTGAAAGCTTCAACGCTTTGCTATACGCTAGATTTTTAACGTGCTGAAAGCTTTTACGCTTTGCTTTATGTGAGGTTGAAAGCTGTCTGTAAACGCTTTGCATGCGTACGTGCCATGCGCTGTGCCATCTAGGCTAGAAGTGACGTCGAGAAGCAACGCGAGAGCGCGTTGAGTACTGTATATATTATTTATTTAATTTATATATATATATATAAATTAAATAAATTTTGAGTATCAAAGTACTGGAGAAGGGGTAAACACGGTGACGTCACTTGTTATTGTAAAGGGGGCACGACAGACTCGTGTTGGATAGTGAGGAATTGAAACGGCACGTTACGATTCGGGACGCCGACCAGGTCACGACAGGACAGGTTTAGACTCTCTGTTTAGACTCTTGTTACGAAACTGTCGGTAAACCTAGTTTACTTTTAAGTGTGTTTATTGTGTTCAAAAGAAAATAAACTAAGGTATACATAAAGTTAATATATATTATAAATAAATAGTTTTAAAGTCATATACATATATATGCTAATATTACAAAGTTGACATTTGTGAACACGTTAATTAATATGCTTTTATATTTTACTTGGTGGTAGAGCTTTGTGCAAGCCCGTCTGGGTAGGTACCACCCACTCATCAAATATTCTACCGCAAAACAGCAGTACTTGGTACTGTTGTGTTCCGGTTTGAAGGGTGAGTGAGCTAGTGTAATTACAGGCACAAGGGACATAACATCTTAGTTCCCAAGATTGGTGGCGCATTGGCAATGTAAGCGATGGTTAACATTTCTTACACTGCCAATGTCTATGGGCGTTGGTGACCACTTACCATCAGGTGGCCCATATGCTTGCCCGCCAACCAATAACATTAAATATATATATATGTTAACCCTTTATGTACAGTTACAAAGACCTAAAACTATAATTAGATTATTTTTTGCGTTAGTTAGCCCAATTATGAGTTATTGGCCAAAATATGACTTCACGCGAAAACTACGAAGCGGAGCAGTAACTATAAAAGTATTCGTATGCCAAATCAATGATGAAAGGGAAAAATAAGTCGTCTCTGAACCGTAGAGCAACGCTTACAAGTAAGGCCTCAAATATATTATAATGTATTTTAGTCAATAATAAATAAAATAATTTGTACTAATTACCTGCTTGCATATGGTAATCTCCTTTCCCTTCTACCGGTAACACTATAAGACGACCACCGTTGTAAAATGCGAACAGATCAAGTCATAGATTAACTTTGTGAATTATTTGTCTAATCTGAAAGGAATTTTGTTATACAAATATTTATTATTTAATATTTAAAGAAATCCAAAGTTTTTTTACTCTTATCTAAAGAATCTTTGTAATGAAAAATGTGATTGTCCGGCATTAATGACAATGGATAACCGTAATTTTACTAACGGAAAATACATTTGCGATCAATTTGCTAAATATTTTTCAAGTATATATAATGTTTCTGATTCAACATCTGTCAATATTTCACTAACTATTTGTAATAAATACCAATATAACTCTCAGATAAGTAACGTAATTATAACTGACGGAGAAATACTGTCGCAACTAAAGACCCTAAACAATGATAGGCCCTGACAATATACCACCAATATTCGTAAAACAGTGAACTTAAAAAATTTAGTGAAACCACTTTCAATAATTTATCATGAATCATTAACTATCGGAAAGTTTCCAAGTTTTTGGAAAAAAGCATGAGTAGTTCCTATATTTAAAAGTGGTGACAAAAGGGATATAAGAAACAATAGACCAATTTCTATTTTATCGGTATTCTCAAAGGTATTCGAAACTTTAATATGTCCTTTTCTCACTTGGCAAGTTAAATCACATATTAGGTCCTTACATATGAAATTGGCGTTTTGTATGGGGGGAATATAAAGTCAATTTTTTTTTGTAAAATATATTTAATTAATCAAAGTATGCACCGTTGTAATCTATGCACTTTTGCCATCTCATAGGTAGTTCATTGATCAAGCACATTGAGCAAGGTCCGGGTAGTACGGTGGATGTCGCAGATATTCCAATTGTAGCTCATCTAACTTAGTGGTTGTTTGTTGTGCAGTGTGTGGTCTTGCGTTGTCGTGAAGCAGCAGTGGTCTAGAGCGATTGACCAATCTCGGTTGTTTAGCAGCTAGTTCTTCCTTCATGGTTTGCAGTTGCTGACAATAGATATCTGCCGTAATCGTTTGGCCAAATTTCAGAAAGCTGTAGTGAAGGACACCGGTGCTAGTCCACCAAACACTCACAAGTAACTCTTTCTGAGTCAATTTTCGTTTAGGGCAGGATTTAGCTGGGTATCCAGGGTTTAGCCATTGCGACGAGCGCTTCCGATTATCGTACAGTATCCACATTTCATCACAAGTATTGATTCGATTTAAAATCCCTTCATTATTGTGTTGGTTGAGTAAAGTAACACAGCAGTCGACGTGTGTTTGCAAGTTCGATTCACTCAATTCATGAGGTACCCATCGTTCAAGTTTTTGTACTTTCCCGATTTGCTTCAAGTGGATTAATACAGTTTTATCACTTACCCCGAAGTCTGCAGCTATTTCTGAAGTGCTTTGTGATGGGTCCGCTTCCACAAAATATCATTTAACTCTTCATTTTCCACTTTGGTCTCCGGCCGTCCACGGGGTTGGTTCTGAAGGTCGAAATTTCCAGAACGAAAACGTTGAAACAAAAAACGTACCGTGCTTTCTTTTGCGACACTAGCGCCGTACACATCATTAATCCTTCGAGGTGTTTCTGCAGTACTGGTGCCACGGTAGGACTCGTACTCGTAAATATATCGATATTTCATGTTTTCTATAGAGCGGTAATAAGCGACGCCAAAGAAAAAAATAATGAGGAAAAACAAATGAATGACTGTTTTCAAAACTCAAATGTACCAGCTAAATGAATTTATAAATTTGAATTTGGAAAACTTAACCAAACAGAAGATATTTCAGATCAAAGTGGTCAGTACGTCAAAACGCTAATTTCATATATATGTAAGGACCTAATATATAAAAAAATAAGCATGGCTTTAGTAAAAATAGATCTACAATGTCAAACTTAGTAGTTTTTATATTTCGAATTAGTTGGACAATAAGACACAAGTGGACTGTATTTATACCGATTTTGCAAAAGCATTTGACCTCGTTGATCATAAGGTTCTGATAAGTAAAATTATTAACTATGGGTTTAATGGAAAATTTCTTAAACTTTTAGATACCTACTTACAAAATAGAGAAATAAATGTGGTTATGGGGGGATTTGAGTCAGAGACATTTTTAGCAACATCTGGAGTTCCACAGGGCTTTTATTTGGGTTCAGTATTATTTATTTTTATAAACGATGCTGCTAATTGTTTTAAATATAGTAAATTTAGTTTTTATGCGGATGACTTGAAAATGTATATGAATATAAATACAATTCAAGATTCTAAATATTTACAAAAATACCTATATAGATTTACGAAATGGTCTACTGAAAATCGCATGAATTTAAATTAAATAAAATGTTACAATTTCTGAGGTTTTTCTGCTAAACGTGTGTTACGTTACGTTAAATGAATTATTATTATAGCATAAATGATTGTATTCTAAAACGAGTAAACCAAATAATAGATTTAGGCATAATAATTGATTCAAAAATGAATTTTATTCCGCATATTGACGAAATTATAAGTAAGTCATTAGGGTTTATCAAATGAAACACAAAATATTTTAAGATATCAAACTCAATTAACTCATTCGTAAGAAGTAAGTTAGAATACTGCTCTGTTGCATGGAACCTGTTTCATCAAATTTATAAAGAAAGGTTGGAAAGACTACAGAAAAAGTTTTTAAAATGGTTGTGTTATAAAGACAAGAATAAAAATTACTTTAAAAAATACTCAGATTTGTTAAAACATTACAACAGGAGCGCACTTGCAAGTCGCAGACACGTGATGGATTTGTATTTTCTACATAAAATATTATCAGGTAATATACCTAGATTGCCCCGACAGTGAAATTAAATTAGTTATTTCGAGACAAAATTCAAGGTTTATAAATATATCGACTTTCAAATGTCGGTTTTCAAGAACAAATATAGACACAAGCGCCTCTAAATAGGGCCCTTGAAAATTATAATAATATTTATAAAAAGGCGGATATAGATTTATTTAGTGATAACATAAAAGCAAGATTAAAATAAAAAAATACTATGACAATTTATATACTTAAATGTTTAAGTACTGCCACGAATAGATTGATTTAATTTCCTTTTTTTGCGTTTTTGTGTACACTTTTTTTTAACATAGTTTAAAAAAATGTTTTTAATTTTATTGTTTAATTTATTTTTATACTTATTGTTTTACTTGAATGCATGTTTCATTTTACACATTATTTTAAAATTATTATTTTTATTATTTAGTTGCTTTTTTGTCGATATGTTTAATTGCAGTGAGCGAAACTAGATTTGTATAATTGCACTAGCTGTTGCCCGCAGCTTCGCTCGCGCGTGGTCTTTATCTATACTAATATTATAAATAAGTAAAAATAGATTTTTTGTATGTTTGTTTGTAGCAAATAAACTAAAAAACTGCTGTACTGTTTTTAAAAACCTTTTTTTACCTACAGAAAGATACGTTATCAGCGAGTAATTAGCTGCCCGTCCCGACTTCGTACGGGTAAAATAAGGATTTTATCTCGTACATTTTTTAATCAATAAGATATAAACATTTACCAATCGATTTATTCGCCCATCCAGTATAGTGTATGTGTGTTCAGTACAGGGCATATAATAATCCTACTTCCTACTAATATAATAAACGCGAAAGTTTGTATGGACGTTTGTTACTCTTTCACGCATAAACTACTGAATGGATTTTAATGAAACTTTACAATAATATAAGCTTAGGGAATACCAATTAAGTGGTACATATGGAAATAATGGAATATGTTTTCTTTATCCAAACATCACTAACATAGTGAAGTTCGTATATTTCTCCCTAAGAGATATTGATATAAGATATTGCGTATTTTGAATTTCATTATTTGCACCCAACTCTTCCAAACAAAAATAAAAGTTTCTAAAAACTTTGAAATTCATGTTTATTAATTCAATCAAAAAACACAAATAGTATATTTCTATTTTCTTAAATTTTTATACTAATGCTTTTACCCCGTTTCTCCCGTTTGGAGTTAAATTTCTAAAAACGACGAAATACGTATGCATAGCTTTAATACTAAATATCATTCTTCTTACACCAAAAGTGACGGAATCCCCATACAAACTTTCAACCCCTTTTTTACCCTCTTAGATTTAGATTTTCAAAAACGATGAAATACATTTTTATTTATTTTTAAGCTTGTTCATTAAATTTCATGCTTCTAACTTTAAAAATGACGGGTTTCTTAACAATCGTTCAACTCTTTAGGGGTAGAATTTCCAAAAATCCTACCTTAGTGGGTGTTATAAAATGTATCAACTGCCAAAATTTCAAGTTTCTAACCCCCGCAGTTTAGGCTCTGCGTTAATGAATCAGTTAGGAAGAGTAATAATATTATGTGTATAAAGTAAAGGAAAAGTTTCTTCTGTCAGAGACTAAATAAAATCAGACTTACCCAAGGCTACTAATTTAATTAAACAAAAAAAAGGGAATTAAAAGGAATGTTGTCCATTGAACTTGACACACATCTGAATAAGCTGCTTAAGCGGCCATTTTATGTAGAAAAAGTATATAATATACAAACAAAAGCAGCTATATAACAATTTTAATTAAAGTTTCAAAAGCAGTTATTTGACCGCTCTGGTAGGTTAAGTGTTAAAAATGAGATGACACTTATAGCATATATACATATATATAAATATATACATACATTAGCTAAGTTTCCACCAACAATAATTACACGATCATTAAAATAAACAAAACATATATAACATCAAACAGCTAAACCACCATAATCAGTAATAGTGTAGTAAGATATATATTTTTTTATAATCAAATATAATTAATTACTTAATGAAAACACAAATTTAACAAAAACAAAATATAAATGAAATCACATAGCTTAAGCATTATTACATTGAGTAAGGCCAATAAAATGCAGTAAATAAATGATATATATATATTATTTATATATTTTTTAACCAAATACAATTAAAACGCAAGCAAGAATATGACTACAGTACAAAATTTATAACAAACTAAAATATTGAATATTAAGATGGGTTGGTACATTCATTTTATATAAATTAATACATTTAATACATTATTATTTTTATCTTATTTATGTAATTTTTGCAGTGATTTTTTTTAAATATATAATATTAATATCTGAGTACACTTAATTATATATTATATGTTCGCACAGATCTACTTCTTCCTATTCATGATTATGCTGTTGCAAGCTTGATGTAGCCAAAGACCAATTGAATTAAGCTGAGAGATTACAAAATACTTTTATTCGGTTTATATTGGGATGAGGCAAATATAACCACGTTTCACAATTTTGTTCTCTTCTTAATTAGTTGCCCGTCTGACTTCGTAGGAATATGCACATCTTCTCTATTCTGTACTGTGTGTTGTTTAACCCTTTTACTCCCCCTTCATCACTTGATATTCATTAGATGATGACGACGTCTCAGTGCTGTTATTTATGTGCTCCGTATTTTGTTGTTCGATCACTACTATTTTAGCTATCTCTATAGCTTTCTTTAGTGACAGATCAGACCGTCGTAATAATCTTTGATGTTTGGCGAGCTACTCTAACACATATTCGCTGTAAATTTATCACTGACCAATGACTATTAATTCAACGAAATCGCATTTTAAACTGAAATTTTCTAGACTCGTAATAAAGTTGGTTATATTTTCGTGTTTGCTTTGTTTTCTCATAAAAAATACATGTCAGGCCATAGTTAAATTTTTCCTCGGTTCGAAATACTTGTTACATTTATTAATGAGGTCTTCTAAAGTAATTTCTGTTATTTTAATGTTGAACGAATTGAACATTTCGTCACCTTTTCAACCAATCGAGTGTAACAAAATTGCTATTTTTCTCTATTTACACTTCTTATACATAACCAGTGGCTAATACTCCTTATATATATTCAGAGGCTAATAAATATAGTTCAAAATATGGTTGCCATTTTTTCCGCGTTAAATTGTTATTTATTTCGTTGTTAAGAAAAAACTTCGGTAGGTAAAACGTTTGAATTTTTATCTGCCGTTTTAAAACTTTTGACAGGAAACACGAATTTACGAAAAAATTATACCTATTTAAAGTTTTAAGAAGTGATATACCACGTTTATGTTTAAAGCAAGCACTTCTAAACCCATGTATTATTGTTATAGTTGTTTTTTAGGCTTTGTTTATACGCCTATATACTATTTACGTATTAATTATTGTCACTGAGTTAACTGACTTGCTCACACGCAGTCTTAAAGCGTATTGTTATGAAATATATAAGATGAGATCATAAAGATACACACAATATATATGCAATATTAGATTTTATGCAAAAACAACACACGAAGCTACTGAAAACACGAAATTATTAACAAAACTTTTTGATTTTGACAACTAACAGTGCGCGTACTTTTCCTACAGATAATAATTTATTGATTTTTAGTAGTGATACTAAACTTTTAATAAATAAATAAAGAGATTAAAAATTATAGGACAAAATATAGGATAAATCATAAGCAAAAGTGTATATTACATGTAATATTTAATCTCTTTTCAGTTTGACCATAACCATTTTTTAATAAATGTTCTACGTGTATCTTTAAATTGACATAACTTTATTATTTATGAACCGATTGAAATAAAACAAACACTAAATGTTAAGTGAAGTTAGCCACAATACATTAGTGAAAACCGCACTCAAATCCGTTAAGCCGTTTTTAAGATTAGCGTGCACAAACGCACAGACAAACAGACAAACAGACAAACAGACAAACAGACAAAAATTCTATTAATCATTGTTTTGGGTTCTATTGTGTTTATAATGACCCCCGATAAAAGTTTTACTCATTTATCTTCCATGTACAGACATCGACCAGTTACAGATTTATTATATGTATAGATGATGAGTTAGCCTATATGTAGTGTTAGTAAATTTCATTATTTAAATTTGTTAATTTTTAGGACCGACATATACATAAACATTGTACATTGTGTTGGCTTCCTATAAATAAATAAATAATGAACGAATGCTAACTCCATGTTTTTTACCTTATATATAATATTCTATCGATTTATATGCCATATTAATTAAAGCTAGCGTTAGATTTAAATTTACTAATTTTTAAACTTCTTACTAAACATTTTTTTATTTGTATTTAAGAAAGGTAGCCAGACTGGCAAATTGTTATGATGATAAAAATAAATCATATTATCTATAATACCTATAATATATACAAAACTGCCAGTGTGGAAGAACTGGCGTGCCGCATGCATAGTGGCCTCAAAGAGGTCTGCGATACAGTCATGCCGAAAACTCGGCTCAGAGTTCCGCGCTGGTATGTATACCGGTGGTCGCCCGAAACAGCCGATCTTCGGGCGACGTGCAACCGGGCGCGAGGGCTTACGTCCGCTGTCGAAGGCGTAACGGCCTCGACGCGGACCTAGAGGGACATCGCCCCCTTACCGCCAACTAAAAAGGACCTTAAGCTGGCTATAAGTCGGTTCAAACAAAAGGCGAGGGAGGAACTACTGGCGGGCCTCAAGCGAGACCCATGGGGGCGACCGTATAAAGGTGTTTGCGGAATATTCCGCACCCAAACTGCCCCTATGACGGAGATGCTGCCACCGGAGCTCCTCCTGCGTCTGGTCGCGGAACTGTTTCCCCACTCAGGTGAGTTTGTCCCTCCGCGAATGGCCCCTTGCTTCGTGATAGAGGACGCAGTGCCTCTACCATTGATCACGGAGCGAGAAATGGAAATGGCCCAAGAACGTCTGAGGGCCAGAGCCACAGCGCCGGGTCCAGATGGAATTCCAGGGCGTGTTCAATACCTCGGTGGGAAGCTTTCTGCTCGATCAGTGTCTGCGCTGCGGGCAGTTCCCGAATCTATGGAAGGAAGGAAAGTTGGTCCTGTTGCCGAAGGAGGGGCCATAAAACTCTTCTTCGGTATACAGGCCAATAGTGCTGCTGAATGAGACGGGCAAGCTCTTTGAGAAGAATAGCTGCCCGTCTTGTTCAGCACCTCAAGGAGGTAGGGCGGGTCTCTCAGAGGCTCAGTATGGGTTCAGGGCGGGTCCATCGACTATCGACGCCCTGAACACCCTGAAGACCTGGTCCATGGAGGCGATGGCCCAAGGGGACGTGGTCCTAGCGGTATCGCTGGATGTAGCGAACGCCTTCAACAGTCTTCATTTCGAGACTATAAGGGAGGCACCCCATGGTATCGGAGTGCCCGGTCCCGGAATAGCCTCCTGATATAGGAATCTCAGGAGGCTGTTCGGGGCATACTTCCGGGACCGGGTGGTCCTCTGGGACTCCCGGTGATGGGCGACTTGTCCGGCATCGGGTGGGTTGTGGCGTTCCACAGGGGTCGGTTCTCGGCCCAATTCTGTGGAACGTTGGCTTCGACTGGCTCCTACGTGCACCCTTCCTTCCCGGGATGGGGTGTTGTGCTACGCAGACGACACTCTCATCACAGCGACAAGGCGAAATTTCCAGGAGGCGGCCCGCCTGGCCGAGGTCGGGACGTCGCTCATGGTGGATCGCATTGGAATGTTGGGCTTGAGAGTCTCCATCTCAAAAACGGAGGCCCTCTTATTCCATGGTCCTCGTCGGTGCCCCCCTCGAGGGGGGCGTATCACCGTCCAGGGCCCAGATGAGGTATCTGGAGCTGATCCTGGACGGAAGATGGAGTTTCGGGCAGCATTTTGTCCAACTGGGCCCGAAGCTTATCAACGCTGCTGCCCAATGTGGGAGGACCGGAATCACCATGTCGGCGCCTATATGCCGGCGTGGTGCGCTCCATGACACTTTACGGTGCACCCATTTGGGTGGATGGATAAAGCAAAAAATTTATCCTGTATATTAATACTATAAACTTTATCATGATTATAATACGCCACATTATTTTTAATAAAACAAGTTACTAGGAAAAAAAATTATTAATAAGACAAGAAAATAATAAACTAATATAAAATTTGAGTTCAAACATTAAAAATTAAGCAAAAATAAAAGTAATAATTCTAGTTCCATTACTTTCAGACAAAATAATGATTTAAATAATAAGAATCTTCTCGAGTGGCACTTGCTTCAAGAACTTGTTCATATTGGTGACAACTATTTTTATTGTAGTGTAGAAAATAGGATCTTGCACCAGATTTGCGACTTCTCGCCAGTTTTCGTTGGCAAACTTGTGTACGGCGTCCGCTAGAACATATCAATGATGATAAATTGAAAAAAAATTACACACACATTTTGTTGGGTGTAACGGGCTAAAAATTAAACTAAACGACCATACAAAAAATACAAGTATATATACATATACACAAAGAACAAAGTGATTTGTCATGATTATAAAATCCGAAAATCACAATCACCAGACAGATTCCATAAGCGAAGTTAAAAAACTACAAAATTCAAATAATATCAAGCCCAGAAAATTCGAATAATATCAAGATTTTGAATGGCAACACAATTACAATTACAATTTACTATAATTAATAGTCTATATAGTTTTTAAAGTGGTTTACAAAACTGACTATATTAATTAGTTATACTTACATAAGTCCTTTTGTCCATTGAACAAGTTTTTAAAATCAAAAATTATAGGTTCTAGCGCTTCACATTTCAATTTGAAGTTTTTTATAAGCGCATGAATTTTTTCATCTTTTCCTTTAAATCTCTTCAAATCAGATTCAACACTTATTTTATATTTTCCTGTAAAAATTTAGAAGTAAATATTTATTTCTAATATAGTAATTAAAGATTGATCTTAGTGTATAATCTTATCGTTTTTTCTTTAAAGTATTGCCCAGAGATCGGGGTGATGCGTCTGTATGCTTTGCACTGATTCCGTTTATTTTATATTTGAAGCATTATTAGCAGTGTTATTACTTAATATTCACTATTATTATTAATGCGAAAGCATGTTGATTTATTCATTTGCTTGTTACGCTTTCACGTCTCCAAGCAGCATAAAACATAAATGTTGTCAGCGATACAGACAATTAAATCATATGATTCTATATCTTCAGCTTAACACCCACTAAGCAACGTTTAAAAATGTAAAAGCGTTAATATTCAATACTACAAATAATAAATAACATAATTTGAATGAATTACCTGTTTCCAAAGTGTAATCACCATTCCCTTCCACTGGTAATGTTATAAGACGACCTGTGACATCGTATTTACCACTCATAGTAAAATGCGGGCAGATTAGGTCATAGCTTGCCTTAGTGAATTCCTTGTCTAATCTGATAAATGTTTTATTATTAATTTCAACTGCGTAAAGCTCACTAACACAAGTCCACCAAAAATGATAACGTGAGACGTTCAAAAACACACATTTACAATAACGATGTTTATAATACTGCCTCCTTGGTCTAGTGGCTAGATATAAGGCCGCAGACCCGGTGGTCCTGGGTTCAATTCCCAGGTCGGGCCAATAAATAGTTAATGGGTTTTTCTGTCAGAATATTCTCAGTAGCAGCCCGGAGTCTGGAAGTTGGAAGTGTGTACACTCCCGTGCCTCGGAAAGCACGTTAAGCCGTTGGTCCTGTTGCATGAACTCTTTCCGGTCGTTTCGGATTGCCGTCCCATCGGATTATGAGTGCTGTACATTTTTCGTAGTTCTTTCGTTTCAACGGTGTCGCAGCGAGTGATTTAAGAAACATAGTTATGTTTGAAGTATGTATGTTTGTAGGGTAGTATGTATATATGTAACATGCAACAGGATATGTGGTTTTTCACGGAAAGACGCCATAAGATTTTTATCATTATAAAAATATAAAGAAAGAGTTTTACAAAATATCCAATACAGAATTGCGTCGGCTATTTGTACGACGTGATCTCAGAAACTTTGGAACAATTTATATTTTTAAATTTAGATAGACTCATGGCGGCTATATTAAGTTAAGATCCGAGATGACTTAGCGGTAAGCACTCACGAAAATTAAACGGTTGGTTTCAAACACGGGCATCCATGTCATGCTTCACAGATTTATTATTTTGTGTTTATTATCTATATCAACCCCAAACCTTTTCTTCAGGTCTCCAGAAGAAGAGGAGGAGAATGCTACTTGGTTTAGTATTTTAATACTTACCGCATATTTGCCAATTTGCACATTTTATATCCAATGATAGTACTGTTGAAAAACTTATATTTCAATACAGATATTTCTCCTATGATTTTATCGATGTCTAAAGGGTCAATGCTAGGGATCTCGAGTTCTGGTACTCCACCAAATACATGGGACAGTAGAATATTTGATATTTTATTAAGGCAAGTTTGATCACTACTGTCGCATGGCGACGTAATGCTTGGTGGTAATTTGCCTGAAATAAAATAAAACATTGAAATTAAATAAATGTAGTACTTTAAATCAAAACAAGTGGGTTCTTTCGAGTACTTTGAAATCTACGCCTTAAAAGATTGAATTAAATTTATAGTCACTACGTCAAAGTGAAAAATAGACATACCTACTCTTCAAACATCAAACCTACTCCTTTTTATGACTGTGATAGTCATAATTAGTGATATTATTAACGGACACGACTTCTTAAGAAGATTAGGTACAAAAAAATGGTATGTCGCATGCTGTTAAAATAAATGCTGTACACTAGGTAGGTCTACCGACCTTCACCCGCTATCAGATTATATAATAACTTGTTTGAATGTGGGTTGGCCGATGCCCTTAAATTAATTTGTACTAATCTGAAGAATGTTATTATTTGTGTATGCTAGATTCATAGATTCATTTGAATATTTTAATTTAAATAACCTGCTTTGTAAACCTGCAAAAATAACAGCAACTTCCTCGATTTATATAGGTAACCTGTTTTTTGCAATTGTGAAGTTTTAAATAATAAAATATTCTTGAATCTTATATCAAAGCACTTTGGTCAACTGTTATCAATAGGTATTAAAGCAAATCAAGAAACGGAGTCACATGTAGGGTGATTACTGCCTTCATTAATTTATTCATTTATATTTTAATTTTGTAATCAAGCGGGAAAATTGATATTAAATGAATCTTTTGCACGAATGGGTGTACCGCAGGGTTCAATTTTGGGACTTCTGCTATTTTTAATTTATGTAAACGATTTACCTTCTTTATTAATAATATGTGCGACATTGTACTGTTTGCAGATGACAAATCTCTTATTTTTAAACTTAACTAAGAGATAGACAACTATGACGTTGCATGCAGAGCTCTGTTATTGTTGAATGTCGCGGGTTCTAGGTTGGTTTGAGATAAATGATCTATTTAGTTCTAAATGCAAAAAAGACCAAATTTATGTTGTTTTTGCTCGTTAAATTATATTCTTCTGCAGTTAACTTAAGCAATGAATGATTACAGTATGTCGAGTTGACGGTCTTTCTAGGTATTAGCCTTGACTCCAAGCTATATTAAGTTTGGAGACCTTTTTGTCTGTTCTGGCAGAAAGTAGAGTAATTTATGAGATCACAGTAATTCGACAACTCACAGACATGATTCCTGCTTGACTGTTTATATAGCCTGTTTATATGAGTAATTTTCATTTCATATGTTATATGGAATATAGTGACGGAGTAATGCTACATTAAAATTATATTTATTCTGCAGAAAAGAGCCCACCGTAACATTTATAATCTTAAAGATAAGTTAGTTAATAGGTTAGTTACAAGAATGCACTGTTTATACTTGACTAATTTAATTCCACTTCATTAAATCACGTTTACTCAGTGGTTAGACACGTGTACGTTAGCTGATGCTAGCAGGTTCAAATCCTGGCAAGCAGCACTGAATTTTAATTCAATGAAACAGGAGGAACCCCTAGCCCAACAGTGATACATTAACAACGGTTATCCTTTTTTACGATACGAATACGATTTTGCGCAAATATAAAATAACTATAATATATTTATTCACAATTTCACGTGGAAGAATTTGAATAAGTATATATCTTAAAATTTATTTAAACATTAATATAATATTATAATAGTAATACTTATACTTACTTGACTGAATTCCACTTGAAAAACAAAAGATCGTGAATAATAATAATATAAACATGATGCCTGTCCTTCACTTACTGGTCCCCAAAACTATATGCTTGAAATTACTTGGGTGCTACATTTATAAACGTCTTAATTAACGATATTTAAATCAAACAGGTTCTGTAAAACATCTTTTTTCCATCACGATTTTCAGATGTCTTGTTTTTTTGTTTTAGTATACTGTTTTTTTTTCAAAATCTAGTTACGCTTGTGGTTTCTTGTTATAAAAATAATTGTAATATATTGCGTCATATGAGAGACCGGAAGAATATTTTAGATGGCATCTGCCGTATTTTTTTGCAATTTTCTGAAAGGCAAATGTATAACATAAATACACACATTTCATTACTTCTTGTTTGAAGAAATTTTATTCATTTTTTAAGGTTCCATACCTTAACAGAACTCTTATAGGTCACTTTGTTGTCCATCCGTCAGTCCGTTTGTTTGTCTGTCAAAACCCTCTATCTCGGGAACGCGTAGAGGTATCGAGTTTGAATTACTCAGATTAAACGATATACTCAGGACCACAGTCTCTTAAAGCTGTGAAAACATCAAACTTCTAAGTTAACGTAAAAAAAGATACGGCCATTTATGCTGCAAAATACGTATATTTCTGCTCTCAAGGGAATCAAAATGTATAGGGTACTCCGTTGACCTAAAACTATGAAATTTGGCAAGTAATGCCGTCTTATACTACAAGTATAGGGAAAAATCTGAAAACTATACATTTGTAATGAAATCATAAAAAAAACAAATTCTTTATACAAGGAACGGCGGTCCAAATTTTGAATTGAGTTAACAGTGTCATGTGGAGTACCGTATGAATGGGCTTCTTTGGCACAAGCATAAATAGATTTTTAATTATTTTTATGATGAACAGTTTTCGATTTATGACGATAATTGAAAAATAAAGCTTTCCCCTTTTTTTTTAAGTATAGGTAGGTACCTAATAATTTTGGAGTATGTAGTACCTAACTGCTTGCACTGCAATAGATATAAATGGAATACCTGCTTATCAAATTTAAAATTTTGTAATTAAACATAACCCTGAATAGGTACCTATTTACTTAAGTGTTTTGTACCAAGTACTATTATACATATTACATATTATATTACAATAAAAATAATAATAAACTGGTCGTAGAACTTTGCACAAGCTCGTCTGGGTAGGTACCACGATTATCACCACCATCATTAGATATTCTACCGGAAAAGAGCAGTACTTGGTATTGTTGTGTTTGGGTTTGAAGGGTGAGTGAGCCAGTGTAATTACAGGCACAAGGGACATAACGTCTTAGTTCCCATCTACAAATTTCAAATTTTTTTAAACAACTGACAAAATTTTCCTATCCTAACCTGTGTACCTGTCATAACTGACACTGAAAGTGAATTTAGTGTAACAGGTCTAAATTTACAGATACAGCGATAATTGAAAAAAAGAACAAAAAAATCTTTTAAACGATTTATATAAATTAAAAGCATAGCAAATTTTAGCATAATGGCATTAATTTTAAATTGTCCACTATTATAGAGTTAAAAATACGGGTCTAATTTGATTAGTAACTTTTCTTTTGCCTTTTGTGTGATGTTGAATTTTTTTTGAGGAATCAACAAAAAAATCTGCCATCATAGCTAGGTCCCATTGTCCTTGGTATCTTATTTCTATTGTTGGCACATCCTGATGGAACCTCTCTCCTTGTTCATCACTTATTGCGCCAAGATTATCAGGAAAATAGTCTAATTAATAGTAATGTTTTGGTATGACTGAAGCTTTCTCCGTGGGGGAAAGGTCGCGATGCTGATGCCAAATTTGAATATTTTATTTTATATTTATCCTTCTTCGCGTATCTGGAGACATTTGTCGTGCAAAAAAAGCAATCATTTAAATGATTCGAAGGCTCTCGCCACTGCAAAAGGCGTTTTCTTTTATTTACATTTCATCCACTTCGAAAGTCGCATGTAACAAGAAATACTACATATTTGTAGTGTCCACGACTTTTCAAGATCTCTAATCGTAAATCCAAAATAGGAGCGATAAGCTGCTTTTATCTTTTCCGTATTTTTTTTTTACATTTTTCACTACTTAACATCCGCACACGTAACAAAATTTATTTGGTGGATTTTTACAAGATCTTCTTTGATCACTAGCCATATTTTTATGTACACATCGTCTGTATAACTTAACTTGATGTAATAAATTATAAAATCTTGTTAAATATTTTGTATAACCTATTGTGAGGATTTGTGTACAGTAGGCTAGTTCTAGCAAAATTATAAAACATTAAATAAAACTAATATTAGATCTGTTACAACACTTTAATGATTTGATGTGTGAATGGTAAGGGTAGTGCAACAAAAATATATGATTACTGTTCTGGTTGTCAAACCCTTGTTCCCATGTGACAATATGTACCTACTAATTTGTACGGAACCCTCGGTGGGCGAGTCCGACTCACACTTGTCCATTTTTTTAATATGTAGTTAGCGCCTACCACTTCTCTTTGAACTTCTCATTAAATTTAAATGATTAGTGTTATTTTTAATCACGTGTACAATTCAGGTTAGGAGGGTTACTGACCATGTAAGTTTTTTTTCATGGGGATCGAAAATATATTTCTAAGCTCACGATGCCGTGTCGTGAACTTTTTATAAAAGTATAATTAAAAACTTTTATTTAATGTACTTAAATAGATTAATGATAAAGAAAATACTTGCTATAAATTTTTCCACGGCATCCATCGTCAGAAAATATATTAATACTATAAACCTAATAATGATTATAATAAAAATGTCCTCCAGCAGGTATACATACAAAATTTATTCAAGAAAATAATGTACCAACATACTATTTAAGTTCAAACATTAAAATAATAATAGTAATATTTAATTGATGTAAATTATATTGTGATGTTCACGTCGTAATTAAAAACACCTTTTGGTAACTGTATGATTGTTATTTTTGGAACAATTATAAATATTTTTATAACGATTATTAAATTAAAAGTAATATATTTATTCCAGTTCCATTACTTTCGGACAAAAGAATTATTTAAATAATAATTATCTTCTCGAGTGGTACTTGCTTAAAGAACTTGTTCATATTGGTGACAGCTATTTTTATTACAGCGTAGAAAACGGGATCTTGCACCAGATCAGTGACTTCTTTCCAGTTTTCGTTGGCAAATTTGTGTACGGCGTCCGCTAGAACATATAAGCGATGATAAATTGAAAAAATGTTTACTAGTCTGTATCAACAACGGCAAAATTGGAACTAAATTTTACACACACATTTTGTTGGGTGTAATGGGCTTAAAATTAAACTAAACACACATACAACAAATACAAGTATACACATACACAAAGAACAAAGAGATTTGTCATGATTGTAAAATCCGAAAATCACAATCACCAGATATATTCCATGAGCGAAGTGACATAACTACAAAATTCAAATAATATCAAGCCCAGAAAATTCGAATAATATCAAGATTTTGAATGGCAACACAATTGCAATTACAATTTACTATAATTAATCGTTTATATAATTTTTAAAGTGATTTACAAAACTGACTATATTAATTAGTTATACTTACATAAGTCCTTTTGTCCATTGAACAAGTTTTTAAAATCAAAAATTATAGGTTCTAGCGCTTCACATTTCAATTTGAAGTTTTTTATAAGCGCATGAATTTTTTCATCTTTTCCTTTAAATGTCTTCAAATCAGATTCAACATTTATACTATATTTTCCTGTAAAAATTTAGAAGTAAATATTTATTTATAATATAGTTATTAAATATTGATATGAGTGTATAATCTTATCATCAGAAGAGATCACCAGACCCAGAGATCGGGGTAATGGGTCTTTTTGCTTTGTACTGATCATTTTAGCGGACCAGTTTGTATTTACTTACATATGGGCCATATTTTAGATTTGAAGCATGAATGCTAAAGCATGTTGATTCTATTTGTTTGTTTACGCTTTCAAGTCTCCGACCAGCATAAAGCAAAATCGTCATCAATACAGAATATTAAGACTTATGATTCTATATCTTTAGCTAAACCCTAAGCAACGTTTATAAATGCAAGACCAGTAATATTTTATACTACAAATAATAAATAACATAATTTGAATCAATTACCTGTTTCCAAGGTGTAATCTCCATTCCCTTCCACTGGTAACACTATAAGACGACCTGTGACATCGTATTTACCACTCATAGTAATATGCGGACAGATTAGGTCATAGCTTAGCTTTGTGAATTCCTTGTCTAATCTGAAAAATGTTTAATTATTAATTTCAACTGCGTAAAGCTCACTGATACAATACGTTTAAAAATGATATACATTGACAATAACGATGTTTATGATACTAATTTAATCGTAATTAAGTTTTATCATTTTATAAGTGGCGTCTAAGCAAACAAATCTTCAAATTTTGCGAGCGTATTAAGAAACATATTTATATTTGAATTATAAGTGACGTGCAGCAGGAGATGTGGTCTTTCACGGATAATAAATGTAGTAAGCGCCATAAGCTTTTTATTATTACAAGAATATTTTTGTTATTTTTTTATTGTATAGGATGTGCATATGGGCCACCTGCGGTTATGTGGTCACCAACGCCCATAGACATTAGCATTGTAAGATATGTTAACCATTGCTTACATCGCCAATTCGCCACCAACCTTGGGAACTAAGATGTTATGTCCCTTGTGCCTGTAAATACACTGGCTCACTCACCCTTCAAATCAGAACACAACAATAGCAAGTACTGCTGTTTTGCGGTAGAATATCTGATGAGTGGGCGGTACCTACCCAGAAATAACCAACTACCCAAATATAACGAAAGGGTTTTAAAAAATATCCAATAAAGAATTGTGTTGGATATTTCTAATCCGAAGTGATCTCAGGAACTTTGGAAAAAATTGTATTTTTTTACTCTAGATAGACTCATGGCGGCTGTATTAAGTTAGCCGAGATGGTCCAGCGGTTAGCACTAGTGAAACCTAAACGGTGGTTTTCAAACACGGACATCCATGTCATGCATCATTCATTCATCATCATTTTCATTTTGTGTATATAATCTATATCAACCCGACGACCTCAAACCTTTTCTTCAGGTTTTTAGAAGAAGAGGAGGAGGTTGCTACTTGGTTTAGTATTTTATTACTTACCGCATATTTACCACTTTACACTTGGTAAATCCATTGATAGTGCTGTTGAAAAACTTATATTTAAATATAGATATATCTCCGTTAATTTTATCGACCTTTAAAGGGTCAACACTAGGGATCTCGAGCTCTGGTAATCCACCAAATATATGAGGCAGTAGAATATTTGATATTGTATTAAGGCACGCTCGATCACTAGTGTCGCATGGTGATGTAATGCTTGGTGGTAATTCGCCTGAAATAAAATAAAACACAGAAATTAAATAAAAGTGTAACTCTAAATTAAATCAAGTAGGCTCTTTCAAGCACTTTTAAATCTACGCTTTACGAGTTTTAATTAAATTTATAGTCACTACCGGCTCGGAATGTAATCTACATTGTCAAGTCAAAGTGAAAAATAGACATACCTACTCTTAATACATCAAACCTGCTCATTTTTTATACAAGCGCTTATGAATCTTATTAACATAAAAAAAAACTCCTTCAGAAGTTTAGATATAAAAAAATATGTTTTGTCGCATGCTCAGCCCGTCTTGGTAGGTACAACCCAAGCATCACATATACTATCGCTAAATAACAATACTTAGTATCGTTACGTTCCAGTTTGAAGGATGAGCGAGCCAGTGTAATTATAGGCACAAATTACATAACATGTCCCCCAATCCCCATGTTGATAGCGATATTTATAATACAAAACAAAGGATATGACGGCGCCGCCACCCTGTTTTTAAAGCAGCGCGTGCAACTGTTAACCCCCACTACTAAACCCTATAAAATGCAGCGCTCGACAAAGCGGAGGGTTTTTTTACCCTCACTCTGAGGCCTCACAGGAGGCATCCTTAGGACGTCCGTTCCCCTTGAGCCACATTTATGTCGGCTCCCATTCTCCGGCCTGACTTCATCTCGGCCCATCCCGCCCGGTGACGCTGTAGAGGCCAATAGGGCCAACAGCATTTTACGAACCGAAAAAAAAAAAAGCGGAGGGTTTTTCGTTCGACAGCAGTTGCCCGGTGCACATACTGCGTCGTAATCATAATAAATGTTGTAATTGTGTAACTGTGTAGTAATCAAAGTGAATAATAAATTATTATAGTGATCAAACTATAATAATACGAATTTATTGTGTGCTTCGGAAGTTTGCTGTTTTTATATAAAGAATATGTCGGCTCTGTGCCTACAGATGCAATAAGCCTGACATTCACATGTAAACGACATTATGTACACTGTTATTTATTATCCTATTGTAGTCTTTTACTGGTAACAATGATTTAAAGATTTTTTTTATCTAAATATATAACTGATATTATATATTAAAGTATGTCAGTACGCAGAGTAAATATTCCTAAAAAAAAAATCTGGCGTAGTATTGCATCAGCTTTTAGCCCAAGTGGGCGAAAGCGGGGTCGCGGGGGCGCGCGGGCGATAGCATCACGCGTTAGTATGATCGGTGTGGGACCGCTTGAATTTATTTAGTGCGCGATAGTTTTAAGGGTCTTCTTTGACGTTTGTTGAAATTCGAAGGTCGGGATTTCGATAGAATTATATAGAAAGCGATGCTCCACAACCTTGAAATAAATCACACAGTTAGCCAATGAATTTAACTTACGTGTAGAGCATTCGAATTTAAGATAATGTTTATGGATAAGTGTAAAAAAAATCAGAAAAATCACTAAAACGTGTAAAATCGCACTTCCTTATTGAGACGAAATTATCGTAATCGTCGAGAATTTAGAAATGAATTTTATCAAATAATAAAGTTAAAACTATAAAGAAACGTCTGGAGTCTTCATTTTTTAATAAACATTTTCTTATTTTTTGTTATAATAAATTACAATGAAATTGTACGCGTTTTCTTATGCGAGCCGCCGATAATCCTCGCAGACCAGTCGGCCACGCGCCTCCGAAGTGAGAGCACGTCGGTTTGCGCCGCATTGATAGATCGCGATCGAACCGTGTACTTACACAAAATCAATGTGTGCGTAAATAGCGTATTTAGTATTTATTTGAACGTTTTAGTTGTCACCGACTGTTCATCATAAATTTTAGGGCGCGCACCGGCTTATGTATTCTGTTTTTTTTTTGGTATTTTTAGTGTTTTATCATTTGATACGATATTTTTACTGATAATATTTTGTATATTTTGTAGTTTGATAAAAAAACAAAAAATAACTCGAGTTGAAATTCTAACTAGTTACATAATTATAACACTCTCATATATAATGATACATTGCAATTTTTTTATAAATAAATATAATTTTTTGAAATATTTATATATATGATTACTTATTTCGTCCATTAGTTATATTGGCCAGTAAAACAACAACTGAGGCAATAAATTTATTGTCGTAAAAATTCAAATTATTCTTATTTTCATTGATAACGTAAAACTAAACAAAGTATTTATAAATAGTGTTTTGAACACTAAATAATAAAAATGACCAAATCCCATTTATGCATAAAACGAAACACGCGTGATGGCCCACCTAACAAACCCTCATTAGTCAGTAAATTACTGACTCTCAACTCAGCGGGCAATATAGTACTCAAGTGGAAATGAGTAGAACGAAGTACATAATCCTTGTAACTGTGATCTAAGAACAGTAGTGGCATCACACTAAAGAACACACTTCCAATTGGAAGACCGCCACGCTTGTATATATAATAAGCTGCGTTAAAAACTTTAATACCGCGATTCAGGGATTATATATTTTTATAACATTTTTCTTTAGAAGTTTAATTATTTTATGTATTTATTCACATATTTTTTTTTATATTGAGTAATTAAAGAAATAAAACATTTATTATTACAGTAATAATAATATTGTTCTTATTATTTTAGCATAAAATGTTTCTTTTAGTTTTTTTTTACGTCAAAGCGCTATCTAGTGAGGATATACGAAACGTTTTCATGCCTCATCGTCATCATTGGTTTTGCAAATTGATATTTATCCGATTTCAGACTTACAAATCGATTTCAAAATCCGATTTTAGATATCTGAATTCGGTAATGCCTAGCCTCATCAAATCGCCTGAGAACTTAGCTATCCTTTTATTTTATTAGCTAACGTGCTCAGGCAAATATAGTCTTTAGGTACTTTATCAGTAAAGTCGATTATTGTGTAATAGATTTCCGTAGCAGAACCAAGAAACCGAAAGTCAAACTGCAAAATTCCCGCTATCCTTTTTATTCCGCTTTATTCCAATTGGTTAGAAAGAGAGAAAGTGAATTTCATAGTAGAATAAATGTTGTAAAATATATATTTCGATTCAGGAATTATATATTTTTCTTTAGAAGTTTAATTATTTTATGTATTTATTCACATATTTTTTTATATTGAGTAATTAAAAAAATAAAACATTTATTTTTACAGTAATAATAATATTGTTTTTATTATTTTAGCATAAAATGTTTGTTTCAATAATGTTTATATAATGTTTTTCTTGTATTCCTATTGATCTATTTTTATTTCACTTTTTGTATATATACTTGTTCCGTTTTTTAATAAAGCATTCCACATTCGTCTTTCGTCAATTTTTTTTTATTATTCCACATTACGACATCAAGAAGTTTATTTATACCAAACTACTCACCTCAACGCTATAGATATGTATTTGACAACATTTCAAAATAAGTGACAATAAAGTTAAAATTTAGTTTAGGAAAAAAAAGTGCGACGACCCCACTCTGCATACGTATATGTGTGCGTGCCGTGCCCGAGCCTCGATAGTTGCGACAGTAGCGCTAAAAACGTAAAACTTCGTGCGGCGGAACGTCAAAGAAGACCCTTAATTTTACGATAAATCTTAAGATATTAATTTAAATTGGGTGGCGTAAAGGGCAATTATATTATAGATGAAATGATTATAGTAAATAACGTATTTAATTTGTTAAGGATTAATATCATCTGTTTTTATAGCTTTTCAATTATTACATTATTATGTAACCATTTTTTTAAACATTAAAGTGGTATATCTGACTATCCTTAAAAGATAGGCATATGCTATCGCGGACTTTTCTGTAGATCTATGAAAGGGGAACAATTTCACGATACATTATTTGGTTATATGTCAAAAGGATTTTACAGCGTTTTCGATAAAAGCTCCCAATCGGCTTATTTTTTCCGACTTCTTCAACAATTATCGTCATATTTCAACAAATTTACAGAAAACATTGATGAATTATACACGTAAACCTTCCCCTTGAGTCACTACGTCCATTGGTGAGAACCGTATGAAAATCCGTTGAGTAGTTTTTTAGATTATCGCGTTCATACAGACAGACAGACGCCGCGGGGGACTGTTTTTTATTATGTAGTTTTTTTTCTAACGTTCCTATTGATACCACTTAGTGCTTTTCCTATTTACGCATTTTTTTCTAAGTCTCACCTGCGATTAAAAGCATAACATGTAAACAAAAATGTTTTCACAGGCTCATTAAAATACATTTCTTCTTATCTAAATAAGAATCTTAAGGGTTGTTATTAACTTGACTAAATTAAATGGATCTCTTCAACAAATGAGTACCACAGGTTTCAATTTTGGGAATTCTGCTGTTTTTAATAATATTAAAATTACAATGTTACACATATTATTGTTAATTTTAGATTCAAGATTTTGTCTACGTCGAGGAAGGAGTAACTGTGAGTGGTATTTCGCTTATGTATAATACAGAGATTATTAGACATGAAAATAACCTCGTAATATGCTTTCCGATTGCCCAAAGTACAGAGAACGTTTTTGGGCAAAGGTATGTGCATACGCAAAAAATCAACTGGAATATATCATTTAAATCAATTATGTTTTAATTTGCAAAATTTAAAAGCTTCATTAAGTCACAATTAATAAAAAATATTGCATATTAGGTATTGGATTTACGCAACGCAAGACTGATAAAGGAGGAGCCAGAGGAACGTTTAATCCAAACCACTTTAAATCTGATTCATTCTAAAAAGATGAACTACGCGATATTCTTATTGTTTCTTTACACTAGAAGTTACTTTCCGAAAGGGTGGTAGAATTAAAATAGTGACGATTCAAAAGCGTTTTGTTTTAAGCTTTAATTTGAAATGATTTTGATTTTGGTTTTTTAGTATCATTTATATTAACAAATTGCTTAAGTCTAAAGCAAATCTGATTGAAGCTATATACAGGATTATTTGTAACAATCCAGCAACCTCGCAGGACTAGATAGCTAACACCATAAGCAACAATTTTTGTTCTAAGACTTTTGATAATTTGTTAGATTTTATTTTCATAGAAAAATAAGTATTAATTTAATTTCTCGCTTGAGCGTTTATAAATCTAGGCTCATCGCAAAGATCGACAAGCCGCATGGTCCTTTCGTTTATGAATGAAATATAGACCTACAAATGTCACGAAAGTACGACAAAAACTTCTAAAACATTATTTTTTGTCATGCCCGAACTTGTAGAATAAAAGTTTGATTGACAAAAATTATGAAAATATTTGCATTCAAATACATTTGCACTATCAAAGCATTTAAATTAAATAAAACAAAAAAATATATATATTTAAATTTACCGGAACAAAAGTATAATAGTAATTCTTACTCACTTGACTGAACTCCACTAGAAATATAAATTATTGTGAAAACCAAAAATATAAACATGATGTCTGTCCTTCGCTTACTAGTTCCAAAATTGAAATGCTCGACACAACTTAATCGCTACATTTATAAACATCTCAATTCGCAATAATATGACAATAAATTCATCAAACGGGTTTTTTATCTTAATCAATAAAAATCTATAAATGATATATTCAAATTGTCCCCACTACATCATATGACCTTGTTTTTTTATTAAATTCTAATGTTTTTGTTTTATTATTCTTCGAAGCATATGACACATATCCATCTATATATATATATATATATATAAATCTCGTGTCTCAGTTTTAGTTTTTATACTCCTCCGAAACGGCTTGACTGATTTTGATGAATCTATATGAATATTCTGTAGGTCTGAGAATAGGTTTATAACTAATTTTTATACCCCTAATTTGTTAAGGGTGGCTCACCCCAATAATTTGTTTTTTTCATTTTTTGAGCAAATTTTTTATTTTTTTATTATTTTATTATGTGGCATTAAAAAATACATACAATCCTAAATTTTCACTCTTCTACCATCAACCCCTATTTTTTAAAATTCAATCATTTTCAACCTCAGTCGATAATTGGATAAATAAATTAACACTTGATCAGTTATCCCCGTCAGGGGTCTATTGGTGTCACTTCTCACCATGTAAGCAGCACGGAGTAGGGATGGGAGCGTTCTCATGTTTCTTACACAGTTTTCGGACAAAAATCGGCCATTATTATTGTTTGTGCATCGATTGCAGTAGTGAAGTTTATCATTTTATCATTTACGTGTAATTCTCAAGTAAATTTATTTTAAATTTGCAGTGCTGTAATTATTATTATTATTAATATTAAGAGTATTGCTACTGTATTATTCTTAAGGAAAAATATTGTGAGAGGTAAGTTAAATAACAAAAATGTGTGTGTACTTATGTACATGCGTTAGATAATTTTTTTTTTGTTTTTTTCGCTGGAATATCGCGTTTACGCGTTTCCCCCACGTGACGTGGGTATGTGGGGCTCACTACCCACTAGACAGAGAAGGATTTTTTTAAATTATAATAAAACTCTAACGCATATTCTGATCCGATCCGTCACAGAAGTCCGGGGAGGAGGCGTCAGCGCTATGCGCACCTTCTCCCTCCGCCTTAACAGCCGCCAGGGCTAAGTATCCGGGAACTCCCTTAGAAACGGAGGCCCGCATAGGCGGGCCGACCGTCGGCACGTCACGGTAGCATGCGCAAGCGATCCCGTGGCGTCCTTCGACCAGATGGAGAGGATACCGCTTGTTTTTTAGTGGGTATTCCGGCACTTTCAGCTCCGGTGAGCCCCACATACCCTTCACTTCATGTGGGGGAAATGCGTAAATGCATTTTTCTAGCGAAAAAAAGGAGGAAATTGTTCTTACTTTTTTATCACACCAAAAAGCGTTGCCCATCTTAATCAACTCTCTCTTTTACATGTGTATATTTTATGTTATTTTTATTATGTTTTCAAATACAAAAATGTAAAGTAAGAATTAAAATTGATAAATTTAATTTAATACTTTAGGAAAATAGTAATTTATTCAAAATTAAATAGAAAATAGCGAATTATAAGTTAAAAAAAGAGTGCAAGTTACATTTAGATTTGTATAGAATTGAGGTTATCTCATTGGCCAAACACAATCTTTATTGTCAAATCTGAAAATTTGCACACTTAAACATACATACACATACAACCGCTAGAATAGAAAGAATCAGTAAGAAAAATAAAGGGAAAGGTCGCTTGGAGGACAACGTTTTTTTGTTACATGTCTTTTTTGTACATGTCACATTGTACAGTATCCACTTTTCATCACAAGTAATGATTCGATTTAAAATCCCTTCATTATTGTGTCGGTTGAGCAAAGTAACACAGCAGTCGACGCGTGTTCGATTCACTCAATTCATAGGGTACCCATCGTTCAAGTGGATTAATACAGTTTAATCACTTACCTCGAAGTTTACAGCTATCTCTGAAGTGCTTTGTGATGGACTTCCGCTTTCGCTCCGCAATAGCTTCCACAATAGCCTTTAATTCTTCATTTTCCACTTTGGTCTCCGGCCGTCCACGGGGTCGGTTCTGAAGGTCGAAAACGTTGAAACCAAAAATGTGCGGTGCTTTCTTTTGCGACACCAGCGTCGTATACATCATTAATCCTTCGAGCTGTTTCTGCAGCACTGGTGCCACGGTAGAACTCGTACTCGTAAATATACCGATATTTCATGCTTTCCATTGTGCGGTAATAAGCGACGCCAAAGAAAAAAATAATGAGGAAAAAAACAAATGAATAACTGTTTCAAAACTCAAATGTACCAGCCAAATGAATTTATAAACAAGAATCTGGAATTCCTAACCAAAGAGGAGATATTTCAGATCAAAGTGGTCAGTACGTCAAAACGCTAATTTCATATGTAAGGACCTAATACATGGCATTACAGATAAGACAATCAAATCGGGAATTTTGGTAATACGTTGCACATACCACGACCAGCTCTTATAATATTTAGTCAGTAATAGGGACTGTAGTCAACTTGAACCAGATCGAATTCATGGTAAAAATAGGAATTTTGGCAATTCTCAAATAAAGGATACAGCCACCACTAAGAATAGCGCTGGACAGAGTTCCATTACCGGATGTTACAATTGCAAGGAGAGGGGCCATAGTTTCTTGCACTGCTCTAAGCCGCTGGTAAAATGCACACGTTGTAATAAGATAGGTCACATTACGGAAAAATGTTTCAGTAAGTCAGATGACAAATTAACGAACGCTAGTAGTGTAAAGGACTATGAGAATTGATTTTATAACCAACAAAGACACGTGTAAAGGTCCGGAGTCTAAATTTACTAAAGAGATAAAAGTCAATGGTCTTGTAGCTTTTATAGATTTCGGGAGTGAAGTCACATTAATTGTGGTTTAAGAATTAATTAATCAACCGTTAGTTAGCTAATAGTATCTCATGAAAATTTTCCAACAGTTTGGTAACAGTTTAGTCTAATCTCCCTGTGCTTATAATCATTATAAATTAAATGTTTTTTTATAGTATAGGTAGGCGGACGAGCATATGTGCTACCTGATGGTAAGTGGTCACCAACGCCCATTGACATTGGCATTGTAAGAAATGTTAACCATCACTTACATCGCCAATGCGCCACCAACCTTGGGAACTAAGATGCTATGTCCCTTGTGCCTGTAATTACACTGACTCACTCACCCTTCCAACTGGAACAATAATACCAAGTGCTGCTGTTTTGCAGTAGAATATCTGATGAGTGGGTGGTACCTACTCAGAGGAGCTTGCAGAAAGCTCTACCACAGAGTTAATTTGAATTAAATCAATATATTAAATAAAATTTCATTTAATCCAATTTATATGGCAGTCTTTCACGAAGCATTCTCATATATTGGTATATGTATAAAAGGATAGGAGTAAATGAACATTCTACAATATTGAGAATGAAATGCCCTATTCAGAAATTATTAAAGATAGTAACGCCTTGTTAAGATTTTCGCCAACTAACGCAATTGATATTTATGGTTCAGCATTGGTTATGGTCGAAATTCAAATCTCGTTCAATGGTGACGTTCATTTGAAAAATAAAGTAGGGGTAAAACCTAATGATCAGTATATTAACGTTGGGTTGCAGCGAATGAAAGGTTACGATAACTTTCACTCTGTAGCGTACTATAATAGTCGGCAGACTTTTTCTAAGAAGGTGTTTCATTTATACGAGTAAGAAGCCCTGACCGACTCATAAGCCATGGTAGTTATTTCACCTCGCATGCATTCATGCGATTTTGTTTAGATAAAGGGATAAAATACGTTTTAAATGAGGTAGCTAGACCGGTACAACAGCGGTATAACAGAACAATGCTTGATTCCCTCAGGGCGTTAAGGTTAAGACATGGCGAGAAAAGGTGGCAACATTAATGGTGGGTAAAAAATAAAATAAAAACAAGTACAGCGACTGCGGAGGTAATGTTTGGTACCATGAACAGCGTAAATAAATCCTATGCTTAATGATGCCACAATAGGTAGACGTAATAATAATAATTCGTATCGTGATACGCGATGGAGTTAAGACTAAGATTGATATGTAACAGATCAAGCAAAAGGATAGGTGTAATAGACATAGAAAACCTGCAGTGAAGGTTACCTCGTGAAACTAACACAGATTTATTTTACTAACAACGGACAGGGCAAGAAACGTATGTTCTCTGTCATGGGTTCTTATCATGTTAGCAAGGTTCTAGGCATGGACCGTTATGTCGTGGCTCCGATTGTAATAAAACGCCTTTCTTCTTATTTATTAATATATTTCAGTACTTTCGATGTGAACATTTAATACAAAGTACAACTGTTATACTGACAATACTAATTACTAGGGACAATAATTACGACCAGTTGACCAAGTGACTCTTGTCAGTG
Organism: Nymphalis polychloros; assembly: GCA_905220585.2. Classification (NCBI taxonomy): domain Eukaryota; kingdom Metazoa; phylum Arthropoda; class Insecta; order Lepidoptera; family Nymphalidae; genus Nymphalis; species Nymphalis polychloros. The sequence goes on from HG992253.1 coordinate 3,587,700, forward strand.
CTGCAGACCAATTAAACTTATCGACCAGCCCCCCGGTTTTTTATAATGCTCCCCATTATAGTCAAATCACTCACTTTTTTAACAATATTAAATAAAATAGTCATATCACTTACTTTTTTTTAACAATAAAATAGTCAAATCACTTACTTGTTTTAACAATATTAAATAAAATAGTCAAATCACTTACTTTTTTAACAATTTAACAATATTGAATAAAATAGTCATACCACTTACTTTTTTTTTACAATATTAAATAAAATAGTCAAATCACTTACTTTTTTTTTTACAATATTGAATAAAATAGTCAAATCAAATACCCTTTAACAAGCTTAAACGTCAAATGAAAGACTTACTTAAAAACTAATATAATTGCTTTAGGACATAGATAAACTAATAAAACAAGTAATATTTAAAAATAAAATACAAATTTTGAAAATCATCACATTCGGCCATCCGACAATGTGTTGCCTCCCGGCACACATACTTAATGTTTGTTTATTATTTATTCATTAATATTTTAACAATAATTTTGAAAATCATCACAAATTTTTGCTTAGATACATATTTTTATTAAGCTTAAACTAGTCGCAATTATTTACAAAATTTATTTATCACTAGTTTCACCATCACTAGAATCACTTTTGTCCGTATTATCTACCTCTAATGCTTTTACATGTATCCAAGGTCGAATTCTGTCAACCGCAATAACAGTGGAATAAGGTTTTCCTTTTTTTATAAAGCCAGGCACATCAGTTATCCTATAGCGGTCATTGCCTAAAACTTCATTAATTCTGTAAGGACCAACAAACTTTGACAGAAGCTTTGTACTTTTACCGTCATTATCAAAATTATTTCGAGAAATTTTAACCAAATCACCCACATTATACTTTACTGCGGGGACCCGATTTGAATCATAAATTTCTTTTTGTTTAACTTGATGCTTTTTAATATTGTCACTTATATGCTTTCGAAATTCTTGTAAATTATGACTACTTGTCGATGTTTCTGCATCGAGCTTGTTTGACAAAATATCGCGCATTTTTATCCCAAACATCGCTTCTGTCGCCGTTTGCTGGGTTGAGGCATTAACTGTGTTATTAATGCCCCACTGAATTTTTCCAAGACATTTGTCCCAGTCTCGCTCATGGCCGGAGAAGTTTTGTGTTGACAATGAGTTTAATATGGTTTGATTAAATCGCTCAGCCTGGCCATTTGCTCTAGGACAAGCTACTGCGTTTAAAATATGTTTAATGCCGAGATTACTACAAAACGCTTGAAAGGCTGTTGATGTAAAACACGTGCCACGATCAGATACAATTCTAGCTGGAATACCGAAATCATAAAATAGATTTTCAAGAATTTTGACTGTACTTTTTGTTTTTAAGTCCCTGACTGCCCTTACAAATACGTATTTCGTAAACCCATCGACTATGGTAAGAATATGCGTATTTCCGTCTTTACTCCTAACAAAAGGTCCAAGGTGATCTAGATGAATCGTGTGAAATGGTATTTCGAACTTTTCTAAAGGGTATAAATATCCAGACTTTTGCTTTGATATGTTATCCTTATAATAAGCGCACTCTAAGCAAGCTGAAACATATTTCTTTACAAATTTTCTAAGTTTAGGAAACCAATATAAATGTTGTATTCGTTCAAGGGTTTTAGCATATCCCAAATGGCCAATATCGTCATGATTAGCGCGACATATTTGCCATCGAGCGCTTCGTGGAACAGCCAAACATAACCTATCATCTACTTTCCTATATACCGCGTGATTCTTAACAACAAATTGTTTTTTAATGTCCCTACATTCTTGATCATCTTCAGGTTTAAGGATTTTAAAAATACGGGATATTTCAGGGTCTGCTAATTGCAACGAAAAGAGCCAATTTTCTTTTTCAATAGTATAAACATTAACAGATGGATTAACGTCTGGCTCCGCTAATAGTCTTGTGTTTCTGCTTAATGCATCAACGTGAGACATTTTGATACCTGGTCGGTATTCAATTTCGAAATGAAATTCACTTATTTGCAACCACCACCTAGCTATTCGCGGAACTAAATCTCTTTTAGTTAATGTTGTGCGAAGAGCAGCACAATCGGTGTAAACTTTAAAATGCATACCTAAAAGATAAACTCTGAATTTCTTTAAGGAACACACAACAGCGAGTGTTTCCAGTTCGTATGAGTGTAGATGTTTCTCCTCTGGAGTGGTCTGTCGACTAAAATATGCAACTGGTTTTAATATTCTAACATCTTTTTGCCACTGCATAAGTATACCGCCTACTCCTAACGAACTAGCATCGGTATGGAGTTCCGTCTCAAGAGTCGGGTCGTAAAGGGCTAAAACGGGTCTATCGAGTAGTTTATCTCTTAATGTTAAAAATGCTTGATCTTGTGTTTCCGACCAGTACCACTGACTTCCCTTTTTGAGTAAAGACGTTAGAGGCCGTGCAATCTCCCCATAACCCTTAATGAATTTTCTAAAATAACCAGTTAATCCAAGAAATTGTCTAACTTCGTGAATATTACGCGGTGTAGGAAACTCCTTGACGGCTACAATCTTTGTTTCACCCGGGCGGATACCACTGGGAGTTATATCATATCCAAGGTAACTCACAGAGTTATTAAAGAAACTACATTTTGTAAGCTTTAGCGTTAAACCAAATTGCCTAAAAATATTCAAAACATCTTCTAATCTTTGGAACATTTCATCTATATTTTTAGATGGGATAAGAACGTCATCTAAATAAGCTAACGCGAATTCAAATCGTCGGTTACCGAGTATTTTATTAATCATCCTTTGAAAAACGGCTGGCGCATTAGCTAGGCCAAAAGGCATTCTTTTAAACTCAAAGTGCCCATCGGGTGTGACAAAACCTGTAAGATGTTGGCTTTCTTTAGCCATAGGGATTTGATAATACCCTGATGCAAGATCAAGGGTCGTAAAGAAACTATTACCACTAAGGTTAGATATTTGGTCTTCTATAAGGGGTAGTGGAAAACGGTCTTTTATAGTTTTATTATTTAAAGCCCGAAAATCAACGCATAACCGTTGTTCACCAGTTTTCTTTTTAACCATTAAAATTGGACTGGCATAATTGGAGCTAGATTCTTGAATAATATCGTTTTGCAATAATTCTTCTATTGTTTCCCGAACTTGTTCTCGTTCGTAGTGAGAGAGACGGTAAGGACGATAGATCACGGGTTTATTATCAATTAAATCTATTTTCATTTCTACACCAACTGCACATCCTATTTCCGCGAGATTTGTAGCAAAACAATCGCGGTAACTTTGTAACAATGAATAAAGTCTGTCTAATTGTTTGTCATCTAGCCCTGGTCCAGTTTTAATGTCAGCTCTATTAAGCGGTTCTAAAGTTGACGGATCTCTTACTATTCGATTAACTTTACACAATTTATGTTCATTAAACGGGACAGCTCTTGTTAGCAAAATATTTTGACCGAGGACAATAGACTTTAGGGACAAATTAGTAACAACAAGGTTTCCCTTGCCGTTGGTAATATTAAAAGCGCCTCTTAAGAGGCGATACTCACAACCTGGTTTAAAGGAGTCATAACCATCGATAAGTACATCTCCGGAATAATTTGAATCGCTATGAATAGGGACAATACTGGTATTAGAAATTTCTACTGAAGTGGTGACATAGAACTTTATTAAACTTTCAAAACTGTCTATTTCGTCGGGGCATTTATAAAACGTTAGTTTGGAGCTATTCTTTAAGGCTGTAATAAACGGCAACTCTGTAAAATTTTGACCTACTATTAATGGCGTTTGCATATGTTCGTCATTTACAATTAAAACTTCGATAGTGGCTTCGATGTCATCAATCTTTACATCTACGTTAGATTTGTACAATGGTAAAACCGAAGATTGACCAAAACCTTTTACTACTGGGATGCCATCAAAATTCTTAGATAACTTTAATGACTCTGCACTAGATAAACTTAAAAGTGTACATTCGCTACCAAAGTCGATATATGCTTCAAGATATTGTTTATTAACAAAAATAGTTTTAAAATATTTATCATTGCTTTCATTGCAGGAGTTTATTTTTAAAGTTCGTTTTTCGTGAGTACTCAATTCAGGACTAGATTTAGAATTTAAAGGTACAAATGGTTCCAACTTACACGCATCGTTATCGTGACCTACTCTTTGACATTGCTTACACTTAATAATTGGTTTTGGGCATTTATAATAAGGGTGACCCTTGGAACGACAGTTATAACAAGTAATGCCACTTGAATGAGAACTATTTGAACTTTGGCTATAAGAGTTTGATCTATGTGTTATACGTTCACGTAATTTATTCACAAGCGGCTGCGATTTTTGGGACGTTAGAAAATTAAGTAAATCTTCTGGTTCTGAACTATTTAAGGCCTGTGCACTGTTTCTAATAGTTCGATCACTAATTCCGTACAGGATACAATCAACAGCCTTTTTACCGGTAATTTCACATCTATTTAATAAACTTAGCTTATCGTAAAAATATTCGCGAAGACCTTCTTCATTACGTGAAGTACGATTTAACATTTCTTCCAAAAGACGCCCATAGTTATCCTCACTTGGGAAAGCCTTTTTAAGCTTTGCTTGCCACTCCTCCCATGTGAAGACAACTGTGGGTAAAGTCTCAAACCATCTTTTAGCTAATCCTACCAATTTTTGTAAAGAGAAATGAACAACTTGCTTCTCATTCCAGCCATATATAACGGCACACTCGTTAACTTTACGTAACCAGCACTCAACAGTTTGACTTCTATTTGACGGATCGAATTCAGGAATAACATTGTGAACATTGTTATTATTCAAAGAATATCTAGAGCTATCTTTTGTAATGTGCTTCATTAATTTTAATATATCTTCCTTAGAAAATTGTTTTCTGGTCTTACGCAACTTCCTTGGTACGGTGTCATTATTGGAACTAAATGATGAAGATGGACTTCTACGTCTAGCCTTTTTGGATCGTCGTCGTCGTGGAGGCGTGTCAGGAGGAGTCCCAGCCGCATCATCAGACATCATTGATCGTTACTGAAATCAAATTATTCACGGCAATATTCATTTTCATATATATATATATATTTTTTTTTTTTTTTTTTTTTTTTTAAATTAGAGAACAAAAAAAAAAAAATCATCGAGCAAACATAACTCGTATCATATTATTGACTAGGATATTATGATCGTAAATAACTCATTATCCAGTGGAAACATACCACTCAAAAACCAGTGAGTCACAATTCCGGCGACCTATAACTTACTCAATAACCGATGGAAAACATATCCACCCAGAACCAGTAGAAAACATATCTACTCAGTATCCGATGGAAAACATATCCACCCAAAACCAGCAGAAAACATATCCACTCAAAAATCGAGCAAGTTACAGGCGTCATTGTACTTAATATTATTTAACTATAGATTAATACGAAGTCCTTAAGATTCATACTAGAGCATGTTGCATGCCATCAGAGTGTAGCCCTGATCAAGCATGCATCATACTCCACTAATAGGTATTCACAACTACCCACGCCAGATACTGCCAGAGAGTAGCCCCGGCCACGCACCGACGCAAACAGTTATGTACACCAATATACGCAAAACTTTATCAAACTAGTGTTATGTAACAATACTGCGACAAGGTACTACCGGAGAGTAGCTCCGGCCACGTGCCCACGCGCACATCATTACACACACAGAAATCACACCTCACACCACCAGAGAGTAGCCCTGGCATGGTGTGCTGCGCAATATTCATTTTCTTTTCTTTTCCCTCCTTCATCATATCATTCGTTACGACATTTAAGTATCTTTTTTAAATATTCTACTGTTATTATTCAATACACAATATCTTTACACATAAACATAGTAGCTTAAAATACGTACCGTATTGGGTTTATCCCGCTTCTGAAATGTAATAAAACGCCTTTCTTCTTATTTATTAATATATTTCAGTACTTTCGATGTGAACATTTAATACAAAGTACAACTGTTATACTGACAATACTAATTACTAGGGACAATAATTACGACCAGTTGACCAAGTGACTCTTGTCAGTGCTGCAGACCAATTAAACTTATCGACCAGCCCCCCGGTTTTTTATAATGCTCCCCATTATAGTCAAATCACTCACTTTTTTAACAATATTAAATAAAATAGTCATATCACTTACTTTTTTTTAACAATAAAATAGTCAAATCACTTACTTGTTTTAACAATATTAAATAAAATAGTCAAATCACTTACTTTTTTAACAATTTAACAATATTGAATAAAATAGTCATACCACTTACTTTTTTTTTACAATATTAAATAAAATAGTCAAATCACTTACTTTTTTTTTTACAATATTGAATAAAATAGTCAAATCAAATACCCTTTAACAAGCTTAAACGTCAAATGAAAGACTTACTTAAAAACTAATATAATTGCTTTAGGACATAGATAAACTAATAAAACAAGTAATATTTAAAAATAAAATACAAATTTTGAAAATCATCACACGATACCATGGCCAGTCATGATAACTACTATAATGACGATGATAATACTAGCAGTAATATCTCAGTGTGTAAGATCGGATGCGAATCGACAGCGATGTGCCACCATTGTGGCGCGGACCAGGACACTGCCCAGCACACGTTGGAGGCGTGCCCAGCATGGAGAGGTAATAAAATAATAATCATAATCTCGTAGTAACATATTTCGTTATATTTGGTATTTGCAAGTGACATATTTAACGAAATAAAAGACATTTCACGTCAAAAAAAGTACAACACTCAATTATGGCAGCCCCTAAACGTAGATTATATTTTTGAATGATTTAGTAACTTCAGTTTAAAAAGAGTTATTTAAAAAGTTTCCATAACTTTAAGCTTTGTTAGAATGAATTATCGTAAAAAATAATTGGTAACAAAATAACATAAATAAAAAGGACAAAACCAGTTTCCATAACATTTAAGCGTATAAGTCTCTGAATCACTTAATATAAAAAATAATTATTATAATGTGCTATTAATCACGAGGCCAAGGTAGGGCATCGATAGCTCGACTGCGATGTTAACTCCTTCTTGATGAACTTCCTGCCAAAATATCGAGGCGAATACACAAAAAACATAATTTATTTGAAGTCAAATGAAATTAAGTTGTTATTGTTAAAAAAATAATTTAACAGTTCTTAAAAAAGATGAGGAAGGAGAGAATCATAATATTTAATGAATAATTTTATAACTAATATACGAGTGAGTTTACAATTAACATCGTAGGGATATATATATAAATAGTAATTGGTTTGTATTGATTTACAACTTGATTGATATTTACTATGTAACTTATACGTTATTAATGATTTAAATAACTAATTACGCCTTAATAACTTACTTTATTAAACTTGCTAGTACGTGCGTGACCCTGATTTGACCTCACAGGGAAAAACATACAACCTAGAAATGATTACAGCTAATAATAAGCAAAAAAACATATTGATATTATGTTTAAATCTTGTTCACAGGCATATATTTCGGCCATGGCGGCCAATCTCAAGCGAGATTAGCCAACTGCGTAAGAGATATTTAGTGCACAAGTGTGTGCGCAAACACAGGTGCACTCTCTCTCCCCTTGCTCTCATATTCCGATGGGACGGTAATCCAACGCGACCGGAAAGAGTTCAGGCGTAGGACCAACGGCTTAACGTGCTTTTCGAGGTATGGGAGTGTACACACTTCCATCTGCCAGACTCCGGGCTGCTACTGAGAAAAACCCAATAACTATTTATTGGCCCGACCTGGGAATTGAACCCAGAACCACCGGGCCTGCCGCCTTATATCTAGCCACTAGACCAATGAGGCAGTCAATATAAATATAAGCAATTTTAATAATAATTAATTAGTGGGTTGGTTCTTAATGTCGTCTAGTTAGTTAGGATCTACATAATGTTATTTTTACTATATTAATCGACTATTAAGAACTTTATTTCATTTTATTTATTCATAATTTTGAGAAACAACTTAAAAAATAAACAAGAAAGATATGACGATTTATGGCTTATAATGAGCAGTACGCCATTACAGGCATTTAAAATAACAAAAAGAAATTAATATAGCAAATTAAAGAGCTTTGTGCAAGCTCGTCTGGGTAGGTACCACCCACTCATCAGATATTCTACCGCAAAACAGCAGTACTTTGTATTGTTGTGTTCCGGTTTGAAGGGTGAGTGAGCCAGTGTAATTACAGGCACAAGGGACATAACATCTTAGTTCCCAAGGTTGGTGGCGCATTGGCAATGTAAGTGATGGTTAACATTTCTTACAATGCCATTGTCTATGGGCGTTGGTGACCACTTACCATCAGGTGGCCAATATGCTCGTCCGCCAACATATACAATAAAAAAAAATAAAAAAACAAATACTGCTACTAAAATTTGTTTTAAAGCTAATGGGATGTTGGCTGAAAATATCATCCTTTCTGCTCGTGTTTATACAATGATTGTCACTGTCTCTTTTAAAAATACTTATCTTACTGTGAATATAAGCATTGTTGTTGTGAACATACCTGCAAATATGAATACTTTCCTAAAAAATCTGAAAGAAGAAGAATAAATAGATCGGCTATTTGAAAAAAAAAAATCCTTAAATATAACAAATCATCTATAAAAAATGTTAATCGATTCTCTAATTGGATTCTAATAATAATCACCAGGTAGAATATCTGATCCACGCCTGAACTCTTTCCGGTCGTGTCGGATTGCCATCCCATCGATTTATGAGAGAGAGAAGAGAAGAGAGAGTGCACCTGTGTTTGCGCACACACTTGTGCACTATAATATCTCCTGCACTAATAATGGCTAATCTCTCTTGAGATTGGCCGCCGTGGCCGAAATCGGTCTGGAGCACATTATTATTTTATTAATACAATAACAATTTGAAGTTGTTCATATAAATAAAATGGTTTGAATTAATTTGTTTATTATAAATAAAAATATATATCTATGACAAAGGCCTATCAAGATCCCTAAGTCATAAAATAAAAATATGATAAAATGACTTTTGTTTTCATAAATATAGTTAACGAAAGTATTGTTTGATACCGACTAAAAAGTAACCGAGTGTATGAGGGTTCCTCCTGACTGGCCTTAAATCCCGTCTGAGTACGGGCCTCGGGGTTTCCCCTTCTCATAGGAAGTCACAACTGCCGGGTCATTTCTTTAGACCTGGGAGTGTAGGGCCTAATTAGGCCTGTGGTAAGTCTTAGTTTTTGTTTGTCTTCGCTGGGTGATTGTCTCGTTCTTTGGTTGTGGTCATGTCCGGTGGTTGTCGTCCTTCTACCGTCAGTCCTCTAAATTGTAACCGAGTGCCCAGTGCGAGTTTTTCGTTTTAAATATTATCACTAGACGGCGCTATTTTTATTCCATAAAGAACGCAGTTAACGTCAACGACTTCAAAAAATCGATCGATTCGGATATGTTTTTTTAGTACGATCCCTTAAATATGTAATAATCATAAACCAAAATAAACAAATCTAGCAAAAACAATTACACAAAAAATCAGGATTAAAGACAATAAAACTTTGTATTACTTTCATAAAATATAGGTATAAAATTTTTATTGTATTTAAGCTTTATTAAAAATAAAGGTAACCTCTACCATTTACCGGAACCTTTTACTGAAATTATTGGCTTATTGTAGTATAATGTCTTCGACCGCAACATTTTTTAAGTACTTATTGACATTGCTAGTGACTTTCTTCATGCAAGTGTTCCATGTCGGTTCTTGAACTAACTCGGATACTTCTAACCAGTTTTCATGGGCAAACTTGTGTACTGCATCCGCTATAAAAAACAAGACAATAACTATGTATATCTATGTATTATCGCAAATATTGGAATTTATTAAATATTTTTACAACTGTGGTAAACGTGTTTGCTAGCAGGAAAGAGCCGATACGTGGAAAAAATTGCATTTGTATGATGTACGTGTTCTTTTAGCAGTCTATACATAAAATGATCAGAGTACCTGAGTATAAGAAACAAAAGTGTAGCAACGCTTTTTAATTATTTCTCCGCCGGTATATATAATATTTATTTATTGTTATTAATTTATTATGTGGTTTATCGTTTGACTAGGCTACTTATACTGTGTATGTTCAAGAATTTGAAACATATATCTTTACATCTATTTTGTCTGAGGTTTCATTGTAATCGTTATTTTCTTGGTGTGGAATAAAGTGTATAATTATTTATTATGATATGATAATACTTACACAGATCTTTTTGTCCATTGAACAAGTTTTTGAAGTCGTATTTTATAGGAGACAGCGCCCTAGATTTTAGTTTGAAATTTTTAATAGACAAATGAGTTTTGCCGTCATTACCTTGAACTTTTTTCAGTTCAGAGTCAACGTGTATTGAATATTTCCCTGTAATCATAATTATAATAATATTTAAAAAGTCAGTTCGTCTAGACACCTATCATAAGGCTTATTTTGAATTTCGAATCAGGCCATTATATTATTATTTTTATTTGCACGTAAGTCGAGAGAAAAATGAAACTGTTCTTTGAAATGTACGTAAGGCTTGCCCCTGATCCAATCGTGGCGGTTTTCCATCTTATTGAATTATAAGAGTATGGATTGCGTTTGCACACAACTTTTTGGACTATAATATATTCTGCATAGTTGTGTAGTGTTTAAGATTGCACGTACACTCATCTTAAACGACTAGTACAAGGTTCAAGGTATTTATATTAATAGACGGAACTAGACAACACGCATTTACCAAAGTAGGTAATAGGAGGTTTTTGTTCACTAACAATTAATACATATATTCAAATTCACATTCAAAATACTTTATTCAATAAAGAAGTATATTACACTTTCTTTTTGATTGTCAAACTAGAAACTTATACCGGTTCGGAAAAGGAACACCCAGTCTTGAGAAGAACCGGCGGAATAAACTCAACGGGTTGTTTTTTTTTATGTTTCATGATAAATATATCGTTTACAAAAAAAAAGGAACAGCCATGCGGCTTTCGTGTCATTCCTAAGGTGTGCTATCACCCATAAATTCATTAATTGTATAATAACCTGTTATGTGATAAACACAAGCGTTCATTCACATTTTTTTAAATTTAGCAACTGAGGCATTTTGCACGCTTGCTGGGATTCTGTTGTAGAATCGTATACACTGCCCCACAAATGTAATATAGGTAAATAGTTAACACCGTTATATAATTGAAAACTAATAATCATAATGTTTTAATTATTACTCACCTGTTGTCAATTCAAAATCCCCTTTTCCTTCAACTGGTAAAACTACGAGACGTCCACTTACTTCATAAATGCCCTTCATATGAATCTTGGGGCAGTTCAGGTCGTAGTGTATGGCAGTGATGTCCGCATTCAATCTGAAAAGTAATTGAATATTTCTTAGAAAATGTTATCCCTCTTACAATACATGATTTATATTTCTGGTCGTATTCGCATGTCTTCAAATATCCAATATTTTATTATGAAATTATTTATTAAGTTATACATTCGAATACATTATTTTTTTACTGCAATTTGCATATATATTGTATATATAAAAATACTAAATTATATTGCGACACGAATTTTATATATCAAACATTTTATACATATTAACTGCAACCATGTTTACATTTGGATAGTTTGTACAGGGTTATTTGTAACACACCAGCAACCTCGCAACTTTTGATAATTTGTTAGATTTTCATTTTCATATAAAAATAAGTATTAATTTAATTTCCTGCTTGAATGTTTATAAATCTGTGCGCATCGCAAATATGGGGTTTTCCAATAGGGACGCTTGAACTTTGACAGCTGATTGCGGCCATGTTGTTTGAGTGACAGCTGTCAAATGCAGTGTGTTATATTCATTCCGTCCTCCCAAACCACCATGGCAGGTTACAGTGTCGAGCAGCACGTGCAAATCATAAAATTGTTTTATGAAAATGGGTCTTCAGTTCGAGCAACGTTCCGCGCACTTCGCCCGTTTTACGGTCGCGATGATCGTCCTGCCGAGTCGACTATCCGTCGATTGGTGGACAAATTCGAGTCAACCGGGTCAGTTAACAATCAGCCGGTTCCCGTGCGTCAACGTAACGCGAGATCTGCCGAGAATATCGCCGCTGTGCGCGACAGTGTCCTCGAAAACCCGCGGCAGTCAATTCCGCGTCGCGCACAGGAACTCGGCCTTTCGCAGACGACAACTTGGCGAATTTTGCGTTGTGACTTGAGCCTGCACCCGTACAAGATCCAGCTGACCCAAGTGCTCAAGGTTAATGACCATAGACAGCGCCGTGTGTTCGCTGACTGGGCATTAGAGCAGTTGGAAGTTGACGCCGATTTTGGCAAAAAAATCATCTTCAGCGACGAGGCGCATTTTTGGATGAATGGCTATGTCAACAAGCAAAATTGCCGTATTTTGGACGAGACCAATCCACACGAGGTTCACCAAGTGGCAACGCACCCGCAGAAAGTGACTGTTTGGTGCGGATTTTGGGCCGGAGGCGTGATTGGTCCGTATTTTTTCGAAAACGATAATGGTGTGGCCGTCACCGTCAATGGTGAGCGATACCGGTCGATGATAACCAACTTCTTTTGGCCTGAAATCGAGAATATGGATCTGGACAACATGTGGTTTCAACAGGACGGCGCTACGTGCCACACAGCACACGCTACGATGGAAGTTCTGCACGAGCAATTTCTGGACATGGTAATCTCGCGCGGAGGCGACGTGAACTGGCCACCGAGATCGTGCGATTTGACCCCGCTGGACTTTTTCTTGTGGGGTTTTCTTAAGTCGCAGGTCTATGCCAACAAGCCGCAAACCACCGATGCCCTCAAAGTCAACATACGCCACGCCATCGATCAAATACAGCCCGATTTGTGCGCCAGAGTCATCGAAAATTGGACCTTTCGTGTGCGCGCCACCAACCGAAGCCGTGGCGGTCATTTGAATGATGTCATATTCCATACATAATGGCGTCGATAGACCTTCCAAATAAAAACAAAATTCGCAAATATCTCTCCTACATGTATTTTTTTTTGCATTTCAAAGATCAAGCGCCCTTAATGGAAAACCCTATATTACGTAAACAAGCCCCTGCGCGAGAGTCGCGTCGTCCTTTCGTTTATGATTGAAACATAGACATACAAATATCACGGCATTACAACAAAAACTTGTAAAATCATCATTTTTTGGTCATGTAGTTATGTCCGAACTCGCAGAACAAAAGTTGTAGCTTAAGATGTTAGCTATCTAATCCTGCGAGGTTGCTGGTGTGTTACAAATAACCCTGTATTATTCATCCACACCAAACCACATTAGTAACAAATTTACCGATCTCGGATACAATTAAATATTTTCTTAGAATTGAACGTTTAATTAGACGTTTCAAAGTGATATAACAAGATAGAACTTAAATAAAATATATTTATTTTAACTTCATATGAGTCATAGAGAGTAAATATCATATAAGATTACTGTGTTGATTTTCTTACAAGAATTATTTTAACAAAATTGTCGTAAATATTATATTCAAGATATACTTACTTGAAATTTGAAATTGCGCAGTTTTTAAATCCAGTGACTGTAGTGTTGAAGAATTTATATTTAATTATGGATAAGTTTCCGTCTATTTCTTCTACGAAAATAGGGTCAGAGGACTCTACTCCGAGTTCTGGGATTCCAGCAATGACTATTGGACTTATTCCTTTCACGGATTTATCAACACAGGCAAGGTCGCTGACTTTACATGGTGTTATTAAGCTATCTGAAAAGAGAAGAAGGAAAAGTCACAATATTAGGTCAGTTATAATTATATTTGAACAGCATCAGCAAAACTTTTTCATTTATGTTTTGTATGTATGAAGCTTAAATATACCTTTTATTATTAATAATACTTTTTTTAAATTAATGAAAGATCACTAGTACATTATTATTTGTGAAATAATTCTCTCGCTCGAAAAAGCTGAACAATAAAATATAGTTCTTTTTCTCAAGAATTTATCAATTGAATAAATACTGATAAAATTCGAAATTTAAAACACCGCAGTGTATTTGTACGATATTATATTACTAAAATATGATCAAAATATATTTTCCAAAAACAATAACAAGCATATAATAAAAAAATAAGAAAATATTTTTTAAATAAACAATCGTCGCACTCAATGACGTCCAAGGAAAATAGATATTTCTAAATATTGGACAAGATTATATTATATAAATCGTATTGAATAAATATATGAGACAATATTCTAATGTAATATTATAAATGCGTATGTGAGTTTGTTTGCTTGTTACGCATTCAAGCCTAAACCAAAAAACCTATTTAAAAAAAAAAAAACACCAATAGAAAGCTACATTATCAGCGAGTAGCATAGGTTTTATTTTATTCCCGTATTCCCGCGGGAACGGGAACGCGAAGAAAAGCTAGTAATTAATAATTTAATTATTTTGTCACATAAACTCACTTGTTAAGACTCCGCCGGCAAAACAACCAAACGTTATTAACAATGATAGAAACATCTTATTAGTCCGTCTCGTACTGATTGAAATCATGTTCTGTTGTGAGAAATCTACGCATACCTTTTTATAAACGTTTGAAAATTTGTAAAATAATTGGCTTCTATTAGATAACAATTAAAAAATATATACTTTGCCTAAATCAATTCCTATTGTGCTGGTGGTAGTTCCTCGTTTGACTATCAATAAGCAAATGCCTTTTGTTTTGATTTTGTTTTTTTTTTTTTGATTTATCTACAGTATATTTCCCTTGATATTTAGATTCTTCATTTTTACAAATGACGGGTTTTCGTTTCCAAAAAATGTATATAAATAATAATATAAGCTTATTACTTTTGTTTCGTCCGCACAGATTTTGTATTATGGATTTCAATTGACGTTCTAATATTATTAAGCAAACGTTTAAGGATTTTGGACAATATTTTATTTTTGAATTATGCAATTACTATAAAATGCAGGATATAGAAGTAAAAGAAGTCACCGTTTTAAATAAAAAATAGTAAACGGAGAACGGAGAAGTGCTTCGTAATATAATTGTATAATTTCATGTTCCCACCCATGGCTTCGCTCGCTTCATAATTCCGGATTGATAAATATTAATTTCTATAGTTTTTTCGTTAAAAATGAAGGATTTTCATTTCAATAATTATATAGATACATACGGACAGATAATTCAGTATATCGGCATTATTTATCTCTTGGAAAAAAATCTTTTAGCACAACCACGAAGGAAAAAAGAATTTAGACAAATAAATAAGAGAAGGAATGTGAGAATCTCATGACACAAAAATCTATAGTTATTAAAATACTTAACAAATAATAAAATCCATGAAATTAAAGTCACTGCAATCTACCGTCTGTGATAATACAGTTTGTATTATCCCTTATTATGGATTTTTGTTGTATCTTATAAACAGTATTTATGTTGTTAATATCATTCTATGGAAAGTACCTTTACGACGGAGATTGACAGTGCGCTCAATTATTTACAAGTAATTTTTTGTGCATTTTAACCTATTAACCTAGCTTAGCAAATTACATTTTAGTTTTAGTAGACTTTTGTGTTTTTATTTATGCAACAGTTAACACGCAGCAGATTTCTAAAACGATCAAGTTGAAAAACGCCTTAACTGCATATTGAAATAGTCATCGGTTCAAGTATTTCTAGTTTTAATGTCATTCCATGTAGTTACATCGTTTTTAAATGAAATAAGTTATTTCGAGGTAAGCATTGCTGTTTTGTATTGACATACAAATTTTATAACAAATAGTAAACTGCGAACTGTATTTTGTTTGTGTCATACAACGAACGAAAAATAGAAATATACTCACAATGTAGAATATGATATAGGTTTTAAGTATTTACCTATAAGCCTTTAAATAATTATATATTTTTAATCACTATAATTTTGTAATATGAATTATATATATATAATGGGTAGGTACTTAAATTTTAAATAACATCATAAAATTTTGCAATTTCCCAAGGTAATTCAAAAATAATCAAATGTCTTTGGGCGACGGTGACCACATACCATCATGTATATATTTAAATTAAAAAAACTATTAAATGTGGAAAAAAATATTTATTTTGCGATTATTACAATTATGTCTTTTGTGTAAGAGTTTATTAATAACTTAGTCTCGTTAACCCAAGATCAAGGATGAATTATTGCGTGACGAGAAGTGGTGCAATTATACAATTTCAATTAGTCATAATTTAATTCCTAGGAAATGTTGCAATTATCTTTAAAACAAGTGTGATTATGAATACACTCAAGTCTTCTTTCACAAACAACGTATACGTAATAAAAATAAAATAAAGCGTATTGTTTCAACTAATGAAACAAAAAGAATACAGATCGTATCAGTTCTTTATATGCCCTTTCCGAACATATAAATTCTCACTGATTCTAATTTTAACACAAAAAAGAAAGCTTACAATAAAAATGAAGTTGTATATTTTTAGTTAAGGCCTAGAAAAGTAATGTAACAAGTTAAACTCACAGGAATTACTGACACCTCGTAGATTCATAAAGTTTATTCAGCGTCTTTTCCTCAGCATTATAATCTAGGTATCTTCAAGGCACGAATAAATAGGCAACTTCTATGCAAGTGTGGTTCATTCTAAACTGCTCCAATACGAGCTATAAGGTATGATGATGCAGTAAAAACAAATACCGGAATGTTATACCCTTCTAGTATGGCTAGAAGTATTTTTAAGCATAGATTGTAGCTCACTGCTCATGTTTGCTGGAGGTTATTTGAATAAAAGATATTAGGTCCTTACATATTAAATTGGAGTTTTGTACGGGAGGAATATAAAGTTATTTTTTTTTTTTGTAAAATATATTTAATTAATCAAAGTATGCACCGTTGTTATCTATGCACTTTTGCCATCTCATAGGTAGTTCATTGACCCCTTTACTAAAAAAACCATGGGGGCGACAATCAATAAACTCTTTGAAGTCGGCTTGGACTGCCGCATCGGAGTTGAATTTTTTTCCTTGTAAGAAGTTGTCCAAATTCCTGAAAAAATGGTAATCTGTTGGAGCAAGGTCCGGGGAGTATGGTGGGTGTCGCAGACATTCCAATTGTAGCTCATCTAACTTAGTGGTTGTTTGTTGTGCAGTGTGTGGTCGTTGTCGTGAAGCAGCAGTAGCCTAGAGCGATTGATCAATCACGGTTGTTTAGCAGCTAGTTCTTCCTTCATGGTTTGCAATTGGTGACAATAGATATCTGCCGTAATCGTTTATCCAGATTTTAGAAAGTTAATTAGTTAGATTTTTAGTGGACGACACCGGCGCTTGTCCACCAAACACTCACAAGGAACTTTTTCTGAGTCAATTTTCGTTTAGGGCAGGATTTGGCTGGGTCTCCAGGGTTTAGCCATTGCGACGAGCGCTTCTGACTATCGTACAGTATCCACTTTTCATCACAAGTAATGATTCGATTTAAAATCCCTTCATTATTGTGTCGGTTGAGCAAAGTAACACAGCAGTCGACGCGTGTTTGCAAGTTCGATTCACTCAATTCATGAGGTACCCATCGTTCAAGTTTTTTTTCTTTCCCGATTTGCTTCAAGTGGATTAATACAGTTTTATCACTTACCCCGAAGCCTGCAGCTATCTCTGAAGTGCTTTGTGATGGATCCGCTTCCACAATAGCCTTTAATTCTTCATTTTCCACTTTGGTCTCCGGCCGTCCACGGGGTTGGTTCTGAAGGTTGAAATTTCCAGAACGAAAACGTTGAAACCAAAAACGTACCGTGCTTTCTTTTGCATCACCAGCGCAGTACACATCAATAATCCTTCGATTTAAGATTTATGTAAAAAAATCACGAAACGAATAATATTATTAAATTAAGCTATTGAAAATGGAAGAATATTTTTTTTAATTATTAAATTTTACTGCATACTATATACACATAGTAAATATTTTTGATTCGCAGCTTGTGTTCGCAACAACGCTACTTGTAACATAATATTCAAAGAAGTTCGTCCCAAAACCAACAGTAAGGTGAAACGCAAAGCTGCTCAAAGGAAAAGATGACGAAAATTACTTGGTGGTAGAGCTTTGTGTAAGCTCGTCTGAGTAGGTACGACCCACTCATCAGATATTCTACCGCAAAACAGCAGTACTTGCTATTGTTGTGTTCCGGTTTGAAGGGTGAGTGAGCCAGTGTAATTACAGGCACAAGGGACATAACATCTTAGTTCTCAAGGTTGGTGGCACATTGGCGATGTAAGCTATGGTTAACATCTCTTACAATGCCAATGTCTATGGGCGTTGGTGACCACTTACCATCAGGTGGCCCATATGTTCGTCCGCCTACCTATGCAATAAAAAATAAATAAAAAAATATTATTTAAATATTTACAGTACATCAGCAGGTAGTATGTAAGCGCCAGTAGCCCAAGGCAAATTATTATTATTATTATTTAGATATTATTTACCTATTCACATAGAAAAAGAAAGCCTTGATGATTGCCTTGAATCTCACCGACTTAAAATCAAAATGTTAAGATGCGTATGAACATTTCCTCGAAGTATTGAAAGGCATTTTATTTTCTGACTGTTAGTCGTAAAATATTTATTATAGCTTATATAGATACAAATGATGAATTTTCTAGGGATCCACACTTATTTCATGCTTAAATAAACTCATTATTTTAACGTCAAATTTAAATAATCGACGAAGATATCTAGGCGAACAGACAAAAATCATAATTCATTTAAGGCCAACAATAATTCAATTGTTATCATTGTTAAAAATTTAATTTAACAGTTCTTAATCATAATATTATGTAACAAATAATTGTATATTGTTAAAACTAATACACGAGCGGGTTTACAGTTTTTACGTTTAACGTCGTAGGGAGTGATAGATATATAAATAGCAATTGCCTCGTATTGATTTACAACTTACTTGATATTTACTATGTAACTTAACCGGTATTCATGATTTAAATAACTAATAACTCCTTAATAACTTACTTTATTAAACTTGTTAGTTCGCGTTTGACCCTGATTTGACTTCACAGGAAATAACAACAACAGCTTAAAATGATTACCGGTAATAATAAGTTGAAAAACATATTGATATGTTTAAATTTGTCCACAGATATATAATTATAAAAAGTACATGATCACGGTGTATATACATTAATATAATATAAACGGTATAATAATTAGTATGGGAATAATGGACGATTAAGTAATTATATATACATGTCAAAATATTTAAAAAAAGTTACAAAGTTAGTTATAAAAAAAATAAATATATATTTTTTTTATTTTTATTATTTTTTTTATTTTTTTAATACTTTATTGTACACCACAACAACTTTTTCTTTACAATAACTTAGACAGCCTATATAAACGTAGCATACAATTTTGGCGACCTTATCGCTACATCTCGCGATCTCTTCCAGGCAACCAACGGTGTAAGGAATAACCCATAGGATATGAGGTAGGTGGTGCAGTAATAACAAAATATATATATTGTTAGATGACAACACTATATCTACACCATCTGTCCCGAGCCTATAAATGCCAATCTGTCCCTAGCTTATAAATACGAGCTGGCGGACAATATCGCCTTTTTGTTTTGCTTTTCATATTATTTAAAATTATTCTAGAAGATATATTTTTGACTCTGCCCTTTTCCTGTGATACATATAATTGATTTAAATTGTAATTTCATAAGCCGCGTTATTGTTTTCATATGTAATAAAATTATTTTTAGTGGGAATATTGTTTAATTTATAGCATCAGAAGTGGGATGAATTAAGTCTAAACCGCTCGATTGCCTACTCTGATTTTATAAATTTAGACTTTGTTTCTCTAGTTTTATATCTTACTTGTGGTGTAATACATTTTCTAAAGCTAAGATGGGCAGAGATGCAATGTCTTCTGATAGTAAGAGTAAAAGGAAGTGTCGTGGACAGACACCTCCTTCTAATACGCTGAATGAGATTTTGAAAAGGCTTCAAGACCTACAGGAGCGGACACGTGGAAGCGAGCTTCAATCTGCATCGGTGGCGAGCCTTGCCAGGCTTTAATCATGCCGAACATGTCACTGACAGCAGTGGAGCCCGCCACAACACCAGCCCTCCTACCCTCTTTGCCTGCTAGTTCCGCGAAAGAGTATGCTGTCACACCGATGCCGTTGGAAAACGACGCTAAGGGCGCAACTGAGCGCCTTCTGGACGCGATTTTACCGGTGACGTCAAGCCAATATTTTGTCTCTGATTTTGATCCGAGTGTTCATAATGTCGACACGTGGTGCGAGGTGGTTAATAGGGCTCGATCGATTAATCGTTGGGAGGATAGTGAGTGCCTTGCTCGCATAGGTCGTTTTCTTAAGGGTGAAGCTCGTACCTGGCTCAGTGAGTGGACTAGTACCACGCGCATCTGGTCTAATTTCAAATTAGAGTTAAAAACGTTATGCCCACGGTCTGTCGATATCGCAAACATTCTGTACGATGTTATGCGAACTGAGTCGGACCGGTATTCCACTTATGCCGAGTACGCGCGTAAATCTTTGTTAAAATTACGTATTGTAAAGGGTTTAAGTAGTGAGTTGTTAACTGCAATTATAATACGGGGTATTACTGACCCTAAAATTCGAGCGTCTGCCGCAAACGCTAAATTAACTCTCGAAAGCATAGTCAAATACCTATCAAACTTCGTAAAAAGTGCCAAGAAAACTAGTGCTTATAGTTCAAGTGTTACGAATCGTAACAGTAATAATTAATTAAAACGTAAGACGTTTGACGCTTTTAAAATCCGTTGTTTTCATTGCAATGAAGTAGGGCATCGACGTGACTCATATCCCAAACGGCCTAAACCGGATTCGCAAAGATAAAGTTCTGAAAGCGATGGTGGTAGTTCTTCTATAAAATCCCTACTTGACAAGTGTACTTTTTGCAAAAAATTAGGTCACACGGATAGCTAGTGTTTTGTTAAAGAACGCGTTAGAACTAACAAAAACGTTAATTTTTGTCGCAAAAATGAGGGTGAGCGTAAAAATCCTGATGTTGTCACGGCCGTAATATTGGACATACCCGTCGTTGTACTTATTGATAGTGGTTCGGGCGTATCTCTTATAATTTCAGATTTAATTAAGTATTTTTCGTGTCCCATTAAACCAGTTAACTCATTATTACGCGGTTTGGGTGGTATGGAGGTCTTGGCAACATCTATGGTTACGTTACCAATACAGTTAAATACTATTATGTTAGAAGTCGATTTTTATGTCGTGGATAGAAGTTATATGAATGTACCCGTAATTATTGGTACTGCCGAGATGGCCCAGTGGTAAGAACGCGTGAATCTTAACCGATGATCGTGTGTTCAAACCCGGGCAAGCACCACTGAATTTCATGTGCTTAATTTGTGATTATAATTCATCTCGTGCTTGACGGTGAAGGAAAACATCGTGAGGAAACCTGCATGTTTCAAATTTCACTGAAATTCTGTCACATGTGTATTCCACCAATCCGCATTGGAGCAGCGTGGTGGAATAAGCTCCAAAACCTTCTTCTCAAAAGGGGAGAAGAGGCCTTAGCCCAGCAGTGGGACATTCACAGGCTGTTACTTTATTGGTACTGACGTTTTGAATAGAAAAGGTGTTACATATCTACACACTGGCGATACACAGCGTATCGTGCATAGTAGCGTTTACGTTAATAAGGTCACTCAGGTAGATTCAGCTTCGGTTTTAGAAAATATGTCGACACCTGTTACTGGGCACGTTAAACAACAATTGTTGAACGTGTTAAGTAAGTATTCAGATTACTTTTTAACGGGTACCGCTACCACTACAATTAAGGATATTAAAATGCAGATTAAGTTGACTAGTGATGTTCTAATATATTATCGACCGTACAAAATGTCTTGTGATGAGAAAATACGCGTTCGTGGTATTATTAAGGATTTATTAGAGAAAGGAATCATCCGCGAATCTGAGTCAGAATATGCTAGTCCAGTACTACTCGTAAAGAAAAAAGATGGCTCAGATAGGATGGTAGTTGCCTATAGAGCTTTGAATCGGATAACTATTTAAGTTAGACATCGTCTTCCCCTGATTAATGATTATGTAGACATGCTTGGTAAAACCAATTTCTTCAGTTCTTTGGATATGGCATCAGGTTTTCATCAATTACGTGTTAGTGAGGATTCTATTCATAAAACCGCGTTCATTACACCTGAAGGGCATTATGAATACTGCAAAATGCCTTATGGCCTTGCAAATGCCCCAATCGTTTATCAAAAAACTATCAGTAAAACTCTTAAATCCTTCATAGAATTGGGTTTCTCATGAATGAAATTGAGTATCTTGGAAGAATAATCAGTCAGGGTCAGGTCAGTCGAGCGAACATAAAATTGAAGCCCTGGTTAGGTCACCAAAACCAAGTAGCGTTAAACAGGTTCGCCAATTCCTGGGCTTGGCTGGTTATTTTCGCTGGTATATTCCTAATTACTCGATTAAAACCGCTAGCATAGCTGCTTTAACTCGAAAAGGTGTTCTCTTTCATTGGGGCGATGAACATGAAAAAGCTAGACAAGAAATTATTTCGTATTTAACTAACGAGGATATACTGGCTATATTCGATCCTGACCTATCTACTCAATTACACACTGACGCGAGTTCGATAGGCTACGGTAGTTTAGTTATGCAGGTACGTTAAAACGGTCAAACAAAGAGGTACACGACAGGATAGGTAAACGAATCAAAGTATCATAGTTATGAGCTCGAGACACTGGCCTTAGTAAAATCTTTACAACATTTTCGTCAATACCTCATTGGCAAACATTTTACAATAGTTACGGACTATAACGCGTTAAAAATGACTCAACAAAAAAAGGATCTCCAACCTAGAGTGGCACGTTGGTGGATCTACATGCAGAACTTCGATTTTACCTTAGAACACCGCAAGGGTTGTTTAATGTCTCATGTAGATTATTTAAGTCGAAACCCCGTTAAGGTTATAAATGCTATACGTAAGCCTCTTAATTGGGCACAAGTTGCTCAGGCGGGGCCTGAGATTTAGGGGCCTGGGAATTAAGAGATGAAGAGACGTTGACTCTGTTAGAAAAGTTAAATAGTGGTGAGCTAGATTCAAGTCGCTATATAAAGCGAAACGATCTTTTATATTACAAGTACAGTGTTGAGGGCGAGCAAGAGCGTTGCCTTTGCTATGTTCCTAAGACGTTTCGGTTGTTCGCCTGTAACGTGTGTTTCATGACGAGCATGAACACTTGGGTATAGACAAAACTATTGATTTTATTCTCAAACATTTTTGGTTTCCGGGTTTAAGGCGTTTTGTTGCTATATATATATCGCACTGTATCGTATGTATATCGCATAAGCAGGTGCCCTGTGCACCACTGCAACCAATATCTTCTTGGGAAAAGATCTCAGTACCGTTCGATACTGTGCATGCAGTACGTGTACCGCTTAGAGAAAGTAACGGGTTTAAGTGTGTTTTAATACTAGTTGATGCATATACAAAATATTGTTTGTTGTACGGTTTATATTATATTATATATTATTTAGCAGTGTAATAACTCAAACAATTTTTTTATTTGGCATTTTTAAGCGGTTAGTATGCGACCGCAGTCGAATGTTTGACAACCAACATTTTATAAACTGGATAGTTGGTTTTGGTATCCTGAAATGCACCAAGAGAACGGCCAGGGCTCTGTTTAATAAAACTGACAATTGGACAAGTCCGACATATGTCAGAAATCGACAATTTGACAATTTTTCTGCTTAATAAAACATACAGGTGACAAAATTGTCACAGTGGAAAATTTACAAGTTCGATATTTTTCTGCTTAGTAAAACTTTGAATGCGACAGATCACAGGTGACAATTTGTCGCGCAAAACTTGTCAATTCTGCTTTAAAAAACAGTGTCACGACATATTAACATATTTGTAGAATTGTCCGACAATTCCGACAGGAGCCGTTACCTCTGTTGCTACCTATATTTTGACTTATGAAGGTATAAGAAAGTGCTTATAAAAGGTTTTTTAAAAAAAATGGTACTAACATCGAGCGTTGTGAGTAATAATGATAAATACTTGGAACAAATACAACCGAGGAGGCAACGACGATCATTTAAAAGCCGAATCAATTTCTCATTCTCAATTACGAATTTCTGCTTGAAAGAAAAATTCCGGCTATGTTAAACTACAGTAGAATATTTAATTGATAAAATTGGTCATCGACTTGAACACGTTACAAGTAGAAACTTAGCACTTACACCCGATAAGCAAATTTTATGCGCTTTGCATTGGATGGGTTTTGGTTCACAGTACCACGTTATTGGTGATGCACATGGGCTTAGTAAAGCAACGGTACATCATTGCATAAGACGGGTATGTGGAGCTGTGACTACTGAATTACTCGGAGAAGAGGTTCGCTGGTCTGATAATTGTAACCGAATACCAATACTTTTCATGAGGCATAATGGGATACCTAGAAGCTGGTATTGTTGACGGTTCCTTAATTCCTCTAGATGCGCTTATGAATATGAATCTACGTTTGTAGATCGAAACAGAAACCATTCAATCAATACAATGATGCGGACCAAACTTAGACATTTTCTACGCATCTGCAAGGATGACCTGGCTCTGTTCATGATGCCAGAGTGATGAGATGTTCTTCTTTAGCACAGACATGGGAAAGTGGATAGAGACCATTCCCAAACGCAATAATCTTGGGAGACAGCGGATATGATTTGAAAAAGTGGCTTATAACGCCTAATATATCAATAGAAATACCAAGGACGGCATCATTAGAAATGTTCTTGCGTGCTTTTAAGTCAACGAGGAGAATGGTGGCAAATGCTTTGGGAATAATAAAAGGAAATTTCCATGTCTTAATCACCTAAGAGTTCAGCCGATAATTGCAAGCAATGTTATATTATCTTGCATTGTTTTGCATAATATTGAAAAACGGTTAGGCTCAGACTGCTATACACCCTATTTAGAATAACATATTAGCGGAAATGAGAATGATATAGTTGTAGATGTGGACGAAGTATTTGACGAGGAAGCGATTGCAGTTCTACAGTCATAAATACAACGATTTGAATGAATCATTTATTTGGTGGAACGTTTTGTAAAAACAGAGGTAGTGTGAATTTTGATGGCTGTATATTTAATTCCTTTTCGAGTTTGAGTAGCTCTAAATCTAGCTTATATTTCTCCCTTTTTGCTATTTCAAGCTTCTCCTTGGCAATTTTAATTTCTATTTCCATTTTTAGTTTTTTTAAATGCAATAACGCATCAACTTTACTAATATTTGATTGCGGTGGGTGATGCGATTTCCTGCTTTTAAGATTTTTGGGTTGAGGAGAAGGTGTTTCTTCGATAAAAACAGGCACTAATACCTGTGTTTTATTTGACCCTGCAGATTCCGGTATTTGAAGACCATCTAAGGCTGGAGAATCCTTTCCTATGATTTTTAGTATCATTTCGTCAGAATCACCACCTTTTTTTTTTTTTCGTCCCTGAGAACCAATCTGCAGACGATTATCTATCTTTTCCTGAAACGTGCATAAAAATCAACAAGGGAAAAATTCGTTTCATAATGCGCACTTTTCATACATACTCGTACCTACACAATATAATACATATCTACTTGATAACCTCCTTTATTTAGAGTCGGGTAACAGACTAAAATAATTTTTAATAAATAAGAATTGATTTAAGATAAACAAGGTAAAAAAATATAATTTACCATGGTCTTTTTGCGCCAATTTTTCCATGTAGTGTCTCGAAGGTATTTCTAGTTTTTACTGAAAATTCCTAATGCTGTTTTTTCTTCTGCTATTTGTTTTGATTTTTGTATTTTTGTATGATGGGTCGATTGGTCACTAAAATTTCCAAAGAGTATATTTCTATTTTCATAAATTAGCCCTAAAATTTTAACATTTTTGTGCATTTCCATTTCGAACGCGATACAAAACAGAATTAAACGTTACGATTAAATGATTACAAAACGAAATTGCTATTTATTTTATTTAGCTTTATAAACAAAATTGTTTGAAATATGTCATAAGTCAATATAATTGTCATGACAACCCGACAATTGTCAGAAATAATTTGACTGTGTTAGTTTTATTAACTCACGGCCTTGTATACAGGTCTATCAACGGAGCCCAATTTCAGTGGTGAGAGATTGGTGCGATTGTGTTACAACTTTTATTTCGCAACAACACCCGCTGTACTTCGTTGCTATCGAACCTGGTTGAGTGACATGCGGCGTATATTTTTCTCTCCCAAGTATTGTGTTATTTAATAATTGTTATATCGTTTTGCGGATTTGTTGTTATTTTTGTTTTTTTATTTAACTGTTTTGTTTGGATTTGAAAAAGTGTTCGGGATAATTATTACGCGAATTGTCATGCCTCTGGCGGGAGTAAATTGAACTGAACAGCATCATTCAGCCGAAGTATCCCCACTACTGTTGTTGATAGACCTGTGTATACGACCGTGATTAAACACATTTACATTTGACAAATATGTTAAAATGTTACCTGTCGATATTAGACATATTTGTCACTTTTATTAAACATCCTAAGCGCGACAACTCTACAAATTTGTGATTTTTTGACATATAAGTCGGATTGTCAGCTTTATTAAAGATGGCCCAGGTCGAATGATATTGCCGTATTGTATTGAATATGGTTAGAATAGAGGTTAATAATAATCAAAAAGAATGAGATTTTGTGGAGACTACAATTAGTATTAAATATCACCAAACATAAAACCACACAGTATTCTGCATTAAATCTTTTAGTTGGTACTGAATCTACTACCCCTTTAATAAATTCTTTAATTAGGGACATTACAATTGAGGGCTCAAACCCTAACTGTGACGCGATTCGCGAGCTACGTAGGCAATGCGCCGACTTATAAGCAAAAATAAGAGTAAACAAGATGCGAATGTCTACAAAAATCGATCAATGTCAACTGAATCATTTAAAGTTAATGATCTAGTATTTGTGATTAAGAGATCTCAATTAGTTCATCCCACTTCTGATTTTATAAATTTAGACTTTGTTTCTCTAGTTTTCTATCTTACTTGTGGCGTAATACATTTTCTAAAGCTAAGATGGGCAGAGATGCAATATCTTCTGATAGTAAGAGTAAAAGGAAACGTCGTGTACAGACGCCTCCTTCTAATACGCTGAATGAGATTTTGAAAAGGTTTCAAGACCTAGAGGAGCGGACACGTGGAAGCGAGTTTCAATCTGCATCGGTGGCGAACCCGGAGTCCTGCCAGGCTTTAACCATGCCGAACACGTCGCTGACAGCAGAAGAGCCTACCACAACACCAGCCCGCCTATCCTCCTTGCCTGCTAGCTCCGCGCAAGAGTATGCTGCCACGAACTACGATGCTGGTGCGAACAATTGTTTCATTGATGCGATGCGATCTATCAATACTACGGTGAGATCAAGCTAATATTTTGTCTCTGATTTTGTTCCGAGTGTTCATGATGTCGACACGTGTTGCGAGGAGGTTGATAGGGCTCGATCTCTTAATCGTTGGGAGGATAGTGAGTGCCTTGCTCGCGTAGGTTGTTGTCTTAATGGTGAAGCTCGTACTTGGCTCAGCGAGTGTACTAGCACCACGCGCCAGGTGCGCGCGTCTAATTTCATTAGAGTTAAAAACGTTATGCCCACGCTTTGTCGATATTGCGAACATTCTGTACAATGTTATGCGATCTGTTAGATGACAACACTATATCCACACCATCTGTCCCGAGCCTATAAATGCCAATGTGTCCCTAGCTTATAAATACGAGCTGGCGGACGATATCGCCTTTTTGTTTTGCTTGTCATATTATTTAAAATTATTCTAGAAGATATATTTTAACTCTGCCCTTTTCCTGTGATATATATAATTGATAAAAATTGTAATTTCATAAGCCGCGTTATTGTTTTCATATGTAATTAAAATTATTTTTAGTGGGAATATTGCTTAATTTTGACATCCGAAGTGGGATGAATTAGCCTAAGCCGCTCGATTGCCTACTCTGATTTTATAAATTTAGACTTTTTCTTCTTCTTTAGTTTTCTATTTTACTTGTGGCGCAATACAATTTTCAAAGCTAAGATGGGCAGAGATGCAATGTCTTCTGATGGCAAGAGTAAAAGGAAGTGTCGTGCACAGACACCTCCTTCTTCTAATACGCTGAACGAGATTTTGAAAAGGCTTCAAGACCTAGAGGAGCGGACACGTGGAAGCGAGCTTCAATCTGAAGGGACTTCGATGGTATCTTCTATATCTATCGATTCCATGCTTGGTCTTCAGTAAGGGTAGGTATTCGGGCGAGGAGAATATTTCAACCATCAGTTGGATAACGCTCCACTAAACACGTAGCACGTTATTCTTGACATCCATCGGTTACTTCTTCCTTTCGGTAATGGCGGTCCTGTCAGATCTGTCGTACTAGCGCTCGGTGTTGCGTTAGAGTAAGCGAGACTGTCCAATAACAGTTGCTAGGTTACCATTCGTGCCAGATTGTCTACTCTCGTAATCAAATGAGCCGTCACTTACACATATGAACTCAAAATGTTCTGTATATGGTTATAGGTTGCGGTGAGGATCATAACAGCACTGCAATGACGTGGCATTGATTCAATCAATTTCATACATTTTTCTAGGGGGATTGAATTCCATGCTTCAACAAATGCTTCATATAGTTCGTTTTGACTGGTGTTACGTTTGTTTGATACTTTCTTTTTAACAATATACCAGAGATTTTCTATCGGGTTTAAATCCGGACTATTTTCTGGCCAGTCTAAAACGGATACACGCTGATCGCTAAGGAAACATTTGACGCTATTGGCCATGTGGTTAGGGTCATTGTCATGCTGAAAGATCCAGGTTATAGGCAAATGATCGTCTGAGTAGGGAATCATTGTGTACTCTAAGATATTTTTGTATTGTCATTGATCCATTGTACCGCCACCGTGCTTGACTATACTCCTTGTGTATTTATAATTAAAAGCATTGTTTACAGGAGGTCTAACATAGCGTTTTCCATCGGAATTTACCATATTTATTTTTGTTTTACCTGAAAATAACATTTTTTTCCATTCTCGTACCGTCCAATTAACATATTTTTTAGCGAATAATAATCGCGTCTCTCGGTGTTGCTTAGTAAGAAGCGGTACCTTTCGAGAGATTCTTCCAAACAATTTAGCTTCCACTAATCTTCGGCGTATCAATCTTGACGAGATGTTTCTCGGGTCATCAGGCAAAAAACTTCATTTTTAATCTGGTTGGAGACTTTACTTGGGGTTTTTTTTAGCAACACGAACGATTAGCGTATCTTCTCTGGGAGAGGATTTTCTTGACCGAGCCTTTCTAAGAACATTTTCAACAGTTGTTTGTCGGTGTGTTTTATAATGATCAAACTAAAAACTTTCTTAACAGAACAATTTAAATGCTCAGCTATTCTTCTGTACGCCCACTTATGGTCTATATGTAAATTAACAATGATTTGCCTAGTTGACGCGTCACTACTTATATTTTTGCCCATTTTAAACAAAATAAAATTCAGATTAAATTTTGAATTGTCACCAAAATAATAGAAAAAGAAATGTTATTCTCCAATTTCAGCTCCAAGAGCTATGGATGCTTTTTTAAAATGTTTTTAATTAGGCGTCCAAATAGCCAGTAACAGAAAATAAACTCCTACATGTGTAAGACTCATTTTGTAATTAAAAGTAAGATATGTTTTATATTTTATGCATTTAATGAGTTTTTTATTTGAGTGGCTATATTATTGCATGATTATTAATTATTGAAAGTGTATATTTTTTACGAATATTTGTACGTTGAAGTTATACTTTCTTTATTCATAAGAAGTGTTTCTAATTATATGACCACCACTGTATATACTAAAATTATATATATAATTTTTTTGTACATTTATTTGTATAGAATGTACTAAGATTATTATATTACGTAATAAACCAATGAAGAACTTCAACAAAAATCTTCTTCTTATATACTTCAATTAAATTATTTCATTAAAATACTTTTACAGAATACAAATTTAAATGCAGTATTGAAAACCAATAGCAAACAAAGAAACAATCACATTATCTTTATTTAAAAAGGCTCAAAAAAGAACTTTATGTCAAGTAATGTATTGATTCAAATTTAAAGCTGCCAGAGGTTCAGAGTATAAATTCTACAGATAAAACTCGGCAATAAACTATTTTTTTAATGATACTTCAATGTTATATATTTACAATTAAAACAATTTCAGTGTTTATGAAATTTATATTTTTTTAAGTGCCAAGAGAGTTAAATTTAAGTGTTGATCTGAGAGCCTTTTTGTTTTGTTTTACGATTGCTTATAGTTTTTTTTTTATGGAAGTGCAAACGAGCAAGAGGCTCCCCTGATGGAAAGTGACCACCGCCCATGGACATCTGCAACAGCCGAGAACGGCCGCTCTGCTTATCGGTGCCAGAACGCCGATGCGTCAACTCACCCTCCGAGGCCAGGACGTGGAGTGGCAGACCTCAGTTTGTTACTTGGGGTGTCACTTGGACCGTAAGCTGCGCATGATTCCCACCGTTAACAAGGTGGTGAGTCATGCCGCGGCTGCCCGGTCTAAGTTGTACACCCTCTTCACATCCCGCCTACCACTGAAGACCAAGCTGAGGATCTACGGTGCCTACGTCCGCTCGCGTCTGACGTATGCGGCACCCACCTGGTACGCACTCTGCTCAGCGTACCAGAAGCGGAGGATCCAGATCCAGCAGAACCGATGCCAGCGCCTTATAGTAGGAGCTCCGAGGTACGTCCGAGGTACGTCAGAAACGACGTTATACACCGAGACACCAGGACGCCCACCGTGGAGGAGTTCGTCCGCCACCTCGCGCGCAAGATGTCCGCCAGAGCGGACAACAGTGCGTGCGGGCACCTCCACGGCATAGCTCCACTACATGCTCGACCACCAGAGGGGCATCCTCTACCTCGTGAGCTCCTACTGTCGCCGACCCCCTGCCCTGGCGCAGGCATCGACGACGATTTGGAGGACGGAGGATGGGACGACGAAAACCACCGGATGTGACAAACCAAAGGATTAGACAACCACACTACGAAGACGACCACCAGGCCTAACTAGGCCTTGACCTATCAGGTCAAAAGGAATTGACACGGTAGTTACGACTGCCGGTGAGGATTTGCCCGGGTAGAGGGGGCAACCCCGGGGCCCGTACCCAGACTGGCTTCATGTGCCAGTCAGGAGGAACCCTGTGTGTGTCAGCCGAGGACTTGCAGGTGTGTTGCCGGTCTTTAAAATCTGCGCCCTCATAAACTCTCTAGGTTAATTGTTACAATAAAGTAAACTTTAAACAAACGGTTTTTTTTTTCAGTCGCATTTCACTCAATTCTGATAGCCTTTTTGCTTTGTTTTACGATTGTTTTTTTTTTATGTAAGGGCAAACGAGCAGGAGGCTCACTTGATGGAAAGTGACCATCACGTGAATAATTAATTTTTAATTTAAACCAACGGATTTTTGCAATCGCATTTTACTCAATTGCCATTCATGTTTTTTTTTCAGTAATAAAACCATTCTTGTTTTATTATTCATGTACTTTGGGTTTTAAATATTGTAACCGTAATCACTAACACTTTTAATGTTCTCGTTATATTAAGACATGACATTTAGGGCTATATTCTATTTTAATTGTGTACTTAAATGTCACACAGACAAACAGCTGAATATTGTATGCTTTTTTAGTGTAATATTTTAGAGTAATAATATAATTATAATAATAATAATAATAATAATATCGTGGGACTCAATGCCATCTGATCCCAAACTAAGCAGAGCTTGTACTATGGAAACCAGACAACTGATTTACTTACATGTTATACTACTTTTCTTTTGTAAATACATACTTATATAGAAAATTACATCCAGACTCAGGATAAACAGATATATTAATGCACACAAATGTCATTCCTGGGTGGGAATCGAACCCACGACCTGCGGCGTGAAAGGCAAGTATCACACCAACCGGCTCGTCAAGTGTATAGTAAAATTGTTAATAATTAATATTTTCATTAGTGCGACTGAAACAATTTATTTTATTATAAAAGCTTGAAAATATACGCAGTACGTTTACCATATACTTATGCACATATCTATATTATTATATTCTCCTAGCACTGTACTGTATGTGTCTATTTTTAATGAATAACGAAGTCGAAACGATAAATATATATTAACAAACAAATATTCGAAAAATCGTAAGCTTAGATTTAAATTAATTTTAATTTAAAGGTTAAATTTTTAGTAGGCTTAAATTTCATAAAACAATAAATGTAATAGATTAATCTTTAATATTTTCCATCCATTGAGATTACACAAACTAAAACAACTGACTTAGTCCACCAAAATATCCTCAAGGGCGACGTGTTGTAGGTATTGGTTCACCTGAGGACTTCATTAAATGAAGTTGACCAAATTGGATATTGAAGTAGCAAGGCGATTTCCAGCCAGTGTTTTTTTGCATACTCGTGCATCTTTTCCACTGCAATAAACAATTCATGGTATTAAGAAAAACTTAAAGTAAATAAAATAACCAGTGAAAGTTGTAACCGAATTATAAAATTTAATAGAAGAATTTTCATGAGATTTTGGTTGCTTATTCTCTTCAATGCCAAAATTTTTGAGGGAATTCAGGAAATGAGTGAACGATTTAGGGTGGGTAACGAATGGCCATTTAATAAAATTAAATGATTGGTGCCTACTGAAATATATTAGCAATATTTAAGCCAAAACATATAAACAATAGTAATGCTATAATATTTATGATTTTCTAAATTGACTGTTAATGTACTCAAATATGACATCAAAAATAAGATAAGTAATACAATATACACCCAAGCGAATTTCAGAAATCCGTTTTTTAATTATTTATATCTTTTTGTTCACGGATTTATCGCTTATTAGATCATCTACCAATTAGAACAACAGTGTTTACTATTAGGATTATCACAAACATACGATGCGACACTCAAGACGAATTATGGAATAACTACTTTTCGCCCGCGGCACACCTGTATGTGGGGGGGGGGTCTGCATAATTTAACGATGCTCGATTAAGCAGTAAGACGTAAAAGCTAACAAACAAACAAACTCACTTTTACATTTATATTACTTAGGACTTACTTCACTGTTGCAATGAATTTCTATGTAACGAAGTTCACCGGGTGTTGCTAATATTTAAAATATATTACTACAGGCGTTGTCTTTAAGAATTAAAATGTATTAACTATAATATATTATTATTATTAACAAACTACTTTTATCACAAGAGCTCTAAACGCTAATTTGAAAAATCTGTACACATGGATAAAGCCTCTTTTTAGGGAGTAGACCAGTAGCTTACCAGATGCGTTACACCCATTCATAAAATAAATATGACCAATTTAATAAACTTAAAATGTTTATACAGATTTGAAAAGTGTACTTACCTAATTTTTTTTTTCCATTGAATAAGTTTGGAAGTTATATTTAATTTCGGTGAGCGGGTTTGGCCTTAGTTTCAGGTTCTTAACAACTAAATGATTTCTTCCATCACTGCCTCTTTCTGCTTCCAATGTAGCGCCAAGATGTATTAAATAATACCCTCGAATTGATTTAAAAATATTTGCTTTGGACATACTATAAAAATATATAAATTGCGTGTGCATTACTATGTGATAACTTCTAATAACATTGATCTTATACTTATATCTTAGTATAGTTTATTGTTTAAGAAATTGCTTATTTAGTTAGGTGTAACAGAAGTTATACTAAATAGAATCAGAATTTCCATTCTAAAGGTAGTTTTAGATTAAATTTGTTGACTGAAAAATAAAAATAATCATTAGCAACGCGAATCATCCAAGTCATCTTCGTTTAAAATTGGTTTAATTATGCTTCTAAATTATCTCTTAGCAAGTACAATTTTACAATTTTATTTATTTTAGAAAAGCAGATGAGTAAATGACCTGGTGTTGTGACGTCATCTTTTCCAATAACAAAGACAATAACTATCGTACAGTAAAAAGTATAAACCACTATCGATTATCCAGCTAATCGTTGAGTATAATTTTAATAATTATATCCTTTGTGCCTGTTAACTACCTGAACTCACTGTCTATCCATACCAGAAAACAGTAATACTCTGTGTTGCGGTAGAATAAAATCTGGTAAGTTTGTGATACCCATTCTAATGGGCCTGTACAAATTCCTACCAACAATAACAATATTAAAAGTAACAGCCTCTGAATGTCCTACTGCGAGCTAAGGACTCCTCTCCTCTTTTGAAGAAGGTTTTGGAGCTTATTCCACCACGATGTTTCAATGCGGATTGGTGGAATACACATGTGACAGAATTTCAGTGAAATTTGACACATGCAGGTTTCCTCATGTTTTCTTTCACCGTCAAGCACGAGATGAATTATAATTACAAATTAAGCACATGAAATTCAGTGGTGCTTGCGCGGGTTTGAATCCACGATCATCCATTAAGATTCACGCGTTCTTACCACTGGGTCATCTCGGCTCATCAACAATATAAATGTTAACCCTATTACATTAGTAATAGAGTTAAATTTCCTAAAATAGAAAAACCAATACTTGTCATAAATTCGAAATCTCCATTTCCTTCTATCGGCAAATCGAGAAGCTGTCCTTTAGCTTCGTTTTGGCCATTCATTAAAAATGGCGGGCAGTTGACATCGAAATTTAATGTTGTGATGTCGTCGTTAAATCTAATAAATATATATAACGTTTAAGTAGTTTTTTAGTAATTTGCACAAATTTATCAAAAGCAGCATATTATAGTCATTCTCTTATTAGTTAAACATTGGACACTAATATTGTTACACTGCATCTGCTTTCCTTCTGGCATTGAGTTTCTAGTTAATTTGTCAAAGTTGATAATTTTAATGAAAAATAAATAAATAAGGCAGTAAATTTAATGCAAAATAATTAAATAGTATAATAATCAAAATGTTAAATCGTGGCTACATACTTTAATTTTGTTACATTGCATTTTTTATATCCAGTGATAGAACTATTAGTAAACTTATATCTTATTATTCTTATTCTTCTTCGATAACCCTAACAAAGTTAGGATCAGAACTTTCTACCCCTAGTTCAGGGATTGCATCAAATATTTTCGGTAGGGCTTCATTTATAGAAGTTTCTATGCAAGTTAGATCGCTCTTTTTGCAATGAGACTATCTGAAATAAACATGTTACAACAACATATATTGAAGAAAAGGGATTTTAAGATTAAACACGAGCATTGCAAAAGGCACACCAAAACATTTTTTAGCAAAAAATGTATATTCAGTGTTTTATGTTATTTTTTCAATGTTATAGTTTCGGGATAAAGTTTATTATTATTATTAATGCTTGATATAGTTTGGTTAACGATATTTAAAAAAGAAAGGCATTAAGAGTAACTTGGGAGTTGATGGGAGAAGGCTTCAGAAGAATTTTGTTAATTTCAGTATCTATTCACTTTTATATTTAATGGTAAACGCTTTAAAACAGTATTATTTTGTTATATTTCAAAGACTGTATGGCTGATTAGCTCATGATCATTACGGACTAATTTTTGAGTGGGATCTTGTACGCATTTGGGATTCCAAGCTGTCTCAATATATATTTTTAATATATATTTTATAGTTGATGGTTTATATCCAAAATGGAGGGTCAGCGTGTATATTTCTGAAATGTCATCAGTAATGAAATATCGATTTAATTTTGTTACAGTAAAAAATATTAATGCAAAATTTTACGAAACGGTCAATCAAGCGGATCAAAACCTTTATAAAGTCTGTATGGACACAAAAGAATACATAAACCTATTAAAATAATATTATTTATCATAATCATTTTGTTTCCACTCGTATTGGGCGTGCTGGCTCTCGATGTCACCGCCAAACTGTGACATTAATTCCATCGCGCACGAAAAACTTTCGCAACTCTTCTCCTTGTCGAACCGCCAAAATATGGAATTCTTTATTAGCACACGTGTTCCCCTCCTCTTGTGACCTTGCTTCCTTCAAACGAGACGTGAAGAGGCATCTTGCGGGCCGGCAAGGCGGGGGCGGCTAGTAAAGTTCAGTCTTCCTAAATGTACTAGCCGTCGTAGCGTTTGGACTCTACTATCACTTACCTACCATTAGGTGGAGTGGAGTCATTGGTCCTCCCGGGAACAATAAAAAAAAATTGATTTCGAAATTTTATATAATTTTAAGGGTTTTTTTTCAGTTTTTTCCATTTTCCGTTTTGCATCTAATGCCACATATCATAGAATAATTGAGGCTAATTATTGTGTAAACTTATTCACGAAATATGATGTGACCATCTCTAATGGGCATTTTAGATTGTTAGAAGTTAGCCATATTGTAACGTGATATTTTAAACGTTGGTTGACTTTATATATGTATGTATTTACTAGCGCTTGGCTTCGCCAGCTTCGTAATCGAAAATCAAGTTATTTCGGACAAAAAGGCCAAAATATGTCAATGATGTGATATTTTAGCTGTGATAAAGCGTGAAAAAATAACTAATAATCACAATACACACAACCTTTCGAATTAGCAGAATATCAACGGCAAAACAGCAGTGCTTTGTATTGTTGTGTCCCACGATGGATGGAGCGATGGTTAACATTTCTTAAAGTGCCATTGTCTATTGGTGACCACTTACCATGGACTTACCAAGGACGAGTACATGGGCCATATGCTCGTCCGTTAAACAATAAAAAAAAAGTTTTACTTTTTTTCCCTACCGTTTTGTTATAATAATATATAGGTTATTTGTTTTTTAATTACGGAACACCATGAGAATACAGAAATAAAACAAGGTCTGATTTAAGATACGAAGTAATTATATTATAAATATGCATTTCTCGTCTTTTTTTAAACAAACATATTATTAATATAAAAAAACTAGCTTATTCACCCGTCAAATTATTAATAAAAATATATTTTAATTTAAATATTATAATATTATATTTATCTTTGATGATACTGAATAGGAAGGTTAAACTATTCCAAAGCGAAATCAAACAGAGACAGTTGATTGAAACTCTTTTATTATTATCTGTGACTGCTATTTAACGCGCTGGAAAAACGCGTTTATGCCTTTCCCCCACATGAAGTGGGGGGAGGGGTATGTGGGTTCACCAGCGCTGAAGGCGCCGGAATATCCACTAAAAAACCAGCGGTATCTTCTCCGTCTATTCGGGGTGCGCCACGGGACCACTTACGCATGCTACCGTGATCGGCTCTACTGTAGCCAGGCCGCTAATGGGGAACTTAGGTCCTCCTTCCATCTGCGAATCAACGCTCTTTGATTTAGACCCCTGATTCGCTCCACCTCTGCGGATCCTGGACGGTCGCCACTCGCCCTGGCTTCCACCAGAAACCGGTACACTTCTGCGAACACCTGCATTTGCAGTTCCCAGGGTGGATAGCCCGCGAGAAGTGTCGTCGCCGTCCACGGGACCGTGCGGTAGCCACGTATCGCTCTCACCGCTATGACCCTCTGCGGTCTCCACAGAAGGGCTGTGTTTCGAACGGTGAGAGCGTCCACCCATATGGGTGCACCATACCACCGTACCACCCATATAGGCGCCGGCAAGGTGATTCCGGCCCTCCCAATCAGTAACTGCTATAAGATGTCAGAAGTTATTTAAAATTACTTATAATAAACACTTATATTATTTAAAACTGAAACCATTATGCCTGTACAACTTGGAGCAATTATTAGCCTTGTTAATACAATTAATTATTAAATTAAATTAAAGTTTCTGACTACCTGTCTCCATTAATCTAAAATCTAGATAATCTGCTTAATATAATTTATTCAATACTGAATGACTGACTTTTAAACAAAAACCTAAAATTTATGAATGGCCAAATGTAAAATATTACAGGATTTTAGTAAAGAAACAAAAAAGTGAAGTAGATAGAACATCTGCATCAAATTTGTGTTACAAGGTTATCTTTTTTGTCGTTTTTCGTATTTTATTTCATGTCAAGAATACATGTTTATTACAATATATCTATACTAATAAAAATTATAAAGAGGAAACATTTGTATTTTTGTATGTAGGTTTGTAATGTTTTCACACAAAAACTACTGGACCGATTTCAAAAATTCTTTCACCATTAGAAATCTGCATCATCACTGAGTGATATAGGCTACATTACATTTTCAAAAAAAATAGGGATCCCTAATAAAAATGCAATAATAAAACCCAAGGTGTGAAAAAATTAGTCATAAAAAATCTGTCATCGCGTGCGCTGTGTAAACTATTGATGATAGAACAAAAAAATGTTCTACAGTATTATAGAACGTATCAATATCTACAAAAAAGTCCGTTATACCATATGTCCAATTACTGTAGTTATGCCACTATAACTACTTTTTACATTTTAAAAGTTGAAAAAAGTGATGACAATAATCAAACCATATTATTCATACCTCTGTATTAATCCTAATCCCATTAAATGATATTTTATTAAAGACAGTTTCAATACATGTAAAATACTTTTTAAATTATTAAAATCGGACATTCCATTCAAAAGTTAAAACGAATTTAAAAATGTCAGTCTAAAGAAAATAATGCAATAACAAAATAATGCGGTGTGGGTGGCCCCGCGGGTGACGCTGCGGGTGTGGGGGGAAAGGGGAATCGATATCTATACTAATATTATATAGAGAAAAGATTTTTTTTTGTTTGTTACGATTTAAATCAAAAACTACTGAACCGATTTCAAAAATTCTTTCATCATTAGAAAGCTACATCTTTACCGAGTAACATAAGTTATATTTTCCAAAAAATTAGAGATCCCTACCTAAAATGGAACAATATAATCCAAGGTATCAAAATGTTGCCTATAAATTATTTGGCGGGCGCTGCGAAAACTGTTGACGATATATAAAATAATGTTCTATATATTAATAGTACTTATGATTGCTCACAAAAAGACCGCGATAGTATTTGCCTAACTTTTATAGTTAAGCCACAATAAAAGTTTTCGTTTAAATTATTAAGTTCAAATACGGGTGGAATCGAATAGTCTTGATATCGATATGATGATATTAATCCTGATCCATTTAAATGGTTTGATAATTAAGGTTGATTATGCACGTGTAAATACTAATTTACATTATATAACAGTTTTTAAATTTTCGCGGACGAATTCGCGGGCGAAGTGCTAGTACGTTATAAAGGTAGACAGTCAATTAAAAGCACCTAAAGTGAAAAAAATTGAAGAATGATCGCGTGATCTCATTTTTATGCTTTAACTTTAACCGGCAGTATTTAATGTATTTTCGCATTTAAAGAATAATTTTAAAGAATATGGTATAGGTCTTTACGCTATAATATCATGATAAGAATTAATACAAAAATTCATCATTTTTTTGTTCGTAAGCCTCCAGTCTCAACAGCGCCACAGAAACAATATAATAATAATAATAAACGTATTCTCCGGATTGATTTCAGCCAAGGCGATCAATCTCAAGAGAGATTAGTCAATTGCGCTGGACACGTTTATAGCGCACAAGATGCACTCTA
The DNA here is from genome assembly GCA_905220585.2 of Nymphalis polychloros. NCBI lineage: Eukaryota > Metazoa > Arthropoda > Insecta > Lepidoptera > Nymphalidae > Nymphalis > Nymphalis polychloros. The sequence goes on from HG992253.1 coordinate 3,627,412, forward strand.
TATTCCCTAACTATGATAAACCGATGGACGGCAATCCATCATGATCGGAAAGAGTTCAGGCGCAGGACAAAAGGTTTTCCGTGCTTTCCGAGGCACGGGAGTGTACACACTTCAGACTCTGGGCTGCTATTGAGAAATTTCGATAGAAATAGCCCGACCTGGGATTTTAACCCAGGACCAGGTCAGCAGTCTTACATGGTAAGACCAGTCAAACGTGGCAGTCAAAAAATTAAAACAATTTTATATATATGTTTGAAGTATGGTGATGATGTGAAGAAGATGAGGTTTTTCGCAAAAAACATGTATTTTTGTTTCAATAACCGATAGTATAATGAATTTCGTGATTTTTTCAATCGATAAAATTTTATTCATTTGTTTATTGCCTAACACAACGCTTAAAAATATAATGTTGTTTCAGAATAATATATTTTCAATTATAAATAAGCAATTTAGCTTTATGCCAATTCTTGCATTTACAGAAAATTTTAGTTAATATTTCTTCTGATATAGTGACATTGCGGTTGATTGTAAAATCGTGTTACGAAATGTTACTAAATTATTTCCATAGTCATATTTAGACCTAGGAAGTAGACCCAATATTATTCGTTGTGATGCACTTTTGAATAAAGTAGGTTAAAAAATGGCCTGTTTTGTGTCAATTTATATAAATTAATATTATATAATAATATAAAATATGTTTATTTATTTATACATATAATTATAAATAAATAATATCCTGGGACATTAATCACACAAAACCATCTGATCCCAAACTAAATAGAGCTTGTACTAATGAAACAGGACAAGTGATATACTTAAGTATACTACTTTTCTTTTGTAAATACATACATATATAGTATATATAATAACACCCATACAAACCGTGGGAATCGAACCCACGACCTGCGGCATGAAAGGCAAGTATCTTACCAACTACGCCAACTGGCTCGTCGTTTATTTATAATTAATAATATATACGTATATTATTTTTACATTGTATATATTATCCATAAATGTTGAAAAGTAAGTACTGATTTCAGAGCAAAAATATTGCTTAAAGATCACACAATTCAATCTCATATAAAGAGAAAAAAAAAATTTTTTTTTAATAATGCCGATGTTGTTGAATGTTTGAAAAAGACGGAATGGTTTTTTTTTCTTGAGATGTATCCATTTGTAATGTAAAGTATTGTATATATTTATTTATTTATTTCCTCTTTATTTTATATCTTCTTATTAATTGAAGGATGGATGTTTGTTATTCAGTCACACCAGAGCTGTTGAACGGATCTGGATGCAATTTGGATAGAGATAGGTTGTAGTTTGGCGTAGGCTACTTTCCACCGTTTCGTGGGACAGATTTGCTTTTGTTTTTCACAGAGTAACGGATCGACATGATTTTTTGGATTGAGGTTAGAGAATGACAAATGCTACTTTTTACCCAGTAAAAATGCACGCTTTCTGTGGGATAGCTTAAAAATTTAACCCTGAAGAACAGTTTTTTAGTGCATTTTCTCCAGGAAGCTTGACAAATTTGCACATAAACAAAAAAAAAATATTAATTGAGAAAAGTCAAATTTAATAACGTTCTCACGCTGTACCGCTAAATGGCGTTTTACTGTAATCTTTATGTTTTCTAAATCGCGCTATTAAGATTATCCCTAGCTGGAGGAGTCTTTAAAACAATTATTTTCTTAAGACATACAGGAAATGGCGTTATTTAAAAAATATTACACACAACATAACGATTAACGAAGCTTGATAAAATGATTATCATATCTGCAACTGACGACTACTTTTCAAGTAGCATTAAGCTTACGAAAAGATTCTGCGCCGAATAGTGGAGTAGACAATTAGGAGGAAGTAAGATTATGAGGAAGCAAGACATTTGAGCTGAATCTTCAGCTTGCCCAACTCCGCAAGAATCGCAATATAGATCTGGCTGAGGCCTCGAGACTTGCTGCAAGTTCTTGCTTAACGGTAGTTGGGATGCAGATTTATCGAAATTTCCACGAAGTCGATGGCGACAGGTAGTATTTATTATAGGTAAAATACTACATCAACTCAAAAAAAAATATAATAATCGTTCTGTTATGTAATTATGAATTCGTTGTATAGAACAATATAACTGGCCCCGCAGTTAATGTAGCGTTGACCTGCATATTGTTTTACCAACTTACCGCGTTGTATTATGAGAATTGTTAATGATACAAAAAATGTTTTAATTAAATATTGTAGGTAACGTTATGATTTACAATGTTTCTAAAAACGTACGATGACGTACTTTCAAAAACGATGCTTATGACTTTGAATGCTTTAGATACTAGGTTTTATTGCACTTCTCTACTTGTCTGAAAATTTTATTGAAATTTAAAGCTGAGTCTACTTTTTAACAACTTCAAATCTGAAGTTGTTCCTTTATTTTACCAAATGTTTTACCTTGACCAACTTAGAGAGGAAGCAATTTACTTGAAGGTACGAAAGCTGGTGGTATGTTATACCACCAGAAAATTAGGGCAAGCTGAGATAGATTCGGTGATGAATGAGCCCATACCCCTTGTCGCACGTGGGCACATTCCAATCCAAGATTGACGCAGGCGCTTACCGAGAATGGATATTTCAAAGAGTAAATAATAACAAAGTAAGGAGAAATATACAATACACTTTAACACCCTCAAGCGTTTTAAACCCTCAAGCGCCAAATAGATATGACTACCACCAAGACGGTGTGGTGTGGTTTTAATAATAAGTGAGCTAGTATAATTAGGAGCACAAGAGATAAAATATAATACATCCCGTGGTTGGTATCGTATTGATAGTTTAAGAAATACGAGTATTTTGTATTTCTGGCCTGAAGGCTTATCAAAAGTTTACGCACTTACTTTTACGTCTTATAAAAAATTAATAGAAACACGTCTTCATGAATAAAATTATTCAAATACTATTGTGTTAAAGGTAAACATATATATATATTTTATATTATTAATATGTTAGTTAAAAAAAATACATGCATATTTATAATATAATTGCTGCCTATCTTAAATCAGACCTTGGTTTATTTCTATAATATACTCTCATGAAGTTTTATGGTTCCGTAACTGCTTAATTTCATTATTATAATTTACATTATTGATAATATAACGTTATAGCTCTAGGTTACAATTACAAACTTGATATTTTTTTTTGGTCTATTAGTCTTAACTTCTTAGTAATATTTTTGTTTTGAATTTTATAGATTATTACTTTTCACTTTAAGCTTACCTATTTCTTAGTTCTAAGCTTGTATTTTACACTAGATAAAGAGGGTTACACTAGATAAAAAGGGTTGTAATTTTTTCTATGCTGCTGTTTTACTCTTTTTTTCTCGCTGGAAAAACGCGTAATGAATGTGAAGCTCGCCGGTGCTGAAGGCACCGGAACACCCACAAAAAATCAGCGGTACCCACTCCGACGTCTTCTCCCCGGTCTTCTTTGGTGAAGTGGGTCAGCGGAAGCACTGGTCTCATGCTCCCGTTCCGCAGCCTCCTTCTGCGACATGACGTAGTCGCAGAAAGAAACCATCTCCTTCCAGCACCTCTCGTTACCGATCATGGCGTTTATAACGACAGTGAGAGGTCTCCGCCTACAATGGTCGCCAGGGAATGGCGCTGAGGCCCCCATGCGGCACAATCAATCAGGGTGTGACGCGTATCCGAAGGCGTGCCGTACTCGTGGTAGGAGGGTAACAACTTCTCGATTCGCTATCCGGTGCAGGTACCTACGGAAGCGCACCCGGTAAGTACCTGCGTCAGCCTGAATGTGAGTGTGCTGTGACTCCGTTCCATCCAGCGAATCAAGTGGGGACGGACCGACTCCACTGGTGCCAGACCTGCAGGTCCTCCTCCCACCTGCGAATCAAGGTTCGCTGGGCTAGAGCCCTGACTATATATAGGCGGAAGTGGAGCGCCACTTCCGCCTATATAATATATATATATTTAATATAAGAAATTCGAAATGTTGTGTGTGTTGTGGATATTACTAATTTTTTACGCTTAATCACAGGTAAAATATCGCAAGTTACAATATGGCTATCTAACAATCTAAAGTGGCCATTACATATCATATTTCGTGAAGGTATACACAATAATTAGCTTCAACTATTCTGTGTTATTTGACTTTAGATGTAGAACGGAAAATGGAAACAACTGAAAAAAAGATCCCTTAAAATTATATAAAATTTTATTTCGTTTCAATTTCATTTAATGTAAATATTATAAGGTCCTCCAGACCGATTTCGGCCACGGCGGCCAATCTCAAGAGAGATTAGCCAACTGCGCAGGAGATATTATAGTGCACAAGTGTGTGCGCAAACACAGGTGCACTCTCTTTTCCTTAGCTCTCATAATCCGATGGGACGGCAATCCGACACGACCGGAAAGAGTTCAGGCGCAGGACCAACGGCTTAACGTGCTTTCCGAGGCACGGGAGTGTCCACACTTCCAACTTCCAGACTCCGGGCTGCTACTGAGAATTTTCTGACAGAAAAACCCAATAACTATTTATTGGCCCGACCTGGGAATTGAACCCAGGACCACCGGGTCTGCGGCCTTATATCTAGCCACTAGACCAACGAGGTAGAGGTAGATAATGTAAATATTATTATTATTATGAAATAGTAGTTTTTAATATCATAACGCTACGAATTTAAAAAATTATAATTGTTAGAGACATAATATAATAAATAAAATATATTCTTATAATATATTTCAAAAACCACACAATATATTCATTTATAAAATTCATCGCTATGCTCAGTAACTTAAGGTCTTTGAAAATTATAAATTTAAAAAAAAACACTGGTTAATGCTCATTCATCATTTTCAATTTATTATAATTGTATGAGCACAAGAACCCACTGTTGTTTTTTTTTCTTCAATCAACTCCCGCCCCCCCTCAAATTGTAGTTGTAATCATTTATAAGTTACGCTTGTTTCGTTTATTCACAGTAGAACAATTTGACACTCGAAGGCTACGAACATACAACCATTATGTATCTCTTATTGATGATTACATTCTTGTGCTGTGGTGGAGAAGTTTTTTCAAGTAAGTTTTAGGATTAATATTAATTGTTCACCTTATTTAAATACATCATTTTATTTTCTTCGTCATTTAATTGATATCGATTCGATGATTTATTACAGACATTCTAAATAAATAATTGTTTTAAAGTATATTAGTTGAATTGTCCGATTGAGTATTTTTTATTTAGTTTTTTCAATCATACCAAACGTATTCTACGTGACTTTCGCATGTTTTTAAGTAGGTATCAAAAAGTGTAAACTTCTCGGAAGCGATAAGTATGCTATAATATCAATAAAATAAAATAAAAATTACGAAAATATAAAATAATTTTAAATTAATAATATATAAAAGGTATTTTTTTCAGGCCCTCTTTTTTCCAAATGCAAAAAGAACGACATACCTTGTATAGAGAACACAGTGAATACTGCATTGCCGATTATATTTGATGGAATTCCAGAACTTGGGATTCCGAAAACTGATCCTCAATTCGTTGACGTTATTAACGCAAATCTATCAATTTTAACATATACGTTCGTCAACAGTACTATCTACGGATATAAAAATTGTAAAATGTCAAATTTAAAGTAAGTACCAATATTTAAAGTTTGCTTTGAATTTTAATTAAAATTTAATATAATTATATGTTAACAACAACATACGTTTATTTGTTATAATTGAGTTTTAATTTTACTGAAAAAAATATGTTTCTTAACTTATTTTTATTAGATTAAACGATGACCTAACAAGAGCAAATTGTGAAGTACTCTGCACGCCACTTCATATGAATGGTCAATATGAAATTAGCGGACGGCTTATCACAATGCCCATAGAAGGAAAAGGGGATTACGAATTTGATGCAGGTAAATGTGTTTTTCAATATTCAAGCGAAAATTACTTGGTGGTAGGTATATTTGGTAATTTTGTATTTCGGCTTGAAGGCGAATGAACAAGGAACATAGTCTTCTAGGTTGGTGGCGCAATAGCGTTGTAAGGGATCGTTAATATTTCTCACACTGATGGATGGTTTCTCACACTTACCATCAGTTTTCTATAAATAAAATATAATTCGTTCGTTGAAGTAACGATTGTATGCCACTTTCATAACATTTTCTTGATTATTTGGTAAATTATGACGTATGGATGTTTAGGTTTATCGATGTATATCAAATATATAATTTAAAAAAAATGGAAATATTACCACAGCAAAAAATATTCGGACGATTCACAATCATACTATATGTTTTTTTTTAATATTTTAAATAATGATATGGTCGATTTTCGATCACTAGGCAAATACTACTTACTTTAATAATGACAATATTATTTACATATTTTTAAATTTTATTACAGCTAATTTCCACGTAGACATTGGCGTTTCATTGAATAAAATAAAAGGAGACGAAGGAAAGACCCATTTCTTCATTAAAAAAATTACGTTCAAAGCCAAACCGCTTACCCCAATTAACTTTAATTTTCAAAACTTGTTCAATGGCCAAAAAGATTTAGGTGAGTAAAGTAAAATATTTCAACATCTATTTCAGCCTCATCGAAACTAAATAAAAATAATATACCTTGCAAAAGGAGTATAATTTTCGCTTATGGAGGTACATGTAATATATTTTTTTAAATGTACAAAATGTTATTTAAGCAGTTAATTAAATACTTCTATACTTATATCATCTACTACTACCTCGTTGGTCTAGTGGCTAGATATAAGGCCGCAGATCCGGTGGTCCTGGGTTCAATTCCCAGGTATGTTATTGGGTTTTTCTGTCAAGAAATTTTCAGTAGCAGCCCGGAGTCTGGAAGTTGGAAGTGTGTACACTCCCGTGCCTCGGAAAGCACGTTAAGCCGTTGGTTCTGCGCCTGAACTCTTTCCGGTTGTGTCGCATTGCCGTCCCATCGGATTATGAGAGCTAGGGAATAGTGAGTGCACCTGTGTTTGCGCACACACTTGTGCACTATAATATCTCCTGCGCAGTTGGCTAATCTATCTTGAGATTGGCCGCCGTGGCCGAAATAGGTCTGGAGGACCTTATACTTATATCATATGTATGCGAATGCGAATGCACAATAACGTGATATATTTATTTTTATTGGATTGTAGGATAAATGAGCCATTCAATCATGAGGAGAAGTTATCCCACAGACGGACCTGCAGAAATCACAATTACCGATAAATAATATTGCATCTGTTCTTTGTTACAGCGGCGACCGTTAAGAAGTTTGCCCAAGAGAACTGGCTAGAAGTCACCATGCTGGTCCAAGACCCAATATGGGAAGCTTCTTTAGACCGGCTTAAAGCCGCTGTGAATAAATATCTAAAAACGTTTGCAGTTGAAGAAACTATTTTAAGCTAAGCAAATGAGTTTTAGTTCAGGCATGGTTAAATAAGACAAGATTTCTTTTAATACAATTATTAAGGGCAATAAAATTATTAGCACTTTACTATGTCAAGTTTTTTTTTTTAAATCAATAAAGTACCTTAAGAACATAAAAAAACTGTTTATCTATATATATAGTAGCTACCCGTCCCGACTTCGTACGGGTAAAATAAGGATTTTATCCCATGCATTTTTTATAAACATTCGCCCATACAGTACAGTGTATGTGTGTTCGGTACAGGACATCGCACGTTGAGTAAAACAAAGAATTAACTCAAAAATCACAACTTGTGGGCATAAGCGTTTAAATAATTGTACTTTTTCGGCGTAATCTTCGATTGAAAATTTACGAATATTTACTATGCTAACTCTAACTTTGACTGCTATTATTATTAGGTTAAACTATAGAGATTTGAGAAATTATACAAATATTGTACTAAAATCGGTGATAGTTAAATAATTTTAAGGCTAAAAAAAAGTTAGTGACTTAAATCTATTTATGTTAAAATTGTTCACAACATTTGAAGACTTTTCTATGTAATAATTCGTAAAAAATCACTTCAATCAGCAAAGTGAAATTTTTCACATTCATTCGTTTTATTATTATTTAAATGTGATAATGAAACTTTATTAATGATTGTATCACTATTTTAATAAAAGTAAACATAGAACTCGAAATATGTCTTAAAATTAAAATGTTTTTTTTTTTTGCTTAATCTATCATTATTTATTTTTCCAGAAGGCTGACAAATCTTCTTCATTGGTCGTAGGTACTAAAAAAACCCAAGAAAATCTTTTACTAATGAAAGAGCCGCTATTTGTCATAATATTTATTGTTTTTATTATTTTTACTAACTAATAATCAGTCTCTAATATCTCGTATAATCTGTAACATAAATCGTCTAAGTAAAACAAAACAAAAATGGACTTTCTCTTGTTAAATTTCTTTATTTCTTTCACTAAGCAATTTTGTTTGTTTTGTTTAAAATTATATTTAGTTTCAAACAAAATAAACAAAACTGCTTAGTGGTTTAGAGGCATATCGAAATTAAATTATTGAATTATAAAAATGAACATAAAAGGAAGGAATCAACCAACCCCTTTGCAATTAACTCTTTTAAGTATTTTTTTTTTATTATCACTAAGTTGTTGCCATTGCTGTACTTAAATAAATTTCAGATATTGGGGTCATTTTCTTCCGTTTATTTCTAATATCAACTTTTTTTAAAATGGTATCACAATAAATATCGGCGGAGCTTCTTTAAGTAAACAAAATAATATACATTTGGTTGCATTATCGCGTTGGGCTCACCGGCGCTGAAGGTGACGGAATACCCACTAAAAACCCACCCACTTACGCATGCTTCTGTGTCGCCTCGGGGTACTCGGATACAGGGAACCCCCTTAGCCCCGGTGGCTGTGCACATAGCGCCTAAGCCATCTCCCCGGTCTTCTTCGACGGATCGAATCAGCGGAGGCATTTTCCTCGCGCTGCCGCTCCTCAGCCTCAGGCCGGCGACATGACACTCTCGCATTAGGAGACCATTTCCAGACCAGCACCATGCGTGCTGCATGCATGGTGCCAGTTGCAGCATGGAGTTAATCACGCTCGACAGGTAGAGATCTCTACCGACTATCGCCGCCAGGGTATGCCTCTGAGGGCCCACGTAGCACACTCCGAACAATAATTTCCTCCTGACCGATTTCGACCGCGATGGCCAATCTCAAGAAAGATTTGCCAACTACGCAGGATGTATTATAGTGCAAAAGTGTATGCGTAAACACAGGTGCACTCTCATAATCTGATAGGACGGTAAACCGACGCGAACGGTAAAAGTTCAGGTAAGAGGCAGGACCAACGGCTTTAGGTGCCTTTCGTGGCACGGGTGTGACAAATATACAGAAATATAATCATTATAAAACTAAACTTTAAAACACGTTTTAAGTTGTTGAAAATCATTGAGTTACTACTATCACTATTAAAAATAGGGGTTGATGGTAGAAGGGTGAATTTAGTGTTGTATGTATTTTTTAATGCCACATAATAAAAAAATAAAAATAAAAGAATTTATCCAAAACATTAAATATTTTTTTTTGGGTTGAGCTACCATTAACACTTAGGGCCTGCCTCGTTGGTCTAGTGGCTAGATATTAGGCTGCAGACCCGGTGGTCCTGGGTTCAATTCCCAGGTCGGGCCAATAAATAGTTATTGGGTTTTTTCTGTCAGAAAATTCTCAGTAGCAGCCCGGAGTCTGGAAGGTGGAAGTGTGTACACTCCCGTGCCTCGGAAAGCACGTTAAGCCGTTGGTCCTGCGCCTGAACTCTTTCCGGTCGTGTCGGATTGCCGTCCCATCAGATTATGAGAGCTAAGGAAAAGAGAGTGCACCTGTGTTTGCGCACACACTTGTGCACTATAATATCTCCTGCGCAGTTGGCTAATCTCTCTTGAGATTTGCCGCCGTGGCGGAAATCGGTCTGGAGGACCCTTATTATTATTAACACTTAGGGGTATAAAAATTAGTTATAAACCTATTCTCAGACCTACAGAATATACATATAAAATTTCATCAAAATCGGTCAAGCCGTTTCGGAGAAGTATAAACACTAAAACTGTGACACGAGATTTTTATATATTAGGTCCTTACATATGAAATTATCGTTTTGTCGTACTGACCACTTTGATCTGAAATATCTCCTCTTTGGTTCCAAATTCAAATTTATAAATTCATTTAGCTGGTACATTTGAGTTTTGAAAGCAGTCATTCATTTGTTTTTTCCTCATTATTTTTTTTTTTGCATCCCGGACTTTGCTCCAACAGATTACCATTTTTTCCGGAATTTGGACAACTTCTTACAAGGAAAAAAATTCAACTCCGATGCGGCAGTCCAAACCGCCTTCAAAGAGTTTATTGATTCTCCATTTACTCGAAAATTTAATTTATACAAATATTCCGATTTACGATTCTGTTGCTTGAATACCCCGCCATCTATCTACGCAGTTGGGTATAGTTAAAACTATAAATGACTAAGCGTACCAATATATATTTTTTATTCTATCAAACTCAAAGTAAACAAAATTATTCGAGTCACTGGAAATTAAATATTATATATATTAATTAATAATCGAGGCAACTCTTTTTAAACGTTAGTAGAGCTTTGTGCCAGCCCGTCTGGGTAGGTACCTACCACTCATCAGAAATTCTACCGCTAAACAGCAATACTTAGTATGGTTGTGTTCCGGTTTGAAGAGGAGTGAGCCACTGTCACTACAGGCACATAGGACATAACATCTTCGTTCCTACGGTTGGTGGCACATTAGCGATGTAAGGAATTGTTAATATTTCTTACTAAAATCAACTATCCCAGCCAGCCAACTTTTGATTGTCAATTGAACTATATAAGAGATATATTTCCACCATACATTATATTCGTGTAACTCTTACGATTTTTGCAGCGCATACCAGAATAGCTTGCATTTTTCCGACTTTCGTGACACTTATTGTCATATTTTGGCCAATTTACTCAATAGCTTTATAAATTATAGCCTATATGTTATTCTGATGTATGAGGTATACTATTGTAAATTTTAATTAAAATGCATTCAGTAGTTTTTGCGTGAAAGAATAAATAAACGTCCATACATCCATACAAACTTTTTATTTTATTAGTAGGAAGTAGGATTATTATATGCCCTGTACTGAACACACATACACTGTAGTGTATGGGCGAATAGATCGCTTGGTGAATGTTTATATCTTATTGATAAAAACTGCACGGGATAAAATCGGGGAAGTCGGGACGGGCAGCTAAATAAACAATTTTTTATGTTGTTAAGTTACTTTAATGATTTAAAAAAAATGAAACCTGACATAGTAAGGTGCTAATAATTTTATTGCCCTTAATAATTGTATTTAAAAAAATCCTGTCTTATTTAACCATGCCTGAACTAAAACTCATTTGCTTAGTTTAAAATAGTTTCTTCAACTGCAAACGTTTTTAAATATTTGTTCACAGCGGCTTTAAGCCGGCCTAACGAAGCTTCCCAGATTGGATCTTGGAGTAGCTTGGTGATTTCTAGCCAGTTCTCTTTAGCAAACTTCTTAACGGTCGCCGCTGTAACAAAGAACAGATGCTATATTATTTATCGGTAATTGTGATTTCTACAGGTCCGTCTGTGGGGATAACTTCTGCTCATGATTGGCTCGTCTTCTCCATCACGTCAATAAAAATAATTATTTCAAATTATTATGCATAAGTTCACGCAAAAATAAGACATATAATTAATTACAACGAAGGACATATCATTTCAAATCCACTGCGTGACCGTCTATACATAGACCGTCTGGATGTTCACTTTAATGCAGTAAAGAAGTGGCGATATAAATGCCATCCTTCAATATTTTTTGAAGGATGGCATTTATATAATTAGTAAAAATCATCCAAAACATACGTCAATCAAACGATTCTCACGCTCACGATTTCGCCCACGTCTTATGAAGCGGGAAGTGACAGTTGTCAGGTATAAAAAAATAGTCTATGTCCTTCCTTGGAGTTCAAGCTTACTCCATACCAAATTTCATCAAATTCACTTTAGTGTTTCAACTGTGAAAGTATAAAAGTTACTTTCGCATTTATGATATTAGTTATAGATATATTTAATTATGTGTTTTAAGAACAGTTTTGTTCATTTAAAAATTATATTACTTGCACAAAATTTATATACCTTTCAAAAGGACATTATGCTCCTTTTGCAAGATATATAAATTTTATTGCGTTTCGATGAGACTGAAATAGTTTTTTAAGTATTTTACTTTACTTACCCAAATCTTTTTGGCCGTTGAACAAGTTTTTAAAGTTGAAGTTAATTGGAGTAAGCGGTTTGGCTTTGTACGTAATTTTTTTAATGTTAAAATGGGTTTTTCCTTCACTTCCTTTTATTTTATTCAATGAAACGCCAATATCTATGTGTACATTAGCTGTAATCAAATTTAAAAATATGTTAATAATAATAATAATAATGTCATTTTTACAGTATGTAGTATATGCCTAGTGATCGAAAATCGACCATATCATTATTTAAAATATTTAAAACACATATAGTATGATTGTGCATGCTCCGAACATTTTTTGCTGCGGTATTATTTCTGTTCTTTGTATTTTATATTTTATTTACATTAATAAACCTTCATACATACGTCATTATTTACCAAATAATCAAGTGTTCTTGTTTTGACTAACAGAGGAAAATGTCTAAAGAGTCAAGATTAGTATCTACTAATCTTTTATTCTAGATAGATTCTCTCTACTTATGAGAAAAAAAATTGTAGTACATTTCATCCCACTCCAAGTGGTTTGGTGCATACAAATATTACAAAATTTCATTGCCAGATTCATTCTGATACCAGAATATTTACTTACGATGATTTCCTTCACCGCGAAGTAGGAGATTAATTATAAACGCAATTTTCAAAACTTTCTCGCCATTGGACCATCTTACCTCTTACAAAATTTAATCAGATATATTGTTAATACGTTTCCTATAAATCTCGTTTATAAATATTATTGTATTTGTAGAACCAAAAACGAAAGTTAGACGTCAAAGAAAGAATTATTTTTTATTTATAGAAAATAGATTGGCAAATGGAGCAACTGATGGTAAGTCACCATCAGTGCGAGAAATATTAATGATCCCTTACAACGCCAATGTGCCACCAACTTAGAAGACTATGTTCCTAGTTCATTCGCCTTCAAGCCGAAAAACAAAATTACTGAATATTACCTACCTACCACCCAGTAATTTTCGCTTGAATATTGACAAACACATTTACCTGCATCAAATTCGTAATCTCCTTTTCCTTCTATGGGCATTGTGATAAGCCTCCCGTTAATTTCATATTGACCATTCATATTAAGTGGCGTGCAGAGCACTTCAAAGTTTGCTCTTGTTAGGTCATCGTTTAATCTAATAAAAAAAAGTTAAGAAACAATTTTTTTTCAAACTCAATTATAAAATTAAGAAATAAATGTTACATATTTCTGTTTATTAAAAAAAAATTAAGTATAGAAAAATATATCAAGTATATAATATGTATAGTTGGTAACATAGTTAAAAAAATTTATTAAACAGAAGACATTATAATAATGATGTTGTTAACATATAATTATATTAAATTTTAATTAAAATTCAAAGCAATTTTTTTTTTTTTTTTTATTGTATAAGTAGGCGGACGAGCATATGGGCCACCTGATGGTAAGTGGTCACCAACGCCCATAGACAATGGCATTGTAAGAAATGTTAACCATCGCTTACATTCCCAATGCGCCACCAACTTTGGGAACTAAGATGTTATGTCCCTTGTGCCTGTAATTACACTGGCTCATTCACCCTTCAAACCGGAACGCAACCATATAAAGTACTGCTGTTTTGCGGTAGAATATCTGATGAGTGGGTGGTACCTACCCAGACGAGCTTGCACAAAGCTCTACCACCGAGTAAGCTCCACCACCGAGTAAAGCTCTACCACCGAGTAAAAGCTCTACCACCGAGTAAATATTGGTACTTACTTTAAATTTGACATTTTACAACTTTTATATCCGTAGATAGTACTGTTGACGAACGTATATGTTAAAATTGAAAGATTTGCGTTAATAACGTCAATGAATTGAGGATCGGTTTTCGGAATCCCAAGTTCTGGAATTCCATCAAATATAATCGGCAATGCAGTATTCACTGAGTTCTCTATGCAAGGTATGTCGTTCTTTTTGCATTTGGAAAAAAGAGGGCCTGAAAAAAAATTTACAATATTCAACATGTCTAATGACCTTTTATATATAATTAATTCACCATTTAAATTATTTTATATTTTCTTAATTTTTATTTTATTTTATTGATATTATAGCATATTTATCGCTTCCGAGAAGTTTATAGTTTGGTAAGATTAGAAAAACTAAATAAAAAATACTTAATCGGACAATTCAACTAGACACTTTAAAACAATAATTTATTTAGAATGTATGTAATAAATCATCGAATCGACGGCTATTAAATGACGAAGAAAATAAAATGATGTATAAAAATAATTAAAATTTGGTGATCAATTATTATTAATAGTAATACTTACTTGAAAAAACTTCTCCACCATAGCACATAAATGTAATCATCAATAAGAGATACATAATGGTTGTATGTTCGTCGCCTTCGAGTGTCAAATTGTTCTACTATGAATAAACCAAACAAGCGTAACTTATAAATAGTTACGACTACAATTTGAGAGGGGGACGGGAGGTGATAGACGAAAAAAAAAACAACAGTGCGTTCTTGTGCTCATACAATTATAATAAAATGAAAATGATGAATGTGCATTGACCAGTTTTTTTTTTAATTTATAATTTTCAAAGATCTTAAGTTAGACAGCATAAAGATGTCACACATTGAGTGTGCCGCATGGGGGCCTCAACGCCATTCCCTGGCGACCATTGTAGGCGGAGACCTCTCACTGTCGAGCATTATAAACGGCATGATCGGTAACGAGAGGTGCTGGAAGGAGATGGTCTCTTTCTGCGACTACGTCATGTCGTAGAAGGAGGCCGCGGAACGGGAGCGTGAAAATAGTGCTTCCTCTGACCCGCTTCGCCAAAGAAGACCAGGGAGAAGACGTCGGATGATTTGGAGGCCTGCAGAAGGGGGCCAACCGTCGGAACGTCACGGTAGTACGCGCAAGCGATCCCGTGTTGTCGTCCGAAAAGATGGAGTTAGCCTTCACCACCGGCGGCGGCTCCACAAACTCCTCTTCTTATGTGGGGGAAACGCGTAAATGCGTTTTTCCAGCCAGATAAAAAGGGGAAACAGCAGCATAGAAAAAATTACAACCCTTTTTATCTAGTGGAACTATAAATAAGGATAAAATTAAACAATTTAATACAAGCTTTATTAAACCCTAAAACTAAGAAATAGAGGTAACCTTAAAGTGAAAAGTAATAATCTATAAAATTCAAAACAAAAATATTACTAAGAAGTTAAGACTAATAGACCAAAATTACAACCAAGTTTGTAATTGCAACCTAGAGCTACAACGTTACATTATCAATAACGTAAATTATAATAATGAAATTAATGAAAAATAACCAAAACAATCAGATGAAACGATGACAAAATAACGACACTGCAAATTTGAACGAAATTTGCCTCACTTCTTTTTTGGTTAATTTAAAAAAATAGTATGTGTTAATGGCGGCTAAGAGGTTATAAAAAAAAAAAAAATCTTTTATTGTCAAGCAACATAGGCTCATAGTTGGTTAGTACAATATAATTACTTAAGAACTATGTTAGTAAAACAAAACACACACAAAAACAGAAAATAAATAAATAAATAGCTACCACAGGGAGATTGATCCAGTCACATTTTGTACATGTAACCTTATAAACCTCCCCATGGTCGGCCCATCCAGTCTTTCTGCAAATAACTTCAGGATGCTGTTGGTGCTTACCCTCACTCTTCTTATTACTGACGCCACCTTCTTACGCATTATCGCAAAAAAATCGTCAGTGTGAGCATCTGCAAACATGCCTGACGCACTACAATTATATGGGAGCCTCAACAGCGCCCTGAAGGCATTATTGTATTGAACTCGCAGGACGTGTGCCGCTCTTCGGGTACAGCTAGCCCAAAGGCTGCTGGTGTAGAATGTTTGGCAGTAAGCCTTAAATAGTGTAATTTTAACAGGTACAGAACAACCAGCAAACCTTCGGGCCAGGATATTGGCCCTTACAGCCAACGCCCTGCGTTCCCTTTCCATGTCTTTGTCGTCTTTTAAATTTTCAGTAACAATGTGTCCCAGATATTTAAATTCAGTCACTCTCTGTAAAAGTATACCACTAAGTTGAACAGGTGGGACACATGTTGGACTTTTATTTTTCCCTGTAAAGACTAATAACTTACTTTTCTTAGGATTGTATTTTAGGCCATGTTGCTCAGCATATCTTTCACAGATTGCAAGTAACTTTCTAATTCCGCATATTGAGGGACTCAGCAGCACCATGTCATCTGCATAATTTAAGTTATTTACACATACTCCATCTATATGGCATCCGACATGTGTGTTGCCGAGTCCAACAAGTAATTCATTAATATAAATATTAAAAAGCCTCGGGGAAGTGAGACCTCCCTGCCTTACCCCACATTCAAGTTTGTATGGTTCAGACAACGCACTTGACCATTTTACAAAATTTCTCTGTTTGTCATACCAGATGCACAATATAGATATTATTGACGCAGGAACGCCGTTTCGCCGAAGCTTTTCCCACAGGATATTATAGGAAACTAGGTCAAAGGCTTTTGACAGGTCCAGGAAACAAGCATACACTGGTGTTTTCCTATCAATATAATATTTGACAGTGTGCTTCAGTGTAAAAATGGCACTCTCAGTTGACAACCCAGCACGAAAACCATAATGTGAATCGTGTAACTGTATGAATACACCGAGGCGAGAGTCAAGCACGCTGTCAAATACCTTGGCTATCACAGTTGCCAGTGAAATAGGCCGGTAATTACCCTTGTCCGCTATGTCTCCCGTCCGGTTTTTTATAATAGGTACAACTATTGTGTCCAACATCTCCTGTGGTAGGTAAGAGTGCCCTATACAGAGATTAAAGAACATTGTCAGCACTCGTGGCAGATGTATACCAGCATTTTGAAGGTGCTCGATGCTGAGTCCGTCGTGTCCGGGAGATTTACCTCTCTTCATATCTTTAATTGCATCTTTTATTTCTTTACAAGTGAACCTAATGGGGGAATCTGATTGACAAAACTCAGCATCGTTCATCCTTGGTTGAGATTCAAGAGGTGAAATCACTTTAAAATATTCCTTGAACGTATTCGCTATCTCAGCATAGTCACTCCTACCCTCCACGCTAACTGGAAGGCTTGGACTACTATTTAGTTTTCTAGTCCCTTTCCAAAATGATGAAAATTTCTTTTTTGTATATAAGGAAGCTAAAATATCCATTTCTATTTTGTCTTGGTTTTTAATGCACCATTTTGATTTAAATATTTTACGGCTTAATCTCATTTCTTCAAATATACGGCCACTAGTTGGTTGCCCATACAACATCCATATTTGAAACTTAACTCTGGCTTGTGCATGAAATTCTTTAACATGCTTGTTCCACCCTTTTATACCCTTATAATTTCCCATAATACCCCTTACCATTTTACTATTACACGCAGCATCACCTAATATACTAACAATATTTTTATATAATTTGTCTAACAAACTTTTATGTTGTAAGTTATTACAGAATTTGTCCGCACAGCGCTCAAATTGTTTAGGAAAATCAACATTTTTTAACTTATTATTACATAATTGCGAGTACCTTGCAATGTCCTCAGTATTTCTATCCCCCCATCTACTACCGTTACATGCAGGCTTAATCGCACAAGTTTTTAATCTAATAATATTGATATCACACTCCAACTTCAAAGGAAAATGATCCGACCAGAATGTATCAAGCATAATCTTAATGTCTACTACTGTTCTTGCCGCCGAATGAGTTACGAGACAGTGGTCTAGCCAACGCTTACACCCATGTGAGTCACTTATGTATGTATATGTTTGCGATGAAATACCAAAGTAGTTAATATCGGCACACAACAGTTCTTGCTCAGCACAAAAACTAAGAAGTTCATTAAAAAATGACTCACCTGGGTGCGCGTTGAAATCCCCCAACACATAAACAGATTCAATATTGTTGCATTGTATCATAGAATTAATTTCACTGAGACATTCCGTAAAACCTGGGAGGTTTTCACTACAATCCGTCGGCATATACGTATTTATAACCATACAACTTTTGCCATTTACTTCTACTTTTATTGCACAAATCCGCTCACTATCACATTGCACTTCAGTCACACACTTCAATGCACTTTCCCGCCATAGTATTGCAAGTCCCCCGTAGGGTCTCCCTTTACAAATACCAGCTGATATATCCACTGAAGACTTCGCAGTGTAACTGAATTCATGATCTATATTCTCAAGATAACATAAGTCATGTGGATATAACCATGTTTCTTGTAACAATACAATGTCAGCTGTCCTACACAGTGATCGCACACAGTTCAATGACCTCTTCACATTTTTACAGTTAAATGTTATTATGCTTAATTTTGAAGGATTATCCATTAATTGTTTATTAGTTCACTCTGTGAAAGGGGTTTACCTTCCTCTTTTCTGTACTTGAAATGTATAAAACGCCTAAATGTGATACCATCAGGCCAAAATTGATCATCCAAAAATATTCCCATTTTGTTTTTGCTTATAAGCATTTTATATGCGTTGTACGGTCTTTCCTTTTTCATTTTTATTTTTTCAAGTGAAACGACTTCCGATGTTTTGTTTTTAATATATTCACAGATGTCCTCTTCTGTGGTATCTTTGTTTACGTTTGAAATAAACAAAGGTATTTTAATTTCAGCCGCTTTAAACTTCTCTGAGTTATCCATAGCCGCTTTCCCTGTTTTTCCGGCAAACCGATTCCTGTACCTTCTTTTTTGAACAGTAACCCACTCATTAGTTTTCGCCTTCTGCGTTTTCCATTCTCCTTTTTTCGCAATATCCGCCATAGTGGGTTGTTTAGTTTCCATATTCGTATGGCAGTCCGCCTGCGCCGCCGTCGCGATCATATACGTATGTATTTTATTTTCTATGTCTATATCTTGACCGCGAGCGAGAGAGCGATACATTGGTGACCCCGTACGCTCCGCGCTTTGACATGCCGTTATAGTGTCGATCCCGGTCGGTAACGGTAATAAACCGATAGGCTCACTGTCAAGCAAATACCCTCTTGTTTTTTTCGTATTAATATTGCAGGTCAAAAATGATGCTGGGGGTTGATTTGTTTCCAAATTCAATTTTAATTCCTGTAGCTGCTTCGCAGTGACATAGCTGTCCTTTATTTCATCTAACTCGGTCCTCATAAGCAGTAGGTCCTTCAATAACTTTGTAACATCGACATGGTCGAAGGTAACCGGCGGCAACTTTTGCAGGTCACGAGCCACAAAAATTGGCATCAAATCCGGTTCCGTGACTTTGAAAACACATATCATGTCCTCTAAATCTTTTTGTATTTTTCCATTTTTACGTCTTGATACTTTCTTCAAGTTCGTTTTAATCGAACTAAATAACAAGTTCTTTGCACATTCTACCTCCTCTTCAGAAAAAGCAGTCGCACAAATTTTTATCAAGCTTTCATTGTCCATTACTGAAATTTTGTTTTGTATAAATGACAACAATTCACTTATCACAATATTGCAGTTCGCACATTTTAGCGTATTCACATTTTGCTCCGACATCGTTACGGAATTGACCATTATCGATACGTTCGCTAGCGCGTGCGACTCACGACTTTAAATTGACAATTGACGTTTAAATATAGACTCTGGAACTAACGCCAAATCAGTGAGATTATTTTCATAACGGGATGCTGCGATATGATCCCAGACATTTTTTATTACCAATTATGTTATGCAAAGGAAAGTTTTTCCCCAACTAAAGCATACACTCACAGAATTACATTGTACCAGATTGTAGAGCATTATGTGTACACAATAAAGTCATAGATTAAATAAAAAAAATATTAACAGCCAATTAGTAATAATGCAATTTAAAATATTTATGAATATTAGGAATAATAGTTACTAAAAATTAGTGTTTTTACGCGGTGGAAGAGCTTTGTAAGCTTGTGTAAGCTCGTCTGGTTAGGTACCACCCACTCATCAGATATTCTACCGCAAAACAGCAGTACTTTGTATTGTTGTGTTTCGGTTTGAAGGGTGAGTAAGCCAGTGTAATTAATTACATGCACAAGGGACATAGTTAGTTCCCAAGGTTGGCGGCGCATTGGCAATGTAAGCGATGGTTAAAATTTCTTACAATGCTATTGTCTATGGGTGGTGGTTGGTGACCACTTACCATCAGGTAGCCCATATGCTCGTCCGCTTACCTATACAATAAGAAACAAGACTTTTTTTTCCAACCTTTTTGTTATAATAATATGTATGCCATTAGTTTTTCAGTTACGGAACCATTCAATTTCATTAGAATATAGAAACAAACCAAGGTCTGATTTAAGATAGGCAGCAATTATATTATAAATATGCATATATTTTTTTTAACTAACATATTAATAATATAATATATATAAATATGTTTACCTTTAACACAATAGTATTTGAATGATTTTATTCATGAAGACGTGTTGCTATTAATTTTTTATAAGACGTAAGAGTAAGTGCCTAAACTTTTGATAAGCCTACAGGCCAGATATACAAAATACTCGTATTTCTTGAACTATCAATACGACACCAACCACGGGATGTATTATATTTTATCTCTTGTGCTCCTAATTATACTAGCTCACTTATTATTAAAATCACACCACACCAAGACGTAGTCAAATCTATTTGGCAGCAGAAAACCCTTGAGGGTGTTAAAGTGTATTGTATATTTTTCCCTACTTTGTTATTATTTTTACTCTTTGAAATATTCATTCTCGGTAAGCGCCTGCGTCAAACTTGAATGGGAATGTGCCTACGTGTGACAAGGATTACTATGGGAGCAAATTTCCTTAACTGTTGCCATGCTTGAAGTAAGAATCCCTGCAGGATGAGAGAGGATCGGCTCATCCTTCATCCAATCTATCTCGGCTTGCCGTAATCTTAGGTATAACGTAACACCAGCTTTCGTACCTTCAAGCAAATTCCTTCCTTTCTAAGTTGGTCGTGGTAAAATATTTGGTAAAATAAAGGAACAACTTCAGATTGGAAGAAATAAGCAGTAGACTCAGCTTTAAATTTAAATAAAATTTTCTTTAAATATAGACAAGTAGAAAAGTACAATAAAACCTACTATCTAAAGCATTCAAAGTCATAAACATCGTTTTTGAAAGTACGTCATCAACGGTTTTTAGAAACATTGTAAATCATAAAGTTACCTACAATATTTAATTAAAGCATCTTTGTATTATTCACTATTCTCATAATACAACGCGGTAAGTTGGTAAAACCATTTGCAGGTCAACGTTACATTAACTGCGAGGCCAGTTATATTGTTCTATACAAGGAATTCATAATTACATAACAAAACGATTATTATATTTTTTTTAGAGTTGATGAAGTATTTTACTTATAATAAATACTACCTGTCGCCCGCGACTTCGTGGAAATTTTGATAAATCTGCATCCCAACTACCGTTTAGCAAGAAGTTGCAGCAATTCTCGAGACCTCAGCCAGAGCTTTATTGCGATCCTTGCGGAGTTGGCCAAGCTGAAGATTCAGCTCAAATGTCTTGGCCTCTCCACTATTCGGCGCAGAATCTTTTCGTAAGATTAATGCTACTTAAAAAGCAATTGTCGTGTCATTTCATTGACCTGTGCTTCTAAAACCGCGTTGCCGTACTTTAGGTCCTTTACAACAACGCAAAACAACAATTATCTGTGCAAACAACCCTTTTGTGTGAAGCTTCGTTAATCGTTATGTTGTGTGTAATATTTTTCAAATAATTGTTTTAAATACTCCTGCAGCAGATTTAGAAAATTTAAAGATTACAGTAAAACGCCATTTAGCGGTACAGCTTGAGAACGTTATTAATTTTTCGTGACTTTTCCCAAAATTTTTAATTTTGTTTTAAGCTTTTAATTTTTTTTTTGTTTCTGTGTAAATTTGTCAAGTTGGAGAAAATACACTAAAATACTGTTCTGTAGGGTTAAATTTTTAAGCTATCCCACAGAAAGCGTGCATTTTTACTGGGTAAAAAGTAGCGTTTGTCATTCTCTAACATCAATCCAAAAAATCATGTCGATTCGTTACTCTGTGAAAAACAAAAGCAAATCTATCCCACGGAACCTGTATATTTTTCTGGGTTGGAAAGTAGCCTACGCCAAACTACAACCTATCTCTATCCAAATTGCATCCAGATCCGTTCAGCAGCTCTGGTGTGACTGAATAACAAACATCCATCCTTCAATTAGTAAGAAGTAAGAAGATATGAAATAAAGTAATGAAAATGATTAGATTAAATATTTTACACATTTAATAACTACTTTACATTAAAAATGGATACATTTCAAGAAAAAAAAATAGACATTCCGTCTTTTTCTTAAATTCAACAACACCGGGTTTATTAAAAAAAAAATGCTTTTAATTAAAATGTTCGAGAAGCATACCGAATCATATTAATTACGAGCAGCTAAATTATTCTTTTAAGTATAGATGTGCTATATTACTATATAAAGCTATTGGCTCTGTCTGTTCATTTTTTTTTACCTAATTTTGAGATAAATAATAGTTTTATGATGCAGTGATTCACATTATACTATTTTTTTCATTTTTGTCTGTCTGTCTGTATGTCTTATAACTCAAGAACGGCTTGATCAATCTTGATGAAAATTGGTACACACAAAGAACATGTGATGGCGCAAATGATAGGCCATATAATTATAAGATCGGTAAACCCTACGGTATTTTATGAAAATTAATTTCAAATCGTTAATTACGTATTTCTTTACCAGTAGCCTAAGGATATTATTTATTTATAATTATATATAAATAAATTTTATATTATTGGAACGAAGTTCCTTATGGGTCGTTGCGGAGGGGTGCCCTAGCCGCCAAAAAACGTCCGTAACGTTAAAATAAAAGCGTAAGATTTTTATGTATAGTCTATGTGATGGCTATGATGAGTGTCTAATGTAAAGTCTACGGGATAACTGTTATTTCTCGTAATATTAACGGTTTTAGATAAAAACAACTTATGAAAATAAAACCTTATGCAACTAATCAGTATTGACTCATTGTCCCTGACTAATCCTAAAAGTTAAAATTATGTTATCGTCATTATTATTATATATTTTTTTTTATAAATCATTGTAAACAAAAAAAAAAGAACATAACAAAAAATGTATACCCGAATAATTATTTTCTTTATACCTCGAACATAACTTGAAATTAATAAGGAACTTCGTTCCTAGCTGGTGTCTCACGACACCACACGGATTTTATATAATATTTATTTATATAAATTGACACAAAACGGGCCATTTATGAACTACTTTATTCAAAAGTGCATCTCAACGAATAATATTGGGTCAACTTCCAGGTCCAAATATGACTAAGAATTTTTTTTAATAACATTTAGTAACACGATTTTACAATCAACTGCAATGTCATTACCACCAGCATCAGAAGAAATATTAAGTAATTTTTTCTGTAAATGCAAGAATATTATAGGCATAAAGCTAAATTGCTTATTTAGTATTTTATTCATAATTGAAAATATATTATTCTGAAACAACATTATATTTTTAAGTGTTGTGTTAGGCAAGAAACAAATGTATAAAATTTTATCTATAGAAAAAAATGACGAAATTCATTAGGCTATTGGTTATTGAAACAAACATACATGTTTTTTTTTGCGAAAAACCTCATCTCCTCCACATCATCACATGTCACCATACTTCAAACATATATAAAATTGTTATAATTTTTTGACTGCCATGTACGACTGGTTTTAAGGTCACTGACCCCGAGGCCTTGTGTTAAAATCCCAGGTCGGGCCAATAAAAGTTTTTCTGTCGAAATTTCTCAGTAGCAGCCCAAAGTCTACTAAAGCTTACGAGTACAATACTGCTTAATAAGAGTTTGGGCCTGCGGTATCAGCGCCTTCGTTCTGCGCGTTGCGGCGTTCCCAGGTTCAAACACCACAACACTCGCAAATTTAACATTTTAATTTTTTTTAAAGTTATAATTGCATTTGTTAAATAATGAAGTTTGCTTGCTGCAGTTCGACGACAAGGGTCTCTAGTGTGCACAAGGTGTAGTCATAATTATCACTTTAGATGCTTGTCCGTCCGACAAACGTAAGGGCCTCTTGATATAAAAAAAAACATTGGATCTGTCCGGAATTTATGATTTCTCATCCAAAAACCACTAGAAATGATACCAGTGCGAGTACAAAGGATGTTTAACACAAACAGCGCTGGTGATAATGTCAATCCAAGAAGAGGTGCCGCATCTGAGATAAATGATGATTGTGTTGTTGACAGGGCATCTTTTGTAGAATTAATAAAAACTATCTTATCCACGGAATTGGGAAACTAAAAAGAAGAATTTAAGATTTTAATAAATCCGATACAGGAAGAAATAAAAATAATTAAGGAGGAATTTCAAATTTTTAGAGAAATTTTGGACTTTATAAATACAAAATTTGATGAAATTAACAAGCGTTTGATTTGTTGTGAAGGAGAAATTAATGTGTTATCGAAAAAGTGTTTTGAAATCGGTAAACCGATTTATTCCCTTGGAATAATCGAATCCGACAACAATAATCGTGAGCAGAGGGCAAGGTCTTATGTTGAAATATATGGTATTCCGGAAAAGAAAAATTAAAACTTAATTTCTTTGTTGCAGACCATTGTCGATAAAACGGATTTGAAGATCAATGTGAGTTCAGATATTGATAGCCTCAAAAAAAGGGATAAAAAAAAAACCAAACCAATTATTGTACGCTTTTTATGCCGGTGGAAGAAAGATGTTTTTTTGTCGGTAGCCAGAAAACTTAGACTGGTTGGTGGTCACAACAGTTCAATTTTCTTCAATGATCACCTCACTAGTGCAAATTAAGCATTATTGCAATCAGTGAAGAAGGTTACGAAAGATAAAACTATAGATATGTATGGGTAAAAAACTGTAGTATTATGGCTCGTCATTCTGATCTCAAATTGAATCTCTTTGTGAATTTTTTGAAATTATTTTGACACATGTGGCAGAATTTCATCCGTTACACGAGTGCAAGCATCGGATGAATTATAAATACATATGGTGGTCATATAAATTAGAAACACTTCTTATGAATAAAGAAAGTATAACTTCAACGTACAAATATTTGTAAAAAATATACACTTTCAATAATTAATAATCATGCAATAATATAGCCATTCAAATAAAAATGCATAAAATATAAAACATATCTTGCTTTTAATTACAAAATGAGTCTTACACATGTAGGAGTTTATTTTCTGTTACTGACTGACGCTTGGACGCTTATTAGAAACATTTTAAAAAAGCATCCATAGCTCGTTATTTTTTTGAAATTGGCGAATAACATTTTTTTTTCTATTATTTTGGCGGCAATTCAAAATTTAATCTGAATTTTATTTTGTTCAAAATGGGCAAAAATAAAGGTAGTGACGTGTCAACTAGGCAAATCATTGTTAATTTACATATAGATTATAAGTGAGCGTACAGAAGAATAGCTGAGCATTAAAATAGTTCTGTTACGAAAGTTTTTATTGCAATTGATCATTATAAAACACATGGAATTGTTGAAAATGTTCTTAGAAAGGCTCGGCCAAGAAAATCCTCTCCCAAAGATGATACGCTAATCGTTCGTGTTGCTAAAAAAAACCCAAGTTAAGGCTCCAACCAGATTAAAAATAAAGTTTTTTCGCCTGATGACCCGAGAAACATCTCGTCAAGACTGATACGCCGAAGATTAGTGGAAGCTAAATTGTTTAGAAGAATCTCTCGAAAGGTATCGCTTCTTACCAAGCAACACCAAGAGAAGCGATTATTATTCGCTAAAAAATATGTTAATTGGACGGTACGAGTATGGAAAATAGTGTTATTTTCAGATGAAACAAAAATAAATATGGTAAATTCCGATGGAAAGCTCTATGTTAGACGCCCTGTAAACAATGCTTTTAAATCTAAATACACAAGGAGTATAGTCAACCACGGTGGCGGTACAATGGATCAATGGCAATACAAAAATATCTTAGAGCACACAATGATTGCCTACTTGGACGATCATTTGCCTATAACCTAGATCTTTCAGCATTACAATGACCCTAAACACACGGCCAATAGCGTCAAATGTTTCCTTAGCGAACAGCGTATATCCGTTTTAGACTGGCCAGCAAATAGTCCGGATTTAAACCCGATAGAAAATCTCTGGTGTATTGTTAAAAAGAAAGTCTCAAACAAACGTAACACCAGTCAAAACGAACTATACGAAGCATTTGTTGAAGCATGGAATTCAATCCCCCTAGAAAAATGTATGAAATTGATTGAATCAATGCCACGTCGTTACAGTGCTGTTATTGAACATAAGGGATACGCCACTAAATATTAAGTATAACTATTGGTAGGCTTGGATAGTAGCTATTTCGTAAATAACAATACTAATTACTAATACTTAAAAAAATATTGTTTTTTATATTTTTTGTTGTTGTTTCTAATTAGTTGGCCATTATTGTTCATACCTTAAAACTGATTTAAATGTTTGTCCGTAATGTAATATTGAAACTGCACTTGTGTAATGGGATTTATATTGTTTTTCCAATAAAAGATAAATCGTTGAACATATTGTTGTCCTATTTATTGTTTAATTTCAAAATAAAAACGATTGCGGTGAAGTATCTTTTTTTTTTTTTTATGGTATAGATTAGTGGACGAGCATGTGGGCCAACTGATGGTAAGTGGTCACCAAAGCCCATAGACAGTGGTTTATATATTTCTTAAAAAAAAAAAACAACATCACCACTGCGCCACCAACCTTGGGAACTAAGATGTTATGTCCCTTGTGCCTGTAATTACACTGGCTCACTCACCCTTCAAACCGGAACACAACAACACAAAGTACTGCTGTTTTGCGGTAGAATATCTGATGAGTGGGTGGTACCTACCCAGACGAGCTTGCACAAAGCTCTACCACCGAGTAAAAAGTATCTTACATAATGTCAAGGACCGTTGGTAGTGTTTGTAATTAAACGACCACCACTGTATATTATGATGACATGATAATACAGTGGTTGAAATTTTCGGTTAACATTTACCTGTTATAGCTACATAATGTGACAAACAATTGTTAAATTAGTTAGATTAAACATTGATTGCATTACCCTTGTTACAAAAAAGAAAACACCATAGTTTCAATACATATATTTTTTATTGTACTAAAATGATTATTGTATAATAATATATTCAAAATATTATTGATCTAAATTAATTAAAGCATAACATCTTCAAATACAACATGCTTAAGGTAAGTATTGAAAGTTTTGGTCATTATTGCCATGGAAGCTGACCAAATTGGATCTTGGACTAGCTCGGCGACTGTTTGCCAATTTTGTTTCACAAACTTTTTCAAGTTGTCCGCTGTAACAAGAAGAGATAACAATATAAACAAATTATAAACCTAGAAGTGACTTGCTGTAAAGAAATCACTAGTAGTGAATTGATATGTACGCATCATACAAAAAGACACTAAATTTAAATGAAGAAAATATTATTTTCTCGGTGTCGATTAAAAGATTGCAGATAAATAGCTGGTGTCAAGAAATTATCACCCCACCTATCGCAAGTCCACCTAGTCGTGGTCGATTATGATGCTACCTGATACCTGATTAGAAATGACTACCAATAATTTGTATACCTATTTTCTAATTTTAATGGTGAGTAACCAAGCCTAATTATAAAGAGACGTCGAGGAAATAATTGTAGGTCACGTGATACGCGTTAAAAATATTAATTTCAAAACAAAAATGTATATTTTTTTACTGAAATTACCTTGGATCAACAAACTTTTTTATATTATAATGATGATTATGACTTTGAGTCATTAATGGTGTAATTAATATATGATAATTGCGTGTATTGTTAATATTAAATAATGGTCAGTTAAAACATCTAATATTACTACAGCCTTCTCTTTACATGTATAATATCATTGACTACTTATATTTACTTTTGACTGAATATAATATACACGTTAATATTTTAATTACTTACCTAAATCTTTTTGCCCGTTGTACAAATTTTTGAAGTCGTATGTAGCTGAAGCCAGCGGCTTAGCAACAATATTTATCTTTTTAATAAACATATGATTTTTTCCATCACTTCCTTGGATTTTCTCCAATTTCACATTCAACTTTAATAAATATTCGCCTGAAATAAATATTATAAATAATAAACTGTGATTTATATCTGGTTCAATACTGATAAAAATAAATTGTGACGCAGTGTTTCACTATTTGCAGGGTAAAGAAATCTTAAAAACTTTAATGAAAATACAAATATAATTATAATTGTTTAGATATTTACGCGAAACAAATGTGAAATCTCCATGCCCTTCTACAGGTAATGATAGAAGTTGCCCTGTTATGTTGTAATGACCGGACATCCTCAGCTCCGGGCAGTTCATGTCGCATCGAGCATTCGTTAAGTCGTTGTTCAGTCTAAAAATATATTAAAGCATAAGTGTAAGGAAAAACTTTGATTAATCAATAAGGACTATTACTCAATAAAGTATTATTTAGATGATCAATAGTGTGGTCTTCGTTGATTTAGCAAGATGAACAGTGAACAAATAAAAAAATTTCGCCCCGTGGATTAATTATAATTCAAAGAGGAAATGCAGCTATGCATTCTTGCCGCCATTTCACTCCGTCATAATGTTTGCAGTAGTTATTTTTCGTTATAAATATTTAAGGTTTTAACTAAAATTATTTCTTTCCATATGATGTATATTTTTACAACTAAATTCGTCAACGTTACAAAGTTTAGAGATCTAGATTATTTTAACAACAGTTTTAACCCTTTTTTTATGCCATGTAAAATAATATCTACAACAATTATACGAATTACATACATGAAAACAAAGGAATACTATGTACGAAGACGGTAATAGTAATATATTAGCGATCTCTGTTACATTTTGGGCACGACCATGTGGTTCCGTACTGATTAGCAGTTAAAAGGTACATTTAAATAATAATCTAATAAACTACAATCAAATAGACCTTAGAGTAATAGTGCAAAAACCTTTATGAACAGTATAACTCCGCGTCTTTTTGCTTCTACTGGTGATAAGAGAGCTGGCTAATTTTTCGCCCATTGTCGGAAGTGCGATTCAACGGGGACGAATCGCCAGCATTCTTGTCACTATTCCACGGAGTAATTATTTGTACTTAAGGTAACCAAATAAAAACGTTTAAATGATCTAATAAGTAAAATGTAATGAATACAAATACATAAAATTATACAATCATGACTTACTTTAAATTAGACATTACGCAGCTTTTAAATCCAAAAATACTGCTATTGAATAACATGTATCTCAAGGTAGACAGATCTCCATCAACAAATGGAATGAATTGAGGATCAGAGGGATCTACTTCAAGTTCTGGAATTCCATTAAAAATTTTCGGTAACGCGACGTTTAAAGATTTTTCTATACAAGGTGTATCACTCTGTTTGCATGGTGTTATTAAACTATCTGAAAAAGAACAACAAAGGCTTTAATCGTGATTACAAGACCAGTGCATTTCCAATCTATAACAATGTCTGAGCAGTAAATTTAATAAAATAATATAATATAATTCAATAAAAATATGTACTTATCTGTCAGTCATACATTTTGTAAAACGATTTTCGAATATAATATGAAACATTTTAATTATAAACTTTTATGTGATCTGTATGAAATTACTTGATATTAATATTACAAAAACCATTTCTGATTTATTATTATTATAATACATCCAGTACAAATAGTAGCCAACCGATAAACCTTTATAAAATAAATACATAATTGTATATTATACTTGGTTGAAGAGTTTTATGCAAGCCAATCTGAATATTCACCACCTACTCTACCAGCGAACTGCAATTATAATTATAGTTGTGTTCGGTTCGAAGGGTGAGTATTGCAGCACAAGGGACTTAATATCTTAATTCGATTTATAGGTATGAATACAATATACATATGAAATAGGCGTTTTGTACGGGAGGAATATAAAGTCAATTTTTTTTTTTGTAAAATATGTTTAATTAATCAAAGTATGCATCGTTGTTATATTTGCTATTTTGCCATCTCATAGGTAGTTCATTGATCCCTTTACTAAAAAAACCATGGGGGCGATAATCAATAAGCTCTTTGAAGGCGGTTTGGACTGCCGCATCGGAGTTGAATTTTTTTCCTTGTAAGAAGTTGTCCAAATTGGAAAAAATGGTAATCTGTTGGAGCGGTGGATGTCACAGACGAAGAAACGAGAGAATGGTAGCTCATCTAACTTAGTGGTTGTTTGTTGTGCAGTGTGTGGTCTTGCGTTGTCGTGAAGCAGCAGTGGCTTAGGGCGATTGACCAATCTCGGTTGTTTAGTAGCTAGTTCTTCCTTCATTGCAGTTTCTGACAATAGATGTCTGCCGTAATTGTTTGGCCAGATTTGAGAAAGCTGTAGTGAACGACACCGGCTCTTGTTCACCAAACACTCACAAGTAACTTTTTCTGAGTCAATTTTCGTTTAGGGCAGGATTTGGCTGACGAGCGCTTCCGATTATCGTACAGTATCCACTTTTCATCATAAATAATGATTCTATTTAAAATCCCTTCATTATTGTGTCGGCTGAGCAAAGACAGCAGTCGACGCGTGTTTGCAAGTTCGATTCACTCAATTCATGAGGTACCCATCGTTCAAGTTTTTTTACTTTCCCGATTTGCTTCAAGTGGATTAATACAGTTTTATCACTTACCCCGAAGCCTGCAGCTATCTCTGAAGTGCTTTGTGATGGATCCGCTTCCACAATAGCCTTTAATTCTTCATTTTCCACTTTGGTCTCCGGCCGTCCACGGGGTTGGTTCTGAAGGTCGAAATTTCCAGAACGAAAACGTTGAAACCAAAAACGTACCGTGCTTTCTTTTTCGATACCAGCGCCGTACACATCATTAATCCTTCGAGATGTTTCTGCAGCACTGGTGCCACGGTAAAACTTGTACTCGTAAATATACCGATATTTCATGTTTACCATTGTGCGGTTATAAGCAACGCCAAAGAAAAAAATAATGAGGAAAAAACAAATTAATGACTGCTTTCAAAACTCAAATATACCAGCTAAATGAATTTATAAATTTGATTTTGGAATTCTCAACCAAAGAGGAGATATTTCAGATCAAAGAAGTCAGTACGACAAACGCTAATTTCATATGTAGGGACCTAATATTAATAGTAAGAGAATTTTCATGGTCGAACTTAACTCGCTAATCGTAGGAACTATCTACAAAATATAAATTTTGCATTAGATTTTTCGTTACTATCAAAGGTTTTAAAACTATTTTAAATTCAATCTACGGAATTCAGTGCTAATAACTTAATGTATTCATTATATATTTAAAAAGTATCATTACTGCGCTTATCCCAATTAAATGTGCGTGTAAGCAGGGTGAGTGTTATTTATACTACACTATTATCAAAACCACACGACTAGGATACTAAAAGAATCTCTAATTAAACCAATAAGTATGGAGTTTACAATACATTTGTTTTTTTTTTAAAAACGTTTCATAATTTCAAGGTTAAACCGTTTCTATTATAAACAGGACTATGATATGAATCTTATGCTGCTTGTAATAGGTATCCTATTACAAGCTTAACTTGTTTATTATATTTCAATAAAAAAAAATAAAGAATCATAACAAAATAAAAGAAAGAATGGAATTATGCATAAATTATGAATAACAAAGTACCTAATGGTACAATGAACTTGGTTTTTCAACTGTAAAGTTATAAAAAATATAAAACGATATAAAACATAGGTCAAAATATTTATACAACGGACTGCTGAGCAATGTAGTTTTGGTATGTAATAATTGAAATATAATCAATATAATTTACTTTATAAAGCCACGGAGTTTGTATGATAGAAAACGATTATCTCGAGAACTGCTATACCTTCTTGCAAAATTATTTTCACGTAAGATAGTTCATTTATTAAGAAAGGTTAAACTTCACGATACGACTCGAGAAGAGCGAACGTTGACTATAAACGCTAACTATTATGGCAAAGGTTATTTTAGGCGCAAGTTAGAAGAGATAATAAAATGTTAAGCACATTTTTACTTACACTTTAATAAATAATTTGATATGATAACGGCGATAAAAAATTATAATACTTATAAATATAATCAAACTTACCTGACAAAACGCCACCAGCAAAGAAAAAAGTTAAAAACAATGAGAGATACATGACGTCCATCATCTAAGTTCGATTCCAAATGTGTTCTGCTGCATTAAAACAAAGAACAACACAATATATAGTAGACACATTGTGACTAATTAATTATTAATTAACTTTATGATACGTGCGATAAAAATAAACTAAAAATTTTAACATAAAGTTTTTTTTAAAACATCCTGCGATTTTAAATTAATATTACTTATTTATATTAGTATATTTATACATTAATACGTTTATGTTTTTAGAAAAAAAGTAGGTGCATAATATTATATATATGTATATTATCTACTATGAAAAAATATGTATTTTTTATAAGACGAATAAAAAATAATTTCAATTTGTTTTTAATGATTTAACTGCTTTCCATATAACAAATAATAATAAAATTGCCGAAAAAGTAGGCAAGGTTGCAAGGAACAACTTGTAATACATACAATAACTATGAAACACGCTACATCTAGGAAAAAAAAATATTAATACCATGTATATTATAGATTATAGAAAAGCTTTTGACTCCGTACCACATAGCTGGCTTCTTTACGTACTATAACATTATAAAGTTCACCCACAGCTTATTTATTTTCTTGAAAGCTCTTTGCAAAACTGGAAAACAAAGCTCAAAATTGCTTACAGGTTAACACCGAAACAGCTGAAATCTCAATACGCCGAGGTATCTTTCAAGGAGACGCCCTTAGCCCGCTGTGGTTTTGTCTTGGGCTATACCCTCTCTCCCATATGCTGAACAAATCAAATCACGGTTAACAAATACAAACACAACTATTACACACCTCATGTACATGGATGACATCAAATTATACGGCAGTACAATAGCATCACTACATCATCTTGCAGATATCACCCAAACTTTCTCAAGCGACAGCCACATGGAGTTTGGGATAGACAAATGTAAGACTTTTCAGTCAAAAACGGAAAAATCATACTAAATAGCTACATCTTAGAATCAGGAAAGATTATTGAACCTCTAGAACCATACACTACCTACAAATACTTAGGTTTTGAACAAGCTAAACAGATTAACCAAAAAGGAGCAAAGGATAGTCTTAAAACTAAATTCAGACATCGATTAAATATTCTATTCCGTTAACTCTACTCCCGCAATTTGTTTAAAGCAATAAATAGTTACGCAATCCCGGTACATACATATTCTTTTGGTATAATTAAATGGTCTCAATGTGAACTCCTTAACCTACAACCTATCATAAACACTTCTCTAACTGCCCACCGAAAATACCATCCTAGATCTTGCGTACAAAGAATGACACTTCCCAGAGGTGAAGGCGTACGAGGCTTAATAGATGTAATCAACCTACACAGCAAACAAATCACATCTCTTAGATACTATTTTCATCAACGCTCGGAACACTGCATAAAACAGTAACACTCGCAGACAAACACTTCAACCCTCTAAACCTTAAAGATGAAAACCTATAAAGAAATTAACGTATTATCGACATAAATGAAAAAACCGCCTCCCTTCATGGAAGACACCGCCACGACTTACAGCAATCATATGTTGATAAAGCAGCGTCAAACGCTTGGCTGAGGCGTGTTGAACTCTTTCCTGAAACGGAAGCCTTTATGTTAGCGATCCAAGACCAAGTCATCGACACATGGAACTACCAGAAACACATAACACGTACACTTAATTTCCAATCAGATACATGCCAACACTGTCATTCTAATCCAGAAACCATCTAACATATAACTTCCGCCTGCAGAGCTCTTGCACAAGTTGACTATAAACATCGACACGACCAAGTGAGCGCCATTATACCGCATCAACATCTCGCAATTAAGCATAATTTTATAAAAAAGAAGACTGCATATTATAAATACAAACCCAACACTATACTAGAAAATAAAAGTTACAGGATATACTGCGACAGAACTATAATCATAGATAAAACAATACATTTCAATAGACACGATATCACATTTCATGACAAATTTAACAAAACTATTTATATTATTGATATAGCTATCCCTAACACCCATAACATACAGTCGACAATTTCGGAAAAGCTAAGTAAGTACCAAGCAATAGAATTGAAGCGTCAGTGGCAAACAGCATCCGTATTGTTCCCATTGTCATATCATCAACTGGAGTCGTACCTAAAAGCCTACAAAGTAGCCTTGATATGTTACAGGTTCCTCAACACACTAATCATTTACTCCAAAAGGCAATCATACTCAATACATGTCGTCTCACTCGCAAGTTCCTTACGACTTCATCCATCTCATCTGCTTATACGATCACCTAGCATCTACTAGCGCTTGGTTACAGCCCGTGTGTTTAGGTTTTTGTTACCTCATATGAAAATTTAAAATTACAGTATAATAATAATAATATCCTGGGACATTATTCACACAAAGCCATCTATCTGATCCCAAACTAAGGAGTGCTTGTACTATGGAAACCAGACAACTGATATTCTTTAAATATACTACTTTTCTTTTGTAAATACATACTTATATAGATAATCACACCCAGACTCAGGACAAACAGACATGTTCATGCACACAAATGTCTGTACTGGGTGGGAATCGAACCCACGAAAACGCGATACTTGCGTGAAAAGCAAGTATCTAGCAACCGCGCCAACCGGCTCGTCAACTGTATCTTTGGTCTTGTTACTGGCATGATATACTGCAGACCATGAAGCCACTGTTTTGAGTTCCAGGATGGATTTATTTTTTCGGGTTTTTCTTCCAAAGAATTCTCAGTAATAACCATAAGTATAATAGGGAGGTAGACTAGAAAATGGGTCACATGATGATATGTGGTCACCAGCCATGGCAATTGACGCTGAAAGACGTTACAGCACACTAGCCCTTTGACATGGTACTGGTTATATCCCTTATGCCTGTAGTTACACTGGCTCACTTACCCTTTTCAACCGGTACACAAAAATATCAACTGGGGTGATAGTAACCCAGACGGGCTAGCACAACGCTCCTACCACTTACTGACTTCTACTACTCTAAGTATGACAAAAACCTACTACTGTCTTCAATTGATTAGGCATAAGTGATACTAGTATATATTTCTTTTTAAGGACATAGACTACACCATAGTATGATTGCCTAAAACTTGAAACTAAATTATATCTCAGTTCCACCCAGCCAATTGAGTCGAAATATTGAACACTGTTGGTTACAGTAAAATTAGTTTTAGTACATAGAATAATTCAATTAATAAATGTTTTATAACTTTTAGGTTTATTGACGTCGAATATACGTCACGCTCACGTCATGAGCAGGGTCATTTTTTACTGTACGTTGTCTTTATAATTTATAACATTACAAAAATAATTGTATAGTATTAAATTAATTCAAAAATAAGGTCAAACATTTAAACAATAATGTTAATAAATAAAAAAAACCTTAGTTCGTAGTTTAATCTTCAAGGTATTGTTAACATGTTGCATAAAAATCTCAAAATTAACTTCATTCAAGTAGGCAATAGTAGTAGGCATGGTTATTTTATACGATTAATTTAAATTTATATTAAGTTGCCTCCGAATAGAAACAACTGATTATAAAATACATTTGAATTATATTTTATCCTGGATGGAACTCAGCGAATACGCGTTTTTTTTAATCTATAATGGAATAATTTAACAATATGCTATTATAACAAAAGAGCGGACTTAATGCCTGAAGGCATTCTCTGCCAGTCAACCTTTAGGCAAAACAGAAATCCGTGAAGGCGTTAATTAGTAAATGTCAAATGATGATAAGTACACAAAAAAGAAAACACATACACATATACTATGTTACAAAATATATACAGAGTTATATATATGTAGTATGAAAATATAATTTATATATTTACTTAAAAACCTGTATTTAAAACAATTACATTAGGAATTATATTGGTGTTCAAAACCAAACTATTTGTTCTATAGCTTACAACAAATACTTCAGTTTTATGCATTATTTACATCGTCTAAATTATGGTTTTTTACTGTCAACTACTAAAAGTAATTCAGTATCATAAGAATAAGAATAATGTAATGTCAAAAATAGACTTTAAATAAAAGGGTAGGTATTTTGTATATCAAATATAGAAAACGACCAAAAAGTTATCCTCGTGAAATGACTACTATTTATAGCAAATTCTCAGAAGACTTAATTCTATTAAAGAAATATGTTTGTGTTAAGTATAACAAGTATCAAGCAATTTGACCAAAGATTTATCTTTCATGTATATGTTCAAATCTACTCTAATAAAAGCGTTTCGTATGCTAAACTATATAATGATTTAAATAAATCACAGATTACTTCAAGAGCATTCTGCGATTTTTCTCATTTATCATATTTTATTGATTACAATTGTTTCTAATATTAAAGTAGACAAATAAAAATGGATAAATGTATATCGGTTTGAGATGAATCGATTACGATACCGTTTGCAAGATGTAATAATATAAAAAAGGAAACACAAGTTTTTCGTCCACTGTTGTACATAGGTCTCTCCAATGGCACGCCACTGAGCTCGATCTTCAGCTCTCAATTTCCATCCGCCGCCAACCACTTTGCATATATCGTCACTCTACCTAGCAGGAACCCCCTAGGAGCCCCCCAGGAGTAGCCCTACACTACGTTTGCCAAGGCATGGTCTCCACTCCAGAACACGTCTACTCCAACTATTGTCGGTTCTGCGACATGTGTGACCAGCCCACTGCCACTTCCAGCTTACATTAGTAACTTTGGACTATGTCGATAACTTTGCTTCTCTGTCGGATCACCACATTTCGGATTCAATCCTTCAGAGAAACTCCGAGCATAGCCCTCTCCATAGTTTGCTGAGCGATTTTGAAATGGTGGGCCAAACGCACTGTCAGTGTCCACGTCTCGACTCCGTGGGTCATAACTGATAGGTTATCATTATGTTGTTATTATTAGTCATCTTTATCTATATGCAATATAATATATGCAAGGTATATAGATTATAAGATATAGATTTGATATAATATACATCAGGTATTTCATGCTATGTACCTTTTCTTGGAGTTTAGATGTCTACAATATATTCCATTTTTAATTTTTTTTAATTTTGTCGGTATAATAAAAGTTTCGTCACAATTCGTTGGTTACAAAATTATTTACGCATTATAATGATTATTTTTTTTTCCTTATTTAGGTTTTTATATTACGTCAATAATTACCTTGAATATTTTCTGAATAATATAAATCATTATGTTATCTACGCCTTTACCTTTCTGGTTTGATTGCTACAACATTGTAATTGCGATGTAGAATTTGGAGAAAATGGATTTATAAAACTTTCAACGTGTTCCATGGGGGGCCAAGAAAAAAAATTGTTTATCAGTATGACATGGACACCTCACGAGAGTGTAACATTCCCTAAGAATTATTTAATTTCGTGTGCGACTTAGTTCAAGGACCAGATATAATAAATATTCGAGTTAGTAAAAATAAAGTCTGTGTGCAATGATCTTATTTATATTGTATTAAAAGGCAGAGTGAAACCATCAAAATATCTTACCCTCGGGTTATCTATGAAGTCTATGACTGATGTTCAAGGAAAGTTTTAACAATGTTAAATAGGTATGGTCATACCATAGGCTATAATTTAGCGGAGGAAATAGAAACTGAAATGACATACACAGCTCAAAAACAAAAAAAATATTATACCGGCTGGTATCACCAGAGTTCGTGGGCGGAACACGCACGTTGCTTTCGATAATTTTGATCGTTTTGTCGACGCAGTTAGTGGAAAAGACACTTTACACGATACAGTTGGTATAATTTATCAATTTAGTAGCGAAAACTATGAAGAATCTAATGATATGGAAACTTCGGATTCCTCAGGCTCATATTTTAATCCAAAAACCGACGAGTGTCTAACGTAGCCGATAAGAGGCGACGTTTTGAAGTGGTTCCAAGAAAAATTAGGTCTTTGTAAAAACACCATTTACTAGTATGACGTTTATTTCTATCAACGCAATTAGAGAGACTTTAGAAGTACATATGTCACTCCGAAAGAGTAATCGCAATTAATAAAGATTTGGTTCGGAGTATGTCCTTGTCTCGAATTGATTCGGTATCCGTGTGGTTAGGTTACAACTGTAAAATTAGCCTTGACCATAGCAAAACTCAAACAGTCGAGTATTTATCACCTATTAATGAGTCTAATGGGATGTAAGGGGAATCGACAACGACCTTAAGCTTCCTACCGTCAACCTCACCTGACCGTGGTGCATTCTGCTGATTAACGAACGAGGCTCGGGCGACCTAAATCGTGGCGGTATAAGCACTCAAATGCTGGAATCCAAAGACACAAATCCTGATAGCGGGCAGCAGCGCTATCAGCGAAAACAGCGAATGAATTCCCCTAAAATCTGATAAAACTTAGTCATGATCCATTTTGATCCCGCGTAGCGGGTAAGTATATATATTTGTATTCGATATTACCGTAGGTAAAGAGTAAGGGAAGGTCATAAACATTATTATGTTTCCAAGCTTTTTTCATTTTATTTTTAGAAAATGAAGCTCTGAATATTTTAATGAATATTTCATGTCTTTAATTATACCTTTCTAAGTTTTGGGGCTATTTTTCTAGTAAAAATCCTATTGATAGCGGCTGCAATTTTTTAGAATAGTAAAAGGCACTAAAATTTATATTGGTATACAAATCAATAAAATATCTAACTTTCTTAACTATGAAAGGGATTTGGTTTTTAAAAGGATCTTTTGTATAGACCAGTGAATTACTATATTGTGTACTGTTGTGCGTACAAGCCAGTTCTACCATATATTCTACCTTCAAAAAGCAAAACTTTCAGTTTTTGTGTTTCAGTTTGAAATGTGACCGAGCCAGGTAAATAACAGACACAAGGGACATAATATTATTGATCCAGTGATTAGCGACATATTGACTCTATAAAATAGTTTGACGTTCGATCTTCGATCTAATATTGTGGCTAGAGTGCTGGTGTAACAAACCTACCTGAGCTACCTACAATAAGTGATTAAGGAGATTGTTAAATGTTTCATATTAATATAGGGTTTTCCATTAAGGGCGCTTGATCTTGCAGAACTTCCATCGTAGCGTGTGCTGTGTGGCACGTAGCGCCGTTCTGTTGAAACCACATGTTGTCCAGATCCATATTCTCGATTTCAGGCCAAAAGAAGTTGGTTATCATCGACCGGTATCGCTCACCATTGACGGTGACGGCCACACCATTATCGTTTTCGAAAAAATACGGACCAATCACGCCTCCGGCCCAAAATCCGCACCAAACAGTCACTTTCTGCGGGTGCATTGCCACTTGGTGAACCTCGTGTGGATTGGTCTCGTCCCAAATACGGCAATTTTGCTTGTTGACATAGCCATTCATCCAAAAATGCGCCTCGTCGCTGAAGATGATTTTTTTGCCAAAATCGGCGTCAACTTCCAACTGCTCTAATGCCCAGTCAGCGAACACACGGCGCTGTCTATGGTCATTAACCTTGAGCTCTTGGGTCAGCTGGATCTTGTACGGGTGCAGGCTCAAGTCACAACGCAAAATTCGCCAAGTTGTCGTCTGCGAAAGGCCGAGTTCCTGTGCGCGACGCGGAATTGACTGCCGCGGGTTTTCGAGGACACTGTCGCGCACAGCGGCGATATTCTCGGCAGATCTCGCGTTACGTTGACGCACGGGAACCGGCTGATTGTTAACTGACCCGGTTGACTCGAATTTGTCCACCAATCGACGGATAGTCGACTCGGCAGGACGATCATCGCGACCGTAAAATGGGCGAAGTGCGCGGAACGTTGCTCGAACTGAAGACCCATTTTCATAAAACAATTTTATAATTTGCACGTGCTGCTCGACACTGTAACCTGCCATGGTGGTTTGGGAGGACGGAATGAATATAACACACTGCATTTGACAGCTGTCACTCAAACAACATGGCCGCAATCAGCTGTCAAAGTTCAAGCGTCCCTATTGGAAAACCCCATAGTAAATTTAATTTATGTTATTTTATTTTCCTATATTTCATTTTTGATTTTGTTATAATTTATAAATATGTATGACGCAATATTTTTCTGATAAGTGGTAACTGTTTTTTATTGTTTTAAGTTGACAACGTGGTCCTTTAAAAAAGGCGGAAAAGGGAGTTGTAAAAATATGGTGGGATATAATAAATGGCTGCTGAGCTGGATATTTGTTTCTTTATTGATAATCATGCTGGAAACCAAGGAAATCTACTAGGTATGCATTCAGGGCTGTGAATTATCGTGGAATGTATTTTTGAAAATGTGAAAAGTTATTTAGTCATGATTCCAGTTGCATCTATTTGATCTCTCATGACACACGGAAAACGAAAAAAAAGTGGACATTTTTCGTACTGATTTTGAACTGTATTGATTAAGAACTCGAATATTTGAATTAATTAATTATCGTCATTAGTAAATCAGATATGTAGGACTTATTAATTAAAGAGTGCGGCCAAAAAATATTTTAGTCTGTCTTTGGAATCGGAGACCTGGCAACGGACTACGTTGGCATAGCAACATTTTATGCCTAAAAGGTTGCAGAAAACTGGTCTGCCACAATGTATTTTCATGCACAGTTCGTGTAATATAAGGATTAAATTTAAATGCGGGAAATAATTAAATTAGGCTTTGAAATGAAATAGTAACTTTACTAAAGTATCATTTAATCTTAGATTTAATTTTATTTCGTGGTGATAAAGTTCTAAGCTATTCACTTAATCAAGCATAACATCTTCAAATGCAACGAGTTTCAGGTATTTGTTTAAATTACTAATAATTTTTAGTATAGAAGCTGACCAAATTGGGTCTTGAAGTAGCAAAGCGGCTTCTTTCCAGTTATCTGCAGCATACTTGTGAACTGCGGCAGCTGAAAAACTTTACGTTATAATCTAATAGCACTCTAAATCTGAGCACTTTGCCGTTCATATTCCGATTAAGCGAACATATCTATATAAATTAGTAAAGAATTAATATGTCACCATTTTGAGATTATTAGTTATTTAAAGATCAACATAGTAATTACATAATTAAAATAACAGGCTTAGAAGGTACTAGCACCATCATATGAAAAAGTCACACGATAATGATAAAAAAGAGTCGATAGTTTTTGATCGACAGCTTAAAAAAACATCGTACGCCGAATATATCATAGCTTAAAATGATCATTAAATACATAAATTAACTGTGAATAAGATATGTCGCCGCAGACATATTATTTACTTCGGTTTTGTTATAAAATAATTTCCCTATAAGTTCATTAATTTTGTTTTATGATTTATGTTATGTTTTAGGTTTTATGTTTAATAATAAATAGCTTAAAATTAATTTAGTCATGAATTTGACTAATTCATGACGCGCGAAATTGATTATTGTAAAGTTTTAATTATTGTAAAATAATTTAGATAAAACAATGTGATTTTAGAATTATGTTAAATAAATAATAACATCCATAATTGTATTAAAATAACAGAGATGATAAAGACATCTGTTTACACTAGTGTTTTTGTGATGTGACGTTTGCTTTTGGTGGGGCAAGCGAAAGCATTATGGTCGGTGAATTGAGCGCAGAGTTCAGTCTGCCGCCGACTCTCGAAGAGAACACACTGTAAGTAGAAACTATGTCCGTTTGATTAATTGCTAGTCTATCATCTTTAATAATAATTATTTGTTTAATTTCCTTTTGTACAAATAAAGCACTTGTAAACTTGAGTCTGTAATTATTTAACTACCTTTTATCTTAACTCCTTTACCTTGCTTCAAGTAGTTAAAGCAGAACCGATGACGCTAATGTGTCAGCGGTTCTGCGCTTATTTTTTATTTTAACCACTTCTGAAATTCGACATCAGAAGTGGGATTAGAATCTCATGTGTTCTGGTCCGCTCTGCTACCTGTGGTAACGTATTGTACGATGAAAAGGATCTGGTGAGTGCGTTCCAATTTGTTTAAAAGCGATAGACACTGGCTAGCTGTGGGTGGTACTTTATAAGTAATTTCACAACCTACCTACATTGCGATAATTTCTTTATTTAACTACCCTGCTTTGCATTATTAATTAATTATCGTGACCTTACGCAATAATAGCTAAGAAACTTGCCTAATAATAGTCGTGTGAATGTGACTCTCATTTCAGAAAGCGATTAACGTCGTTGTTATTAACGTCGTCGTCGTTAAGTCGTTCACCTCCACGCGGGCGGCCGCCGCGACCGCGTATAGTGATTGTGACTATGGTGGACCATCGGGCATTCTACGGCATTGCCTTCGCCAGGGCGTTCCGTGAGGCTACCATGAACCACGATGCGGGTGCGATCGATCGTATCATTGGTATGATCAAACCAATATTTTTCCCGCAAACTTTTAAAGGAGTGATATTGTGTGTTTCTCGCATTTGTAATTGTCTGAAATGATGCTTGAGCCTGGTGCAATTAGTGGTATCGCGAAGCATATACTGCGCTCTTCGATTGAGAGTAAAAGACTGTACTGGCCCTAATAGTCAGTCTTTATTTTTTTTATTTATTTTAAATGCGGGTTTTTCTATTGATTTAAAGAAGCGCTTTACAGGTTACACTATCAGTCAAGATCAGGAATAGCCGAGCGGAGTGAATCTTCGTGTTCAAATCGCCAGCCTGCTCACCGCTGGAGCTGCGGGCTGATAATTTCCGGTCAACAGTCCCCAGCCTGCCAGACGTGGTGCTTCAGTGCTTCGGGTGCGATACATCAGCCTGCGCACAACTGGTGCTGCTGGCTAACCCTTCGCCGGAAAGCTCTCTCTCCTGCCTGACGGACGTGGTGCTGGTGGCCGAGCGTGACGAACGCGCAGGCGTGCTTATGTCGGTATGGTCTCTGTACGAACTATCCCTGTGTGATGAGCACGCAGGAAAAGGTGACACCTGATATCCGTACTGGCTTGGTACCTCAGGGGTATCAACTGACATGACTGATGGATGTGATCTGACGAGATGATGGATGTGATCATGGTGATCAGCTGATTAGACTGCAGAAATTCTGTTTTTTTTTTATCATGTAAGAAGTTACGATAACATATGTTTGTTTACTTTTATTGTACTTGGTGTAATATAGTGATTGCTTTAGATGCTTTTATGTGTATTAAGTGGTATGGGGTGATCTTGAAAAGACCCGTGTTAGTCTCGTTGTCATAAAATAGCGAGCGTCGGAGTGACTTGGAAAAGACCTATATAAGTCCTTGTTTTGTAGCCTACGGTACGGGGTGATTGGGAAAAGACCTGTATAAGTCTCACTATTTGAGCGTCGGGGTGACTCGGAAAAGACTTGTTAAAATCCCATCAGTAAAGTCGGAAAAGACCTGTATTAGTCTCACTCGAGCGTCAGGGTGACCGCTGTAGGGACATCAAAATAAAGGCATCATACAGACACTTCACTTACACCGACAACTTCTATCACAAGCTGCCAAAAAGTCTGGATGAGCTTTTACGTATTTTTATTGTAAAACCAAGTTGTACTGTTTCCACAAATTTCAGACAGTGACCAGGGTGAAGGCCCGAGGACGCTGTCTCGTCAGGAGAGACCGTGTTAGAGGTCTCTGCCTCCAAGAGTAATCAACATGGTCCAGTGTATAAAAAGGCACGGTAAACTACAGAATCACTTCACTTCGCCTCCGTCGCTCGACTTGATCATACTACCTGCCTACGTTTCATCCTGTGCGTCACGATGGCTGATCAGAACAGATCATCACTACCGAGCCCGCCAATTTATGCAGTGCCCGGTCAAGCCAGTTCCGGATCAAGTTCACCTGCTAATAAGGAGCCGATACAGCAAGGCGTAAAAAAAGGTAGTGGCACACCATGGGCGACCTCGGAAGGTCGCGCACGATCAACTGAGGCGCGCCCCACAACCTGGAGGGGTCACCCGCGAGGCCGTGTCGCCACCAGACCAGCAAGCTGAACTTTCCAGTATTGCAGCCGCCCCTCGCATGTCCATCGTGTTGGATGCACCGACAACCTCGAGCGAACAGTGAACATAACGGTGAGCACTTTCTTTAATAGACTTTAATAACAAAACAATTGCTATTGACGTGTGGAGCCGTTCAATAAGCCAAAAAAAAAAAAAATTAAAAGATGCTATTGACGTGTAGAGCCGTTCAATTAGCCATTTATAAGCCCATCCTGAAAGAATAATGGTCCCCTGTGTACCACGGCGTACGAGACCGCCTAGAGCACAGCATCGACCTATCCTATCATCCTTTAGAGCCTCTGTTTTATAAAGCACCGATCTCTCACCCACCTATCCTTCCCTATTACAATAAATAAAATGAAAATACTGTTGTCA
Organism: Nymphalis polychloros; assembly: GCA_905220585.2. NCBI lineage: Eukaryota > Metazoa > Arthropoda > Insecta > Lepidoptera > Nymphalidae > Nymphalis > Nymphalis polychloros. Next base: position 3,672,260 of record HG992253.1, read on the forward strand.
TGTGGAATGAGCAGTATTATAAATTAAAAGATGCTATTGACGTGTAGAGCCGTTCAATTAGCCATTTATAAGCCCATCCTGAAAGAATAATGGTCCCCTGTGTACCACGGCGTACGAGACCGCCTAGAGCACAGCATCGACCTGTCCTATCATCCTTTAGAGCCTCTGTTTTATACAGCACCGACCTCTCACCCACCTATCCTTCCCTATTACAATAAATAAAATGAAAATACTGTTGTCATGTGGAATGAGCAGTATTATAAAAGTAACGATGACTACTGTTACTTTTACCATATGAAGTAGCCATCATCAGTCGACGAATACAAGATGGCATATTTTCTAGATCGTAACTATAGGCTTGTGTGTACTGTGGAAGTGCCTAGCCAAATATTAATTAGTTTATTGGAGAAGAGACCAGGAGCGATGCAGAGCACGCATCGCGCGTCAGAATGGCCGTGTCGCCGCAGACATATTATTTACTTCGGTTTTGTTATAAAATAATTTCCCTACAAGTTCATTAATTTTGTTTTATGATTTATGTTATGTTTTAGGTTTTATGTTTAATAATAAATAGCTTAAAATTAATTTAGTCATGAATTTGACTAATTCATGACGCGCGAAATTGATTATTGTAAAGTTTTAATTATTGTAAAATAATTTAGATAAAACAATGTGATTTTAGAATTATGTTAAATAAATAATAACATCCATAATTGTATTAAAATAACAGAGATGATAAAGACATCTGTTTACACTAGTGTTTTTGTGATGTGACGTTTGCTTTTGGTGGGGCAAGCGAAAGCATTATGGTCGGTGAATTGAGCGCAGAGCTCAGTCTGCCGCCGACTCTCGAAGAGAACACACTGTAAGTAGAAACTATGTCCGTTTGATTAATTGCTAGTCTATCATCTTTAATAATAATTATTTGTTTAATTTCCTTTTGTACAAATAAAGCACTTGTAAACTTGAGTCTGTAATTATTTAACTACCTTTTATCTTAACTCCTTTACCTTGCTTCAAGTAGTTAAAGCAGAACCGATGACGCTAATGTGTCAGCGGTTCTGCGCTTATTTTTTATTTTAACCACTTCTGAAATTCGACAGATATTTACTGTAACTTATATTCACATGTATTAAGTACTAGCTTTGGCCTCGCGGTTTCACCCACCTAGGTCCCGTTCCCGTGGGAATACGAGGACAAAATGTAGCCTATGTTACTTGATAATGTATATAGCTTCCCATTTGTGAAATAATTTTTAAAATCGGTTTAGTGGTTTAGACTTGCAAGCGTAACAAACAGACAAACTCACACTCGCATTTACAATTTTAGTTAGGATTAGAATACAATTATTAGTTTATATACGCAAAGTGGCTGGCAGCGGATGGATTTTGAGAGCTGAAGATCGAGCTCAGTGGCGTGCCATTGGAGAGGCCTATGTCCAACAGTGGACGACGAAAGGCTGATGATGATGATGATGATACTTACCTAAATCTTTTTGCCCGTTGAACAAGTTATTAAAACTATAGTTAGCACCTTTAAGCGGGTGGCTTACGAATTTCATGCTTTTGATGAATAAATGAGTCTTTCCATCTTTTTCTTTTATTTTTTCCAATTCTGCATCAACGTTTATTAAATAATCAGCTGTAAAGATTAAAACAACAATATATATTCATTTTCAAAAGAACCTCAATAGTAAAACTGTAGCTTCGACGACTCCGCCAGCGAATTTCTTCTTCGAATTTGACTTCGACTTCCGTGACAGGGTTTGGGCTGGTGTTAGGTACCCCTTGTCCTACTCTTTACCCCTGAGAACGTCTATGCAAAACGTCTATGATTAGTTGAGTAGTTAAATCGTAAAAGCGTAATACTACAACTCACTTTTGCTTTTATAATATTTGTAACGATATTCTTTAGTCACCATCCACAGGATTGATAATGAATAAATAATATTTAAAGTGTAATTTATTTTACACTCTAATAAAAAAATAAAAATATATCGCTCTCAAATATTTACCTGAAGACAGGTGATAATCTCCTTTTCCATTTATAGGTAAAGTAATAAGGCGACCATCCATTTCGTATTGACCATTCATCGCGAATTGTGGGCATTCTGCATCACATTGTACATTTGTGTAGTCGTCGTTGAATCTAAAAATATTTTTAAAAGTATTTCAAGATACTTTATATTATTTTTAAGTACTTATGTATTTTTATAGAATAGGTAGGTGGACGAGCATATGGGCCATCTGATGGTAAGTGGTCACCAACGTCTATAGACATTGGCATTGTAAGAGATGTTAACCATCGCTTACATCGCCAATGCGCCACCAACCTTGGGAACTAAGATGTTCTTTGTGCCTGTAATTACACTGGCTCACTCATCCTTTAAACCAGTTTAAAAAACTAAAAGAAATATACTATATTTTATATACAGTATATTTCTATGTATGTCAAAATATATAATTTACACTATACCTTTGTTTTTAACTTTGAGATTTGCATAAATCTACATAATATTGTTTAATGGTTATAAGTATTTGTTTGGTGTATAGTGGTGTATACTAAAAGTTAATATAATTTAATACTTACTTTAAATTTACAATTTTGCATAATTTATATCCAAATATTGTGCTATTGTATAGCTTATATTTCAAAATTGATAGATTCCCCTCGATATACTCCATTGGTTGAGGGTCAGTGCTTTCAATGCCAAGTTCCGGAATCCCAGCAAATATTGTCGGAAGAGCATCATTCACAGATTTTTCTATGCAAGCTAGATCAGTCTTTTTGCATGGTGAAATAAGACTACCTGAAATAAAATAGCGAACATAACAAAAATCAAAATTTATATACTAACAAGATTAATTACTCCTGAGATGTGTTACAACTTTTCTTATGAGTCATCAACCATGGAAACTAAGATGTTATGTCTTTTATGCCGAAAAAAACGCATTATGCGTTTCCAAAACCAGTGGTATCCTTCCCGTCTTAACGAGGACTTGGTCCAACAATGCGGGCCTTAAACATCTCGGATGGTTCCAGGGGTAAAGAAAACCCCTTAGCCCCAGATATGCTTACAACGTGGGGAGAAGGTGCGCATAGTGCCGACGTCTTCTACCCAGTTTAGTTTGGCAGAGTGGTTGAGCAAGTGGGCATTGGAGACGTAAGAAATATTAACCATTCACCGTATCCTCAATGCACCACCAATCTTGGGAACGAAGATGTTATATCTCTAGTGCCTGTAGTTAGATTAGCTTATTCACCCTTCAAAACGGAACGCAACAATACTAAGTACATATTGCTGTGCCTAGAAAATGTTCATGGGCGGTGGTGACCACTAACCGTCAGATGGTCCGTTTACCCGTTCTAAGGCTAGGGGCAGACAAAAGAGAGGAGCTCTTTTTGATGAGAAGGTTTGAAACTTATTCTACCTTGATGTTCCAAAGAGGATTGGTTATATATACATATGTCATGGATACATATAGTGTGTCTGATTTTTAACCGTTACATACGAGTTTTTTTGCGAGCAAGAGATAAATTACAATTTTGGTAATCACAAAAACGAGACGTAGAATAAGCTTATAATGCCAGATTTCCGACTTCGCAATTTTAATAAATCCTTTCTGGGGCAAGTTTTTCGTTTCTATAATAAAATTCTGCAAATATTTTTAACATTGCAACATAATAAACTTAAATCTCTAGATTTAACACTATTAGACAATAAAAAAACGTGAAGTTAGTAATTGTTGACTTTCCGGCAAGGTGTATATTTTAACTGTATTTTATTGACTACTGAGTTTCTTGCTGGGTTTCTCGGTAGAATGTAAAACGTCAAAAGTGCCAAAAAGCCTACTTGAATGAAGTATATTTTTATTGTCACCAATAAACTACATGATAATTCAATGGTGCTTGCCCGGGTTTGAACTCGCAATTTTCGGTTAAGATTTACGTAAATCCTCGGCCGGCTCTATTGATAACACTGTCTAACGATTTATTATAATTAATTTATAAATACTTAACTTACCTGAGAAAACTCCACTGGCGAAGTAAATAAGAGTCAACAACACTGAGAGATTCATCATGGTTTCTGTTCGATGTGTACGTCAACATTGAATCTATTGCTTTTCTAGTGAGCACACTTTATTTAAACATGGTTTAGATCTTGATAAGCGTGGTATTAAACAATTATTATGAATAAATGTTAAATATTCATCAAATTTACATTTATCGCAAAAAAATCTATCTTTGCCCACGATTATTTAATAAAGTAATGAATATACTAGCAGTCTCAAATTGAAATAAAGTCTGATGTTCCTGCCGGGCTCGGGTTCTATTCTTTTGTGAAAGCGGCTAGAACTTACACCACCCTGGAAAAATGGTGCGCCAAGTCAATAAGTTCACTTATAGCGCTCCTTCTTATAGACAACCTTTTGTGCCTATCTTATAATGATGAACTCGAAGGTCTAGTCATAAGACCTCAGATCTGGCGTCCTGGAATCAAGGATTATTTGGGTTTTCTTTCGATAAATTCTCAATTATAGAATTTTTGGTGTACGTATCACGTACTGTTTTTTATTTTGTTGTTTTGGAAAAACCATAAATAATGTTCTTTTCGACAGTCAACGATTAAATATAAACTTACTAGCAATTTGGCCGCGACTCCGTCCGCGAAAATTTAAAAACTATTATTTAACATAAGTATTATGTAAATTAGTATTTGTTAATAGATTAAACGTAGGGTAGGACTGTTACAGTTTGTTCAAACCGTGACATTTTTCTTACTTAGATAATTTCATAACTTCTAAACGAAAAGTCCGATCGGAATAATTTAAAGTTGAATTTACACGTACATAATCTGCCTTAATTATGAAACTATTAAAATGAATAAGGAATAATATCATGATACTAATCATCACTATTCGATTCCACCTAAATTTGAACTCAATAATTTAAACAAAATTGTTATTATGGCTTAACTATAATAGTTAGGCTTATACCATCGTGGACTTTTTTATGAGCAATCATAATACTATTAATTTATAGTTCAATAGTTTTCGCAGCGCACACAAAATAATGACTTTTATAGGCAACATTTTGATTCCTTGGGTTACATTGTTCTATTTTAGGTAGGAATCTATATTTTGTTATGTTACTCGGTAAAGATGTAGCTTTCTAATGGTGGAATTTGTTTCACTGTGCCCCAAGTCTGGGGTACATTAAAACACTCCTTGGGGCGCAATAATTATGTATGAAATATACTGAAATTAAGCAAAAAATAACCAATATAGTCTTTTTTCTAATTTGCGGCGGAAATGTAAAATGTTAGCTTGTCGTTTTGTCTTCCCGGAAGTACTTTGCGTGGGTAATATTTTTTTGTAACAGTATTGTTGTTACTTATAAAAATAATGAAATATGTAAGTTAAGTTAGGTTGAAAGCGCTTTCACGGTAGCATGCGCAAGCGATCCCGTGGCGCTCCCGTTAAGACGGGAAGGGTACCGCTGGGTTTTTAGTGGGTATTCCGATGACCGGGGCACACTCGGTGCCTTGGACATACGGCGAGCCCCACATACCCCCCCCACTGTTCCCGTGGGGGGAAACGCGTCAAGCGTGTTCCCAGCGTCAAAAAAAAAAAAAAAAGGTTGAAAGTGCTCCACGGTAGCATGCGCAAGCGATCTCGTGGCGCTCCCGTTAAGACGGGAAGGGTACCGCTGGGTTTTTAGTGGGTATTCCGATGACCGGGGCACACTCGGTGCCTTGGACATATGGCGAGCCCCACATACCCCCCCCACTGTTCCCGTGGGGGGAAACGCGAAAGGCGGTTTCCCAGCGTCAAAAAAAAAAAAAAAGGTTGAAAGCGCTTCACGGTAGCATGCGCAAGCGATCCCGTGGCACTCCTGCTAAGACGGGAAGTGTACCGCTGGGTTTTTAGTGGGTATTCCGATGACCGGGGCACACTCGGTGTTTTGGACATATGGCGAGCCCCACATACCCCTACCCCCATTGTTCCCGTGGGGGGAAACGCTTAAGGCGTTTTCCCAGCGTCAAAAAAAAAGGTTAAAGGTGCTTCCACGGCAGCATGCGGCAGATATGGATATGATATGATATGGTTGTTTTACTGTACCGCTTGTGTTACTGTGCCCTAATTTTTTTAATACATTTTGATATATTTAAAAGCTTAATTTAATATTATAATAAATTAACTATAATGGTATTAAAATTTAAACTAAAGCCAACTATATTATATTATATAAACTATTACGATATTAAATGAAAATTTAAAAAATAAGCATTTCAAACTTTTTCTGAGAGTCGCATCCGTCTCCAACAATATATTAAGTCCATGTAATGTGAGCCTTCCTCGCGCCTAGGATATGTAATCTTATAATGCAAAAGTTAAATACTAAATGAAGTGGTGCTAAAGTTCAGTAGACGTGCACAACTGATGCTTCAGAAAACATAATAGAGTTAAATTACTAGTTCTCAGACCAGATCAAGCGTACAGCATTAAGCGAATCGCAGGAAGCCGCTAAACACATCCCAAAGCCCATTTAGTAGTGGTTGTCGATCAATTAGCAGTTTAGTAAATGTAAATGTAATAATACTAACTACAATTGTCAAATTTATTTCTGATAATATAATTCGATATTATAAATTTTATAAATCTAATTTAATTTAAAAAATCAGGTAGTGTAACGTTTAAACCAAAATATCCTTTAATGTATATTTCTTCGAGCAAATTCGCCTAAAATCTGATAAAACTCATTTTTGATCCATTACGTTCTTTCTAAGTTTCCTGTTATCTCTGACCGGGTAGCGTAAGCCTATAATTTGTACACAGTTCTACCAAAGATAATTTATATATTAGGTCCTTACATATGAAATTGGCGGTTTGTACGGGAGGAATATAAAGTCAATTTTTTTTTTTGTAAAATATATTTAATTAATCAAAGTATGCACCGTTGTTATCTATGCACTTTTGCCATCTCATAGGTAGTTCATTGATCCCATTACTAAAAAAACCATGGGGGCGAGAATCAATAAACTCTTTGAAGGCGGCCTGGACTGCTGCATAGGTGTTAAATTTTTTCCTTGTAAGAAGTTGTCCAAATTCCGGAAAAAATGGTAATCTGTTGGAGCAAGGTCCGGAGAGTATGGTGGGTGTCGCAGACATTCCAATTGTAGCTCATCTAACTTAGTGGTTGTTTGTTGTGCAGTGTGTGGTCTTGCGTTGTCGTGAAGCAGCAGTGGCCGAGAGCGATTGACCAATCTCGGTTGTTTAGCAGCTAGTTCTTCCTTCATGGTTTGCAGTTGCTGACAATAGATATCTGCCGTAATCGTTTGGCCAGATTTTAGAAAGTTGTAGTGAACGACACCGGCGCTAGTCCACCAAACACTCACAAGTAACTTTTTTTGAGTCAATTTTCGTTTAGGGCAGGATTTGGCTGGGTCTCCAGGGTTCGGCCATTGCGACGAGCGATTCCAACTATCCGGATATTACAGTATCCACTTTTCATCACAAGTAATGATTCGATTTAAAATCCCTTCATTATTGTGTCGGTTGAGCAAAGTAACACAGCAGTCGACACGTGTTTGCAAATTCGATTCACTCAATTCATGAGGTACCCATCGTTCAAGTTTTTTTACTTTCCCGATTTGCTTCGAGTGGATTAATACAGTTTTATCACTTACCCAGAAGCTTGCAGCTATCTCTGAAGTGCTTTGTGATTGATCCACTTCCACAATAGCCTTGAATTCTTCATTTACTCGGTGGTAGGGCTTTGTGCAAGCTCGTCTGGGTAGGTATCACCCACTCATCAGATATTTTACCGCAAAACAGTAGCACTTGTTATTGTTGTGTTCCGGTTTGAAGGGTGAGTGAGCCAGTGTAATTACAGCCACAAAGGACAAAACATCTTAGTTCCCAAGGTTGGTGGCGCATTGGCGATGTAAGTGATGGTTAACATTTCTTACAATGCCATTGTCTATGGGCGTTGGTGACCACTGTCCATCAGGTGGCCCATATGCTGGTCCGCCTACCTATACAATAAAAAAAAAATATCCAATTTGGTTTCTGCCTCTGGGTTAGTTCTGAAGGTCGAAATTTCCAGAACGAAAACGTTGAAACCAAAAACGTACCGTGCTTTCTTTTGCGACACCAGCGCCGTACACATCATTTATCCTTCGAGCTGTTCCTGCAGCACTGGTGCCACGGTAGAACTCGTACTCGTAAATATACATTCATGTTTTCCATTGTGCGGTAATAAGCGACGCCAAAGAAAAAAATAATGAGTTTAAATAATTTAGTAGTAGTTAGAGTAAGTTTTCTTAATATAAAATCGGTAAGTGCAATGGCAAATGAGCCAGCTAATGTATGGTAAACACCGCCCATAGACATTGGTGCTGTACTTTCAACGCTAATGCGCCTTCAAATCGAAACACGACAAAACTGATTATTGCTGTTAACCGCTAGAACATTTGATGAGTGAAAAAACAAATAAATATATATTCTAATAATTATACTTAGTGTTCACAACCCTGATATACGCCGGCATAGCTTTTTATTTTATTTTAATTGTAATTTATATTAATGTGTTACAATTGTGATGTTTATTACAGACACTACTAATGTTAATCTTTTTATTCCAAACAAAAAATATAATTTAAAAATTAAATTTAGTTTTTAAATAGTTAACTTCGCAGCCGGAAATGCTCTAATCGTTATTTTTGGAATCATATTGTTTTTTAAGTTGAAACAGTTTGTAGTTGAAAAGTAAGATTGCATTTTAAAAAAAGGATTTAGCACTCCATGTCTTTATTTTTACTAGTAATAAGATAGGTGATTTATTTTTACACTAAGAATTGAAATTGCAATCAATTGCGAAAACTCCGTTTAGATTTTACTAGCATTCTAGCTATATTGGGTAAGATCAAAAACAAATTTATTTGTATTTTATTTGTACATTTGTATTTAATCGTATGTATTTCATTTTTTTAGGTAAAAACACATGTTTCCAAAGGTTGAGACAGTCCAGCGCCATCTATGTAAAATATGAGGAATTAAGAAGTGTTGAAGCCTCCGTCGCTTCTTTGAAAGTGCTTGTTAGCGAAAACGCAACTATATTAAATGTTTTCATTTATACAGTTGCTCGAATCTTAACGTTCGAAACGTTTATTGATTATGTTTGTATTTTGAAAATGTTAACATTATTACGTAAAATAATAACATTATTTATTTTGCTCGAAAATGTTTAATGTTATTTGTTTTCCTTTAACCATTAACATATTTTTTGATATAGTCTAATAACATATTATTTTATATACGAATAGCAGACAATATCTATTTGATACACCGAAAACCAAACTTCCGCAATATTTTGACCTAGCCTGCTAATGCAGGCTAAATAAATTCATTTAGAGATTTACGTATTGTTTTTATTTACGTTTTTACATCGCTGTATTTTGTATTTATTCCGGTGCTAACTTTCAAATTTACTTCTTTGATTCATGTATAATTCTGTTTATTTTGAATGAAATATTTTATGAATTATACTCGGTGGTAGAGATTTGTGCAAGCTCGTCTGGGTAGGTACCACCCACTCATCAGATATTCTAACGCAAAACAGCAGTACTTTGTGTTGTTGTGTTCCGGTTTGAAGGGTGAGTGAGCCAGTGTAATTACAGGCACAAGGGACATAACATCTTAGTTCCCAAGGTTGGTGGCGCAGTGGTGATGTGGTTCTTTTTTTTAAGAAATATACAAACCACTGTCTATGGGCGTTGGTGCCCACTTACCTTACCTTACTTATACTATAAAAAAAAAGTATTTTAATTTATATTATTTATGGCTTTTAATTAGGTAAGCCACGAATTTTGTGTTTTATTACTGAAATAAAATTTTCTGAATCTGTTCTAAGAATGGGCGTTCCAAAAGGATACTTTTAGGATAATTTTAGGTATAATTCTTTATTGCTTGTTGAATATACATAATCTATTTTTAAAGTTAACAGAAAATAAGTAAGTTCAATATAAAATAACGTTCATTAATATATTCATTCTATTTGTTGTTAGTATGTTTTAGTATTTTTATATAACTTTTATTTTTTAGTTTTTCGAATTTAATTCATAACTTTAGTAACTAAGATAAGAAGATTTGTAGTTTGTTTCTTTTTTTAGTTCGTTTAGTAATTTGTAGTCATTAATTTTAATGTTACTATAGCTGTTACTTAGTTACATAAGATGGATGCTGTGGTTTCCTGTAACTGAGGGACTAGATTTGTATGCACATAGATTTGTAACTAGCATAATTTATTTAAGCATGGCATGTGTATTCTTTGTTGGAGATCCTAATAAAATAAAATAAAATAAACAAATTTGTTATGACGCTACAAGTTATGAAGTAGAACTTGAGCGTTGGAGCGTCGTGGTGGAATTCTTCAAACCTGGAAAGGAGAGTAGCCCTTAGCCCGGCCAGCCAGCTTTAGTTAGCTTAGCTATTATAGAGGCTCTTTATACTGATCACATTATTTTTATCGGTATAATCAGCATAAATTGTGAACATATGTACATATTTTTTTATGATAATTGTGACGCAACTGTATAAATTTAACGAATTATCTTTGTGTGAATAAACATGGCGTAATTAAGCTTAATTACTTTAGAACATGTATTCTTTAATTTAATATATTTCATATTTATGTACAAGAAGATTGTTGCTTAAGTTGTTTTTTTTTTTTTTTTTTTTAAACTTTGTTTTTGGATTCTCTCATGTGTAAAGATTAAAAATTTTATATTACTAGTAATAATAATAATAAATCAAATTTTTTAAATATAGTTTTGAAAGTTGAAACAATGTAAAAGAAAATAATTTCTATAGCTCATTTTAAAATGATTTCGAGTCTTATTAAGAAACACGCGCTGCTTTTGTCCTACATCCTGAATCTTCATTATCATTTACCTATCAAGCTTTTTAATATTTGTCAATATTATTCCAAATTAAAGGCAACTTTTTGATTTTGTTTTCCGCAAATATCAAAGTGGTAAGTATCTAAGTAAGTATGTTATTAGTGATGTATGAACTAAAGCCGGATACTTATTTGCTTGTTCCTTACTCCTTTTACTTTAATCAGTTTAATTTAATTTAGAAGTTTTAAAATGAATTTGTATCTAGTGTTCCTTCTTGGTGTTTGATTTATCAATACTTTAATTAGATAAACATTTTCTTCTGGATTGCTATTCGGATTTCAATATTGCTAGTGATTGATAATGATGTCCTTCTGACCGATTTGGCCCACTATGGCTAATCTCTGTTGAGATTGGTGGACAGGTGGACGCAGATGGACTTTACCTCTCACTATCATAATCCAATGGGAAGCCAACACGACCGGAAAGAGTTCAGGCACAGAACCAACGGTTTTACGTGCTTTCCGTGGCAGGCAGTGTACTTCCAGCGTCCATACTATGAGCTGCTACTGAGAATCTTCAACAGAATAACTCACTAACTTTTTATAGACCCGACCTGGTGATTGAACCCAGAACCTCGAAATCTGCGGCCTTATATCTAGCCACTAGACCAACAAGCCAATATTGCTAGTAAACACGTAGTACCTACTTATACAGATAGGAACTAGTCAAATTTCTATTTGATTCGGTCATATAGAAGACCTTATTAAAAGTAAGTAGACATTGTACTACAAGAAATCAGTAAAATCGCATATAAAATATATAATATGCATCAAAATCTTTCTGAAAAAAAATATATTTAGATTAATATAATTCTATAAGTATGAACAATAATAATTACATTTAACTACATACATATATTAATCTAAAAATGTAATTCAAGCATAATTCGATAAAACCAAGTACATTTAGTGTTAGAAATTTGCATTTGACCACACAAAATATAACATTCAAAAACCAAGGTAACCTTTTAATTGAGCTATATTTTAATGTTAATTAATAGTTCGGATTTCCTAGGACATTAGGTAATAAACAAAAGAACACCTGATATGTCAATACGGCAAATAGTATCAAATAAATATTATTCAATGTTTGAATATTATTTAAGACTGGTACTTTATTTCTTCCAACACATTGCGCTCACGCAGTAAAAATGAAATCATTTATTTATAAAAGCATTTTACAATAAACTGCGGAATCCCATTAAACGTAACTGCAAAAAGTAGTTGCGAGATGATGTGTGGCCCTGCGCGTACGCATTGTTTGGTAATCCCTCTGGGTACAAGCAAAAAATGTGGGAACTATGACGTGTGTTGCTAGTGATGTACTGCAAGTGTTTTAATGTTAAAACATAATTGTCGATATACTGGTACAATTAAGGTTACATAAGATTGGGTATTCGTGGTGGTCTATTTAAAAAAATATTGAATATTTTTTTCGAATAAGACATGTTGTAAAAATACAAATTGTGTCTTATATATTTTGACAACAGTAGAAGATTGTAACTTGAATTCCAAGATTTGCTCAGCTAAAATAATGATTGGACCATAGCTGAAAGGAAAGAGCTAGTAAGTTTCTTCAAGTGTTTTCTTTATTCTTATTTTGATTGGCAGTCAAATAAAATGTCGTAAGCCATACACGTGAACGTGTCAGTATTCATATGACATGTATATGCGCCGTGGGTTGGCATGACATAAGCTAGGAGGTTTGTATTGAAAATAAAGATAAAATACATTTATATGAGACAATTTAAAATAAAACATACGATGGCCTACAGACTTAAAAATAGCTCTAGAAAGTAAATATGTATATCCATAAATAATAAGGTCCTCCAGACCGATTTCGGCCACGGCGGCCAATTTCAAGAGAGATTAGCCAACTGCGCAGGACATATTATAGTGCACAAGTGTGTGCGCAAACACAGGTGCACTCTCTTTTCCTTAGCTCTCATAATCCGATGGGACGGCAATCCGACACGACCGGAAAGAGTTCAGGCGCAGGACCAACGGCTTAACGTGCTTTCCGAGGCACGGGAGTGTACACACTTCCACCTTCCAGACTCCGGGCTGCTACTGAGAATTTTCTGACAGAAAAACCCAATAACTATTTATTGGCCCGACCTGGGAATTGAACCCAGGACCACCGGGTCTGCGGCCTTATATCTAACCACTAGACCAACGAGGCAGTCCATAAAATATTCATGGTGACCATTCCACTAAGCTAAAACCTGTTCTGTTGATTCCAAAGGATGTTGAAGCATCACGCCAGATCATCTTATAGTCATATCATTCAAGTAATTGATTAGAACATTAGAGTGCACATATCCTTTCAACATCTATAATGATCTTCAAGAAGCTGAATAAATTTTAATCAGTTAAAAATAAAACATTTTGTTTTATTTTATATAAGCTTTATTTACTATATTAACAATAATATCGATAAACATATGAACTTCACTATTACATCAAACGCTACACACATAGATTCGACTGACAGAATAATGACGCGCCCACCTCTGCCTGCTATTGAAATCCACATTGACAAAAGCTTGGCAAATAGCGGTTGTTATTAACATTACAAGGTCTATTAATGCTGTAGTTTAATGACCATAGGCCTTTATTGATAGAACTATTATCGATGAAGTAAATTTTGATAATAAACTTGGTCTCAATGTCCAATATATGAATCTCTTAAATAATGTATTCTCTCTTTATTGGTTTGTGTAGCCTACGCATTTTAAGCGTACAAGTATGTGATTATATATACATACGTAAAGTAATTAATTTGTCATACAAAATGTATGACATTTTTTTGTAAGAAATTTTAATTATTTACAAAATTACCTATAAATGTTGTGAAGGTAATAAGTTAAGCTGTGTCTTCTTCTTTCTAATGGCAAATCAATAATGACAGAAAGAGAAATCTGTGTTTTACTGAACGTCTATATCTTGTATGTGTGTTATAATTATTGAGATTTATTGTAAGTGATAAGACAAGTAAAACAAGGAATAAATTATAACAATAATATTGTTATAATTTGTAATAACAATGTTTGTTTTTGCATTTTTATTGCTCTACATTTGTTTTTGGTGTGTTACACTAATTTTAAAGTTCATATTAGGCTTACGATGATGAACGTAATTATGAATAAATTATGATGTAGAGGTTTTTGTTTACTATGAAATTAAAAAAAAATGTGATTATTTAAAATAGTAACACATTAAAAATATATATTTGATTAAATAAATCAGTAATTATTCAATTTTATTATTAGACATATTTTTGGCTTTGTTTAAATTCATTATAAAAGCAAAACGTACTCCTTTGTGTTCTAAGCAGTTTCTTCACGTCGTAAATAATCTTTTCAACCACACAATTGCAATGATCACAACAGGATATAAATAATACACGCCCACTTTAATACAATGTGTATTTCTCACAACGGGTGCCTCAAAAAATTACAACGGTTTTTATTATCAGAAGTAAAAGATACTTAGTTTGTTTTAACTCTATATATTATTATTAGTATATTATTAGTTTTAAATCTATATTTTATTTAATAATTATTATTAGGAAGCCTTTTCAAAATTTCAAATCATCCCAAAATACGGGATAAAAGATGTTAAGTCTCTTATCACGTATTTGGGTGTAATTATTACACTAGCTCACTCACCATTTATACCGGAACCGAAAAATACTTTATGTAACTGTGACTAAATGATGAGTAAGTATCTAACCTGATGGACCACTGATAACTCAACCACCGGGATGTTACACATACGGTTAAGAGGTTTGTGTGATGATGCTAAGGTGTTAGGATAAAGTGACTAGATAATAGAAAATATGATGTTTTTTTTTTATTTATTTTTTATTGTATAGATTGGCGGACGAGCATGTGGGCCACCTGATGGTAAGTGGTCACCAACGCCCATAGACAATGGCATTGTAAGAAATGTTAACCATCGCTTACATTGCCAATGCGCCACCAACCTTGGGAACTAAGATGTTATGTCCCTTGTGCCTGTAATTACACTGGCTCACTCACCCTTCAAACCGGAACACAACAATACAAAGTACTGCTGTTTTGCGGTAGAATATCTGATGAGTGGGTGGTACCTACCCAGACGAGCTTGCACAAAGCTCTACCACCGAGTATAGAAGAAGTTTTTTATTTTGTCTTTCATTATCTTGCTGTAGAATATATATCTGACTTATTGATAAAACTCCACTCCTCTTGAAGAAAATACATGCAGTTTACTTCATCGTGGAGCACTATTGGAGCACCAATGGAACCATCCGTTCCATATGTGTAAGAATTACATCCAATACAGATTTCCCACGATGTTTTGCTTCATAGCTGAGAACGAAATGAATTATAAACTCAAATTAAGTACTATAAAAAATCAGTGGTGCTTACCTGTTTGTATCTGTAATTTTATCTAAGATTCACGTGTTGTTTCCACTAGGCAAGTGCACTAATAAGTACTTGAAAAAAACATGTTTTGATTTGGTCTCATTGCTATCATTTTACTGCTGGTAGGGCTTTGTTCAAACTCGTCTGGGTAGGTACCACCAACTCATCAAATATTCTACCGCAAAACAGCAGCACTTGGTATTGTTATGTTCCGGTGTGAAGAGTGAGTAAGCCAGTGTAATTCATCAGGTGACTCATTTCCAAACAAAAAAAAACAAAAAACATCTTTAAATCAAAACGTCTAACAATACAATATACAAAACGTGCTATGTATTATGACAGTTAAATCATCAATGTTCGAAGACTTATATGTCGTTATCTCTCATCTGTTCTGGTACTGTGGTAACAATGATGGCCAAAAACACTATCCGCAAGGGTAACATATTTAGTTTACTCTACGAATAGGTCCGTAACGTAAGAGTTTGTTTAAGGACCGTTAAAAAAATTGCGGTCGGGTCCCAAAGGTCCTCGGCGATTAATCCGGAAGATAACGTACAAAGACATACAAATGTGTGCCGAACAGATTCCTGATCAAAAGCGGATAAACTTACTTTAAAGCAGAGAATGTTTTTTGTCGACATTATCGCAAATCTGTCAGCCGTCGCACGTGTTTTGACTAGCTATTATGCGAAGTTATTCAATTGCCTGTTGCAAACTGCTATCGTTATATCTAAATGGTCCTATTTTACATAACTCTAACGTAATATCAACGAAGCGCCTTACCAAAATGTGCCGTTACGTTACTTAGTGTTTTTATGTTGCAAAATGTAGCTTTATCTGGAAATAAGGCGAATTAACTATCGAAAGTTTTCGTCAAGTTATGATTTTCTAGATAAATATTATGTAAGGGTTCTTTTGATTTAGCAGCTAGCGTTTATAACTGGAAATAATGAGGTTCTGAATTTAAATGCCAAATATGCCAGTTAAAATTATTATTCGTTTTCGTTCCGTGCAAAATATTTAAAGCCTCGCTGCTGTCCTATTGAAACATATCTGTAAAAAAAATAAGTCCGATAATGTTCCAAGTATTTAACATCTTAGTTCCCAAGGTAAGTGGCGCATTGGTGATGGTTAACATTTCTTACAGTGCCAATGTCTATGGGCGTTGGTGACCACTTACCATCAGGTGGCCCATATGATCGTCCGCCTACTTATATAATAAAAAAAAATTTATAGACAAAAGTGTCTCTTAAAATTGACGTTTACATCTAATGTCACAAGCTTTAAGCATTACTTTTTTGTCGAATTTAAGCGATTTGATCTTTGGTTGAAATCTACGTGTTCCATTCACTGATCAATCTTTTTAAGCATACACTTGTGGACTAAGAGCCGATGGCATATCTATTGCATAGTAATGTAGTCTCCGTTGAATAGCTGCCTGGATTTTACACAAGAGGATATAAAAATATTATACAAACTTACCATACTGCCTGGAATTATTTATCAATTAACATTTACAAGGAGCATATAATATATTATATTGCTATATAAATATATTAAAAGGCGATGCCTAATAATCAAAATCAATGTGTTTAAAGACTAAATATTATATTATTTATATTTCTTAATACGTTCAATAGTTTATATCTTATTACAACTCAAATCAATAAATTATTTTGTAATTTTACTTAACAAATGTTAAAAGTTATATCGATAACAATTTAATACGACACAAATTACACAGACATTTTTGATTAAACAATAAAACAAATGAAATTGGATTATACAAAAAGAAAAGTTTTTAAGAATGTAAGTTGCCGAGAAGTTTTATAACAACTATATATTTTTCATTTTTATGTTACATAAATTCAAACAACATTAATTGGTCATAAGGATAAGCATCGTGTGTGGCTTGATGCATCACTGATCAAAATCATGATAATGGCCTTAAAACTTAGTGAACGTTATAAAATTCCTAGTGGTTTACGTCACGATGTCATTACATGCCAGCCAACCTTTGTTGTCCTACAAGTTGATTATCTAAATGCCTTTTATACAATGGATTAAAGTCAAGTTTGGTACGCCGTAATTGCTCCTTATGACCGTTGAGATTATATAAACCCTTTTGAGATTACAGCCGTAGAAGCTCCGACTTAACGAAACTTACTGAGCTAACATGAAGCGAAGTGTTTTTTGAATGTTTAGCACAATATCTTTCTTAAATTATGCTCAGAAATAACAAAATAACTTCTACATAATATTATTTTGAATCCAAATCCGAAGCACTTAAAACATGATGAAGCATAAGCATTTTACATCGTTCAAAAGTGAAAAAAATATTTTTATTTTTTAATTCAATTACTGGCATACACTTCGCAATTATCTTGCAGTTAAAAAATAATAAATCTGATAAAGAAGTACCATATACAAAATTTTGCGAGAGTTGATATTTATTATACAAAAGAATATTTCGTTAATACGAACAAATTGAACATTCAAATACTGTATGATGTGTGTGTTTTTATAACAATAAAATAAAAATATACGAATATAATTGTATAGACATACCATATCGCGTATATTATATTGTCGTTCCAGAAAACACTGCGGAATATTATTCCACACTCCGCACTGACGACAGAGCAAATAAAGATTATAATCACGACAAAACCTGTGCAAATAGCGACAGATTCTGAGCGTTTCTCTCGATGCTCAATTCGCGTAGTAAATAAGACTATTGTTACTAAGCAAACATGATATTTGCTTCAAAAGGATGTCTCATTGTGATGATATCCGTGCGGTTGACAGAGTCCTCGGTATAAACAATCTTAAGGTCCATTGTGGTAAGCATTAGAGACCTCTTTAATCCGTTGAAAACAATTTCGCACGAAATGTTCTACAGCCTTATTGTGAATTGTTTGTACTTTGTTTAATCGCTTGTTCAATTTTGAAGATTTCGGAGACTCCTTTTAGAAATCGCGGAGTTTTGAAATTCTTGTTGTATAATTTGTTTTTATGATAACTTTTGTATGGATGCAGATTGATCATAAAGTTCAAAGAGAAAATAAAAATCCTTTCGATAACAATGGATTTTTAAAAGTAATCATCTTTTAACTAAATACGTTATTGATTATGTAATATTGGCATAGAATATCAAAAAACGTTTTCAGATTTCTATTGTATAATTAACATAATAAATGTTATACTACAAAATTGTACACTTTCGAATACTTGATTGTATTCAATAGAATTAAAATTTTGTTTAAATCTCAACACAAAGACTGTCAAACTAAAGTCAAACTAAATTATATGTATAGGTCAAACTAAATCTATATTAATATATAATGCTGAAGAGTTTGTTTGTTTGATCCGCCTAATCTCAGGAACTACTGGTTCGAATTTAAAAAATATTTTTGTGTTGTATATTCCTTTTATCGAGGAAGGTTTTAGGCTTTTTATTCATTATATTTTTATTAATTAGACGCGGATGAAACCGCGAGCACAGCTAGTTATTCACACAAAAGT
Organism: Nymphalis polychloros; assembly: GCA_905220585.2. Lineage (NCBI taxonomy): Eukaryota > Metazoa > Arthropoda > Insecta > Lepidoptera > Nymphalidae > Nymphalis > Nymphalis polychloros. Next base: position 3,691,159 of record HG992253.1, read on the forward strand.
TAAGTGACAATTGGAAAATCAGATACTACTTTGATTTCGTGTAGATAAAAAGTTCGATAAATGATACTGGATAGCTTTAATTTTGTCATTCAGTAATAATCGATGTACTATTAACACAATGAGTAGTTATAACGATGAGTTAAATTATAGCTGTACTAGCATTTTGTCCGCGGTTTTACTCGCGTAGTTCCCGTTCCCGAGGGAATACGGAAACAAAATGTAGCCTATGACACTCACTGATGTAGCTTTCCATTGGTTAATCGTTTTAAAAATCGGTTTATTGGTTTAGCCTTGAAAGCGTAACAAACATACAAACTCAACTTCGCATTTATAATATTAGTTAGGATTAGAAGGATGTCTAAATGGAGTGTTGAAATATTTTGTTCGTCTCTATACAAGTACAGTCATGTTAAAGTAAATTGAAGCGTTTAGCGCAATGCTTTTCGGGCCGCCTAGCGATGTAACAAGCCGCAAGTTCGATCCTGACCCCTATCGTCATCGCCACTCTTAACACAAGCTGTACGCTTAATTGTACGGGTAAATAGTAATAATAATTCTTTAAAGAAAAGGGGCATTGCTGTTATTCTTTAAGAAAAATTGCTTAACTTATACCAGGAGTGTAATGTTTCTGTAACTTATATTTAGATTCCGCTCATATTTTACCTAACATTTCTATATTAGAAATTTCCGATCTTCCGTATATTACTAGGTGGTAAATTAATGTAAATTTATCCTCAATTAAAAATAATAAAAATAGCTTTCTCTCGAGGGAATTTGAAATATAATTGATTACAACACAGTTCAAATGAAACTGTGAAAATAGTTAAGGGAAACACTTTTACGACCTACTTTATTTTAGGCGCGCCCTGTGAAATACAGTCGACGTGTTTACGTGACTACGAATTTAAGTTAAACGAATATAATGCGGATAAAATTATTGTATTGTTCTCTCAAACGTTTATAGTACGAAACGATTATAAAAAATATTATTTTGTAAAATCTTAAAAATTTTATATAAGTGACTTTTTAAATGTTCGTGTAAAGCATAACCATGATGAGTTTAGGTATATGATAAATTATAATATTAAAATCCTGACATTTGTAACAAATAACACATAATTATTTGTGATAGTAAGACAGATAAAATATGAAGATTTTATTTTATAATTGATCTTATGAAGGAAATCAGCCTGATAGAACCTCTGCTAACTTCATTTGTAACCAACTGCAGTGGATTCATGCAGAGTGGTTATGCCACCAGCTCCAAGGAGATGGAATAGGCAGTTAGGAATAGAATAGGAAGTCTTGTCTAGAAGCTGAACTCTTAACAAATTGTCATTGAAATGTAACAGTCGTTACTCGTACGGATGTTATTTAAAAAATGTGCGCGATACATTGAACATTCAACATTGATTTTGTTATAGTGACCTATGATAAGAGTTCAATGATGATGACTCATTCTTATTATATAACTATTACGTGTTGGGTGCGTTATTATTCGCAAGACACGCACGCTTGTAAACATGAATACCGGTAAAGGGTTCTAATTAGAATGGACAAGTTTATACGCAAAGCACGTCCGACTATTAATTGGAGCGACTGTCCGGTTCATTAGAGCACAATTGCTCTGTACTGTCATTCAGTAAGTTAATTAATTATTCATGCATAATATGTACATAGAGCTATGTATTTGATGTGTTCATATATTTATTTTTTCGTATTATATACAAAATATAATTCTTAAGGCTGAAAGAACCTGTATGGTTTTCTTGGAAGTTCTAAATGTGAATGTTATTGAGGATTTTGAGTTTTTACAATTTATTTATCTATATTTTATGCTAATCTCAATACGTAATATAGTGAGAACTAGATTAAGTTTTCATTAGATTAAACATATGCTATCTTTTAGTATAAAATCATACTTCACATAATCAAAATAAACAATGCATAGAATATTAAACTTGAAGTTATTTACGGTTATTTAAAAAAATAATAATAATTTAAATGAAACAAATAAAACACAAATATACAAAAAATTAATAAAATATCGCGAAATAGCCGAAGTCGAATCTAAACTTCGTAGATCTGCAATGACTTTATGTGTTGTACGTTATTTTATTTTTTTTATGTCCTCTTTCGGCGGACTAGCATATGGGCCACCTGATGGTAAGTGGTCACCAACGCCCATAGACATTAACATTATAAGAGATGTTAACCATCGCTTACATCGCCCCACCACCAACCTTGGGAACTAAGATGTTATGTCCCTTGTGCCTGTAATTACACTGGCTCACTCACCCTTCAAACCGGAACACAACAATACCAAGCACTGCTGTTTTGCGGTAGAATATCTGATGAGTGGGTGGTACCTACCCAGACGAGCTTGCACAAAGCCCTGCCACCAAGTAAAAAGATGTTGACTTCTATTTAGTAAGTTTGGACGCACATGAACCATTCAGTAATGAAAATACTTAGCGAAGTTGTTACTGCTTGTTTACCTTATTAAAAAAGTTCCGATTACCTTTCCCCAATACGTTATAGGTACCATGTTAAGAACAATACTCACGTTGATTACATCTTGTTATAAATAATTAACTTCTGAGTATTTGTTTTGTTTTTTAATCTTTTATTGTTAGAATGAAAGAAAACAAACACTATATTCACGTGAAGAGGTTAAACCATGTTCTCGTTTTAAAAAAATTAAAACTTTAAAACATATTGATCTCGTGTGTGTCTTTTCTTTTATATGTCAAAATATTTTGCGCTCAAGTAGAACAGACACACGCCAAATAAAAAATAATAATAATACATTTAACCAAAGTAGAACACACATATTTATACACTATCTGATCCGACTGAGATGGAAGGAACATTGTGTAGTTGTTAAAGACACTTGCAAGATAGTGAGTTCAATGCAAAATAGTTGAGTAAGGTAACTGTTTACAGAAAAATTAAGTCACATTGTACGCATGGCATTACTTCGGACGAAATAAAAAAAAAACTTATTTTAAAGATATTCTACTGAGCTTTTCTTACTTAGTTTTTTTTAAAAATTATATTTTAATGTAAGCTTTTAATTTTTATATAAAATGTAAATCCAAAGTTTAACAAACATGATACTTATTATTTTTATATACTATTTAATATTTTTCTATACGTACAGAGTATAATGAACACGGTTCGAAATTCAAACACTGTATTAACGATTACCTGCTTCCCATCGAGATGATTCGTCTATGTTCGGGCTTATTGTTACTATTTGAAAGGCGCGACCCGAATATTGTCACAATGGCCCCCGGGCCCTGGGGGACAAAGAGCTACGTATAATTAATGACGGAGACCACGAAATGTCGCTGTCTTGTGACGACGATGAAGTTGAGAGGGACAGAGATAGTGTTGAGTAGCTTCTAAAATTAGTATTATTTATTATTGCTAACAAAAAGTTAACTAAGATATTTGATAAAATGTTAATGTTAATATTTGATAAATTATGTATTATTTTTGACATGCTTTTACGTTTTCACGATTAAGCCGTCGTTCATAGTATAGTATAATACGAATATATTTTCAATGTTGTAAGAATTAAATTATAAGCATGTTTTAGTTTATTTATAAAGATAATTGAAGATGACAAACTTCAAAAAATACTGGACTGGTGGTAAATGGTATTTTTCGTTTATACACACTAGCACTGTAATAAATAATTATTTATTTTGTGAATAGTGACGTTCTTAATATATGTAAATATAAACTTATAAAGCAAAACCTTATCTTATATACAAAATTTGAACCAGATTTAACAATTAAATCAAATTCGAAATTTGTATTTTTTTTTTTTATTTTTTTTTTATTTTTTTTTTTTTTATTGTATAGGTTGGCGGACGAGCATATGGTTCACCTGATGGTAAGTGGTCACCAACGCCCATAGACAATGGCATTGTAAGAAATGTTAACCATCACTTACATTGCCAATGCGCCACCAACCTTGGGAACTAAGATGTTATGTCCCTTGTGCCTGTAATTACACTGGCTCACTCACCCTTCAAACCGGAACACAACAATACAAAGTACTGCTGTTTTGCGGTAGAATATCTGATGAGTGGGTGGTACCTACCCAGACGAGCTTGCACAAAGCTCTACCACCGAGTAAATCTTATATGTTGTATATCTTAAGTAAAAAAATTTAACCAGATTTTTAAAGCCATTTTCGAGGTAGACGAAATAAATTTAGATACAATAATTGTTCATTTAATATTACTATAACCAATTTTTTACATCGTTCATGTTCCGTCAACCCTGGATTTGAGTACTATGTAAAAGCGTGCCGGTATTTATATGGGCTCATTCAAACCGGAACACATAAGTACAAAGTATAGTTATTATCTGGCTCAGTAATTGGGAAATACCGAAATATTGCGGTGTTTTCGTGTGGTTAATATGTGGTGGTGTGACGTTAGCTTGACAATCAATTTAACCCCCTAACGTAATGAAACAAAGGTGTAAATAAAGGTTATTTGAATAAATAATATTGTTTTGGTTTAATTTTATTTGTACTAAGATCGATACGGATACATCTATAAAATAAATTATCTAATAATGCATAATAATAAAAATAATGCACAATAATGCATCTCCATACATTTCTTGTTCCGTGTCATTCCAAAGCGACGCTCATATCGTTAGATTAAGATAAAACTAAAACAATAATCCTTTTCATTACGTCCACAATCCTTTATTTGAAACTATGAATTGTGTAGCATGTCTTCACATCTATGAACTAAAAAAAAACTCGTGTGGGATGAATTTCGGCTAGTTTATTTGAGTCTTTTGTTCGAGTTTTTAAAACAGTATTAAGACTACTATAGAATTTGTCTCATTAAGTATAGCGTAAGAATACTTTTATATTAATAGTAATGTAACTCTTTTTGTGTTTTTTTTAGAACACTGAAAGTATAAAAGCCGCATTGGAAAGTATAAGTAAAACTAAAGATCGATGTTACTGGCATTTTGTGTTTATAATTATTGGATTCATGCTTTGAGATAAATGAAAATACTGAAGCAATCTTAATCGTATAAAATTCAGACAGTGTACATCAACCCACAAAAGAGCTACGTGGTGCAATGAGCTCTAAAACTACTTTTAAAGAAAAAAGGACGCCTTCAACCAAATGTATCGCATTAACGGTTGATTGTGTGTAACTGATTAAATTAATAAGTCCAAGGTTCATATAAATTATATTGAATACACACAAATACACTAACTTTATGGTAAGGCTTTGTACAAGAGCGCCTGGGTAGGTATTACCCAGTCATTAAATATTCTACCGATATATACCAATACTTAGTATTGTTGTGTTCCGGTTTAAATATAGCGTGAGGCAGTATAACTATACGCGCAAGGGATATAACATCATGTTTCTCAAGATTGGTAGTGCATTAGCGATGTACGTTTAATATTTCTAACAGCGCCAATGTCTATGGGCGTGCTGACCACTTACCATTTGCCCGTCCACCTACCTTTTTTTATGAAGAAAAACTGTCTTAGAGAAATTTAAGAAGTCGCAATATTTGAGAAGATATACAATTCATAAACTAAAAGTATAATTGTTAATTATACTATAACCGACACTGTTAGAGATTTTAAAGATTTTAGGATTACGACTTGTCGTATTCCTCATTTTAAGAGATTGTTTTTTGTATATTTATGAAATATTGATCAACGAATTCATATAATACCTATTATTATAAAATACTATTAATAATAGTAAGATTAACCTACGAATTCAACAATTGTTTTGTATAGAGCCCATTCTAAGTGTCAATTAAATGTTTAATATGGTATAAATAATTATTTAACATTCTTTTGTTTTATGTGAATGTATGTCTTCAATGTGGGACTTGGATTGGATCCTAATAATGGATATATAAAGATTCTAATCAAAAAATCAATATAAATCAATTCAAGCTAAATATTGTACTTAAGCTTCTAGTAAACGTCATAGCTCTTCACGAAAAACTATGAATAATAAAATATAGTAATTGCCAATTATCGTACCATAGTTGCTGCAGCTTTTGACTACTGACACGACAAAACAAAAATTAGTGTTATACGACCGCAATTGGTTATCTTTATCAGTTATACACACTCGATCACTATTAAAGGCATCACCGTTTTATATTATTCTTAATATATTAATACGATGACATAACTCGCATTCACTTTAAATTATTCTATAAGACGATCGTAATAAATCAAGTAGACAGCGTCGTTAAACAGCTTTGTAAGTATGTATTTGAAATTGCACTGAAGCCTTTTGATTTGCTATTTACGAGACCTCGCTGCGGCTTCTTAATAAAGTAAAGGTGTTTAATTGGCTGGCAAACTGCTCGCGAAGTAATAACGTCGTGGCTGGCAAAGGTTCAAACAGCCCGTCAATCTACACGATAGAGGTGGGACGTTCATCTGCGTTATTGCTCGGAATTTGATTAAATGTTACAAGTACTTTAGATTTTTCTAATTATTTCATACTTTAATTAATATAATGCAAAAATATATGACTTTTTTTCTTTGTTTCTTTATACTGTATAACACACCAGGTGAAAATTACAGAAAATGGGTGGAGCTAATTAGTTCTTCCGGAAGAACTGAGTATTAGGGTTATTTTAACAGAGTAGGTGATGCAAAAAAAGATTTGCAGACAAACTAAAGTAACTTATCAAACAAAATTATTGGATAAATATAGTTCAATCAACTTAATAACATCAGATGTGTATTATATATGTAGACATTTTATCTTTTTTTTTTTCTTAGGAAGACAGACATGTCAAAGATATGTCATCAGATTTCTTATGACACAATGACACTGTTAAAATATTATTATCTTCTAACACCATAATATAAAGTATCACTATTTATTATATTATATGTATTGAAGAGTTTGCACAACAACCCACCACAAGCTTAAAATAGTTTGTTATATTGTATTAAAATATATACTTTCATTGTTTTATTATCTGATGGAATTGGAATGTATTTTTGTTGTAGTGAAATTGATTACAAGTTCACTAGGTACTATTTTTCTTTAATTTATTTTAGAATTTTATGAATACATAACAAAAATAATAAAATATATAATAATAACTAGTAATTAGTCCGCTATTTGATAATTACTATAAAAATTACTTCAGTTTTCTTAGTAGCTGTTTAGGTAAACACTGATGCGCTCTTTCTGTCATTATTGATTTGAAATTCGAAAGAAAGAGACAGCGATATTTGAATAATCACTGGCTAAATAACATTTATAAGTAAAGCCAATTATGTTTATTTTAATTATGTTCATCCGTCTTAACTACTCAACCAATCGTTATGAAATTTTGATAAAACGTTGTCAGGATATAAAAAAGTACCATAAGGGTACCAAAGTATCATAAGCTAGTTGGGAATAAATACTAAAGACTTTTAAGATAATTTGATCGTTTTTAATTTGATTGAATTACAATGATCTTCTACGAGTCCTCGTTCCATATAACCAATTAAATAATCCTGTTAGTTGCTGTCACGATTTAATATTTTTTACGAGCGTTCAATATAAGACGTGACTGAGAGTCGTTTGTATAAATTTTTTTCAGTGCTCAAAATTAGACTTATAACGTTTCGTATTTTTAATCTGCGTATGTTTATTTGTCAATAGCGGCGGTATTTTTTATGTTTTGTAACACTAAACAGTTGCTAGTTACAGTAATTATGTAGTGTCAAAAATATATAATATGTAATTTAATAATTAGGGCAATACTAATTTCTTTCTGCGCCTTCAGGGGGCTTGAGTTGACACACAGCCGGTGTTAAGTATCATTTTCTGTATACCTGGCAACATGTATGCAAAATTTAATAATAATCGGATGAGTATTTAATGCCTGAAATTGTAACAAGCTTTCACATTTTTAATATTAGTTAGGAAGGATGACTTGTGCAATGGACATAGTAACTTTCGTTCGATTTTTAAATCGATTAGATCTGAGCGTGAAAAACATGAACTTGTAATATGTATTTTCGAATATCGAATCTTTTTGAGGGAGCTGATATAAGGTCGTTAATATGTGGCATTTATTTGTTTATGTTATATGACTGTCTATAAATACTTTTGAAATCTATAAAATTGCGTATATGAGGATGTGATTAATATTGAAATTATGGTCGGTTTAGTGTGGATTATGCCTAACTGTCATATTATGTAAGGGTTATTTATACGTTTCACACTAGTCTTCCGAGCCATTGTTATCGTGTGATACTACAGTTGTGATGATGGGATTTGCTTCTATTATTAGTACCATTCACAACATGTTAGAATCTCTATAACACTTAATTTCATAATCATAGATTATTTCACAATAATATATTTTATATATTATATTAAATACTCTACAAGGACTTTACTACTTTAGAGGCTTTTAACTAACAATAGGCATATACATTTTTTTATTGTTTTAGGTAGGTACACTGGCAAGATTTACCTAATTGGAAGTAATCACCAATATCTAATAGCGCATGCCATTGACATTGGCATTTTAGCAAATATTAAACATACCTTACGTCTCCAATGCACCACCAACCTTGGCAACTAAGATGTTACGTCCTCCTGACCGATTTTGGTCACGGCGTCAATCATAGGTGCACTCTCTATTCCCTTACTCCCATAATCCAATGATTCCTGTAATTACACACATCTGTATAATACAGTGTCAATCATTCGATTTAAGATGAGATAATGCTTATACATCTCAAACAATTCAGCAATTTAGAAAAATGACACTTTGCAGTATTATAATAATTAATTTATCTATACTGTTCTGATATTTCATTATAATTATTACAAATGTAATTAATATTATGTCATATGAATATATGGACTTTAGTCTATTTGCTAGGAGAACAAGCAGGATTATACGGCAAACGGTTTTCACGGTTGCATTATGAAGATGCGAACATGTATTAGTAATTAAGACAGTCAGTAAATAGTTTACATACATCAGCCGACATCATATACTTATTACATTAATATATATATTTTTTATGTAGGAATGCGGGCGAGCATATGGGCCACCTGGTGGTAAGTGGTCACCAACGCCCATAGACAATGGCATTGTAAGAAATGTTAACCATCGCTTATATCGCCAATGCGTCACCAATCTTGGGAACTAAGATGTTATGTTCCTTGCGCTTGTAATTACACTGGCTCACTCACCCTTCAAACCGGAACAAAACGATAACAAATACTGCTGTTTTGCGGTAGAATATCTGATGAGTGGGTGGTACCTACACAGACGAGCTTGGACAAAGCTCTACCACCGAGTAAATGTAACGAAGCCATATAATATCAAATGATATACAATTTATAAGGGTACTCAATAAGGCATGGTGCGCAAAAGTATGTGAGAAAGAGATTAAAGAATAGTTCTATACTAATAGATGAGACTATTTGTTGAATACATAAACCGTATACTATAAGACGCAGCTTATTTTAGAGAACATTTAAGTGTAGAATATTGTTATATAATAATGTATCGTCGATCCATTCGCTATAATTTAGACTTTTGATGTGATATATTAATTTTCTTGTTATTAAATAAAAATATACCTCGTCATCAGCATTGTGTCACCAATCACCATCGATATCGATAATTTATTACCCTCGCTGCTCTAGTGAATTTCGCAAAGCGCCAAGTGTCAAAGAACATCTCTATCGGATCGCGTGCGGTCTTACCGCGGTGCTGTAAGCAATTGCTTCCATTGTTCGTGTGATGCCGTGATGAGGCAGCGTTCTGACTCGATTAGTTTCACACCGCGATAACTCAGCCTGATCTCTCTTTTAAGACTTGCAAATTAGTGCTTTAATTATTAGATTGTCTTGTCTACTTTGTGTTCAGGATTTTGAATTACGATTTGTAGATGGCGTGATTGCATTGTTGTTTTTTTTTTTTTAGTTTTTATGTTATTTTTAAATAGATAGCAGAATGTATTGCAAGAAAACCATGTGTATTTATGAACTACTTGCGAAAGATTGTTATCGATATGCATTGCAAGAATATCTAATTGAATCATTATATCACATTGCCTTTGTTTACGCACGCGTCACGTAGGTAACGAATTAAAATGAAATGCGGAAATAAAGAAAGTTTGAGTCTTTATAAAAGTTATCTGATTTCTCATAATAGACCAACCGCATTATTCAGCTAGGTAAATAAGTAGTATAGGCGTAGGAAACATCAATAAAATTATTCTAATTTATAAAGACATAGAGATGGCACAGCTATTAAGCACGTTCTAGGAACACATCCATATGATGTCATAGAAATTCTTCTTCGATTACAATGTGTTCCTTACTTATATAATATGTATGCTAATAATAATAAGCATGCAAAGGATATCTATACTATATATCGAGTCCAAAGTCCGATGAAAAAACAACCATTAGGACCATCGCCCTCATATTATAATCAGATCGCTGACTGCCTCGTTGGTCTAGTGGCTAGATATTAGGCTGCATACCCGGTGGTCCTGGGTTCAATGCCCAGGTCGGGCCAATAAATAGTTATTGGGTTTTTCTGTTAGAAAATTCTCATTAGCAGCCCGGAGTCTAGAAGGTGGAAGTGTGTACACTCCTGTGCCTCGGAAAGCACGTTAAGCCGTTCGTCCTGCGCCTGAACTCTTTCCGGTCGTGTCGGATTGCCATCCCATCGGATTATGAGAGCTAAGGATAAGAGAGTGCACCTGTGTTTGCGCACACATTTGTGCACTATAATATCTCTTGCGCAGTTGGCTAATCTCTCTTGAGATTGGCCGCCGTGGCCGAAATCGGTCTGGAGGACCTTATAATCAGATCAATAAGAAACGTATATAACTTGACGCTATAACTCCGGGGATCAAACAATCTGGCAAATTATACTTGTACTTAGTTAATTATATCCACATGGGTATGTAATAATTACGTATATAGAACGTGTGTACATATTAATAAAATACATAATCCAAGAATGCTAATGAAATCGCGTGGCACAGATAGTTTATTTATATAATAAAAACTAATGTTATAAATACGAATGATTACCCAAACAGGTGAGGATATTGATATGATTACCATTGAAAGCAATTTAATTTGTTTTTTTATTTACATTTATATTTTCTATTTACATACACGATGACTGTTAATAACTATTTTCGATTTACTATTGTTGTTGTAAATTGAATCAATTGATATCGATTTACGAATTGAATTGATTCATTACACGTTATATTATCGTCTGAATTGTGTATGTAATTGACTTTTAGTTATATCGATACCCTAGTGTACTATTACGATTATGTTTTATTAATGATTATATATTTGAATAAAATTAATTTATTTGGTTAATTGAACATGTGTTTTTTTTGTTATTGCATGTTTTTGAGGTAACTACTTTGACAAGGATAAATTTCTTATGAGAGGAATATGTCTAGCAGTAGGTAATTATCTAAATTACGATGAAAAATACTTTGATGTTAATGTAATCGTTTTTCTTTTTTTGAAAAGTTCTTATGTTAAGAATTAAAGTTAAATATTCAAGTCCGTAATTATATACATCTAATAATTAGTAAGAAATATGTAAAATGTTTCAATTATTAATATATATATTATGACAAAGTAACATAAAAATTGAATTTAACTGTGAATATATTTGTGCCAAATAAGTCAATATTCAATCCAGGTCCATATTTCTGATCAGGAAATTTCAATAGAGTAGAATTAATTAAATTATTTTTATTATAATTGGACCACTTACCGACTACAAATAATAAAAAATAAGAATATAAATAAATAATAAAATATACTTTTATGTTAAAAAAGGAACATACCTAAATCAATCCAAACATTGCTCGATTATTAAAATTAAAATCATCCAATAAAAAAAAAATACATTCGACCTATAAAACGCTGTATTATTTACTACAATTTGTTACTGGTGTGGAATACTTGTTTATGGCCTTGGAAATGCCGATAAATAGGCTTAATGGCTGTTATTTTAGATTTAAATATTTCATATAAGTCACATAACTTACAAGTATTGCCATAAACAACGTCTGAACACTGCTAACAAGCCAATATCAAAGATTAGTGGCCCGACGTCCTCGTAAATAGGGCTGGAGTGACGTCATATATTATACTAAGGAGTTATGACTACGAGGATTATTAAATAATACATTTGTAAAGTATTTAATTATTGTTAACTATTAAACTAAAAAAAATAGAATTTGCCTGGTGACAGGAAATGCTTTGACAAAACACAAACAATAATTGATCTGGTGACAATTTTGTCTCCTTAAAATATAAAACCTCCATTTGATTTCCTCTACGTAATATCTAATCTCATCTAGATCTTATCTTTTTGTATGTTCATCACAAATTATTTTGAAGTCGAAATTTTTTAAGATACACGAGCCAGAGGAAGCATTCACGAACGTATGAAATACAAACACTGTTTGTATAACTACACCAAAAAATGACATGGTATACATCCAAATAAAATAAATACATCTATATCTATACATATAATAAATCTGTAACTGGTCGATGTCTGTACATGGAAGATAAATGAGTAAAACTTTTATCGGGGGTCTTTATAAACACAATAGAACCCAAAACAATGATTAATAGATTTTTTGTCTGTTTGTCTGTTTGTCTGTTTGTCTGTTTGTCTGTTTGTCTGTTTGTCTGTTTGTCTGTTTGTCTGTTTGTCTGTTTGTCTGTTTGTCTGTTTGTCTGTTTGTCTGTTTGTCTGTTTGTCTGTTTGTCTGTTTGTCTGTTTGTCTGTTTGTCTGTTTGTCTGTTTGTCTGTTTGTCTGTTTGTCTGTTTGTCTGTTTGTCTGTTTGTCTGTTTGTCTGTTTGTCTGTTTGTCTGTTTGTCTGTTTGTCTGTTTGTCTGTTTGTCTGTTTGTCTGTTTGTCTGTTTGTCTGTTTGTCTGTTTGTCTGTTTGTCTGTTTGTCTGTTTGTCTGTGCGTTTGTGCACGCTAATCTTAAAAACGGCTTAACGGATTTGAGTACGGTTTTCACTAATTTATTGTGGCTAACTTCACTTAACATTTAGTGTTTGTTTTATTTCAATCGGTTCATAAATAATAAAGTTATGTCAATTTAAAGATACACGTAGAACATTTATTAAAAAATGGTTATGGTCAAACTGAAAAGAGATTAAATATTACATGTAATATACACTTTTGCTTATGATTTATCCTATATTTTGTCCTATAATTTTTAATCTCTTTATTTAATTATTAAAAGTTTAGTATCCCTACTAAAAATCAATAAATTATTATCTGTAGCAAAAGTACGCGCACCTGTTAGTTGTCAAAATCAAAAAGTTTTGTTAACAATTTCGTGTTTTCAGTAGCTTCGTGTGTTGTTTTTGCATAAAAACTAATATTGCATATATATTGTGTGTATCTTTATGATCTCATCTTATATCTTTCATAACAGTACGCTTTAAGACTGCGTGTGAGCAAGTCAGTTAACTCAGTGACAATAATTAATACGTAAATAGTATATAGGTGTATAAACAAAGCCTAAAAAACAACTATAACAATAATACATGGTTTTAGAAGTGCTTGCTTTAAACATAAACGGTATATCACTTCTTAAAACTTTAAATAGGTATAATTTTTTCGTAAATTCGTGTTTCCTGACAAAAGTTTTAAAACGGCAGATAAAAATTCAAACGTTTTACCTACTGAAGTTTTTTCTAAACAATGAAATAAATAACAATTTAACGCGGAAAAAACGCGTAACCATATTTTGAACTATATTTATTAGCCTCTGGATATATATAAGGAGTATTAGCCACTGGTTATGTATAAGAAGTGTAAATAGAGAAAAATAGCAATTTTGTTCAACATTAAAATAACAGAAATTACTTTAGAAGACCTCATTAATAAATGTAACAAGTATTTCGAACCGAGGAAAAATTTAACTATGGCCTGACATGTATTTTTTATGAGAAAACAAAGCAAACACGAAAATATAACCAACTTTATTACGAGTCTAGAAAATTACAGTTTAAAATGCGATTTCGTTGAATTAATAGTCATTGGTCAGTGATAAATTTACAGCGAATATGTGTTAGAGTAGCTCGCCAAACATCAAAGATTATTACAACGGTCTGATCTGTCACCAAAGAAAGCTATAGAGATAGCTAAAATAGTAGTGATCGAACAACAAAATACGGAGCACATAAATAAAAGCACTGAGACGTCGTCATCACCGTCATCATCTAATGAATATCAAGTGATGAAGGGGGAGTAAAAGGGTTAAACAACACACAGTACAGAATAGAGAAGATGTGCATATTCCTACGAAGTCAGACGGGCAACTAATTAAGAAGAGAACAAAATTGTGAAACGTGGTTATATTTGCCTCATCCCAATATAAACCGAATAAAAGTATTTTGTAATCTCTCAGCTTAATTCAATTGGTCTTTGGCTACATCAAGCTTGCGAGACAGCATAATCATGAATAGGAAGAAGTAGATCTGTGCGAGCATATAATATATAATTAAGTGTACTCAGATATTGATATTATATATTTAAAAAAAAATCACTGCAAAAATAACATAAATAAGATAAAAATAATAATGTATTAAATGTATTAATTTATATAAAATGAATGTACCAACCCATCTTAATATTCAATATTTTAGTTTGTTATAAATTTTGTACTGTAGTCATATTCTTGCTTGCCTTTTAATTGTATTTTCTTAAAAAATATATAAATAATATATATATCATTTATTTACTGCATTTTATTGGCCTTACTCAATGTAATAATGCTTAAGCTATGTGATTTCATTTATATTTTGTTTTTGTTAAATTTTTGTTTTCATTAAGTAATTAATTATATGTGATTATAAAAAAATATATATCTTACTACACCTTTACTGATTATGATGGTTTAGCTGTTTGATTTTATATATGTTTTGATTATTTTAATGATTGTGTCATTATTGTTGGTGGAAACTTAGCTAATGTATGTATATATTTATATATATATATATATATATATATATATATGTATATGCTATAAGTGTCATCTCATTTTTAACACTTAACCTACCAGAGCGGTCAAATAACTGCTTTTGAAACTTTAATTAAAATTGTTATATAGCTGCTTTTGTTTGTATATTTGGCTAATCTCTCTTGAGATTGGCCGCCGTGGCCGAAATCGGTCTGGAGGACCTTATATATACTTTTTCTACATAAAATGGCCGCTTAAGCAGCTTATTCAGATGTGTGTCAAGTTCAATGGACAACATTTGTTTTAATTCCCTTTTTTTGTTTAATTAAATTAATAGCCTTGGTTAAGTCTGATTTTATTTAGTCTCTGACAGAAGAAAATTTTCCTTTACTTTATACTTTATATTGTACACAAAAAATAACATAAATCTATAACAAAAACGAATTAGTTAATAAATTATCCATACATATAAATAAAATTGAAGTTTCTGTCTGTTATTTCAAAATAACTGCCTGTTTTAAAGGTTATATGGCTATTTACGATTTACCAAAACCAAAGCAATCATTTTTTAAATTTTTTTACTGTCTGCATGTCTGTATCTTTCAATCGTCTAAAAATTGAAATAACCGAATTATTATAAGAACTATTTCAAGATTCCGTTTAGCCTTTATTTCATCAAAATTAGTTGAGTCTATCAAAAGTTATAAAAATACGTATTTTTGGTGATATCTATTCACATAATATTATTACTCTTCCTAACTGATTCATTAACGCAGAGTCTAAACTGCGGGGGTTAGAAACTTGAAATTTTGGCAGTTGATACATTTTATAACACCCACTAAGGTAGGATTTTTGGAAATTCTACCCCTAAAGAGTTGAACGATTGTTTAGAAACCCGTCATTTTTAAAGTTAGAAGCATGAAATTTAATGAACAAGCTTAAAAATAAATAAAAATGTATTTCAGCGTTTTTGAAAATTTAAATCTGAGAGGGTAAAAAAGGGGTTGCAAGTTAGTATGGGGATTCCGTCACTTTTGGTGTAAGAAGAATGATATTTAGTATTAAAGCTATGCATACGTATTTCGTCGTTTTTAGAAATTTAACTCCAAACGGGAGAAATGGGGTAAAAGCATTAGCATAAAAATTTAAAAAAATAGAAATATACTATTTGAGTTTTTTGATTGAATTAATAAACATGAATTTCAAAGTTTTTAGAAACTTTTATTTTTGTTTGGAAGAGTTGGGTGCAAATAATGAAATTCAAAATACGCAATATCTTATATCAATATCTCTTAGGGAGAAATATACGAACTTCACTATGTTGGTGATGTTTGGATAAAAAAAAAACATATTCCATTATTGCCATATGTACCACTTAATTGGTATTCCCTAAGCTTATATTATTGTACAGTTTCATTAAAATCCATTCAGTAGTTTATGCGTGAAAGAGTAACAAACGTCCATACATCCATACAAACTTTCGAGTTTATTACATTAGTAGGAAGTAGGATTATTATATGCCCTGTACTGAACACACATACACTATACTGGATGGGCGAATAAATCGATTGGTAAATGTTTATATCTTATTGATTAAAAAATGATAAAATCCTTATTTTACCCGTACGAAGTCGGGACGGGCAGCTAATTACTCGCTGATAACGTATCTTTCTGTAGGTAAAAAAGGTTGTAAAAACAGTACAGCAGTTTTTTAGTTTATTCGCTACAAACAAACACAAAAAAATCTATTTTTACTTATTTATAATATTAGTATAGATAAAGACCACGCGCGAGCGAAGCTGCGGGCAACAGCTAGTATTACATAAAAGCCGACTGACTGATTAAATCAATGCACCGCTAAAGGCATTGGAATTTTGAGTAGACATTTTTAATCTAGTGAAAATCCTATCGTCGTCAATATTTTTGACACACTAAGACAAATTAAGGTCATATACTGTTTTGGAATTAGACAAACGTGACGAAAAAAAAAAACAATTCTTTCGTGTAATCTATAGTCTTAAGTCTTCACTTTTAGTGATAGTATTGATTAAAATTGATTTAGGTTTAGAGTATGTAGATACGTGAAGTAATAAACTAACTTCTCTATTTAAATAATTATGTTACCGCTGTTTGCACTCGCTTCTAACGTTCTATTAAATATTATAAGTGTTAGTAACGTCATTCGTGTTGCTTTATAAGATGGAAACAGTTTTGATGATGTATTAGTACACGACGTCAATGTGTAACAAACTCTCGGATGTTTCAACTCCAACTGCTATAATCTTACTATTAATACCAGGCAACTTTCACTATTATTTATCTCCCTATCAGCAAATAATCAACGTGACCCAAACAGGTGAGGATATTGAAATAAATAATGTAGTAAAAGAGTCGAGATCGTCCAGAGCCAAGATGATGATGAGTCCACGAGCCCAAAGTACAAAAGCAAAAAACCAAACAAAAGCTAATAGAGCTAGTGGTGATAAGATTCAAACCGTCTCCTTAGAAGAAAAGAAGGAATTGTCGCCGCAGTGGAATATTTAGTTACTTTTTAAAATAATGTACGATGTAACCCCTCAAGCGATTGGTTCAGTGATTTTTTTAAATATTATTGATAATAAATCCAATTTAAAAAAAAGCTAAGGTTATCTCTTATAAGTTTGTCCTCATACAGTATTTCCAGTATTTCATAATAGAAACGTCTTAAAAGACAATCAGATCATACGATTTAATTTAGATAAAATTCAATAATAAAAACAAACAGTTGATCGAGCACGATTCAGAATTAATATTGTTACAGAAGTTTATGAAACGGCACTCCAGGATTTTCCAATAATCGAACGGCAGATGTCAACAAAGAGGGCAAACTTCCGAAAGAGTTGGAAAGTAATATCGTTCCCGAGTACTGAGTCAATAATAAACAAGGGGCGGTGATACACTTGTAAACTAATAACCCACCCAGACGTTCGCTGTATTAATATACAATGGAGTCGCGACAAACGGGGACTCGCAAGATCTTCGTCTTTTATTTTTAGACACCTACGTATTATTCGAAGAAACAAATTGTTTTTATAAATAATACTTATTTTTGCTGAAGGTAATATTTTAAAAAGTATTAGAAATGATTCAATTTAAACAAAAATTAAAATGTATCTTGTAGTGTGATAATTTTTTCCCCATTTTACTGGAACCTTAAAGATATTTCTTTTAATTGGTTAAATTTGTGAAAGTGAATTTGTTTATTACTCTTTTATGTATTAAATACTCCGCCCATTATCATCCAATTTTGCATAGACGATGACAGTGATTTAGAAAAGGACAAAATAACTATAAAAGTATCAAAATTATCAGCTGACTTTCCCCCTTCGAAGGCATAAATAAATAATGTTCCTATGCACGAACTTCGGCCACGTCGGCCAACCTCGAAGTCTAGCCTAGTTGGAGATAATTATTATTATATAAGAATACAGATTATAACTTACAAAATTCTTAATTCTTGATCTGATTTTGAATCTCTCTTAGTCCAATTAACCATCGAGCTTTAACGTGGCCTCCAGAATTTTGTAAACTAATAATGAATATACGATCATAAGTATTTTTCATTTAAATGTACTGAAAAGTTTAATTCATGCTTGACTATTATCTGATAATAATTTATACAGGTACAAACACTAAGCTTAGTTCTAATCGCTCGTGCAAATTACGTAACCGCCCGAACTTGTTCTTCAAATTTGAACAGTTTATCGAAATGAACAAACTTTGAAGCATCGACCAGTATTTGACGCCATCGTTATTAACTTATAACAAATCAATGGTGCGACAAATAGGGGTTTATATATTGCGAAACCCGTTCTAAGGACTGAGCTTGTGGTGAATCTCCAATTAATGATAGACTTAAATAACCAAGTTGCAATGAACCAGCAAATTGTACTTCTCTGTCGTCTTAAAACGGTCCCGTTTATATCTCCAGACTATATGTTGTGTATCTCAAATTCTTTTCTGTTTAAAATAGGTTGGTTGATTGACAATTGAGAAACTTAATTGTTAATGGTCATGACTGCCCTTTGGCACTGTAAGAAATATTCCCTTCCCCTGTCCTTTAACTTTATTGCTGTACACCAAAATTTGGCTGTAATCTGGATGGTCATTTCTGAGTGGCAGCAATAGAGGACAAGCGAGCGTTGAAGCCAAATTAATTAACCGGAATTTAACCAACGTTTCAGAAATCAGAGGCAAGAGGTTTTATGCACAATATATCGCGACTTCGGATAATTATACTACATGAATATATAAAGTATTGTTATTGTTGACAATTGTTGTTATTGTTGTTAAAATGTTATTAGTTGAGTTTAGAAATCTTAATTATATCATTCATTTCAGACAAATATTTCAATTATGTATATCAGAAAAGCAGATCTCCAACAATACTGGAGACATTAATAATCTTATAACACAAATTACACAGCCACAGCAGGTGTTGCCGAGCCAAAACACGGAACTAATTACAGCCTTATTATTAGTACACGTTTGATTAATATTAGCTTCTGTGTAAAGCGTTCAATATTTGACTTATGATTATTTTAAGCTTATTACCGAGACACAAAGTATATTTTTGTTTGAAATATATTGTATAAATGTTACGACATTATTGATACGTATAGATTTAATTACTTCAAATTTGGAAATTTGTTAATGTAATGGTTTAAATTTATGAGAGTCAAGCTTTAAGGGAATTAGATCCAATATAAAACATGTTTTTAGTTCTACTGTGAGTGAGTATCATGACGTATCTTATGTATCTTAGTCTATCAAAAATTTCTATTAATCTCTTTGCAACAGATTAAGACCAGCATACCTAGATATATTACATTTATTCGTATACAATTTTTAATGTCAACAAGATTTAGTTATAACAATTTTATGGAACAAAAACATTATTTGAAAAAAATATATATTATATGATGACTTTTATGTTGATCAGTCAACGAGGTCTGAAGGTTAACCTTCAAATTTATACATGAGATTGTTGATAGGTCAATTTGAGGAAAATGAGTGAATGCATGTATTGAAAGTCTATTTAATTTATATTTCTAACAATAAAAAAAATAGTATACAAAGAATTAACATATGAACCTTCATATAATATTTAATACAATTTAAATAAGAACATGTTTTTTTTTTTTTTTTTTATTGTGTAGGTAGTCGGACGAGCATATGGGCCACCTGATGGTAAGTGGTCACCAACGCCCATAGACATTGGCACTGTAAGAAATGTTAACCATCGCTTACATCACCAATGCGCCACCAACCTTGGGAACTAAGATGTTATGTCCCTTCTGCCTGTAATTACACTGGCTCACTCACCCTTTAAACTGGAACACAACAATACAAAGTACTGCTGTTTTGCGGTAGAATATCTGATGAGTGGGTGGTACCTACCCAGACGAACTTGCACAAAGCTCTACCACCAAGTGAATGTTCTTTAAATTATAATTTTAAAAACAGTCTTCATATTTTTTTTATAAGTGTCAACAAAGGTGTAACAACGTCTTGCAAATAATAAAACGATAGTAAATATGTTGTGCGCTATAAACGGTATTCGAATGAAACCTGATTAGTTCTAAAGTCATACAGATAAACGAAACATATGCATATTTGATCCATCAGGATTTCCTTTAGGATTTGAAGTCGTAGATAATATAACTCATAACCGTAACGTAACAACTTACGACTGTAAATAATATAAACATATGAGTATAAAGATATGAGTTATTCCTTATTCAAGTTTTGTATGTTCATTCGGAAAATACAAATGATGCTTGCAAGCACAGAATAAATTGTTGGTTTATTTGCTTTTATGTATATTTTTTAATTATAGCAATACTATTAATTTATATTTTCAATGTGGGTTCCGTTGATTTTATTATAGGATATAAATATAATTTATTCAGATTCTGATTAGAGATGTTTTATTGGATTTCAAAAATAACTCTTATAAATGCGTGGATAGTGAGAGGTATTCGCACCGGATATATCGGCCTGTTATGACTGCAGATATATATACTTGGTACCATACTAATATTATAATATAATAAATAATATGTTTGTTTCTCTTTATTAAAAATAAAATATTTGGACAGTAAAATGTTAAGCAGCTATTATAAGAGGAATTAAGAAAAAATGCAAGGCAACCTCAAGCTCAATAAATTAGCTTTTTTTTTTAAAAAAAACAGCGTCTTATATTTATAATCAATTAAACGTAGAAACAAAACAATAGAAAAAAATATATCAATTCGAACTTAAATTTTATCAATGCTACAAAAATCAATGGTCTTAATGATGATTAAACACTTCATCCGGTGAAGGAAGATGTTATTTTTTAGGAACAATCTACGTCTAAGCAAACAATAGCTTACGAGCCAGGAGGCACGGATGAATGAACTAATTATTTACAATCCGACACGCGACTCGATATCTGTTTGAAAAACTGTGACGTGAAATCTCATTTCCTTACTTTTGTCAAAAACTATTAAAATCAGGCCGCCTACGATCCCTTTTCTATTCGATGTTCATCTAATATTTTAAAATAATTGTGAAAGAATTCAAACTGCTTCGAAATTATAACAACAAAAATTTGGTTTAAAATATAATTAAATGCAACAAATACTTTTATAAAACTCATTTAATTATAAGAACTCACTGGCAAGTTGTAACGCCCGATGCCCCGATAGCGATATTAAAAGGAAATATAAATTTAAAATTCGAACGTAGTGTTGTACCTACCAATGCGTTTCGTCGCGTGATCGGCTCGCGTGTCTCATGCCGGGCTCAAATTAAAATCGAGTCGATAAGACACCATGCGCCTCACGACGCGTCTCTTTTAATTACACACCCTACTTATCTACCCCTTAAAATTCAAATTATTTAAAAAGACATTACTAAATTTGGAAATATTTGAAATGTCTTAATTAAGGCGATCAAAGGATAGAAAATATATTGACTTAATTCATCGTTCTGGGTATAAAAAGTTTGTTTTTAATTTTCGTTATACTCTTTTTATTAACCTTTATATTATAAACGAGCACGAGGTATTATCAATCCGCTTTTATATTAAATAATAAAATAATTGAAAAAAAATGCTTTGGTTACAAATAACTTAATAAGGACTCGTCGTATTCCACGACAGAACTGACTATCATACGAAATAGTAAAAAAAATCAACACACAGTTTACATTTATAATAAATCAAATTCAAATTAATGTAATTTTATTTAGAAATTTCATAGCTATTATTTGTACTAAAATTAACAAAGCTGTGTAATACAGGCTAAAGTCAAATTTTATTAAACAAAATAATATTCCATATCAATACTTAAATTTACTCAGAAATATGTCCGAGCATACGACAGAAGTCAGAATGAAATTAATGGCTAAGATAGAGGAGATCGCGTGCAAGTGATTCCGCTGACTGGGTGAGCTGGAAGCTGGTGTCAATTTTAATTGGGCCAAGTTTGCTCTTGTTACGATCGGTGATTGTCTTATTTATGTTGGGTCAGAATTTATTAAGAATAGCCTTGGGATTGTCCTATTTCGTGTATGTTTGTTATTAATTTAAATAAAGTCATTCACACTAATGAATCAGGAGACGTTCTTTTTTAATGCATAACTGAAAAAATTATTTAATACATTAACTTATACAAGCATTGGGCTTCGGAGAAGGTTTTAATGTATAATATTCTTACAAATGCACAGGCACGTGTGAGTTTGTTTGTTAGTTTGTTACGCTTTCACGCCTAAACCACTAAACCGATCTAAAAACTTCTTTCACCAATGGAAAGCTACATTACCAGCGAGTAACATAGGCTACAATTGGTCCCCGTATTCCCAACGCTAGTTGAATAAATAATACTTTAATTTAATTTTTTATTTATATATATATATATATATATATATAAATAAAAAACAAATTATGATGACTTTAAGTAGTTTATAAAACGATATTTCAATATAAGCTTGGGGCTATAATTCGTTATTTGATGTAATAATTGTACAATAAAAAAAGAATTGTATTTGAATAATAATACAAACGAGATACAGAGTTTCTCGTTAGTTTCACTCTGTAGATTCTACATGCCCACCTATCACCTACCACCGGTCGGTAGTTTAATTTAAGCTTGTAACTTTGTAAGTTGTCTGTAAGTGGTTTTACCACTTTTGAATTGTCTACATGAATAAAATATTATGTTTATGCTCATATGACCTATCGACATTTTCAGTTTCATTTTGTAACAATAAATTATTCATCAATTATAAAAAAAATATTATTTCACTGATTTATATTTTTATTTACCAACACAAAATAGCAAATAACAATAAATTATATCACTTCAGAAACCACGAAAGCTTATATTGACTGCCGAGACTGTTATTATATTGTATATGAACATTAAATAAATAGAGAAATAATATGTACGTTTATTTACATTTAGCTTAAATAAAAATTAAAAATAGTTACTATACTGAAATACTACAAGTACTACAGCAAAAATTAAAATATTCTATGCAATTATTACTTTATTATCTATAAACAAATGTTATTGCAATTTATATTATTTAAATAGAGCAAGACGCGATCTTAATTTCATGCTCCTGGTCCATTCGACGCTCGATTAGGGAAAGCAAATTAGACCATCAATATCATCTGAGCCTTAAGAGCTCTTCCAAGGAGCTTCTACACAATACAGTCGAGATGAGGTTGTACAATTATTGTTATTTGTTGACCTACTTATATGTTTACTGAAAAAAAGATACCTTTTTGTATTATTGGATCGTTCTTGCCATTGTTCTGATTGAGTTGAAACACGACAGTCGTTGTTATTATAAGTAAATTTTTTTTTCGTTTTATATTTTTCATTATTTATTTTCTATAGAAATGTTATAAAGAGTAAACACTTGATTGTTTGTATGTTTGTTCGTAATGGAAAACTCAAAAATTACTAAACCAATTTTAAAAATTCTTTTAGCGACCTTACATAAAGTTAAATTTTCGAATTTTTGATTTTATGCGTAACTCCTCGGGCATGATTTCTGTATAATTACAAGAGTAAAATGAAGAAATATTCAACTTTTAACAAACGCATATATAAAAAATATATAATCGTATAATATAAACCAATTTATTTCGCAGACTCGCGTTAGAACCTTTTTCTTCAGTTATGTTTTGCTTCGTTCGTTGCCAATTTAACAGTTCTACATAATTATAATGTGATAGCTATTGTGTGTCATAGCTTTTGTGTTGTGTTTTAATCAATTTTACTCAATCACGTATATAGATTATTAAACAATACATACATATTTTTGTATATTTTGGTAATTTAATTTTAAATTGAGTAAATATATGTGATTAACATATATTTATATATGTTCAACACATATATAACGTTATATTATTTTAAATATAATGATCGAACAATCGATATCATATTAATAAAATAAAGAAATGCCTACAATAAAAAGAGTTCCATCAAAATCGATTTATGATACTTTAATAGGTAGCGTGTTATATTATAGCTTTGCATTTACACGATAATTAAAGAAACATATAGGTGTGGTGTAGGCATATTATAAATTTATACGGCTGTAAACAAACACATACAAAAATATGCCATTAGACTTGTCGGATACGTCTATAACAGACGGATTCCTCTTTAATTGGCACTCTATCAGTCAACCGTAAAACAGGCCAACGTCATTATAAACAAAATATCAAAAGCGGGAAATTCAATACAGACAACGATTGATGAAGTATCGGCTAGAAATTATCAATAGTGCATACGATTTTGATTTTTATTATAATGAAATGCAGTGCGTTATTCTATTTCATCGCTTAGGGAGATGTATAAAAGAGTTGTTAGTAAAATAATTTTAGAGTTATAATAAAAGTTAAGACATAATAGCTGCGAGCATTATAATTTTATAACCGTTTTACAACAAAAGATCTTAAAATAACGACATAGAGGAATTAATAGTATAATGTTTGAAATGTAATTAACATTTCAAACATTATACTATTTTAGAATATAAAAAAATTAACTATATCAATTTCATTGCAATATTTATATATTTTTTAAATCTTCACATATAATGTATCTTTAGTACATCTTTTTAAATTTTTGATTGAGTTCTGTCACTTTGATTTGCCTGTTTTTATTTACAGACGGCATCACAATCAAATTTCAAGTTTGAATAATCTTAAGATGAATTTATTAGGCACGATGAACTAATTCGTTATGATAGTAAAACCCATTTCAAAATTATTTAAGAGTAACGATTTCATTTCACACACAAAGAAGGTTCGAATTATTGAAGATTAAGAACTCAATTCTAATTGACGTGTACGCTTACATACGAAAACCTTGTTATTTATATTATCTTTAGATCCGGAAGACGTCATTAGCGATCTACCTTACCTACCGCGGCGTTTGTCACTCAGAACTCGCCGTCTCTCATCAGCTCTGTAGGGTGAGTATAAAAGTTCATTAAAGCATCAGCTGTGAATGAATCTTCCCTTTTTAGAAAGCTGATAATAATCTTTGTAACATCTGAATGAGTAGTCATGATGTATGGTTCCTGTTTCGTTCCGAAACGTTGTCATGTTTAATTATTATAAAAACTCTAGATATATATAATATACACGGGCTATCAAATCGGTAATCTTTGTTAATAGAAATTAATAGTGTAAGCTATATAAACCATTTCTTCCCTTTTAATTTCGCCGCTAATATGGGATCTAACATATCCCTTGTGTTCCTAATTACACTGACAAACTCATCTTTTAAACTAAATCACAGAAAAACAAGATGTTGTCTTGGAGAAAACCCTACTAGAATTAAGTAAATTATATTTAATTTATTCTCTGGTCTTAGGACTTTTCTCAAAATTATATTACGTAGTTAGTACTGAGTTTCATAATAGTACTTGAGATATTTCAAAGACGACAAAGATATGAAGACGAAAATAAATTTGCTTTGCTTAACTCAACCACGCCCAACAAACTATGAATACAAAGTTTTGTGGCTGTTTCTGATTACAAAACACGCAATCCATATTCACCCTTTGTTCGCCGTGATAAAGATTACTACTAGATTTGCATACAATTAAATCATCTTTGTGATATTCCAAAATTAATAATTGACTTATTAGTTACAAATTCTGGTTGTAATAAACTAATGGTTTTATTATAAGATCGATAGAACCGAATTAAGTTAGTAGGACTTGGGTAACAAGTACCGTGACCTCCAAGAATCGAATTACAGGTTGCGTGATGTGTTCGACGTGATTGAGGCACGTGCGCGGGACGTGACGTGACATGCCGTGACATGCGTACCACGCTGATCATCAGATAAACAAATACGACCTAAGAAACGCTCAAATCTGCGATATTTGAGAGTACTTGGTCTTGCCGTTTATTGTCATAGTATGTGTACCAGTATGTACCAAAGTTATGTATTAAGAAACTTATCAGATAGTTTATCCGTTTCTTTTGAATATATAAGTATTGTTTTTTTTATATGTAACTCAAGAGAATATGTGTTTGATTTTTAATCTGTTGTTATTATTATATCTTTGATTTATATAAGCTGTGATAATACAATAAATAGATCTTACTGCAGTACTACATGAAAACATTTGCTTATTTTGTGGTTATAATTTATCTCATGTTCAATTGTAAAGGAATAGTTTATTGAGAAGTCACTAGCTTAGGACGGAATTCATCAACCTGCAAATTGGTACCGTGGTGGAATAAATTTAAAAGTTATCAATAACAAAAAAGTCTTTTTCCAGCGTTGGTATATATACAAGCTGGACTTTAATGAATAACATATTTTTTATAAAATAAGTTATAATAAATACAAAATGAAAATAAAAATACCTATCTTGATATTTCAAACTGAACTAAATGATCTATTTACGAGTATATTACGCTTACTGGTAATAACGCGAATATAAAATGAAAATAATATGAATGAATGACTGAAATATATAATACTAGATTATGTCGTTACCAGCATTGCAAATGTGAGGAAACATTGGGCGGAGCTGGTTTCGAATACAGTTGCTGATTTGACGCACAGATACCAACATACAAAGTTAAACAAAATCTTGTTGAGAAAATACAATTACAAATTTTCTGCTAAATTAAAAACATATGATAACGTCATTTGACGATAATTAAATAAATGATAAAACTTAAAATATGAGATTGAGATTACTTAATAAGCTTAATGCCAGGTTCAAGATTAACCAGCGCGATGTAGTGCGGTGCGCGTGCGACGAACGTGACTGTGCGACATGATCCAACTATCAATGGTATAAACGGTAAAAAATGTAACAATTCATGCATTTCTTTTAAATCAAGTATACAATATTTGTTTGTGTGCATATTCATGCATGTGGAAGTTTGTGTATATATTTTTATTTCATGTGTTATTTATTATTAATACTAATGTTTATCGTTTTGGATATATTGGAAATAAGAAAAGCGAGTATCGATTTGTATGTTTCAAAATATTATGCCATACCCTATTTTTTAAAATGATAAGGCACAAATATAACATACATAAGTCACTCGGTGGACGAGCTTTGTGCAAGCTCGTCTGGGTAGGTACCACCCACTCATCAGATATTCTACCGCAAAACAGCAGTACTTTGTGTTGTGTTCCGGTTTGAAGGGTGAGTGAGTCAGTGTAATTACAGGCACAAGGGACATAACATCTTAGTTCCCAAGGTTGGTGGCGCATTGGTGACGTAAGCGATGGTTAACATTGCTAACAATGCCATTGTCTATGGGCGTTGGTGACCACTTGCCATCAGATGGCCCATACGCTCGTCCGCCTACCTATACAATAAAAAAATAAAAAGAAAACTACTTGGATTATGATAATGTATATTTTATTATCGAATATCGTTAAATAAATAATAATAAAAACATCCGGAATTAGTATAATAATAAATAAACTTGTATTATTTACGTTTTTCCACATAACATTCTACAGAGGGGATATTCTTAATTTTATTTTTTAATTATATTAAAAATGTCACAATTAATCAAACAGTCAAAGCACGACTTTGAAGATTCACAAAAGCGAATTAGAGTCATTATTGCTACGTAACTCATCGGTAGAGAAATTCAATTTCGTCTAATGCAAATTTAATTCTCTCCCTACGATCCAAGAAGGGCTCCGAGTGTTGTATATATTATTACAAAGACCCCATCCTATAAAAAACATTATCGTTTGTATTGTCAATACCTAATTAGCATAACATCTTAAGCTCTACATCATGATTAATTGTTTTCTCATTTATTTACTCGTAGTTTATGTTGAGAGTCGGGATGGACTAGTGGCTAGAATTTATGCATCTTAAACGAAGATTGCAATGAGTTCAAACTAGTCCAAGGAGCGCTAAATTTCATGTGCTTTACGATTATGCATGTTGAAAGAAGTTATTGTGAGAAAACTTGCACGTCAAGTTAAAATCTGCCACATGTGTATTTTTTTCAACCCGCATTGGAAAAACTTGATGGTATTCACCAAACTTCTCCTTAAGAGGAGAGGAGAACTATTCGACCACATAATTGCACCATGTTTTATATTAAAATGTACGTTCCTTGTATTCGCACACGGCTTCGCCCTCATTTAAGGGGAGAGAGAGAGGACCAGATGTAAGGTATATATGATTATGTTCTTCCTTACGATTTAAGCTTGCTACATTCCAAATTTCATCAAAATCAATTTAGTATTTAGCCCTGAAAGCGGAACAGACAGACAGAGCTACTTTCGTATTAATAATATTAAGTATAGATTACAGTGTACGTATGTAAATGTGTTATTCGCGTCAGGCACGATTTTTCATGTTAATAACGAATATTAAAATAGAAATCAACCACGTAAAAACAATACTCTCACCCCGTAACTTCAACAATAATAAATTTTCATATTTCATTATACATGAGAGCGACGAGGCTTAAATCGGATATTTGATATATTATGGTAATCTTTTGAAGTGTATTCGATTTCCACTTCCATCGTTTGTAGTAAGCCTTTGTAGGTTTAAGAGCTCTATTAATATGATAGAGATTATATTACAGACTAGCTTCTAGCAATGTGAAGTGTAGGTATTTTTTTATGTAGCTTGTAACTCCGTCTCCCTGATCTACGTTGCTATTCACTTCGTATTTCACACGTCATATTTAAACTGACTGACTTTCTCAGTCAGTTTTTTAATCAGTTTGCTATTAATATTTTAATAAAAAACATTTACAAAAAGTATATTTATTTACTAATATTAACTTAACGTAGAGCAAGTCACTCAATTATCTGAGTCATAATTATCAATCTATCTAGTTATAACGGTTATATGCCTATCAGAAAATTGACTCTACAATATCAATACTATATAATGTAAAGGATACCCTGTGAAATACATTCATACCATTGCTTATAGGTGCTATAAATAGAATGGCGTACAGTGGACCACATAATTAAGATTAGAATCGCAAGTGCTTATACTGTGATCGAGTGTACAAACAAATATCGCCTTAACACGACATTATGCATGTTTTCTCATCATTAAAACCTATCACCTCTATTAAGACACGCTACGTTGCTGTTCTGTGAACATGATCATTTAGTTTCCAGATACTCTACGTCTGAAATAACCCATATCTTTGGAACGTAATATCCTTTTCCAAAGATCTCATTGGAAGCACTGTTGCTATTCGTTGAAATTGTCTAGTCTTATTGTTGGTCCTTTTATTATTATAATATGGCGTATTCGGTAAATATACAGCTATAGATAATTCAGTTATTAGAACACTTGAAACTTAATCAAAGATTTTGGGATGGAATCCGGGCAAACACCATTGGATTTGTGTTTATAATCTATCTCTATGAGAATCTGTCACATTAATTTCCACCAATCTGGAATTGGTAATTGGAGCAGCGTGGTGAATCTCCTAACCTTATTCCTTTAACCCAGCCCATAATAAATTGACAAATACTTAAAAATAAGTATTAAGTCGACCAAACTACAAAATATAGTTTTTATAACATTTTTTTAGAATGATTGACGATGTCATGTAATATTTTACAATCTCATCCATCCATATATTTCAATGTACATTCTACAAGAGAACTCGAATAAAATGTTATTTATAATAGTTAGATTGTTGATACCTATTTCTACTATTAAGTCGTGGATTGTTTAGATCTAGCAGTTTAGTTAAAGCACTCTATATTTTCTCTATTGTAGGATTTCAAGGGTAAATAGGAAACGTTGCTTAAAGATACGATTTGACTTCTCATGACTGTACATGCTTGCAAATGTGGAAACGGATTATGTTTTAATATATAATTTGAAGTTTTCCTTGACCATATATTGTTGTTTATTCATAGGGTCAATGAACTTCCTGACGGAGCGTTTTCATCTCTAGATTTATTTTGTAAAAAGTTCAAAACGTTATTTTAAATTTAAGATGTTTTCTTCCTTAGATTATTCTTGTATTATTAATGTCAGATGGATAAAGTTTAAATATGTCTATAAGTTTTTACAATAGGAAGGCAGGCTGACTAATGGGCCACCTGATAATAAGTGGTCACCACCAGACATATAAATTGGCGCAGTAAGAAATATTCATCATTCATTACATCGCAAATATGCCAGCAATCTTGGTAAGTAGTTACATCCCTTCTTATCTTATTTTTATTTTATTTTTTTAAATTTATTATATAGGTAGGTGGACGAGCATATGGGCCACCTGATTTAAGTGGCCCTAACGCCCATAGACAATGACGGTGAATGATGATGAACAAATGTTAACCATCGCTTACATCGCCAACGCGCCACCAGCCTTGGGAACTAAGATATTATGTTCCATGTGCCTGTAATTACACTGGCTCACTCACTTTTCAAACCGGAACACAACAATACAAAGTACTGAGATAATACACTGTTTTCCTTATAATACACTGACTCACTCATATAAAGTGCTGTTTAGCGGTAGAATATATGATGAGTGGTAAGTATCTATCCAGATGGGTTTCCACAAAACCCTTTTCTCCATGTTCTTTATTTTTAAACTAAAATAGTTGTAGGTAAGTCAAAATACAAATAGTAATCAATATATTTTCGATAGTTCCTTCCATAGTAAGTTCAAATAAAATGAATAATTCAAACCAAACTACATGACCAAGTAAAGTTTCATGACCCACTTTTTGAGTTATATCTTCAGAACTAATACCATTGTTTTGAAACTAGCAAAGTTTATCTTTGTTTTTATATTTAAATTACATATAAATTATGCTCATTACATATTTTAATTAGATTATTAAATGACTGTTATTAGTGAGGTAAGTTATACCAGACGGGTTTTTGAGTCAGTAAGTGGTTTGATTGTACTGCTTGAAAGTACCACTAGGGACTACGTTATCAAAAAATAAATTCATAATATTATGATATAATGACACGTGTTAGTGACTAAGTAGAGCAATTTATCTGTACCAAGTTATCCAAAACAATTTAACCCTCTAATGTTCGAAACGGGTATCCTATCTGCATTGTCAGGCTCTTATTGTGGCCATATAATGATGTCTACACATACTACTATCGTCGTAATGGAACCCTTGCGATGAAATTTGTTTATTTGATACTTACGTCCTAGGCTATTCCACTATTCGGTTAACATTCGCATTATGCGTCCCATATAAAGATTTTGTACTGTTTTGTAAGGTTCTACGACGTATTTAAAATGTTTAGGAATTATAATAAGACGGCTTACGATATTTTATACTATCATATATACCTAGGTCGAAATTTGTTTTTTTTTTACTTTTACCCTTTTCTTTTTCGATAAACGCTAAAAATGTACGATTACTTTTAACGTTATATGTTGTTGAAAAATAATGTTATTTCATATCATTGTATTAGAAATAAGCCATGAATTACTATTGTAGTCAGAAGAATAATAATATAATGATCAACATTTTGCTCAGGGCGGCCATTTTGACTAGCCAACAGCGCAGGACATATATTTGGGATTATGAAATCCGGTCATTCTGACGCGACTAGAAAAGAGTTTATGCGCAGGATCAACAGCCATACGTGCGTTCCGAGGTACAGGAGTGTACACACTTCCGATTTGTAGACACTAGGCTGTTACTAAGGAGATGTTCGACAGAAAAATAAAATAACTTTTTTATTGGCTCGACATAATGATCTGCGAACTTATATATAACCAACCAACCTTAAATACAGCCAATATAACCAACGAGGCAGTTTACACATTTTTTTATAATTATTATCATAAACCTTACGCTATCTAGGATACATATCAAATATCAACCAATAATATACACTAGTATCAAAGTTATTTGCCTCTTAACCATAAAAGGAACGCAGACGTATATTCTTACACTAGCTGTTGCCCGCAGCTTCGCTCGCGCGTGGTCTTTATCTATACTAATATTATAAATAAGTAAAAATAGATTTTTTGTATGTTTGTTTGTAGCTAATAAACTAAAAAACTGCTGTACTGTTTTTAAAAACCTTTTTTACCTACAGAAAGATACGTTATCAGCGAGTAATTAGCTGCCCGTCCCGACTTCGTACGGGTAAAATAAGGATTTTATCTCGTACATTTTTTAATCAATAAGATATAAACATTTACCAATCGATTTATTCGCCCATCCAGTATAGTGTATGTGTGTTCAGTATAGGGCATATAATAATCCTACTTTTTACTAATATAATAAACTCGAAAGTTTGTATGGATGTATGGACGTTTGTTACTCTTTCACGCATAAACTACTGAATGGATTTTAATGAAACTTTACAATAATATAAGCTTAGGGAATACCAATTAAGTGGTACATATGGCAATAATGGAATATGTTTTTTTTATCCAAACATCACCAACATAGTGAAGTTCGTATATTTCTCCCTAAGAGATATTGATATAAGATATTGCGTATTTTGAATTTCATTATTTGCACCCAACTCTTCCAAACAAAAATAAAAGTTTCTAAAAACTTTGAAATTCATGTTTATTAATTCAATCAAAAAACTCAAATAGTATATTTCTATTTTTTTTAATTTTTATACTAATGCTTTTACCCCGTTTCTCCCGTTTGGAGTTAAATTTCTAAAAACGACGAAATACGTATGCATAGCTTTAATACTAAATATCATTCTTCTTACACCAAAAGTGACGGAATCCCCATACAAACTTTCAACCCCTTTTTTACCCTCTCAGATTTAGATTTTCAAAAACGCTGAAATACATTTTTATTTATTTTTAAGCTTGTTCATTAAATTTCATGCTTCTAACTTTAAAAATGACTGGTTTCTAAACAATCGTTCAACTCTTTAGGGGTAGAATTTCCAAAAATCCTACCTTAGTGGGTATTATAAAATGTATCAACTGCCAAAATTTCAAGTTTCTAACCCCCGCAGTTTAGGCTCTGCGTTAATGAATCAGTTAGGAAGAGTAATAATATTATGTGAATAGATATCAACAAAAATACGTATTTTTATAACTTTTGATAGACTCAACTAATTTTGATGAAATAAAGGCTAAACGGAATCTTGAAATAGTTCTTATAATAATTCGGTTTTTTCAATTTTTAGACGATTAAAAGATACAGACATGCAGACAGTAAAAAAATTAAAAAAATGATTGCTTTGGTTTTGGTAAATCGTAAATAGCCATATAACCTTTAAAACAGGCAGTTATTTTGAAATAACAGACAGAAACTTCAATTTTATTTATATGTATGGATAATTTATTAATTAATTCGTTTTTGTTATAGATTTATGTTATTTTATGTGTACAATATAAAGTATAAAGGAAAAGTTTCTTCTGTCAGAGACTAAATAAAATCAGACTTAACCAAGGCTACTAATTTAATTAAACAAAAAAAGGGAATTAAAACAAATGTTTTCCATTGAACTTGAAACACATCTGAATAAGCTGCTTAAGCGGCCATTTTATGTAGAAAAAATATATAATATACAAACAAAAGCAGCTATATAACAATTTTAATTAAAGTTTCAAAAGCAGTTATTTGACCGCTTTGGTAGGTTAAGTGTTAAAAATGAGATGACACTTATAGCATATATATATAAATATATACATACATTAGCTAAGTTTCCACCAACAATAATTAGACAATCATTAAAATAATCAAAACATATATAAAATCAAACAGCTAAACCATCATAATCAGTAAAGGTGTAGTAAGATATATATTTTTTTATAATCAAATATAATTAATTACTTAATGAAAACACAAATTTAACAAAAACAAAATATAAATGAAATCACATAGCTTAAGCATTATTACATTGAGTAAGGCAAATAAAATCCAATAAATAAATGATATATGTATTATTTATATATTTTTTAACCAAATACAATTAAAAGGCAAGCAAGAATATGACTACAGTACAAAATTTATAACAAACTTAAATATTGAATATTAAGATGGGTTGATACATTCATTTTATATAAATTAATACATTTAATACATTATTATTTTTAACTTATTTATGTTATTTTTGCAGTGATTTTTTTTTAAATATATAATATCAATATCTGAGTACACTTAATTATATATTATATGCTCGCACAGATCTACTTCTTCCTATTCATGATTATGCTGTCGCAAGCTTGATGTAGCCAAAGACCAATTGAATTAAGCTGAGAGATTACAAAATACTTTTATTCGGTTTATATTGGGATGAGGCAAATATAACCACGTTTCACAATTTTGTTCTCTTCTTAATTAGTTGCCCGTCTGACTTCATAGGAATATGCACATCTTCTCTATTCTGTACTGTGTGTTGTTTAACCCTTTTACTCCCCCTTCATCACTTGATATTCATTAGATGATGACGGTGATGACTACGTCTCAGTGCTTTTATTTATGTGCTCCGTATTTTGTTGTTCGATCACTGCTATTTTAGCTATCTCTATAGCTTTCTTTAGTGACAGATCAGACCGTTGTAATAATCTTTGATGTTTGGCGAGCTACTCTAACACATATTCGCTGTAAATTTATCACTGACCAATGACTATTAATTCAATGAAATCGCATTTTAAACTGAAATTTTCTAGACTCGTAATAAAGTTGGTTATATTTTCGTGTTTGCTTTGTTTTCTCATAAAAAATACATGTCAGGCCATAGTTAAATTTTTCCTCGGTTTGAAATACTTGTTACATTTTACAAAATTGCTATTTCTCTCTATTTACACTTCTTATACATAACCAGTGGCTAATACTCCTTATATATATCCAGAGGCTAATAAATATAGTTCAAAATATGGTTGCCATTTTTTCCGCGTTAAATTGTTATTTATTTCGTTGTTTAGAAAAACCTTCGGTAGGTAAAATGTTTGAATTTTTATCTGCCGTTTTAAAACTTTTGACAGGAAACACGAATTGACGAAAAATTTTTACCTATTTAAAGTTTTAAGAAGTGATATACCACGTTTATGTTTAAAGCAAGCACTTCTAAAACCATGTATTATTGTTATAGTTGTTTTTTAGGCTTTGTTTATACACCTATAAACTATTTACGTATTAATTATTGTCACTGAGTTAACTGACTTGCTCACACGCAGTCTTAAAGCGTACTGTTATGAAAGATATAAGATAAGATCATAAAGATACACACAATATATATGCAATATTAGTTTTTATGCAAAAACAACACACGAAGCTACTGAAAACACGAAATTGTTAACAAAACTTTTTGATTTTGACAACTAACAGGTGCGCGTACTTTTCCTACAGATAATAATTTATTGATTTTTAGTAGGGATACTAAACTTATAATAAATTAATAAAGAGATTAAAAATATAGGATAAATCATAAGCAAAAGTGTAAATTACATGTAATATTTAATCTCTTTTCAGTTTGACCATAACCATTTTTTAATAAATGTTCTACGTGTATCTTTAAATTGACATAACTTTATTATTTATGAACCGATTGAAATAAAACAAACACTAAATGTTAAGTGAAGTTAGCCACAATACATTAGTGAAAACCGCACTCAAATCCGTTAAGCCGTTTTTAAGATTAGCGTGCACAAACGCACAGACAAACAGACAAACAGACAAACAGACAAACAGACAAACAGACAAAAAATTTATTAATCATTGTTTTGGGTTCTATTGTGTTTATAAAGACCCCCGATAAAAGTTTTACTCATTTATCTTCCATGTACAGACATCGACCAGTTACAGATTTATTATATGTATAGATTACGGCTCTAATATAACAAGTAAGCAAAAATAATTACAAAAATTATTAAAAAAAAAGATAATAAAACATAACATAAATT
Source organism: Nymphalis polychloros (assembly GCA_905220585.2). Classification (NCBI taxonomy): domain Eukaryota; kingdom Metazoa; phylum Arthropoda; class Insecta; order Lepidoptera; family Nymphalidae; genus Nymphalis; species Nymphalis polychloros. The sequence goes on from HG992253.1 coordinate 3,727,604, forward strand.
GTTCAACATCTATTATTTTAAAATGTTACTATTTGTAAAGAAATAACTACCTGTGTTTAGTAAAAATCTTTAATCTTAAAGACGATAAAGTATAGGTTTGAATAAAAGAGTCGAGACGGTGTGAGAAAAAACGCCGCTAAAAGCTTATCCGCAGGGATTATCACAGCCTATTCTGTTTCGTATCTACATAACGTCTGCGAAATTGTGATAACGCTAAAAACACCCGAAAGGATGACGCATGAGGCGTTAGTAAATATTGTGTCGAAACTATTATATTTCGGCGAAGCTAATGAATGCACAGATAAGGAGTATCTGAATGTATTTTTGAGGCCACCTAATGTTTAAAATTTTTTTAATTTTGTATTGCGTGCTGAGGACCGTGATGGCTAGTGAGCATGAATCTTGCGTGAAACCTACGATTGCGGGTTCAAGCCCGAGTAAGCACTACTGAATTTAATGTTTATAATTCATCTCGTGCTCAGCGATGAAAGAAAACATCGTGAGGAAGCTTTTATTTATCTAATCTTTTTAAACCGATATTTGGTAACTAGCAAAATAACTGGCAAGTCATAATTACGGGTAAAAATATCTAAGTTATTAAAATGAATAAATAGACATTTTGTAATTGTCAACATGTTACTAGTTAGCTAATGAAGGGTTGCCGAGAACAATTGCTATTTGTGAGGATTAAACTAATCTGTGGATTAGTGCTTAAACAAAGCCTGATACTGTTAAAATATGTATATGTATGTTGGGTTAAAAGCTATTTATGCTTAACTATTTTCCGATATGAGGGCTGGGGATGTACCGTATGTCCTTTTTACCTGAACTTTCATGATGATCGGTTAAGTAGTTAAGATGTGAAAGCTTGACGGTGAAAGAATTTTTAAAATCTGTTTAGTGGTTTAGGCGCGAAAGCGTAACAAACAAAAACACTCACATTCACGTTTATAACATTAGTTAGGATTAGAATGATGGCGATATAACAAGATAAATATAATATAGCGTAATAGACACACAGAAATACAATGTATTTTTTTTAAACAGATTGCAAAATACCTATTTATTTATCACCATCAAAATAAGATGTGGTTGGAAAGTTAAACGAGCTTAAGGCCAATTCGGCTGCGGTAGAGTGCGAACACAACTTCAAGCCACCCGCTTGCGGTCGGAACGAGAAATATTTTTGCTGTTTTAGTTTCAAGTAAAAATTCGCGTTCATTCTTTTTAGGTTATCAACATTTCAAATAAATATCCAATTATAATTGAACTTTTTTATACAATATTTAAATTTGTTTTCATTGCTCATATTTTTAAAAGTATCTTATTTTAATAAGTTAGTTTTATTTAAAAATACGCAATGGATGTTAAATGAGTAAAAGAGAAGACTGAAATTCTGTTAACACGCAATTAATACTCTTTTTGTTAATTTTCGTCGCGTTCAACCAGAACGCCCAAATCGATAGCTTCGAATTAATTGTATCCAATCACGGAATTAAGACAAATGGCAGTATTTATGCGCGATTTGCTTAAATTAACCTGGATCATTATACAATTGATTATAAACACACGGCCAAGCTATGGACTTGTATATCTGTTGGTTTGCTTATATTATGTAAATATTCATAATACAATCAGACACACTTATACAAATCGTTTAAGAAAGCTACTTAACGGGGACGATGTCGTAAATTGAGATTCATTTCAGGTATTCTCAATAGAAATTTTGATGAACCGAGAAAAACATGGCTGCGTTAATAAGGAGCTCCAGTTTTATCTACGAAACGATCTCTGCTTAAATAAAAGTTTTAACCATATTTCCGTAATAGAATATAATGTAAAATCTAAAGCTAAAATACAACAATCTAACATAGATACTGATAACAAAACTTTTAAGGTAAAGATAACACGTTCAGTTCCTACAACACAACTTCTTGGTATTGTTGGTTGGTTAATCTTTCTCAGATTATGACTGTGCCACGATCTTACGTCCGTTATTATTATTCATTTAACGATGTTCGATAACAAAATATATATAATATAATACAATATTAAATTATTTTCCAATTACGATTAAGAACAATATAGTATCAACGCAACATAATTATGAAAAAGGATTCTTGTTAAGTTTAACATGAACTAGTAACAAAATAACAGAAGGGTATTAATTCCTTATTCCATATTTAATTACTTAATGAGGCGTGTCGTTCAAATTATAGAATAATTAAATATAATCTGTATGTTTTGAATTGTAACTGTATTTTATATGTATTGTAAAATAATAACGATAATTTAATAATCGTTGACAAATAATATTTTAACGTTATAGAAAAACACTTTTTGAATATTTATATTCGTAGATAAAGTATAATAGTTTATTCAAAATGCTTTTACACAAACAACGTAGTGAGTTGTCAATAAATTGTCAAGTTGTTGTTGACGATTTAATATATGACGTATACGAGGCAAATTGTCAATTTGTTCAATTCTAAAATAAGCTCTATGTACGAGATATAAAGGATAGAGTCGTATCAATCATTCTCAATTCAAAGTGTGAATAAGTAAGTGAACGTAGAAGACACGACTTTTCCATTTTTCTCCGACTGCGTACAGTCCCAGTTTACGGAATCGAAAAACATTAGGAAGCAACAGAACATTCGAATTTAAAATTTTATTTGTGACGAAAGTTTGACTTTGAACACGGCGTCTGTGAAATTCAAGCGTTTTATGACTTTTACGATCGCATAAACGTGATTTATGTAAATAACACGTCAGGCTCTCAAGTCTTTTGAATTGTATAATTGAGTTTAAAATTGATAACGTTGAAATTCATGACGTAATTTGCATAATGTTTCATCAATAACCAAATAATCACTGTGTTCACTTATTCCATGTTTGAAAGAGTACAATGTTTATTTGTAGTGATGTGTTTTGAACGTTGTTAAAGCAAAATAAATGTTCTATTTTCTTGTCAATGTCAAGAAAAAACACAAAACGAATGAAGTGGAATGAGTGATGTTTAAATAAATATTGTATGGTACACGTTTCTAAGCTTTAGAAGACAATTGAAACGCCGTTTATTAAAAAGGATTTAACTTTGTTGCGTAGTATAAAATTATTCTTGAAAGTTATTTATAATATAAGATATTCTTTTCGCGTTACTTGTAGAATCTTGCTTAATATATTTGAGAAGGCTCAATAAGTATTAATTATAATAATATATGAATTTTGGTTTATAGTAACGATTCAGTACGACTAAAAAGCAAAGCGTAATCCTATAAATATTATTATTAAAGTGCTTATATTTGTTTTTAAAAACGTACACTGTAAATTGTAAAGCCTTTCAAAGCTTATATAAAATTTACATAGAAAGTGACGACATCTATGGAAGCATTTTTTCATTTTCATTTAATTACTCATATATACATTTGAATATAATTAATTTGTATTTATTATATTTTAACGTAAATATAGACTAATAACATCTATTTTTTTAATAAGTAAGATTTCAACTATAAGTTGCATAACATTATTCGGTTCATAGGCTATGAATATAGGCGTTGTAGCGAATAAGCAATACAAGTTCTCAATATATTTTATTAAATTTCATTATTTGACACATATGTATTGCAAATTTAAATAATAAAAAGTAATATATTTTTTATTAATTTGAAACTGAATTTATCTGAATTCACAATTTTATATAACTCTAAGTTTTAATTTCAAAATAATACATTGATACTTATCTTAATATAAAATCGGAAGCTTGAAAATTTATATTATTAAATTATGTTCAACTGTAATATATAATTTATATTTGCTACTTCTCACTAGATGGCTCTACGCGTTCTTAAAGTAGCTGAGAGCTTACTAGGGGTGCGGGGGGAGTGGGGTTACTTGCGCGTCCCCACTGCCACTTCCACGAGTCAAACTCAACGCTTGACAGTCACAACGAAACCGCGCCGCGGAGAGGATGTGCTACAACTCGCGCATTTCTCTCACACACGCAATAAATTCTTAATAACAGAAAACTGTCAAACTATCAACCCATATACGAGTGCTACATTCGAGTTCAATAGTATTTATCAAGAACTTTTCGTGAAATCTAAAAAGGATTTTTGTGAAGTGAAATGCTTTCAGGTTTTTCTTTAACGCTAAACTGTACTTTGTTTCGGAAATGGTGATATCGACCCACGGGGAGTGTTTATGAGACGTTCTATAGTGGAATGAAATATCTGTGATAATGTTTGCTATAACGGCTGTGTTCTGTGCGCTCGTGCACGTAGGGTGGACAGTGCCCTACGGCTCCGACAAGTGCATTCGAGTTACCGATAGGGACTCTGAAAGTAACGTTATCTGTAAAATTCGCACATTAGATGGAGATGGAAGCAATATATCATCAGTACATTCCGAGACAAATCGCCTATCTATCGAATGCAATCACCTTCTGTTATTTGAAAGTTCACTTCGGGCGCATTATTTCAGGCCCGTCGTGAGTCTCACCGATCTTTCTATAATCAACTGCAAACTACTAAGTGTGCCGGATAATACTTTTCAAGATCTGAATAAATTAAGGCGACTAAAACTTCGCTCAAAGAACTCTGAGTGGAGTCCTACCAAGAACTTGGAATTAACTTTGAAGTCTTTCAATGGATTATCGGAACTGCAGTCGTTAGATCTCGCTCAAAATAACATCAAGTTTGTTCCTTCCGGAGTATTTTGCTCTCTGGAAAACTTAAATACATTAAATTTAACACGCAATAGAATACGAACCGTCGGTCAGATTGGTTTTGGCTCTGGATGTGGTTCCGGTCTTCACACTCTCGACTTGAGTTACAATGAAATCAAAACATTATCTGAAGATTCTGAATTATTAAAATTAAGAAGTTTGCAGCAATTGTATTTGCAACATAATAATATTACTGACATATCAAGTGAAGCTTTTAACGGACTTGTTTCATTAAGAGTTCTAAACATATCACACAACCGTTTACATACATTACCAGAAGGCATTTTTGCTTATTCTAGAGAGTTAAGGGAAGTTTATCTAAACGATAACTCTCTTTTTGAACTCGCCAGAGGAATATTTCATCGACTGGAACAGTTGATTGTTTTGGATTTATCGAGTAATCAACTTGCGAGTAACCATGTTGATCACGGGACTTTTCTTGGATTAATAAGATTAATTGTCTTAAATTTATCGAACAATGCATTGACAAGAATAGACGGAAAAACATTTAAAGATTTATTTGTTTTACAAATATTAAACTTAAAGAATAACTCGATTGGATATATAGAAGAGAATGCTTTCTTGCCATTATATAATCTTCATACACTTAACTTGGCTGAAAATCGACTTCATACAATAGATGAAAATTTATTTAATGGATTATTTGTACTTAGCAAATTAACACTCAATAATAATTTGCTTGTTAATATTGATCGAAAAGCGTTTAAAAATTGCTCTGATCTTAAGGAGTTAGATTTGAGTTCAAATCAATTATTAGAAGTTCCTGACGCTTTATGGGAGTTGCCGTTCTTGAAAACTCTTGATTTAGGAGAGAACCAAATATCCGATTTTAGAAATGGTTCCTTTAAAAACCTTAACCAATTAACAGGATTGAGATTAATTGACAATCAAATCGGAAATTTGAGTGTTGGGATGTTTTGGGATCTGCCAAACTTACAAGTTTTAAATATAGCTAAGAACAAGATTCAATCTATAGAAAGAGGTACCTTCACACGAAATACGCAGCTGGAGGCAATAAGATTGGATGGAAATTTCTTGTCGGATATCAACGGTGTATTTTCAACGCTATCAAGTCTTTTGTGGCTCAATCTGTCAGAAAATCATCTAGTGTGGTTTGATTACGCGTTTGTGCCTAGTAATTTAAAGTGGTTGGACGTGCACGGTAATTTTATTGAACACTTAGGTAACTATTACAAGTTACAGGATGAAATTCGTATAAAAACATTGGATGTTAGCCATAATAGAATAGTGGAAATATCATCTATGGCCATACCTAATAGTGTAGAACTGTTGTTTATAAATAATAACTTTTTAAATAATATTCATGTGAATACGTTCTTCGATAAAAAGAATTTGACGCGTGTGGACATGTATGCAAATGAAATTGTGCGCTTAGAACTAAATAGTTTACGTTTATCGACTGTGCCAGTAAACAAAACTTTACCTGAGTTTTATATCGGCGGTAATCCATTTCAGTGTGACTGTACTATGGAATGGTTGCCTATTATAAACAATATGACTGCTATGAGGCAGTACCCGCGTGTGATGGACTTAGAAAATGTTTTGTGTAAAATGACGAATACTCGTAGTGGAACTCATGTGCCCTTAACTAACCTTAAAACATCGGACTTTCTGTGTGAGTATGAAACTCATTGTTTTGCTATCTGTCACTGTTGCGATTACGACGCGTGTGACTGTGAAATGACTTGTCCACAAAATTGTACCTGCTACCACGACCCGTTATGGAACACTAACGTTGTTGATTGTTCCGGGCAATCTTCCGTGGAAATACCACACAAGATACCCATGGACGCAACCGAAGTATTTTTAGACGGAAATAATATAAGAGAGTTACAAGACCACGTTTTCATCGGACGACAAAAGATGCGGTCTCTTTATGTGAATAATAGCAATGTAGATAGTATACAAAATAGAACATTTGCTGGCTTAAATGCTTTACAAATACTACATTTGGGTAACAATAAACTAAAAGAATTAAAAGGATTCGAATTTCATCAACTAAGTAGTTTAAAAGAATTATTTTTACAAAACAACTTAATAAGCCATATCGCAAACATATCATTTTTATCGCTTAAGTCATTAGAAAGTTTACGTCTAGATGGAAATAGACTAGTTGATTTTGGTGTGTGGAGTTTCAATCATAATCCAAATTTAAAAGCTGTATCCCTCGGTAACAATTTGTGGTCATGCAAATGTCGTTATCTACAAGAGTTAACTTCATATTTGGCTGAGAATGCACAAAAAATTATTGACATAACTGACGTATGGTGTTGGAATGGGGATGCGAAGCCGCCACAGAAAAAAGAGCTCAATTTAAATGGAACTGCCTGCAGCGATTATTATGCCGATAATTCAGTCATCGGAAACATGTTGGTGTCGAACTACGTTCCCATGATGGTCTCGACTCTTACCGGCTTTATGTTAATTTTATTGGTTTTGGTCTTACTATTTCTTTTTAGAGACTCGTTGCGTGTATGGCTTTATACTAACTGTGGCATCCGAGTCTTTTCGTTTTCTGGTACATTCGAGGAAAATGAAAAATTATATGACGCATATGTTTGCTATAGTCCTAAGGATGAAGAATTCGTCATACAGTCTTTGGCTACGGAATTAGAAAATGGTAATCCATCTTACCACCTCTGTCTTCACTACAGAGATATTCCTCATCACGGTGCTCAGTATATGCAATGTGCACCACCAGTAGTTGAGGCAGCAGAAGCATCAAAAAGAATAGTGCTGGTGCTGACGAGAAATTTTATGCAAACAGAATGGTCGCGATATGAATTCCGACAAGGATTGCATGAGGCATTAAAAGGATGCATTTATAAATTAGTTTTAATAGAAGAATGCTCGGTTGTAAGGGACGCTATGTGTGATCCAGATTTGCGACCGTATCTCAAGACTAGTTCTCGTTTGAGATGGGGTGAAAAAAGATTTTGGGAACGCCTGAGGTATATGATGCCCGATACGTCGCATTCAAGTCACAAAACGCGATCACACAATAACTATAGAAAGAATATAAACACTTATACGTTAGATTCTTCTGTACCTAATGGAGGAAATCGTACGTTGAATTATCCTGACAAATCGCCAGTGTTAGGAAATACTGGACAGGGAGCTAGCGCGCCTCCCGATTATAATACAGAGGTACGACAGTCTCCATCAGCTGTAAGACAAACACAAGGAGTCGCTTACGGTCCAGATGGGAGACCTATATCAGATCATATATATTCATCGATTGATTCTGACTACTCATCCTTAGAACAAGGTATGGCGCCAGGCAGACGACGAGAGTTGCGGCAGTGGCCACCTCCACCACCTCTGGTAGACACGGGCAATGCCGTGCAAGCTTACCTAGTCTAGACGGGCCGTAGCCCACTTCCAGTCACATTGTATATACTTAGATGTTAGTATTAGTACGCTGTAAATATTGTAATTATTCGTCTTAAGTGCTATACCAAAATTTATGTAAGTGAACTTACTATTGCCTGTTTGTTATCCTGTGTATAGTTTCGTATTAAAATTTTAAAGACTGCTGTAGCAAATAAATATTGTAAATAGCAAAAACAAGTGATCAAACTATATGAATATCATTAATATGGCGTTATTTATACACTATAAAAATAAAGTGATGAAGATTTATAATACAAGTCTTTTATTAAATACCTTTTTGTAATTATAATAACTTGATACATTTGAATACATAATTATAGATTTTAATAACAATATCAGATTGGAAATATAAATATATTGAACTTTTCTTATAGATTTCGATTAGTAATCAAAAAAATTTAACTCTAAGAAATAAAATAATAGACAAATTTGCTCTTCATTAATAGAGTTAAATTATAAAAACTTGCTCTCTAGTTATTAATTTTATTAAGATCAGTTATTTTTATCACTATACGGAAAAATCGTAACTCAAAAAAATAACAATACTATACCATAATTATAAAAATATTTATTTATTTATATATTATTTATTGTACACCACAAATATTCTATATTATACACAAAATGCTCATCTAAATTATTACATAGGTAATATTTTTTAACTTAAAATCTATAAAACTAATTCAATATTATACATCAGTGTATATCTATTGTCACAATATTAACAATAAACTATTGCCCACATTTTTTGATACAGTTATCCAATTTTGCTCATCTGTCTTACTTAGAACAATAAAATTTTTGAAACATAATAACTCGCACAATTGTTAGCCATCTTTGTAGCCTCAGCTTTATATAGTTTAATAATGTCATTACAGTAGTTTAATTATTTTCCAATCAAAGCAATTGAAAGTAACGTAATTAACCAATTATGTCCACCTAACTTAAGGTTTCGAAGATAATTACGAGTAATAACAATTGCTTCATTTGTTTGGAATTCATTTAAATTAAACAGTATGTAAAGGGGTAATTAATCGATACGGTCGATTAACTTTACTTTTAATTAGATTTTGTTTTTAATTGAAGAAATTGTATAAAAATCTTTGATAAAATTAAAATACCAAAATTTTACCCGTGTTTTTTTCAACGATAAATTACATATTATTATAAGACATTTTTTTTTAAATAAAAAATAAATATATACGTTATTTGTATTAAGCAGCAAAAATACCCGGTAATATAGACTAAAAATATACAAATTAAAACCAATCTAATCCAAAAAGAATACTTCAACATAACGAAAAGATTACACTCAATAGATTTTTTTTCTAATGTCCGTAAACCGGACGCCGTATCCGCCGCGGCACGTGATTTGAGTTAGCTAGCCGGTCCGGCTTTGTACAAACTTACTCGCTTGAATACTAACGTAAAACAAACGAATTCACTCGATTTTGCTCTTTATATAACTTAAAAATGATTCTTCGGTGGTATGTTTTGAATGATAAATTCATCTATAATAATATTATAAATATAAAGTACCTATGCTTTCTTATTTCTTCATGATATGACTATTGAACTGGTTGAATTAATAAGTATAATTATTTATACGCTACTTCTTACGACTTTGCTTGTATGAAGCAGTTTTAACTTATCTATACTATAGAACATACAAAATCAATGTTCCATCAAAATTATTCATTTATCACATTACAATTTATTGGTACATGTGTTTGGGTATTTTTTAATAACTAAGACGAAGCTTCCATTTATAAGGTTTATTTAAAGCAAATAATTATCATTAATAGAATAAACAGAGATCTTAAATAAGTGAGTGCAACTCATAATTGATTATGTAAATAAGCCTCAACTAGAGTTTCCTTACCTTAGTGTTTTGCTAAATTATAAAATAACATATTTGTTTGTTTTAGCGTTCGTTAATAACTTACAGCATTGATGTAATATAATGAATTACTTGTACGAGTAAGAGTTTTTATGATATAGGAGTTTTAGTTGTAACACATTCTAAGTTAATTATTACAGTGATATTTGCTTCACACGAAAGTGTATGAGTACAAAAACAGTTCGATACACGGTAATATTCATAATAATATGAACTCGAATTTTAATAAGAATAAACAAAAACTATCTCAAAAAATAGAGATTAAGTTAGTTACCGTTAGTAATTTTTTGTCACCTTCTTTTGTTATTAAAAGATTGATATTTTTTGAAAAAAAAAAAAAAATTGACGAACGGATTTATTGTTGTTGTTCAGTAAAACAAACAGTCAAACCTTACCTCTTTCCTCATATACATATGCATGTCATGTTGTGACTGACAACGAAGTCATGTCGGTAGTTATGGCCGTGATTTGCAATTTGATTGTATATTATTAGTTGACACATGTATACAACAACCGTTATTTGCTATTCAAAATGACGATTAAGCTTTCCTTCTCATAGCCAGGATTAGTAGAGTAGGAAGTCGATTGTTACGTAACGTTAAATTATTTTCATTTTAATTGATTTTAAAGTCAACATCGGTGCGTTACATATTGTACTTATTCTAATTTTGAATATATATTTTTTTTTTAGTCTCTGTCTTTTGTAAATAACTAGTTTAAATGCTTTCATATAAAATTTTGTACAATATTCGGAGAGTCAATAAAAAGAAACTGAATAACAAATACAGAAATAGATCACAAAAAAATGTACATTTAAGAACAAACAAGTGTTACAAAATCAATGAAAAGGTTCATTCAAACAAGCTTATTATGAATGTAACTTAAGACTTAAGTGTAGTCACTTATTGAACACGTGTATCTGCATTTTTTAATATAGCATACACATGGCACATAAATACTTTTAACATATTGTTAGTTATTGAATTGCGGAAAGGCTTTGAACAAGTCCTACTAATTAGGTACCATTCATTCATGAGCCAGTGTAACTACAGTCACGGGACGTAACATCTTCGTTCCCAGGGTAGGTGGCGCATTGATGTAAGGTATGGTTAATATGGGCGGTGGTAACCACTAACCTACCTACCTACCTACTAACACGTGACTCCACTTCGAATACTAGAAGACTATTTCAACCTCCAACCTATATAAACAACAATCACACTTCATTGATAATGTATCAGATACAGTTGCGTCTGCGTGGCATCTAGTGCAAGGATTAACAATCAAGTTTATTCGTCTAGAACCATTACTTATATTGTTTTTGAATAAAATATTTTCTTATATGTATATATCCAGCTCCCGTCGTAATAACGATGTAATGATTTTAAGTATATTTAAAACTTTCACAAAAACAGTTTTCTAGTTTTTACGCGATGATTAAGCAAACAGAAAACATACACTTAGACAGTAAAGATAAATGTAATACTATTAATAAGACGTATATTTTTTATGTTTACATAAAATTAAGTCACTTTTATGTGTCAATAATTAAATTATATAATATTATCAATTTTAATTAAGTATCTTTAAAACTGGTTTATTTTTATTAAATTAGTATTTAAATTGGATTATATACTCATTCATATTTTAAGGCTATGTAATTTAAAACATAAATAAAGTACTTTGGAATGAACGTTACATAAAACGTTGGCCTATAAAGTACCAATAACAAATCTTAGCATGTTTGTAAACACTTCAAAGCGATTTACTCGTTTGCGCCTATACAGGTTGGATGGCAATAACCATGAATTAAAATGGCGTTTGGTAATAAAATAGGTTTATTTTGCCGGTCATTAATATATTCTGTGACAGAACAATTTCAAATGTTTGTTTTGTATTACCAACGCCAACGCCAACATGCAAATGTAAACATACATCTATGTTATGACAATGAATTCTGTGTTTATTTTATGTTCAAAATATATCCAAAAACATATTAATTAATTCTTTATTATTACCTACTTATTTATTATTCTATGAATTGTTTTAAGAAATTAATATATTTTTTTTAATTTAAGCGTTAAATTGCGTAACTAAGTACTCCGAATATAAATTGATGAATGAGTTTCGATTTTTTATGTTAAATTAAAGTTAAATATTATCATGAACTGATATGCAAACACAAACTGTAATACATTTCATGATTACAATTATATTCATATTTCATATTTTTAAGCGATGATTAACATTTCTTACAATGCCAGTGTCTAAGGGCGTTGGTGTCCACTTACCATCAGGTGGCCCATATGCAAGTCAGATTTCCTAAGGCATAAAAAAAAAAACATTTTAGAATTAAACAAAATTGTTATTAGACATATTAAGGTATTTTCGATATTCTGGGTATAGTTTAATGAGCTCAAATTAACCAAATGGTGTTTTCACGGTATTAGCTTTTTGGAATAGGATCATTGTTTAATTTACATTTTATATTTAATTTCGTGAGTATTCTTTGTAAAATAAATCGAGATGTTCATATATTAAAAAAAAAAATCAATAACCAATTATGTATGTGTACAAAAATGTTGTAAGCTTTTTTAATTTCTCGCAGCAAGAGAGACTGGAAATAAGTCTTCTATCGAAAGAGGTAATAATCGCTTGTATACGGCTGAAAATAATCACTGTAAGAAATATAAAGTATTACTTTAAATGTATATAAAAAATTATATTTGGTGTTCCTGTATGTGTGTTTGTAAGGGTACTTAAGTATGTATATTTCAATTTATATGACTTTGGAATCCGCAAAAACTAAATCCACTTTCATTCATATAAATGTGCAATAATCCTTATCACTAAAAGTATTACATTTATAATTATTATATATACATGATTATAATTTTCAAAAATTGTTGTAACTTCAACAATTGTAAACGGGTTAAAGTGTAAAATATAAGATAATATTAGGTTCGGCATAATTGTTCCATAAAAAAAAAAACATTACATTCCGCAGGCCATCAAAATCGTATTTAGCGCGCAAATTGCTCAAACTTTCTATATAGCGGTTATCTAAATTTATAACAAATTATCAAAACACGCATGAGTTGATAAATGATTGTGCCTAATATGCTTTCACTTGTTCTTAATATCACGCGTTTTACACTTTCATTAAATTTATTGCATTTCACACTTTAACAAAAATGGCGGCATTTAAATTGTTTCAATATATTTTGGAAATGATGATGATATCTTCATGACCGATTTCAGTCTCTGCGGCCTTCTCAATAAAGACTAATTAGCAACGCAGGACTTATTATAAGTGTCTGCGCAAACACAAATATACTTTCTACTCTCTTACTCACATAATCCAATGGGACGGTAAATTTGACACGACTGGAAAGAGTTCAAAATCCCCAATAACTTTGTATTTGATCGAACCGGGCTTAAACCAAGGACCTCGAAGTCTGCAGCCTTATACGCTTGCCACTAGAGCAATAAACAATCGTTAAGACAGTTAAGTTCCAAAAGTAAAATTGGATACTTTTGTGTTAGTCAAGTACATTAATGACAAAAGTTTCTGTAACTACCTTATATTGTAAGCACTTGTCGAGTATCGTGTTTCCGTTTAAAGCGGTAAACATCAAACGAATACGCTTGTGGTTCTCTGTGCATTTACTTGGTTAGACTTACATTGATACTTTATGGACACAATGATTGAATAATTTTATAAAGAAATGCCAACAGTTACAAATACGAAAATTGCCAACCATTGTCGTGGAACGTACGCTTTTAATCAGTAATACGTGCTTTCTGTATGAGGGCACTTCGTATCTTACTCATGAAATATTGAAAAGTCACATTATGGGACTATGCTTTTTTGATGCTAAGCACATTGCTCCCTTAATTTTGATATAAAAATAACATAAATAATTTTTAATAACAAATTAACACTTTAATATAAAAATAACAATTGTTATCGTTAAATTTATATCCCACTATCAAGCTAAAGCCTACTACTCCTTCTTCTTGAGAAACGTTTGGAGCTAATTCAACCACGCTGTTACAATCTCAATTGGTGACACAAGCACATCTGATTTCTCCCAACGTTTTTCAATTATAAACACATATTAAGCATATAAAAAATCTCCGTGTTTGAACCCGATACTTTTGGAGAAGATTCACTTGAACTAGCCACTGAGCCATATCGGTTGCTAAGCCTGAAGTGATAATTGCAACGTATCGTATTGTGTTAACTTGATACTATGATGTCTTTGTTTTGGAGCTCACGTTCTAATAAAATCAATTATCTGCTTGTAATCAAACCTGAATAATATCTTGGAGCAAGCGAATTTCATAATAGAGCTTGTAATTGGTTGCATTACAATAATGTTTAATTGTAACTGCAATTGTTTCATTTATATATATATCGGCGAATATAATTAATTATTAGTAAAATAAAAGCTTTTACTTTCATGTTAAAAGTAATGTAATATGTCTTGAATTATTGATAATTCGGTAGAATAATTCCGTAAGTGCATATCTGTTTTTTAAATACGTATGTTAGTTCTATAATATGATTGTTAGAGTAAAAAACATAAATAATCATTTATATTTTAATTTAAATAAAGATTATATTGAAACGTGGTATTAAATGACAAAATAGTGAACGCCTTAAATTTTAGGATTTTACTTTTTCTTTTTAATGTAGAAAAATTTCGTCATCTTAAATTAATCGAAAACGTACACTTTCTTCCTTCATAAAACTTAATCTGAAAAAATGTCTTATTTAATATATATAGTCGAATTTTTATTGAAATAGGTTATTTTTAAAACGATTTTTAACTAAATTTAGAAAGCAAGACATTTTGATTCTAAAAAAAGTCGTCACGGACTACGGTTCATTAAGAATCGGTCGGTGCGCGCAAAACGGCCAGTATTGATATTGGGCAATGGAACGAAACGACTGAACTATTGTATATTTAAAAAAAAGTCAACAGTAAAAACTTAAAAGTATTAAGAACGTATCTTTCTTACACTTATTGTTATTAAACTTCAAAGTTCATGATCTGGAATAGCTTAATTGAAATATTATTATTTAGGTTAATATAGTTAATGTAGTGTTTTCTCGTATATTGTCACGGATTTTGGAAATTAATAATTTGATTATAATTTATCTGCTCTTAAAAAAATATAACAATAACTTTATTTATTATAAAAAAAAAGTATTTGTTAGATTTTTAATTGTATAAAATGAATTATTAATTTTCCCTCAATTGTGCTTTAATAATTATATTAAAAACCAACTATGTTTTATTGTATATATATTTACAATCACATCAAAGGTAGAAAACTTTTGACGTCTAAAGTTAAAAGGCCTTGATGGTTAACCGTCGGCATGCTTTGTAATGTGATAATATTTGTAATTCACAAAACATAATTACATACATATAATTTAGCTTTGCTTCTTTATTTTGCTAACCTATAAAGCTTTATTGTAAGAATGAAGATGTGGATGTATAGTTCTTAAAGAGCTTAAACCTTGTATAACAATACCGATGTGTGCATAAACTTCTACACACAAATTTATATAAATAAATAAATTTATTATTTAATATTTATGTATACTAATATGTACTTTTATTGTAAATGTGTACTAATTGTTGTAAAATTAAATACGGATCAAAAATTTAATGAAAAATAATAAAAAAAAAAAACAAAACACCGCAGCAGGGCACGCCAATATCTTTGGAGAAATAATTGTAATCATCATATAAAAAATCACTGTTATACTGAAGTATGGTAAAAAAGTGAAATACCAAAATGAATATTAATAATTAATAAAACGAAACAAAAAAAAAAAAAAATCGTTTCAATTCAATTTACCCATAACTTTGTTCAATTAAGATCGGTGCTCATCTCGATCCATACAAAAGAGCTAATGAAGTATGAACTCATTTCATTTACAATCGGTTTAACACACTACATGTACACTAAATCAACATCAGTACATACCAATCCATCTTTTTGCCACGTCAACGACTAACTAAAACAATTGACCATAAAATCCATCGTACGTGTCCCTCAAAGAAGAGAAAGCCGAGTTCATTCTAATGTCTCGTTTCTTGGAATATTACGTCTTATTTAAGATACTACAAAAAAGAAAATAGCTCGACGTAAAAGCATAAGGCAAAATGGCCCATAAAGACTCGCTCGTCTGATCTAAAGACACAAAAGTCATATAGCTACCGGGGGTTAAAATATTTGGGATGTTGTAAAACGCTTCGAGTTTATTGCGACATTGTAACGCATTTTTTCTCATCCGCTGAGTTTTGACAGCGGGACAATGGTAATTCGAGCTTCTGTTTCATAATAATGAGCGAAGGGACAGTAGCCTGCAATGTTTTCAAAGATCTTATTGTAATTTTATACTTGTTTTGCATTACGGGTCCTTTGACGTCTTAAGTTTAGAGGCGCTGCAATTAAGAGCTTAACAGAAAATGGAAATTCATTTGTTTCTCTTTTTAAAAATGTGTACCATTTTTTTTATTCAATTCAAGGATTATAACACAATTATCAAATGTACAAACGAGAGAGGTTGTCTAAAGTATGATTAAAAATCTATTAATTTTAATTTCCTGTCACATTTTAAGAGTCATTCTGACGAGAGAGTTTGTCAAAAATGTATACGAATGTTGAATTTCTTTATTTAAAATTAAAAATTAAATATGCTACCACCGTCTTTATTTACGTTGGCAAACGTATTTTTAAATATGCATACGCCGTATGAACATGAAAGATAGTGCCGACGAATACGCAACAAAAAACCGGCGAAGGGTTTGTATTAATCGTTTTTTTATTTTTTTTTATAAAACCGTCGGCACATTACACATGCGAGATCGACAGACCAGAACCGATTCTACTCGCGTGCAGACGAACATTCGAAAAGCAAGTTTTATGATGCAGTAGCGAACTTCGTGACGTCCTGTGATGCCGATTCGTCCCTACTCTCCTAAAGCGTTAGCTGTCGCCATCAAATAAAACGTAATCAACCATTGTCTGGTTTCCCCTATTGTCCCCACACGTATGTGCACTATGACTACACCATTAAAACAGGCGAAGAACTTATCTTCAGACACATGTTTGAGTCTATTCATAGCTAGTTTATTTGAAAAGTTGGCGGCGATTGTGTCCCAGATCTGTCGTAAATCATTGAAGCACTGTTGCTTGCTACCGAAGTTGGGCCGTTTGTTTTATGATTCTTTTGTTTAAAACTTTTATTGGCTCGGCCGTTCCTAAAACTAATTTATTCAGGGGCCAAAAGGCCTTGGAACTTGCGTCTACTTACTAGAGGACGTCCCATTTTAGTGTTCAATTTACTTCTCGTTTTACGATATTTTCCGTTTTCTAAGTAAACTGCTTTCTGATTGTTTACCGATAGCTTAAATAGGCTAGCTTAAGCGGATCTTGTATATTAAAAGATTGTAAATTTTGTGAATTTGATGGAATAAAAACTATACAAATAGTAAAAGTTTAAAATTTACGATAAAGGATTACGTTTATTTATCAGATTATAATAATTGGAAAACCTTAAAGAACAAAAACGCCTTGAAATTAAATACGGATAACAAAATCCACTAATCTATGTATAATGTCATATTAACAAAACGATATAATTTATAACCTTTCACCCGAGTCACCACCTTTCACAAAAGTTCTCATATATTTAAGTACCTTCTTCATTAATATAATAGTAGTGACGTTGATATTAAAATTATTAATGTTTTTCTGCGCAATGAAGGTCGCCCAACTTTCTTCGTAATATTAAATGGCTATTAGTGTTATTAAGGCAAATTACCTTTGGAAAGGCGAAGCAATCAATATGTGTAATATGTTACTGATGACCGGGAACCGACGGCTACTAGAAATGATTGAGGCTTCCGTTCAGCCGATTAGCGATGATTTAGTGCGTTAAGTTCCTCAGGATTCTCAACACGTTTGTTGTGTTTTATTGAATGAGATTTATTTTTAGAGATATTTATTTTATTAATATGCTATAACGAATGGCTATTGCTGAAACATTTCGCTAACATTTTGTTATTAGATACAACAAAATTAATTCTGTAATATAACACGTTGTACATGCTACGTGTTATATAGCTACGTATTCAGATTGAATATGCGATTAAATGGTAAAATACTGCAAGTATCGTTACTAAAATTCCGCGTATTTAAAATGTTTGCAGTAATCGTTTTTGATTTTATTCTGTATGTATAAATCAATTAAAGTGGTTGTAACTTTAAACAATTTTCATCGTCGACGACGATTCATAATTGTTTGTGTTATGTTTATTTGAAGTATATTTAAATTAGATTTGAAAGTGTTTCGGGATTTGTAGATCATTATCTATAAAATTTTAATTGTTCATTTTTTATAAGCTGTCACAGCCATTGGGTATGAGCGGTGTTTGTAATCGAAACCGTTTCTCATTATCATTTGATGGATCATAGTAGTATGACGTCATCATTGGTTTTAATCCTTTACACCGTGTTTTCTTTTGAATAGCAGAATAAGCTTCGAACTGGTTTTGATTGTTCAAGACGACTTGCATCAAAGATTATAATATAGTATCGAAACTTAATATAACACAGAAAGTGTATACTACTTTCTCTACATACATTCCTACCTTTTAAATCTAACAGTGTAGTGTTTTGAATTCCTTGATCCTTATTGTAAATGATTGATAGTTTTAAGCATTTACAAATACGGAATAACATGCGAGGTTCAAAGTCAGTATCAGAGTTTGAAGAATGTTACAATAATGTTGATTACGTTTGACAGACAGCCGCTCAATTTAAATACCGTTTCATTTGTGCGTACATAAACATCTTCAAGTAACTACTTAATTGTATTGAAGTGTAGGAAGCAAATACGTATACAGTTTTTTTTTATCACTTATGACTGGATGTCTAAACATTTTAGATTCAAAATGAAATATAAATTTGTTGTATTTTATAGTGGACTAGTTTCCGAGCGCGGGTTCATCCGCGTGTGAGGGTGGGGTGGCGAAGCTATGAGCGTTGGACATGTTAAGACCATTTGTCCTTTTCTGTATGCATGACACCGTGAATGTAAAATTTCATGATGGTTTTATTTTATATAGATTAGATAGGAGGACCAGCATATGAGCCACCTGATGGTAAGTGGTCATCAACGCCCATAGAAATTAGTATTGAGAAATGTTAACCATCCATCAATTACATCGCTAATGCGCCACCAACCTTGGGAACTAATATGTGATGTCCCTTGTGCCTGTAATAACACTGGCTCACTCACCCTTCAAGCTGAAACACAACAATAACAAGCACTGCTGTTTTGCGGTAGAATACCTGATGAGTGAGTGACCTACTCAGACGAGCTTGCACAAAGCTCTACCATCAGTATGATGGTGATACTTTTCTTTAATTTGATAATATAAATATTGTAACTGAATAAATGTTATCAAATATTTAACTATACGAAAAATACAACATTTTAATAATAAAAAAAACCTATTAATAAAACCTTTACAGTGAAATGAAAAAACGCGACGTCACGTACATTTTAAATAATGTATTATAAGATTCGACATGTTCAATATTTATGTAGCAGTTCATTTACATAACAATCAATCATACGCGGACGTTCACAGAGAACTGATTTACGTTAAAAATAACACATATAAAGACTTTATCGATCATCGTTTAGGCGGAGCAACAACGGAATCGTTATTTAATGTGGAAAAAATTATAAACTCTTTTTTTATATTATCTTTCTGGTCATGACTGTCTTAATTACTGGTTCACTATGATTTATTACATAATGCTGGAATAATTTCGAATCGGACCAATGGCGTAGTGGACGGGGAACAGGTTACGCCGCCGGCGTTATGTCGACTGGCAGTAGATAAAGAATGTAGACGGGCCTTTTTATTTACAGCGAATTCAAAGTAATGCATTAATCCTGTTGATGTTTATAACCTGATCCCGACACTTATAAAGTAACTTGAATGGTGTATCGTTCATTGATATTACACGATAAGTTTATTAAATATACAAAAATGTTGTTGAATAAATGTTTCGTTTTCTACACCATTGCCTAAAAATATAATGCTTAGAATACGTATATGTGTGTGAATTTCTTGAAACCACCATACATTTTAAATACGTGCGCCGATTTGGATGTACAAGGTATCGTTAAAATCCTCATACCATACCAAGTGACACCGGTGTTATCCTCGTAAAATTACTCATGTTAGCATGCACTGCAGCCTAAGATTCCGTTAAATATATTATGTTTAGGAAAACTGTAACGCCCGTTTTCTATGAAGTACCAATTCTGTCAGCTAGTCCATATAAATTATTTCATATATATTTTACATGTTAATTGCTTTACAGTTTTCAACTGTAGTATAAGTCTTATTTTTATTGTGATACATGAGTAAATAATTAAATTGATTAAAAGTATTAAAATACATATTTCTATTAATTGACTTTACATAAGCCCTATGATGCATCTGTTTTAGTTACCAATTCAAGTTGCGCAGGCGCATGCAACTTCTCTCTGTGTTATAAATAATACTATAATGACAAGAAATTATCTCGGTTCGATTCCCTCTGCACGCTACATTCTCGCTTCTAAACTAGCCTCGGGAACTATTTATTAATACTGTCGGTTAATTAACACATTAATTTTAATGCGATAAAAGAATAAGAATAAAAATTTCCCATGTATTTTTGCTTCGCATTAATAAAATTATAGTCAATTATGATGTTCAAATAGTTTTGGTATTTTAATATATTTCGTGGTTTTTATAATTAAATAGCAAATAAGCGATCATTGTATTTAATCGCAAAAATAAAGCAAATCATTACATGCTTGCGGAGGAACAATTACCAATTGTTCGGTTCTTAACGCGTTTCAACTTACAAACGATGACGTCAAGGGCTCATATTACCACACAAGAGGATAATATTTATTGAATCTGGACAGCTAGTGCGGCTTAAACAATGTTCCTTGAGAGGCTGATGCCGTTAATTATAAACAAACACGACGCATTACGATTATAGTCCAAGAGGCGGATACAAAAACGAGCACTCTATTACGTGGTTATGGAAATTGCACGCGTGGGTAAAAGTCCAGAAGAGCCAATAAAAATCAATGGACTGAAAAAATAGGCCTCCAGTTGCGTTAACATAGTTGGAGCGTTATCCACTTACTTTTGTGACCCGAAAATTTTACGGTATTGTATAACTTTTATAACAGACTATATATTATTTTCATGGATATTTTTAGTTATTTTATTATTTAGTTTTTATTTAATATCTAAAATCGCAGTAATTTAGTCGTGAACTTGAATACACTTTTGTTAATATTGATGATGACACGGGTACTTTTTTGATTTGGCTGTATTTGTGAACAGTATTTCACAAACACAATTAAAATGATAATTAAATTTGGCCTTTATTCGTTCCGTTCGATAACGTATTCAATGATATATGATTAAAGAAAACATACCGTTTCGATGATAAAATAAATATATACTTTTTAATGTTATAATACCTATATAACAATGAAGTTCCGCAGTCAACTGGAAGTTAAAGCCAAATTGGCTTCCAAAAAGCTTGGAGTGCTCAACAAGGCGAGACAGTATTTCACGTCGGCCCATCGCCTAAATCTTTACAAGGCGCAAATTCGGCTCCACATGGAGTACCGCTCTCACCTCTGGGCGGGAGCTCCCCAGTACCAGCTTCTTCCTTTTGACTGCATTCAACGTAGAGCAGTTCGAATTGTCGACGATCAATCTATTACCGACCGGCTTGATCTCTGCATCCTCTATCGCATATATCACGGAGAGTCTTCTGAGGAGTTGTTTGGTTTAGTCCCGGCCGCTGAATTTCACCACCGAACATCGCGCCAGAACTCAAAATTCCAACTACACCACCTTTCGCCGGCGACTTTTCCGAACCGATAAGACATTGTAACCTTCAAGAAGAGAGCGCACTCTTTCCTCAAAGGCTGGTAACGCACCTGCAAGTCCTCGGATGTCGCAGATGTCCATGGGCGGTGGTAGTCACTTTTCATCAGGTGAGCCTCCTGCTCGTTTGCCTCCTCTTACATAAAAAAAAGAAGTATGTTCATATTATACGGACCACGTACTCACAAGGAAGTAGAAAGAGAAATCGGTGGTGTAAGAAAGCGATTGGCGTCATGTCATATCAATCGATCTTACCCAAAGCCGATAGATGTTTTTGATTCTTCATCATTGCTTTTAAAATTATATAATTTCTAACCAATATTTAATCACTAGCTCCAAGACTAATTATGTTTTGTTAGTGCTTCTGTTTTGACTTCAAAGAGTTATTGTTAACATGAGGTATAGCTCATACGAAATTATTATATTTAAACATTTACACGTGCTTTAAATGTTGATATGCCTTGAGTCAAATAAGCTATGGAATTTAATAGAATGCGAATACAATTATTTAAGGAGTGCAGCATAAACGTGAGCTATGTATTTTAATAATTATTTGCAAGTGGATACCGTGAATTCATTTGTATTTAATTGTTCAGTTTTGTGATAGCACAGTACCATCTGACAAGCACAAAGTAAAATAGCTTCGAAGCTTTAAAAACCATGGATGGTTATTGTGTTGTAAATAAATATTAATGCTGTTACCATAAATATAATTTTAACAGTTAAATTTAAAAAAATTAACGAACGAAACAATTAAGGTTTTCAGCGTAACAGTCTGTAAATGTCCCACTGCTAGGCAACAGAAAGCTAATTTTATAGAGAAGGTTTGGAGCTGTGCTGTTTCAGTGCGGGTTGATGATACATGTGGTAGAATTATACATATTATTTTTCTCTCAACAGTTTCCTTCACCGTCGAGCAAGAGATGAATTATAACTATAATGCATATGAAATACGTGAAAGCTTAGACATGTTCCTTCGAATTATAATGCAACGAAATAGAATGGCTATGTCAGCCTTTCGATGACTATTACTATAAGCTTCATTTTGAGTATTTGGCGCAGAATATATTTTGATATTTAATAAGCAAAGCCCATTTCTATAAGTATTTTTTATTTTATTTATTTATTTGTACTTATTTTATTGGTCTTTATTGACTGTTATCGCTTGAAAATCTTTTCAAGTAGTCGGCTCCATATACTTTAATGATAGAAGAAATATTCTTGATATTTTTTTTTATCAATGAATTCGTGCGCTTTAAAACTTTATGATTCGATAATAAGAATCGAAGAATTTACGATAATTAAGTACTATCAGAGGAATATACAAAAAAATAAGAAAATGTTTATGTTTTTTAAATATTTTATCAACAAAGTAACTATATAATAAGATAAATCGGCTTTGTTTATATGGATCATTTGTTATTAGTTTTAAGATTATCTATAGATTATAGTCTCATTTCTCAGTATAATACTTTCTTAAGTCTAGTTGTGTCATTCTTTATTGAAATGTATCGAAGTATGTTCGACAAATTATAATATATAATAAAAATGCAGTCGGGGGAACCCGTCAGGAACGAAGTTCTGTGTGATATTTTTTCGATTCAAACCGCGTTTTAAAATGTAGATTTTATTGCACGTTAAACTCCTTTATATCGACCTCCTAAATTCTAACGCCGAACGCATCGCATTTTGTAGCATTTGATAGGCATAGTATGAATGCTATTTCGTTATATGACGTGACCTTGGGCCACTGCCATTTCACTCTACTGTAAGCCACGTAAAAGAACTTCGTACCAAAAACATACACTTTCAGAAATGGTTTTAGAACCTTTTCATTTTCTGTATGCAGTTTTTGTTTTTCCATTTTTTAATTTATGTCACTCTTTAAAAACAATTTCAAAAATCTAAGAAACAAAAAATATTTTGCTACAATGTACGATGACAAGGTAACAATGACTTCAAGCTTACGTTTAATGGATTCCAACTATTCAGATAAGGCCGAGATTTTGCTATAAAATTGTAATGAGACCTACAAACCTTTTACGAAGTAGGAATGTCACAACGTTTTTTTCTGATTGAATCTCGATTACACTTTCTTGGAAGCTGAACTATCACGGGTTACAGGCCAGCTACCAACAGTTTATTGTAATTTATATTGATAAATTTATATTTTAGTGGTATTTATATTAGTGGTATTAAAATTACGCTAATAGTCAATATTTTAAAATAAATTTTAATATAAAGTAAAACTCAAAACTATTACATATAGTTATTTAACTCAATAAATATGTACTTATCATATATTGTATTTTTGAATAATGTAGAAATACATTTATTTTATTTCCAAACACATTTACTACATAATTTAATTAAGCAGAGGCAAATTCCTCAAAAAATCGCTACTGTATTTTCTAATGTCACATAACACTGTTTAAAATTTTAACAGAATTTTTAAATGGACAGCATTATACGATGGATGTTCAAGCAAAATATTTACAAACGAGATCTTTATTGCGAGCGTGTGGGCAACCGCATTTTCTTACGTTAGTGTCGCCTTTGTTGATGTAATCCGTTATGATGCAGCGCGCAATTTGCGAACGCCAGTCCACTGACTTTAACGGCGTCCGTGGATACCGTTTATAAAGGAAATCGAGGCATGTTTTATGAATATTGACTTGCATTAGCTTTGAATAGCAAGCTCGTTTCTAAAGTTTAGACTAGCACTAAATACCTATTTGCGAAGAGTCTTATAAGTCTGTCACGATTCCAATTACGTTGAAATGAATGACGTAATAAATTCCTTGTTTTAACGACGTTTTAAATGAAAAATACCATCTGGTATTGTACATCAATATATATATATATATATATATATTTATAGCATAGGTAGGCGGTACAGGTAGTAATACAGGTAGTGTTTAATATTAGAATTTTATTGACCAACTTTTATTACTTATGTTATTCTATTGTTCGTAGTATCTGGCACAACAGGGGCCAGATAATGCAATAATTACTAATATCATATGTTTTTGTTACAACTTATATTATAATGTTAACTGGTTGCTGGTGATTTTTCTTTTAAATATATTTAACTGATTTACTTTTTAAGCTGTCCTTCTGTCTTGTACATTAATTGATCTCTCAAAATTGTACCATTTCGCTCGAATCGGGTTTGACATAATTCGATTCTTAATTACGCTATGATCATAGAAGGCTCTGGTCCTCTGGCACCTGTGTGGTCGATTTCGCGTATTGGTTGTTTATATTTCAAGATAACTGGTAAAGTGATACGCGCCGCTTGCCAAATGCGATGGAATGTGTCTGGGTTGACTTTTATCGATATTTAGACTGCGAAATCAATATTGATTTGATACTGAATATTGGAACCTAGGTGGTCGGATAAAAATAATTCGTGGATGACCCAAGTATTTTATGCGTTTAAAAAATAGGTAGAAAATCTGTGTATCAACGAGCTTTTATTTAGTTACATAAAATAATATTTAGCTAATTTAGACTGAGACGAATATTGAAATTCAATTCTAACATATTAATAACATTCAATTAATACTAAATCATATAATTTTTCTATTTATAGCGCAAAATTTAATTAAAATATATTTTCATTGGTAAAAAATAACATGCAAGTGATATCAGTGTCATAATTGATTTTATAAATAAACTAAATTAAAAATGTAATTTAAGACTTTGGTTAATTTAAGTTTTATTTTATACAAAAAACATATAAAAAATATTAAGTACTAGGGTATGAGAATTATAGTGGAGGTTTAAGTTATTAAGTGGGCAATTTACGTAAGTTGTTGCTTGAGAAGCAAAAGAGGAAATTAAACAAAGTGGCAATGTTTACACTCTTCGGTATTACGGTTGCTTTACCTCTCACTATATTGCAAATTAGCTATACACTCAATGTTGCTTGTTAGAATCTTGAGCGGCATCTTTAATCAAAAGTTAAGTAAGATGGTTTTGCTTCGCTGATTTTGGCAATTTGAGGGGAAAAGAGTTCTTGAGTAGCGAATTGTATGCATTATTTTTAAGAATACTTCAAATGAAAGCGAGTTTTTTAGGATGTTAATTTTAGTTTTTTTTTTTCTGAGTTCATTAGTAAAGCAATACTGAAAGATTACTTGCTATTCATATTTTTAATTAGTTACGAGTAGCTTTAGATACAATTAAATATAATATGAATATTGGTTAATGCTCTAAATAGAGTAAACAAAAAAGTCGCTAAAGTAACATTCAATTTTTCTCCGTTTTTTTTTGCACATATAAAAATCGAATAAAACAAAATTTTGTGAACAAATCACATAAAAAAATCACATTGAAAGCCCTAAAAGCCATTTAAAAAAATACACCCTTTCTCTCCAACATAAACGACCGCTCAAATAGCTCCATCAAAATCGTCTCCTACATTTTAGATGAAAGATAAAATTGTAATGTACCGTAATGTGCAATTACCTTGGCAACGTAAACATATCGTCGAAGAGAGATAAGGCAGTGTTATCAGTAAGGCCTGCGGGTATTTCAGTTGATTGCAAACAGTGCATCGTAATCGTGGTCTAATGCCTTCATCGAACACCTGTGACCAGAGGCTTAGGTCCGGGTATAAGATATGAGATTACTAAATAAATCGTAAGCAAACAGAGCGATTACTTTAATTAATCGTTCTTAAAAGTATAATTTAATGTACTATAATATGTAAGATAGACAATTATACCTTAAAAAACTATGTGCACTACCAGCCATGGCACCAAAGATATAAACTTTATACACTGGCTCACTCATTCTTAAAGGTGTAAAATAAACAGATATTCATTAAAAATTTTATTAAACTTATTATTATATTCAAATCATGTTTAAATAAATTAATGTAAATTTTATACGTATTGACTTACACCATATATAAGGATAGTTATAGACATGTCTTAGACTGAATATGAGACACTGTTCAATGAAAATGCCCAAGGCTAAGCTGCATAGAAGCAAGTTGATACAATCTTCGCACAATAATTGCCGCTATATCAATATTTTCATCAAATATAAATTAATGCCTTAAGCAAACAAGTAAGCCTCAATAGTAAATGATTTAATTTTAATGATATATTTAATAGCAAACAAAATAAAAAAGTCATCGAGAATGATTTACTTTTGAAGTAAAAGCGAAATTATTACTGATGAACTTGATGAGACAACAAGGCAACAGCGCACTAAGATTTAGGTATTCTTTTGTATGATAATGTCGTCATGAACAGACAGGTAGGCTGGTTTTATTTACGTTAACGCCCACCTTATTACAATACAGTTTTGTATGAATAAGCATATTATTGATGAGCGATAGCTAGTTACAAAGTTTGACAGCTTTTACATAAATTACCTTATTTTTAATATAAGTATTTGGAATATGGTTTTGTTCATTTTATATTTTATAATTTGATATATTTGTATCGACATGATATGTATGTATTGATATCAACGTCATAATCGATATTGTAAGCATTTTACGACATACGCTTACCATATATTTATTCAAATCGATATCAGTATAATTAAACGGCTTTTCTACCAAATCGTTGTGAGCCATACCTATGAAGTAAGTACTGTATTACTAAGTATATATATTTATATCTATATGTTATAAAACAAAGGTTTCCGCCGCATTTGTCTGGCTGAACACAATAAACTCAAATCAAACGGATTTTCATACGGTTTTTACCAATGAACGGAGTGATTCAAGAGAAAGGTTTAGATGTAAAATCCAATAGTTTTTGTGAAGTTTCGTTGAATTTCCGACATTTATCGTCATAAATGTTGAAGTTGTCGGAAAAAAACACACCGACAGCTTTAATGACGTGTGCCGCGTAAACCATTAGAGTTACGTGTATGATGTTATAAAGGTTTTATGTTGACCCTTACTCTATCCGTGCGAAGCTGAGACGGAGAGCTAGTATAGTATAAATTACATTTTAAATGTAATAACTTCTCAACACGTAATAGAGATCTTATAAAAGACTATTTTCTTTGTTCTGAGATTGGTCTCATAATTCTAAAGTTCCCACAAACACGCTTCTCTTAAAGACTGAAGATCGCTTTCCATCAAACGAAGAACTTTTTATTCAGTGGAAGAATAAAAACTCAGGAATTGTAATCAGAGTTAGTAGCTTGGGTGGCGTGCGCTCGGCACGAGCGTCGTGTACCGCTGTCTTACCCGCCTTCTTTGCGGGATGTCAAAGATTAGAGCGAAGATGGTTCACAAAATATTTTAAGTTTATTAAAATGAGACAATAACACATTTTTGTATTGTTTTTTTTTATGTTTCAATATTGAATATGACAGCTTTAATTTATTTGACGACATAGCTTCGATTTACGTACTCGTTCTTACAGTTTGTTGATATGGAATATTAAATTAAATTAAAAACTCAAACTTATGTTCAAATGCCTAAAAGTTACTGTTTTTGAACTGAAATAAATCGTTCTTAATTATTATTATGAAACGCATACTCATTAAAGTAATATGATAATTAATTTTACTGCCTACTAAAATGTCTGTTCTTTAGTATAGCAATTGACCTTGCTGAAGCGACCAAGCTTCCCCCACTACTTGCGCGCGCGCAGAGAACTTCATCTACATAATTACTCAGAGCTCATTGGTGACTATTAACCTCATGATAATTCATGAGTCCATCGGCGTGTTTAATTAATACCGTATCATGTGGGCTGTCAGATCGGACATAATGAAAGTTGATGGTTTTCATCATTTGTTTTGAATATATTAGGCGAATTATTTTTTTCTCACGATGTAACTGGAGTTATTTTATCTATACTTAATATATAAAGCTGAAGAGTGTATTTGTTTGATCCGACTAATCTCAGGAACTACTGGTTCGAATTAAAAAAATATTTTTGTGTTGTATAGTCCTTTATTTAGGAAGGTTCTAGGCTGATTTATAATCATTATATTTTTCTTAATTATACGCGGGTGAAACCGCGGGCACAGCTTGTGTAAATATATTACGGAACCGACAGATAAATAATACGAGGAAGTGTAGTAGATAGTTCTATTTTTCTTAAATTGCTTATTATTATGTAGTTGGTAACGAAATTTCTGAATTTTTCTAAATCAGATTTAGTTACAGGTTTTTATTGTTTCATATAACATTATTATATCAGTATGCTTATATACCGCTTCTACGGTCAAATGATTAGATTTAAATACTGCAGATTCTGGGGTCCTGGGTTTGACCTCCGGATCAGGCCAAAAGATTTATTGTCTTTTTTAAGAAATGCTGAATTCAGGAAGTTTGCCAATCATTTTATCATTCAACCAATTTCAAATTGGAGCATCGCAAACCTTTACAAAAGGAACTGCAGGCCTTAGACCTAGCCGCCTAACATTGAAAGTCGCTTTACTATTTCTTCATATATTATTTTACTCCTATGCTATATAAAAACATATTAATATCATCTAAAGTCATATTTAAGCAAAACAAAAATTGCGAATAATAGTCACTCTGAAATAGTATTTACCATATGTCATATTTATAAATAGTACCAGCAGATGTTGATCTTTGCTTGTAAATATAACACTCAATTATAAGCAATTGCATCAAGCGCCATATTAATAGACTCCACGCATTAAAGCGTCTGCCTCATCAATTCCGAACAGATCAAACTGAATATTTGGATAACAGGAATATGAGATTCGAATCGATCAAAACAATTATATTGGTTGTTAATGATTTTGAATTCACATTTCGTTTCGGTTGAGCTTTGAATGTTTGAATTATTTTGAGAAATTAATAAGATTTTCTTTCGTTCATTAAAGAAAGTGTTTTAAAAATGGAATTATAATGTAACGATAATAGCAATGCTAATTTTTTAAGAACTTATTAATATTCATATTTACTCCTCCAATAAGCGTAAAGCTTGTTTAATTTTTTGGGACGACGATTAGGGGCCCTAGTGGTCCAAGGATTGAATCTGCGACTTTTACGGAACGTGAACCATTTCGGTATAGACGCTTCGTAATAAAAAAAATGTTTTTATTAATTAAGATGATTTTTTTCTCCAAAAGCTAAACTTCATTCAAAAAACTTATAACAATACTGTTTTAGTTGTTCGGTGCAGCAACGAAATGCAGAATGTGTGTTCAGTGCATTACCGCATTGTACCCTGTTGATTAACTAATTAATTTCCTTCAAAATTACCTTACGCGATTAATACCTTTAGTCACTTATAAACAAGTTTCAAAATGACTTGAATTTTTACTTAATATTTATCAAACAGTTATGTGCATTGTACCGGAATATTTGTTGAGCATACAAGTGTAAAACCTATGCACACATAATATTAATTCTTCACGGGAAATGAGATGAAACGTTAGTCAACATTAAAACAACCTAAAAATATGCTGTACTTAGGAATAAAAACAAGCGATTATAACCTTTATGTCTTCGGCCTAAAGTTGACAATAAAATATTTTTTATATTTAAATGAAGGACTTTTTGTAGGCGAACGTTGTTTTGATAAGGATTTCTTTTTTTGCTTTATCATGCAGCTGTAGTGTGAACTCTTTTTGTTATATTGGCGGATATGTTTACGTAACAGTTAAGTGACAAATATAGCTGTTAGCACGAGATTATATGATTGACAAATGTCGTAAGCTGTGGTTTCTAGAATTATGTTAATACAATGAAATAATATTTGAAAAACGTCTATGTAAAAACAGCGCTGTTTATATAGTATACAATGCAGTCGTGGGAACTTGATTTTCTAACTACATCGTATTAGATAACTACAAAAGAATTACTTAGATACCGGTAGTTCGGAGAAATACAAATAACTATCGCGAAAAACAGAGACCGCTAATAAACCTACTGAGCTCCGGCTGTCGTCGATCAGCTGTCTCGGTGTGGTCATTGATGACAATTTGGTAGGTGCAGAACGATAAGACGCGAGAACAACCTGACGTGACAACCACCAGGATAAGATGACCAAAAGATTTAATTTATTCTAGTGAGATGACCACCTCTAGGCCTAAAAGGCCCTGATTTTAAAGGTAAGAAGTGAACTGATAGCCGCGGCTACAAGTGAGGATAATGGCCGGGTATTGGAGCCTCAAAGACCGTATCCAGACAATTTCAGGCAAGTAAGAGATAACTCAGTCTCTATGATAAAACTGTCAAAATATCAATATTATAATTTTATTTTAATTAGGAAACAAGAATAATTCATAAATTTAAATAAAAATTATAATACACATCTTTTATTAATGAAGGTTCTAAAAAAAAAACTTACATAGGAAGAACATATTAAATAACAAAAATATAATAATTAATAGGCGTACATAAACATTAATTATATTTTTGAATGTTTTAATCGAACAAGAAAACGTAAATACGAATGTGACATTTGTCAATGACATTCTGAACCGGTTTCGAGAAGCTTTATCACCATAATTATAAAACCTTCTTTGAAAGTTACTTTTATAAAGTATTTTTTAATATAAAATTTTTGAACGTACTGTTTCGCTTGCTCACACGATTGTTTACTATAACATTCATATATATTATTAAAAATGACCGAAAGTATCGGTACCTTTGTCCAACAAAAGGTTCAGGTTGTAATTTGATAAAACGCCGCCTACAATCGGAACCCACGCCGTTTCCTCGTGTAAAATTGGAGAGAGTCAAATAAAAATAGTCAATCATTAAATATAATATTGATCAATTTCAAATTCTCAATTTTTAATGTTTTTTAAGTGTTTCCTCAATAATATTATGATAATATTGTAAAATTAATTTTATTATTTTCACTTATTCGGTTTCATTGCATTAAACTACCATTTAATGCAAGATTGCCGTATAATGTGATTTTCTTCAGGTACTTAGAATATTTTGACAGACAAGAACCATAACTTTTAAGGGGCTCGGTTATTTTCCTTTGCCTCCGAGAACGAGATGAATTATAAACATAAATAAAGCACATGTTAATTCAGCTGTGCTTGCCTGGGTTTGAATCCGCGATCATCGGTTAAGATTCACGCGTTCCAACCACTGGGCCATCTCGTCTTGTCATTTGTTTCAGTATAATTCCAGTACATAGGAAATCGTATCAAGGTATATTGAAAAAAAAATTATATGACCAACCGTTCTTATCTCTACGCCACCTTTCGACGGGTCGGATCAGAATTATACAGGTTTAATTAAATCGACATTAATTCGGGACTATTCGGGATTGGAGACGCGTTCGTCATTATGTTGTTACCGTAAGTTTTTGGAAGGACCTGCGGAGAATTTTATCGGAGTTCTTAGGATTAGTGTCAGGGCTGTCAAATGTTATTTTTTTATCGGTAATGAAATGGATTTTAAATTCGTTCGTCGTTTATGATGTGGGGCCTCTAAATTGGATAATGAGCAGTTTAAAACAATATTAAGCTTTGTTCGTTCCTTAACGTTAAAAACATGTTAGGCTATAACTTTATAACGATAGTAATATTTTGTAGAATCTTAAAAATATCATAGAAGAATTTGAAATATAATTTTCAGCTTATTGGTGTCATATATATTGTCTTATTTTAATTTAATAATAATAATAATAATAATTTATTTATAATTTCAATAAATATGTATAACTATTAACAATTTATCTGTAATTTAAGAAAACATTGTATTATTGCTTATATAAAAATATTGTAACAAAATATATATCAATAGGCTAACGTAACATTCAAATAATACCATATTATTTTTTAATCCTATATTACTTACTAAATAATTTTATGCATAGTCGGTAATTGTAAGTTTTTTTTTATTTTTATTTACGTAATATTGTAGTTATAATCCAAGGTTCTTGATACGCAGCCTTATAGGAAAAAAAAAATATTAAGCTAGATACGACTTTGTTATTATAATATCTAACATGAAAACAACATACTTTATAACACCTTCAATTCTTCAACTCGACTTTTTTACAACAGAAATAGTATTGCGAAATAAATATTAAATCCGATCACACCGGATGCGTTATTCATATTAATATTAATCTCGTTTTTATTAATACCATTCACAATAACTATAGACGCGTTGAACTATGACAATTTAAGGGTGAATTTCATAAGAACACATTGTATTATTCAATTGTGGTAAAAATCATGGAGCTTAAATAAAATTTATATGGTATTTTGTAAAAGGAATAATATAACAAACTTTGAAGGGTAAATGTGTTTGTAACGTATTAACATAACAATAAACTAAATTAATTTATTCGTAAGTTTCTCAACGGACCCTTATCTGCATAATTCTCTAGAAAACACTAATCTCCTTTTAATCGTTATAATAACAAAGGCACGGTTATCTTGTGAATATGTTTATTTAAAAAAAAAAAGTTAAATGTGGGTTCGGAAGAGTCATTAGCAAATAACGCAGGATCAGGTAAGAATTATTCTATTGGCGTCATTATCATAATTACAGAGTAAACACACTCGGCGCCAATTACGAAATTAGAACCGATCTGTTTTTATTGATTTTTTTATTTGTCCCAAAATATCCTGTTTATTACCTGTACGTTTCTAACCTTTTTGGAATTGAAAACGATTTCCGTTTAAAAGATATTTTTTAATAATATGTTGTTCCTAATTTTATTATCTATAATTATTATTAACTGTCACATATAATGTTCAATAAATTTACTTTCACAAATAGCTGTGCTTATTTCAGCGCTGCACGTTAACATTCATTAAAAGTTAAATTTTATATTTGCTTCTTTGTTTGTGCGTTTGTGCGCTTGTGTATGTGTGTGTGTGTGTATGTGTGTTTGTGTGTGTGTGTGTGTGTGTGTGGTTAAACAACCAATATTGTGAAATAATTCTTGGACTACTTGATATTAATTGAGACTGGCTTAATTTTAAGTTATTTAATTAAAATAAGATTAAATGTTACTGCGTATTATTATGTTTCATAAGAGATATATAAGAACCTTAAATATTAGTATATTAGCAATATTTTAAATATATTAATCAGCTATTCTGTAGGATTCTCATTGCATACTCTATTTGTTTTGATGACTGTACTATTGAATATTATTATTATAAGGTCCTCCAGACGCTATTTCGGCCACGGCGGACAATCTCAAGAGCTTAGCCAACTGCGCAGGAGATATTATAGTGCACAAGTGTGTGCGCAAGCACAGGCGCACTCTCGTTTCCTTAGCTCTCATAATCCGATGGGACGGCAATCCGACACGACCGGAAAGAGCTTAGGCGCAGGACCAACGGCTTAACGTGCTTTCCGAGGCACGAGAGTGTACACACTTCCAACTTCCAGACTCCGGGCTGCTACTGAGAATTTTCTGACAGAAAAACCCAATTATTGGCCCGACCTGGGAATTGAAACCAGGACCACCGAGTCTGCGGCCTTAGATCTAGCCACTAGATCAACGAGGCAGTCAATTATTATTATAGTTAAGTTCTAAGAAGATATTTTTTTATTTTATAGAATAAAATATTTTAGCGGTATTTTACTATCATAACGGTAAATCAAGTAACGGAGAATCCTTATTAGTTGCGATATAATAAAAAATATACCTCGTAAAGCCATAATAGATTAAAAGTGTATTAATGAAATCGAAGACCACGTTATTTCTACCTAATACAGGATTACTGATAGAAAATATGGGGTGCAAATATGAGTACCATATTTAGTTGTGCAGGAAGAAAACCAGTTGTTAGACGCCTGAGAAAATCATAAGTTGCGTTCCCGCGGGCAACTAAATCATAAAGATTCTTGGCATCACTTCAATGTGATAGACAAGG